>CM077161.1:46937633-48137633 GCA_039583875.1 Platanthera guangdongensis | reverse complement strand
TCAGGTTCCTCAAAATAAGGACTAACAGTCTGAGGAGATCTTGATTGGCAGATTCAGTCTAAGTCAAATTCAGTAATCAAGAAAATCAAGAAACATGGGTTCTTCTGAGAATCACAAGGAATTGGGTTCCATGAAATTACCTATATGCAGAAAAGAGATCTTTGGGATTTGGAAGGAAAAGGTAAGGCTGTTTATGGAGGCCTCAGACCCTAGAATCTACATCACAGTAAAGGAAGGGCCTTATGTGCCCATGAAGATTTCAGTTCTAGATGCAAATCAGAGAACTCCAAAGGATTTCTCTGAGATGACTAAGGATGAGATTGTCCTAGCCACAATGGACAAGAGGGCACAAAACATTATAGTGAGTGCCATAGATGATGCAATATTTCAGAATCTTATATACTGTAAGACAACCAAGGAGATGTGGGACACTCTTATAGTGTATATGGAAGGATTTGAAGAAGTTAGACAAGATAGAAAATCCTTGCTAAATCAGGAGTATGAGAGTTTTAGACAAGGTAAAGGTGATAGCATAACTGAGTGCTACAAGAAGTTATACAGAATAGTTAATGAACTCATGTCTTATGGAAGAGAGTTCAGTAACTATGAACTAAATGACAAGTTCCTAAGGTCCCTAACCAAAGATTGAGACACAAAGATCTGTGCCATTAGAGAAATGGCCAAGTTGGGGGAAATTCCTCCTCCTACACTGTTTGGCAAGTTATTGTCATATGAGATGCAATTGACAGTGAGGAAGGAGGAGGAGAAATCAACAAGGACTGAGCACAAGGAAAGAACTGTTGCTTTCAAGACAGAAGTTCCCAGAAAGTGGAGGAATAAGTCATCAACACCACCTCCAGAGGTAGTTGAATCAGAATCAGATGAGTCAGTCAGCACAAAGACTGAGAGCAGTGAAAGTGATGAAGACTTTGCTGCCTTCACAAGATACTTTCAGAAATTCTTGAAGAAGAAACAGTGGAGGTCAAGACCTTCTACTTCAAAGGGAAAGGAAGTCTTTTATCAGGAGAAAAAGCCTTCAAAGAAAGACAGGAAGAGGACAAAGTCAAGCAAGGCAACTGGTTCTAAGATAGTGTGCTATTACTGCAATAGATAGGGCCATGTTATTGCAGACTGTCCTGAAAAGAGGAAAGAATCTGGTGACAGGAAAAAGACTCATTTCAAAGGCAAGAAAGAGAAGTCTTTTGTAGCCAAGAAGGAGAAGACTCTATCAGATATTTCTTCTTCAGAAACTGAGTCTGAGGCTGAGGCCTACATAGGGCTGTTTGCTGAAGAAGAAGAAGAAGAATTCATGCAGATCATGGAGTCTATTTATGAACAAGAAGACAGTCAATGCCAAGGGCTAATGGCTTTGACAGAGAGTGCCAAAATCCTGGAGCAGCCAGGACCCAGTAAGGTACAAGGTTCAAGTTCAAGTTCAGTTTCTTGTTCTAGTTCAGATTCAGATTCTTCTTCATCAAGTGATGAGAATATATCTGAGTCTGAGGATGATATTCATCAGCTTATAGATGAATATAAAGTGCTGTTGCAGGCTTACAAGAAAAGCAAGTCCCTTGCCAAAAGTCAGGCAAAGGAAATTGCTGATCTTAAAGCTGCTGCAATAGATTTTGAGAAGCAATTTGATCAAAAGCTTAATGAAATAGCCATGCTGAAACACATAACAGTGATTCAGATGGGCACTATCACCTTTAAGAATGATCAAATCAAGAGTCTGGAGATAAATCTTCAGAAAGAGAGAGATCTTGTTGCTAGGTTTTCTAAACCTAAGTCAGTGCTACCTTTAATTGATGAATTTGTTCATCATAAAGGCAAGGCTGGACTGGGCTTTATTAGACCTGCTAGAACTGAGCAGTCCAAGTCTAAGTCCAAGGGCAAAGCCCCAACATTCAACAAGTCAGCTGTAGTTAAGACAGCAAGGACAGTACCTAAGCAAAGGTACAACAAGTTTGAATGTTGGTGTTGTGGCAAGATTGGCCATTTTGCAGTGGACTGTTGGCACAATATTAGTGCCAATATGAGTACCAAACTACCTGTTGGAAAGCCAGTAGGTAGCTTTGTCAAGTTGCAAACTAACAAATACCAAGGACCCAAGAATTCTTTGGGTTCTAAGGTTCATTAAATCTGTTTTGCAGGTAAGTCCAAGTGGCCATACCCCAACATGGTACTTGGATAGTGGATGTTCCAGACATATGACTGGAACAAGGGGACTACTAAAGGACTACATACCAATAAAAGATGGTCCAAAGGTTAACTTTGGTGGTTCTGAAAAGGGAATCATCAAAGGATTTGGTAACATTTCTACAAACTTAGTTATCATTACTCAAGTGGCTTATGTTACAGGGTTGAAACACAACCTAATAAGTATAAGTCAATTAAGTGATGTAGGGTATGACATCTCATTTGTTAAAAATGGTTGTCATATCAAGAGGTCAAGTGATCAAGAGATCATTTTGACTGGTTATAGGAAAATGAATGTCTATTGTTTAGACATTATGGTTGAGAACAGTGGTTCTCCAGTGTGTCTTGTAGCTGATGAGACAGTCTCTCATTGTGTCAAATGGCACAAGAGGCTTGCCCACCTTAACTACAAGACTATTAGCAAACTCTTTAGAAAAGAGTTAGTGAGGAATGATCCTCAAGTTAAGTGTGTCAAAGATGGTATTTGCTCAGCTTGTCAAAAGGGCAAGCAGACTAAATCCACCTTTAGAAGCATAGAAAACAAGGATGCTGTGAGGTGTTTATACCTCTTGCATATGGATCTCTTTGGTCCAATGCCAGTTCACAGCTTAGGTAGGAAGGTCTATACCTTTGTAGTTGTAGATGACTACTCAAGGTTTTCTTGGGTGTTCTTCTTAAGATAGAAATCTGAAACACCTAATGTTTTCTATAACTTTGTCAAGCAAATTCAGAATGAACTAAATAGTACAGTGGTCAAAATTAGAAGTGACCATGGTACTGAGTTTCAATCTGACAGCATGACAAAACTGTGTGAAGACTTTGGGATATTTCAAGAATTCTCTTCACCTAGAACACCTCAGCAAAATGACATTGCTGAGAGGAAGAATAGAACCTTGATAAAGGCTGGTAGGACCCTATTAAGTGATACATCACTGCCAGAGTATTTCTGGGCTGAAGCAGTTAACACTGCATGCCATGTTATAAATAGGGCTACCATCACTAAAGGGCTAAACAAGACCCCCTATGAAGTTGTGAAAGGCAGGAAACCAAACCTATCCTACTTCAGGATCTTTGGTTGCAAATGCTTCATACTTAACAATGGGAAGTCTTACTTAACTAAGTTTGCTGCCAAGTCCCAAGAGGGAATTTTTGTTGGATACATCAATAACAGTAAGGCTTATAGAGTCTACAACTTGACTACACAAGTTGTAGAAGAATCTGTGCATGTAGTTTTTGATGAGACAAAACTTATTAACAATGAGTTGTCTAGTTCTGTATGCAGCCCCACAGGTTTAACAAAGAAAATGGACAAGCTTACTATAGAAGAAGTACCTGCTGCAAGACAGCAAGTAGAGGAGAGTAGCTGTTGTCCAGGGGGAGAACTACATGTGCCAATTGCAGAAGAAATACAAGGAGTACAGCATGATGGAAATGCTGAAGAGGTTCAACCAGAAGTCAGGATGCCTCCAGCCAATAGGCATCTTAGAGATCATCCAGTAGAGCAGATTATTGGAGATCCAAGACAAGGGGTACAAACCAGGAGCAGAAACATGAATACAGCAGTCTACTCCAGCTTTCTATCCCAGGTAGAACCTAAAAAGTTTGAAGAAGCCATCAAAGACCCACTTTGGATTGAGGCTATGCAAGAAGAACTCAATCAATTCAAGAGATGCAAGGTTTGGGAACTGGTTCCTAAACCTAAAGACCACAATATAATAGGAACCAAGTGGATCTACAGGAATAAGATGGATGAACAAGGGGTCATCATTAAGAATAAAGCAAGACTGGTTGCTAAAGGATATAGGCAAGAAGAAGGTATTGATTTTGATCAAACCTTTGCTCCAGTAGCCAGACTGGATGCCATAAGGATGTTCTTGGCCTATGCAACCTATCAAGGATTCAAGGTTTACCAAATGGATGTCAAGTCAGTATTCCTGAATGGTAATCTTAAGGAAGAAGTCTATGTGGAACAGCCTGCAGGTTTTGTTGATCCAACTCTACCTCATCATGTCTATAGACTTAGGAAAGCTTTATATGGGTTAAAGCAAGCCCCTAGGGCTTGGTATGAAACCCTATCTAGTTTCCTCATTGAGAACAAGTTCTCAAGGGGGAAAATAGATAAGACTCTATTCCTTAGGGAATCTAGAGGCAAAGTTATACTAGTCCAAATATATGTAGATGACATTATATTTGGGTCTACTGAAAGCAGCCTTTGCAAAAAGTTTGCAAAACTTATGCAAGGTCAGTTTGAGATGAGTAGTATGGGAGAGCTGAAGTTTTTCTTGGGTCTCCAAGTTAAACAGACTGAGAGTGGTTTATCCATTTATCAGTCCAAGTTCACCCTAGAACTCATAAGGAAGTATGGTATGGATTCATCCAGCACCATGAAGACTCCTATGGGGTCAAGTATGTCTCTTAGCAAGGATGATGCAAGGAAACCTGTAGATGAAACCTTGTATAGAGGGATAGTTGGCTCCCTATTATACTTGACTGCTAGTAGACCAGACATAATGTATGCTATATGTGTTTGTGCAAGGTATCAAGCCTGCCCCAAAGAGTCTCATTTGACTGCAGTCAAGAGAATATTGAGATATCTAAAGGGCACTCCCTATCTAGGCCTCTGGTACCCTAGGAATGGAGATTTTGATCTAACAGGTTATTCAGATGCAGACTTTGCAGGATGCAAAGAAGATAGAAAAAGCACTACTGGAACCTGTCAATTCCTAGGTGGGAGATTAATTTCAAGGAGTAGCAAAAAGCAAACCAGTGTGGCTATCTCCACAACAGAGTCAGAGTATGTGGCTGCAGGAAGTTGCTGTGCTCAACTTCTGTGGATACAACATCAGCTAGAGGACTATGGATTTCAGGTAAGTAGAACTCCACTTTTCTGTGATTCTACTAGTGCTATTTCCATAGCTAATAATCATGTATCCCATAGTAGGACAAAACATATTGAAATTAAATATCACTTTCTTAGGGAGCATGTAGAAAGAAATGATATTGTACTTGAATATGTTAAAACAGATGAACAACTAGCTGATATGTATACTAAGCCCCTAGAAGAAGCTAAGTTCAATAGATTTAAAATTGAACTAGGAATGATAAACTTAGAATAAGTTTATAGAAGTGAAATTGGCTAAGTAAAAAGGTGTCGACACATAGACAAGTCTATGTCGACACAGAATAGTGGTGTCGACACTTCAGGAAAAAGGTGTCGACACATCTAGGATGTTGGTGTCGACACTTCAGAATGTTAGTGTCGACACATGTCAAGTAGGTGTCGACACATCCAATGTGGTGTCGACACTTAAGTTTTACTCAGAATTTTCTAAGTAAAGTCTCGACAATGTGTCGAGTTATGTTGTGTCGACACATAACCATGTGTCGACACATAAAATCTGTTGACTAAACTTGTGTCGACACATATGTGTCGAGACATTATAAGTAAGTGTCGACACTTATTGCCAGTGTCGACACACTTTAAGTTAGCTGTCCCGCCTGTTCATCTTCAAAATCAGAAAGGTATAAATAGGGTTCTGTCTTTGTTTGTCGACACGCTTTCAAAGTTTCGAGACCAAAACTACTGTGTCGACACCTCTCTTTTCTAAAGACAAATTCTACAAACCCTAATGGCACCTAAGCTTAAGGAGAACGTTAACGAAGGATATGAGCTTGTGCGCGGCGCCTTCGACGATGCTGATCAAGAAATCAAGGCCGTAGTAACCCTAGTCGCCGATTCTGGGTTAGAGTTCTTAGTTTCAGAACCAACTAAGATATGGAAGAAGGAGGTGCTTGAATTCCTTAATGGAGTTGCAGTAGATAAATCTGGATACAGAATCAAATTCAGAGTTCATGGAACTAAGGTCAAGGTTTCACCTAAAAATCTGAGGAAGGTGCTCCAGCTACCAAAAACTCAAGATGAAGAAGAAATTACTGCATCCAAGACCAGGGAAGCTCTAACCTGGTGTGGACTTGATTCAAAGATGAAGATTGGTTCTGTATTTAACAGGAAAGGCATGAATAATCAAGGAAAATTCATGTCTGAGATTGTTGGAAAGGTCTTACTCAGTAAGCCTGGAGGGCATGACAGAGTGTCAGCCTATATGTTTGGAATCATGACAAGGATAATCTTCACTCTGAAAACAGACTGGTCTATAGTGGTTTATGAGAAGATTAAGGAGAGCTTGAAGAAGCCCAATCTGGGCAGAATCATTAGTCTCTACCTAGCTGGTACCATACCAGAGGTAATGAATACTGCTGCAGGCAGCAAGATAAACCACATGAGGAAGATGGATCAAAGGATCTTTTCAAGATGGGACAGGGTGTTGTCCAAGGAAATGCCAACCCCAGAGAAGACAATTACTGAGAAAGACACTCCTCCAAAGAAGAAAAAGAAAACAGCTCCTGTGGAATAAGTGTCGACTAGCAGTTCTGGGAGTGAAGAACATGTTGTCTTCACTCCAGATGAGCATGAGGAAGAGCCTGCAGTGAAATCTCCTGCTGCTCAAGAGATTGCTGAGATCCAAGGGGAGCCTCCAGTTGTAGAAGAACCCTCTACACTGGACAGTGAGCAAGCCACCAACATCATACAAGAGGTACTCACTGACCTAAATACTTTAGAATATCTTAAAGAAGATGCTGATTTGTCTGATGTTCCTCAGCAAACTCAGCTGCCTAGTCCAGCTCCAGATGTTGTTATAGAAGACACATCTGCTGTACAAGAAGAGATTCTTGATCCAGTAGTTGAAGAGCAAAGAATGTCTCCAGCTTCTTCACCCCCTGAATACACCATGGAAGATTTATTTCTCAATCTAGATCAAGCAGATTTTGACATGGACAAGGATGCTGCTGAAAAAGATCATGCTGCTGTTGAAGGGGAGCAAGTGCAAGTTTTGGAAGAGCCTTTAAGGCCAGAAAATGAGAAGGCACCTGATGTGCAAGCTGACAGACCTCCAAGCCCTAAGGATAGGGTTGACATAGCCAGCACTTCTGCCTCTGAAGATAAGGAGAGTGCTAGGGCAAAGAAGAAGAAACTGTATGTCTTTAAAAGGAGAAGTCAGAGTTATAAGAAAGCTCTGCAATCTATAGCCCCACAACCTATAGTTCAACAAGCTCCAACTATTGATTATAGTGCATTAATGATTGCAATGCAGATAAAACTGGATGAACAGAGAAAAGCTATAGAGGCTTATGTAGATGAAGGGCACAAAACTTTGCAGTTTGATCTGGCCCAAGATATAAAGTCTATAAGGTTTGAAATGAACCTTAACAAGAAGGAGATGAATGAATGCTTCCACAAAGGTGGAAATGTAGTGGTGTATTTGGCAACACACTAAGAGAAGATCAAAGAACAAGTGGATGACATAGCATTGAAACAAGGATATGTTCTTGAAAATCAGTTAAGAATGAATGACAACTTGACTGCTTCACATAATGCTATAGTCACTGAATTGAAGAACAAGGCTGCTGATCCTTCTACATCTTCTGCTACTATCAAAGCTGAATTTGACAAAGCCTTTCAAGAAGAAATTACTGCTGTTAAGACTGCTATCCAAGCATCCCAGAAAGTCATATCTGAACAACTGCAAAAGCTCAAACCTTACTTTAAAGATGGAATCAGATACTTGGATAGTCAAATTCGATTTCAAAAGGATGATGTCAGAGACCATATGGCTAGAGAAGTCATAAAGGGGGAGAGAGTTTTAGCCAAAGCTAGCTCTGACCATGCAAAGTGGATATATAATTCCATCAGAGCTACACTGGGCTATCCTCCACTCTGTGATGATGACAATGTTGCAGAATCTGGAATTCAACCTGCATATCTTGGAGGTGAGCAACCAGAGGTAGCTCAAGTGATATATCCTCCACCAGATTTTGAAATGGTGCAAGCTGACATTCATCATATGTATAGCCCAACTGAAGGGAAGTCTAATGTTATTCTGGATAAAGTGGTTCAGCCTATTACTGAAGCCATGCAAGAGGCTTTGCAGAAAGAGGAAGAGACAAGGTTGTCAAAGAAGAGGTTTAGGGAACAAGCAGAACAAAGGCCAAACTTTGAATAGTGGAGCCCTACCTCTAGGAATATAATATTAACTGCCTGGAAAGCTGCCAAGGATAACACTCATGACAGGAACAAGTGGTTCTCTGAAGCTGAATGGAGAAAACATGAGATCAGGCAGGAAGCAATAGTTCAGTATAGAAGGAAGGCAAAGATGGGAAAGCTACCTCCTACTGCAGTGGAGCCTAGCAAGTACTTTCCTAAGCCATATCACTATTTTGAGAGGCAGAAGATCAAGGCAGAAGAACTCAAAAAGAAAGATCTAAAAGGCAAGAAGCCTGCTGATGCTGAAACTGTTGATGCCCCTGTCAAAGCTCAAGTTCAAGCTGGCAAGGGAATAGTTATCAAGGAACCAGACCAGAAATAGATTAAGAATTTACTTGAAGATTATTTTGTAATCTTTTAAATGTAAAATATTTTTGTAAACTACTGAAAATGTATAAGACAAATGTTAGAACAATATATGATCAATATATTTCTTGATTGTTCTGTGAATGTGTCTATTTCTTATTTGTTCTGAATTGATGAATGTGTATACATGTGTGAATTAATACATGTTTATGTTTACCCTGCTGAATATAACCTGCTTTACATCATTTTGTAATTTTTAATTATGAATGGTGTATATCATTGACTAAGGGTTATGACTTCTCCAAATAGGGGGAGATTGTTGGGTACATTGGTCAAATGTACCTGATTTGAAGAAGCCTCACCCAACTCAATGATATACATCATAATGTATTTGATGTATGTTGAGTTTACTTGTGCAGGTTAAGTAATCACTGGACTGAAGCAAAAAGTTTCTAAGTCCATGTGTCGACACCCAGAGGGAAAGTGTCGACACTTAAGAAGGCTTGTGTCGACACCCAGACAAGCAGTGTCGACACTTGGAGTCATTGTGTCGACACCTGGGATGCAGAGTCGACACCAGACAGAAATTGTCGACACAAGGAGCTGTGTCGACACTCAGTGAAGAAAAGTGCAGACAGAAAGTGTCGACACAAGGAGCTGTGTCGACACCCAGTGAAGGTGAGTCTACACCAGAAAGTGTAGACACTTGGAGCAGTGTCGACACTCAGCAAAAGTCTGCAGAGACAAAGTACAAGTGTCGACACTCAACACAATGTGTCGACACTAAGAAGAAGAGTCAGCACTTGAAGTAAGTGTCGACACCCAGCACAAAGTGTCGACACTCAACAGAAGAGTCAGCATTTGAAGTATGTGTCGACACCCAGAACAATGTGTCGACACACAGCTGAAGACTCAACACTTGAAGAAAGTATCGACACAAGGAGCTATGTCGACACTTAGCAAAGAATAGAATTATCTCCAAAATATTCTAAGTACAAGTGTCGACACTAAGGGAATGTGTCGACACTCAGCTGAAGTCACGACAGAAGAATCAAGTGTCGACACAAGGAGCTGTGTCGACACTTAGCAAGTATCAACATAGAAGACTATGTGTCGACACCAAGAAGCAGTGTCGACACTTAATAGATTCAACACAAGAAGATGTGTCGACACAAAGGAGATGTGTCGACACTTAGAAGAATTCAGCAAGTTACTGAAGATCAAGTACTTGTGTCGACACTCAATTTCAGTGTCAATACATGAAGAAGAATCTGTGTCGAGACATACAAGGAGTTGTGTCGACACCTTATAGACTTGTGTCGACACTTACACAGCATGTGTCGACACTTGGACTATAAGTGTCGACACTTAAAGACAGAAAGTCTCGACACTATCAGACAGTTAGAGATTTTCAAGAACTGACTGGATGACATGACAGCTGCCGTTCCAGCCGGTCTACAGCACCTGTCAGAGATGTCAGAAGACAGTTATGAACCGGACCAGCCGGTTATAATGAAGAAGGCCTATAAATAGGCCTATGCTGTCTACAGAAAATGATGATCAACTGGTTCTGATTATTGTTGAACAAGTTATTGAAGTGGTACACAAAGTATCAAGACAAGAAGATCTTGCAGTCCAAGTGCAGATCTAAGAAGTTGGAGAGAGAGGGCTCCTTCCAAGAAATCAGCCTCTGGAACTAGGCTGAGAAGAAGGATTCAGATTCATTCTGGATCTTAAGTGGCAGAGGTCAAGGAACTACTGCAGGAGGATTCAGTCTTATTCAGTTCTACTCAAGAAGCTTTGAAGAAAGCTAAGTCAGATTGAATCCAGCTGAGTTCTTCCAAGAACTCATCAAGAAACTCTCAACTCCCCTCTTTTATTTCTGAGTTGTTGAGTTAATATTTGTAATACATTTTTATCTTGTAGGATCCTTTGGATCTGAGTGAATTGTAAGCCTATAATTATAAAGGCTGAGGGTAGGGCTTGAGAGCCTGAGTGTAGGAGATTGAGATCTCTGAGTGTAGGCCTTGTTGGCTGAGTGTAGGCCTTGTTGGCTGAGTGTAGGCCTTGGTTGGCTGAGTGTAGGCCTTGGTTGGCTGAGTGTAGGCCTTGATTGGCTGAGTGTAGGCTTTGGGATAAAGCTGAGTTGTAAGGCTTTGGGCCTGAGGTGTAGGAACCAATTTGGGTTCTGAGCTAGTGGAGAAGTTTGGCCGAATCTAGTACACTGCTAGATAGGCGAAGGGGGAAAGTGGATGTACCCAAAGATTGGGGAACCACTATAAAACCTTGTGTCTGCTGTACTGTGTTGTGATTTGCTGTGTATGCTGTTTGTTTGCTAAGATAACATAGTCAGAAATCTGTGATATTAACTGTTTGCTGCCATTAAAGTTTAAAAAGGATTAGGTCACCTATTCACCCCCCCCTCTAGGTGTTTAGGTACTCTATTTCTTTCAGTCGTGCTGAGCTCGACGATAGGACTTAGTCTCCAAACACAAAATCTTGGTCTTCAGGGCAGCTTCCAAACCTAGACTTCTAACCCTTAGACTCAATTCTAATTGACCTATTAAGCTATACAGGAGGTCAAGCAAAGATTCCTAGAGACATAGTGATCCTGACCCAAATTAGTAATAGGGTGTTCCAACAGTACCCACTTATGGTTGACTTTGGTCGACCCCCACTAAAAATCCATTTTTTGGATTTTTCTCCCAAATAGGTGCTCACCTCCTCTTCAATCATGGCTAAGGCCCTAGCCCCTCTCACTCCTTGGGCCACCGAACCAGCAACTTGGTGGGAAATGAGCCATGGGACATGGTAGGCCCAATTTCTCCCTTCCCCTCCTCTTTTCCCTCCCTAAGAACCAAGGCCCAAGCCCACCTCTTCTTCCCCTCGATTGCTGACACCTAGGGCCATGTACACTGAAATGTACATTGTGGCCTGGACTGTGTAGTACAACCACCCCTAAAAGTGGCAAGACTGGCCACTATCACCGACGGCCATATCGGTGAGGCCTGTGGGGCTCGCTACCCTGCTTTAAGAGAAGCTGTCTATACTATGTCGACATAGGGTATTGTGCATGGCTGTGAATGCCTGTGATGCGTGCGCGGCTGTGGAAGCCTACAATGTGTGCGTGAATGTGAATGTTTGCGATGTGTGTGTGGATGTGAATGCTTGCGATGTGTGTGTGGGTGTTAATGCATGTGATGTTTGCGTGGTTTGAAGACCTGCGAAGTTCGTTCAGGTTTGAATACCTACTGCGCTGATGTGCTAGTATATCCTATAATATAACTGATGTATGTTACTGCTGTTAGTCCAGTTATATCATGCTATACTTTTTGGTTGCTCCTAGATTATTCATGAAATGTTCTGCGAACCCTCTCTTATTTCGGCTATCTTATTTTGTTGGGTGTGTGCGCTCGTCCCCAGGATATGGATCTGGGGAGGAGATTTGATTCCACTTATCTCTGTGACTAACGGTTATCTTAATAACCATTCACGGGAGATGAAGCATCATAGGGATATGTCACTACAGGACGACAATCCAGCTGTTAGGACTACCCGAGCAAATGCACCACAATCGTCTCATGAGTACAATCAAGCAGAGTTGAGAGAGAGGAGTTGCTAGTTGTATTACTATTATAGCGGCTACGACCTTTTGTGCTTCCTATTTAAATATATATTATTATATATATTTGTTGTGTTCCTTGTTATCGTTTCCGCAATACTCTGTGATGTGATGTGAATGTGGTGATTTAAGTCGAGCAAGGCGGGCAACTAGTACTCAGTAGAGTGGGGTGTTACCCCTTAAGGAGCACTGGGTGGACGTCTTGGGAAAGTAATATCCCCTCCAGCCCGACCCGGGCAAAGTTTTGGAGGGTGTTGCAACAATAACAAACCACATTAGTCTTAACATATTTGTTCTGTTTGGAGTCATACCTTTCCCAGAGGGGTCAATTCTAGACTTGTCTTTGCTGGAGTGGGGCTTTCTTGATGAAAAGCTTGAAGAGCCCCTATTATTCCATTGTCTTCTCCTGCTCAGCAACTTCTTGAACTTCTTGGATAACAGTGCTAGTTCTCCATCTGACAGTTCATTCCCAAAGGAGTTAGGTTCTGAACATTCTGACCCGGCAACTCTCCTTGGAGGAGGAGTCTTTTCTCTGCTTCTTCTTGTGGCTTCAGCTCTGAAGGCCATTGTCTTCTCTTTGCTGAGAGATCTGGTTGCATCGTCTTCAGCCTTCCTGGAGTTTAGCTGCATCTCATGGGATATCAACTTCTCAAATAAGTTCTGAGGCAGAGTATTTCCCAGATTGCCAACTTCTCTAATAGCACAGATCTTGATATCTCATTTCTTGTTTAGGGATCTCAAGGACTTGTCATTTAGCTCATAACTAGTGAACTGTCTGGCATATGTGATCAGACTGTTCACTATAATGAAGAACTTCTCATAGCATTCAGTTATGGAGTCTTTCTTCCCTTGCTTGAATGCTTCATACTGTTGATTCAGGAGGGATTTTCTGTCACCCCTCACCTCCTCTGTCCCCTCCATGTAAACAATGAGAGAGCCTCGTATTTTCTTGTCTATCTTGTAGTGGACAAGGTTCTGTAAGGTGGAGTCATCTATGACACTAACAATGATATTTTGTGCCCTCTTATCCATGGTTGTCAGGATAACTTCATCCATGGTCATCTCAGAGTATTTCTCTAGGATTTGGACACTAGCATCTAGGACAGAGATCTTCATGGGAATGAAGGATCCTTCATGAACTATAATGAAGATCCTAGGATCAGAAGCTTCCATGAATAGCCTGACCCTCTCTTTCCAAATCCCAAAATTTGCTTGTTTGCAGATAGGGAGCTTCATGGTGCTCAACTCCTTGTGGTTCTCACTTGAACCCATGGATCAAATCTTCAGCTACTCTTGGAGATCTTTTCAGACTGTTAAGTCCTTTTTGAACAACCTACCTCTGATACCACTTGAAAGTCTTTGTTTCAAGAGTAGCTTTACACCTAGAGAGGGGTGAATAGGTTTCTTAGTCCTTAAGACTATATTTTTGTTTAGCTGTGATGTGTGTTTTGTTAGTTTAGTTAGCTTTGAAGAAAGAGACACAACACACAAATATTTATAGTGGTTCCCCAAGGTATGGGTACATCCACTATCCCTCCCACCTTTCTAGCAGTGTGTTAGACAAGGCAATCTCCACCAAAACTTAGCTCCAAGAGCTTACAACACAGATCCCTCGGGATCTATCAGACTCCTCCAAGTCCCATCTCATGCCCAAGGCCCTACACTCAGAGATAAAATATCCTACAACTCAGTGATCCTTCTGATAACCTACCTCGGACTTAATCCAAAGTCCTACACTCGGGCTAGGAGTATAGCTCTACACTCAGAGAGAATAACTCTCCTACAGCTTAGATCAAGAATTATCCTACCTCAAACTAAATGCCCTACCTCAGATTCTCAATAGAATCCTACCTTAGAGAATAAATCTCCTACCTCATGCACACATGCCCTACCTCAGATCCACCACAGGATCCTATAACTTAAGAACTTAGGTCCTACCTCTCATCCTTTATAGTATAGGCTTACAGCTCAGATCAATTAAGATCTTACGGAGCGAGAAAGTTTGATGTAATTTGACTCCAGAGAAAGTGTCATCTGAGCCTGCCTTATGAATTGAGTAAACTCAATCTTATCTTCTTCACAGCACCAAGAATAGATATTCAAGGTTATTCTGCTTGTGCTTAGAAGTAACTGTAGAGCACTACTCTAGAGAAATGATTCTCCAATCCTTCTTCTTCCTGAACTGTAGAGCACTGCTTCTTCAAGCCTTGATTGTAGTAGAGTTTTGAGTAGAGGCCTTGAAGATGAGCAGCAACTTTATCCTTGCTCTGCTTCTCCTCCTTCAAAAAAGAATTTCTGATCTGCTATTGAAAACTAGATGAACATTCAGTAATTAATTTCTTCAACTGCTTACTCTTATCTGTGGTTCATAGACTTTCAGTGAGAGCTTCTGCTAGGAAATCTTCCACTTCGTTAAGAGGAAGATGACTGAAAAAGTTCTATCTCAAAAAGCTAAAAGGCCCTTTTAATTTCTCGGAACTCTCCTTTTATTTCTCGTAAATCTAATGACTCTATGCGCAGTGTAAATCCCTAGAGTGGGCAACTACAACACAACTTTTGCATTAAATGCAGTACTAAAGGCAAGCGACGCCTTTTGTCTTCTAGCATGCAAAACCAGCAATATTTGAATTTCTGCTGACGTCAGCATGACTCAGCTCCCGTGGACTTAGCAAATTCTAGACAATCTGCACAAGTGTTGAGTGAAGACTTGTCACTCAACGCAAAAAACACTTAGCGGAATTCTGCATCTCCAGGCGTTGAGTGAACCTTCATCACTCAATGCATATAGACATTTATAGTCTAACTGTATAGGCGTTGAGTGAGCCTTCATCACTCAACGCATCTTGACTTTTATAGTCTACCTGAATAGGCGTTGAGGGGGCCTTCATCACTCAATGCTTCTAGATTTAGTTTAATTCTCTAAACCTTTTCTTTACTTCAAGCAACATCACTTATTCCAGACACCCATTGAGGATACCTTCCAGATATATCCCTAAACCTTTTCTTTACTTCAAAATGAAGAAGAACAAGTCTACTGAAAGAGAAGCAACTGTTCAAAATATAGTTGTTGATCAGAATAAAGGAGCTATTCATCGGGATGAAGAATCATATTCAAACCAGCCTGTTGTTTAACATAATTTTCTGATCTAAATTTTGTCAAAACTATAATGAACTGATGTGCCTCAGTGAACATGTTTTCCTTTTCATAAAAAAATCTGAAATGATTTATGTTGTGTGTATTATGCTTAATGAAATGTTATTCATGATATTTTATTTACAATCATCTATAATAACTTGTCTACTACTACTATCATGATGTCTGGTTTGATAATTTGGTCTGTTGCAATTGTCAACTATTGATTTATTGGTTAATGCATCTTAGCATTGAAGTATGTTCTGTCTTCTTCAAATAGGGGAAGATTGTTGAAAATATTGCCTTCAATATTCCTAGATTTGAAGAAACATCACCTACAATTCTAAGTATATATTGTATTTTACATCATATCTATTTCATGTATATGCATGAGTATTATCTCTATAAACAGGTTTAGAGTAAAGAAGGTTATACCACTATGATGGTATACAAATTTCAACTGTATAGTTGATATTCCGCTAAGTAGGGATATAAGAGAAATTTCGTTGAGAATATATTCTCGACTCAGAAATACTGTGGAAAAGCTAACTCAATGCCAAGGCAGATACCACTGAGAACAAATCCTTATCTCGGTGTTACCTATTAACTCAACACCAAGGCAAACTCAGTTGAGAATGAAGTTTCCAATCTGTGGTATAGTTGAGAAGAGTCATATATAGCTGCTGAAATCCACAGGTATCAACACCAAGTCTAATACCACTGAGAATGAAATGAATCCTCAGCGGTCCAGCTGTCATGATTCAACTAATACCATTGAGCCCGTACAGATTGGCGGGATCCAACATTGGCGGAAGGAGTGAAAGGATGGGTCAAACATTCTTGTTTTGTCCAATACTTTGACAATACCTTTCTTGGGATCGTTGGAGAAGGTCAATGCTATAAGAAGACAAGAAGGGCGCCTGAAGATGGAGCTATTGAAAGAATTCGCAAAACCAAAAGCGGCCCACTGCAATCTGAGATAAACAAGATAATTATTCCTAATAGCTCTCTGAAGAACAAGATAGAGTTGATCATAACACAAAGCTAGATCTTCCTTCTATTGCTAAAGGAGAGGATCAAGAAGGAGCTTGCCCTAACTTATGCAAACCTAAAGATCATTAAGTCAAGGTGTAACTCCAGATCTTGCCATCAAAGAAAGAACAATAGAAGGTCTCAATCTTCAAGGTCTATTCATAAATTAGACTTCTATTATGATCATACACATTACATTTTTGTAGAGCCTTTGTGCATGAGTTGTAGGGCCTTTGTGCTTGAGCTATAGGGCCATGGTGCCTGAGCTGTAGGGTTATACTCCAGGCATAAATGGTAGGATTTTAGTTGAAATTTGACGTAGGACTTGAGTAAAATTTGAGGTAGGAAACCTGGGAGGTTTCTGAGTTGTATGAGTTGAAGAACTCTGAGGTAGGGCTTATTGATAATCCTGAGGTAGGGTCTTAGAGGAGGCCTTTTTTATTGTAAGCTCTGTTGAGCTGAGTTTTGAAGGAGATTGCCTAGTCTAGCACATAACTAGATAGGTGTAGAGGGAAAGTGGATGTACCCAGACCTTAGGGAACCACTATAAATCTCTATGTGTTTGTTATGTGTCTTATTTGAGGTAGGAGACCTGTGAGTGTCTCTGAATTGTAGGCCTATTTTATAAAGGTTGGGTTATATGTTTTGTTGCCTGAGTTTGTAGGGTTTGTTGCCTGAGTTTATAGGACTTGTTGCCTGAGTTTGTAGGGCTTGTTGCCTGAGTGTGTAGGGCTCTTATATATCCTGAGTTGTAAGACCTGGGGAAAGGTCTGAGATAGGAAACTTTGTTCCTGAGTTGTAAGATCTGAGGATCTAAGAAAACGTTTTGGAGAAATTTGCCCTAAGCTAGCTCTTTGCTAGATAGGTAAAGGGGAAAGTGGATGTACCCATTCTTAGGAAAACACTATAAATCTCTATGTGCAGATTGTTCTCTGTGTGCTTTGGTAATATTCTGTGGTGATCAAAAAGATAACATTAAGAATCATTCAAGTTCAAAAATCTCCTTTTTACCCCCTCTAGGTGAGTAGCGACTCTTAACTATCACAAAGCCCAGGAGATACTTCCCCAGCCTTAAAATTACTTTGAGAGACAAAGACAAAAAAAGGAGGTTGAGGAGAAGATGGGAAAGAAATATGGCAGGGCATTATAATCAAGGAACCTGAAACTTAACAATGTTATATATTATAGGTTCCTTAGGGTTTTTAGAACATGAATTGTTATTGTAGGCACACTATGTTATTTAATTATTAATCCTATTTGAGATAATTCAAATTGTTTGCGTGTATGCCATTATATTTTCTTTATCTGTGCAAATGATTGTTTATTGTGAGATAGTGTATATCATTGACTAGAATTCTGATTTTTTTCAAATATGGGGACATTGTTGGGTACATTGACCACAATATCTCAGATTTGAAGAAGACCATAAATCACTAATATACACAAAACCTGTTTTGATATATGTTTAAGTTCATATGTACAAGATGTATATAATGATATGATTAGATGGGTTGTGAGTGTTCGAAGTGTGACTGGAAAGCGGTCTACATGGTGAAGGAAGATAGAAATTTGGCTAAGTACAAAAGCATTGAGTGATGACACATCACTCAACACCAAAAGCCAAACAATGTCAACAAATAAACATTCACTCAACGTGTTGGAACACCCTATTACTAATTTGGGTCAGGATCACTATGTCTCTAGGAAACCAATGTTTGACCTCCTGTATAGTTCTAAAGGTCAATTAGAATTGAGTCTAAGGGATAGAAGTCTAGGTTTGGAAGCTGCTCTCAAGACCAAGAATTTTTCAGTTTGAGACTAAGTCATATCGTCGAGCTCAGCACGACGATTCGTCGAACTCCGATCGACGATCGTCTAGCTCAACTTCGACAGATCGTCGAACTCCATTCGACGATCGCTGAGCTCAACTTCCACATATCGTCGAACTCCATTCGACGATCTGCGAGCTCAGTTCGACGATCTTTGACTCAGCTTTGGATCTCTATCTCTGAGCTCAGTTCGACAATCTTTGAGCTCAGATCGACGATATTGTGTTGCTGTATAAGTTCATTTCGCTGAGCTCAGTTCGACGATAGCAGAGCTCAGTTCGACGTTTTCAAATAACTTCAAGGATGTTTCAAGATTCAAATTCAGATTAGTTAAGGAGTTATTCTGCAATTAATTCAGAAGATTTTCAAGCCGTTTTCATTTATTTCTGGACCAAGTTTCAAGGGATTTTCAAGGAATATTTCTGTGGACTTTCCTCCAGAAGACATTTTGCAATTAAAGATGCAATTAATGCTGGCCAACGGCTATTCTTGACAGAGGATGTTTCTTCTATTCAGTACCAGAGAATAAAAAACAAGAATTTTTTGAATCCAAAAAATCACTGAGAACTCAGAACACAGACAAGAAGAAGAAGAACAAAATATTCTCTGTCTAAAAAGAATTCTTTGAAGAACACACATCCAAGGAGATCAAACTTTCTGAAATCCTCTGATCTCTCTTGTCTCAAGTGTTCAAGGCCAACATCTTTCAAGACTCCAGACACCTAACATTTCAGCTGTTGCTGAAATCATCTTTTGCTGGAGCTCAACCTCTGAAGGCCTATCACCCTACAGCAAAGCTTCTTTTCCTGAACATCTCAAGGACTCAGGGGGAGCTTTGACACCATCAAATCCACATAGTCTTCTCAGCTGCTTTGAGAAAGAGAAGACTTCCATCATTCTCTCACCCCCATCTCTGTAAAGGGTTTCTCAAACTCCCTTCAAAAGTTTGAACTTGGTTTTTGAGCACCTTGTCAAAAGCTCATTGGTGGCAAGACACCTGATCAAAAAATCTGATTTGGTTTTTGAGCACCTTATCAAAAGCTCATTGGTGCCCAGGACACCTGATCAACTCATCCTGCAGTGGATTCCTATCTAGGGTGGTAGAAGAGTGGATGTACCCAATTTTAGGGGAACCACTATATTTCCTTGTGTCATCTGATTTGCTTGTCTTTATTTTTATTTCTGGCTGTGATTGTTCTGTGATTATTTTGTGATTAGTTTAGTTCTGTGATTAGTTATAATAATTGCTTCCCTGCTCACTCAGATTACAACAATTGTTGTAAAAAGTTTTCAAGCACCATATACTCTATTCACCCCCCTCTAGAGTATATCAGATCTAGCTGCACTTTCAATTGGTATCAGAGCCAGGTTGGTTAAACATACCACACCTTGGTGGTTGTACAGGCTAACACCTGAACCCAAAGATTCCTAGTTAGGTCTGCTTTCTTTTGAGTTTAGTATTAGATTTTGTTTTCATAAATCATGGCCCAAAACAAAGATTATGCTAGCACCAGACCTCCAGTGTGCAATCTATCCAAGTTTGCACTTTGGAAAGCAAGGATCAGATTATACTTGAATTCTATTGACGAGGATATTTTTAACTCTGTCTTAACAGTTTGTCCAAGACCTCCAGAGAGCTCAAGTACAAATGCTGTTCCACCTCCATCAGGAACAGATGCTGACATCAAGAAATGGAAGGTAGCTGATGCCAAGGCTATGAACATCTTAGCCCAGACAATGTCTGATGACATCTTTCAAAAGGTGGCTGAATGCAATTCTGCAAAGGAAATTTGGGACAAACTCTCTGAAATAGTCTCAGGCTCAGCTGATGAGAGAAAGGATAGGAGATCCCACCTCATATCTCAATATGAGAATTTCAAGAAGGGAGAAACTGAGTCAGTGGGAGATATGTACAACAGGCTCAGTCTAATAGTCAGTGAACTCAGGACATTGGATAAAGAGATCTCACTAACTGAACTTAATGACAAATTCTAATGTGCTTCCCTAGCACTTGGGATTCAAGAATCTGGCCAATCAAGGATGCCAGAAGTTTGAATGAGATCACCACAGAAGCTCTATTGGGTAAGCTCAAATCTTATAAGCTACTCATCAAGAATAGAGAAGAAGAACAGAAGGCTGCCTCACCAGCCACAAGAAAAGAGAAAACAATTGCCTTCAAGGCAACTGAAGATCTGCCTGAAGACAAAGTCACAGGCAATGATGAACTGCTCAGTCTGTTGGCCAAAAGATTTTACAAGATGGCCAGAAAGGACTTCAGAAGGAGATCATACAAGGAGCATGATAAGCCAAGGTATGACAAGTCAATTAATAATAAAGAAATTGTTTGCTTTGGTTGCAGGAAACCAGGGCACATAGTTCCTGACTGTCCAGCAAACAAAAACAAGGACAGAAGGGACAAGAAAGAAAGAAGAAAGGAGAAAGACTCAAAGAGGAATGGCAATGACAAACCCTACTCAAGCAAAAACAAACACACAAGAAAGGGGTTTGTTGCTGAATCCTGGAGTGAGACTGAAGAGGAGTCAGAAGCCTCATCCAGCTCTAGTGATGATGAAGATGATGCAGAAGAGAAAGAGTTCTGCATGATGGCAATCAATGTCTCACAACATAATTCAGATGAAGAAGAGTCAGAGTCAGATTCAGAGACTCAACCTGAAGAAGATCAGGTAATCAGTTCATTTGATTTTAATTCAGAGGACTTTAAATCTGAATTTAAAGCATTATGTTTAGACCTGCTAAAATCTGAGAAAGAAATTATCTCTCTCAGAAATCATTTATCTGAACATAATACCTTAAAGTCAGAAAACCTAAAACTCTCTCAGGAGTTGGAGTGTTGTAGGGAGCAGATAGCTTCACTGAAAAGTGAGCTATCCGAGGCCAAGAAGCTTGAAGAATCCCTTAATGGGAGAAACATCAAGCTGATGTACATCACAAGCACAGTGAACTCCAGATTCAATAGTACACTAGGCTTGGGTGCTTCATCCAGCCAACCCATAGTTCTAACAACTCCAATCAAATTCATTTCTGATAAAGGAAAAGGAGTTGTAGAGGTAGCTAAGAAAAATTCTGATCTGCCCAAGAAAACCAAGACCCAGCAGAAATCGTCGAACGGAGATCGACGATCGCCGAACGCAGATCGACGATCTCAGGAAAAATCATCGAACTCAGGTCGATGATCTCAAGTTCCTGAACACTGCCATAGTCGACCGTCGAACGGAGCTCGACGATCTGACCCAAGATCGTCGAACGTAGCTCCACGATCGTCGAACAGAGGTCAGAGCTCTGAAAAGTCTTTCAAGGGAAAATCAAAATTCAATCCTAAGGGTTCTTCATCCCAAATATTTAACCCTTATACTGAATGGATTATACCTCCAAGAAGATATCATTCTGAAGGATATAAGAGTCAACCTGGGATGTCTTTTATTTCAGAATTTAAAGGTTATCAACCTAGACCCAAGGTAAACTGGGTCAAAAACAAATGAATTATTTTATGTGCAGGTGAAGACCTATCCAACATCTAACCAGCAATGGTACTTGGATAGTGGGTGCTCTAAGCACATGACAGGAAACAAGGACAACCTCACATCCTTTAGAGCCAAGCTTGGACCCAAAGTTATCTTTAGTGATTCAAACTTTGGACAAACCAAAGGATATGGTGCAGTCCAGATTGGATCAGTAACATTCAAGAAGGTAGCTTATGTGGAAGGACTGAAGCACAACCTAATAAACATCAGTCAGCTGTGTGATGAAGGCTACCAGGTGACCTTCAGCAAAGCTTTATGCAAAATCAAGTCAGAGGACAACACAACTGTGTTGACAGGTAAAAGGAAAGGTAACATCTATCTAGTAGATTTTCTTTCAACAGATGTAGATATTTGCCTGTTCAATTCTATTTGTAGACCAAATCTTTTATGGCATAAGAGACTAGGACACCTAAACCTTAGAACTATTGCTAGGCTATCCAAGGACAACCTTGTTAGAGGACTACCTTCTGGCCCCTACAAGAAGGAAGGATTCTGCAGGGCTTGTCAATTAGGCAAGTAAACTAAAAACAGTTTTAAGTCACTTAATAAGAGTGATTCACCTAGGATATTGTATCTGTTACACATGGATCTTTTTGGACCCATCACAGTATAAAGCTTAGGAGGGAAATCTTACACTTTAGTAGTTGTAGATGACTTCTCTAGATTCACTTGAGTGTTCTTTCTAAGAAAGAAGTCTGATAACTTTAAGTGTCTGACAGAGTTTCTCAAATGTATACAGATTGAGTTCAATACTCACATTGCCCTGATCAGAAGTGATCATGGGACAGAGTTTGATTCTCTTCTTATGCAAGAGTTCTGTCAGAGTGAAGGGATCAGGCATACTTTCTCAGCTCCTAGAAGTCCTCAACAAAATGGGGTAGCTGAAAGGAAAAATAGAACCCTTATTGAATCTGCCACTACACTGTTGCCAGATGCTCATCTTCCTCTATCCTTTTGGGCAGAGGCAGTGAACACCTCCAACTATGTGCTGAATATAAGTTTGATACATAAACTAAAGGGAAAGACTCCCTATGAACTACTCAAAGGGAAGAAACCTAAAGTTGATTATTTTAGAGTTTTTGGTTGTATTTGCTACATACATAATAATGACAAGAAATATTTTGCAAAATTTCAAGCTAAAGCTGATGAAGGAGTGTTTCTGGGATACTCCATGATCAGCAAGGCTTATAGGGTTTATAATAAATCATCTCTAAAAATTGAGGAATCTGTTCATATATCATTTGATGAATCTAACATGTCTTTCAAGGAGAAGATCTCTTCTACCATAGCACCTTTGCAGGAACATTCTCTTGTTGAAGACTTGAACAAGTTACAGGTTACTCAAAAGGATGAAAGCAGTGAAGATGAAGAAAGTGTTCAACATATTGAATAACAACTTGAAGAGCCAGTTGTTTTACCACAAGAGGAAACAACAACACAGGTTGGTGAACAATCAACACCCCATGTTTATTTAGTAACATCAAGAGACCGTCCAATTTCCCAAATAATTAGAGACATCTCAGCTGGTGTGCAAACCAGAAATCAGGTCAACCAAAACCTGTTGCACACCTGCTTCCTATCTCAAATTGAACCTCAGTCCATTCAAGATGCAGAGCAAGATCCACACTGGATCATTGCAATGCAAGAAGAGTTGCATCAATTTGAAAGGAACAAAGTGTGGGAACTAGTGCCAAAGCCTAAGGATCACTCCATTGTTGGAACAAAGTGGGTGTTCAGAAACAAACTAGATGATCAAGGAGTAATTGTAAGGAACAAGGCAAGGCTAGTTGCTCAGGGATATTCTCAAGAAGAAGGAATAGACTACGACCAGACTTTTGCACCAGTTGTAAGATTGGAAGCCATCAGAATCTTTTTAGCTTATGCAGCACATAAAGGATTCAAGGTATATCAGATGGATGTCAAAAGTGCATTTCTAAATGGAGACATCAAAGAGGAAGTATATGTCAAACAACCTCCAGGTTTTATCTCCCCAACTTATCCTGATTATGTTCTTAAATTGAACAAAGCATTATATGGTCTCAAGCAAGCTCCTAGAGCATGGTATGAGACCCTAGCATGCTTTCTTTTGGAAAATGGATTTATAAGGGGTAGAGTAGACCAAACTCTTTTCATTAGAACCCATAAGTCCCATACCCTACTAGTACAAATCTATGTAGATGATATTATTTTTGGTTCTACTGACTCAAAATTGTGCAGAAGGTTTTCCAACCTAATGCATTCTAAATTTTAAATGAGTAGCATGGGTGAGCTATCCTTCTTCCTAGGATTGCAAGTCAAACAGCATGCTGAAGGCATCTTTATTTCTCAAACCAAGTATGCAAATGAATTGGTTAAGAAATTTGGCATGTCTGAAGCATCTTGTATGAAAACACCTATGCCTACTAATGCTATATTGGATGCTGATGAACATGGGAAACCTGTTGATCAGACAATATATAGAGCAATGATTGGCTCTTTACTGTACCTTACAGCTAGTAGACCAGATATAATGTTTGCTACATGTATATGTGCTAGGTTCCAAGTAAGCCCTAGAGAGTCACACCTAACATTAGTAAAGAGGATTCTAAGATATGTTAAAAGTTGTCCAAATCTAGGTCTCTGGTATCCAAAAGATTCAGCATTTGATTTAACTGGATTTTCTGATGCTGACTATGCTGGATGCAGAATTGACAGGAAAAGCACCAGTGGAACTTGTCAGTTCCTTGGTGACAGACTTGTCTTTTGGTTTTGTAAGAAATAAACTTTTGTGTCAACTTCAACTGCTGAAGCTGAATATATGGCTGCAGACAGTTGTTGTTCACAAATCTTATGGATTCAAAACCAACTTCTAGACTATGGCTACAACTTAGAGAAGTCTAAAATCTTTTGTGATAACACCAGTGTATTTCTATAGCTCAAAATCCAGTCCTCCATAGTAGGACAAAACACATAGAGATTAGGCATCATTTCTTAAGGGATAATGTTGAAAAGAATAAAATTGAACTACAATATATCCCAACTGATTTACAAAGGGGAGATATTTTCACCAAGCCCTTGGATGAAAAGAAACACACCTTCTTCCTAAATCAGTTAGGAATGTTAGATGGAGGAAGTCTTAAATAATATCCAAGATTTTAAAAGCTTAAAAATTGACCAAGACTAGGCAAACATCTTGATTTTTCTCAGTATCTAGAGCTTTTCTGGTCTTTGAACTGCGCTCGACAATTTTCCCCCGGATCATCGAATGGAGATCGACGATTTCTGAAATCTTCGACCTGAGTTTAGCGTTTCTCAGATAGTATGAACTATCTCTTCTGGTCAACGATCGTCGAACGATGCTCGACGATTTTGTTCTCTGAACGATCATCGAACAGAGCTCGACGCTCTCCAATATCATCGACCGGAGATCGACGATGTTGAAGACTCTTCAAATTCCTTTAGCAACCCCGATCGTCGAACTGAGTTCAACGATCTTTCCATTTCTGCGTCGAACCCTAATATAAAATTCTTTTTTCGCCGTCGTTCTCCTTTGCGCTTTCGATTTCTCTGCAAAAACTTTCTTTCCCTCCAAACATTCCTGCACTTGGTCGTTTTGTTTGTTGAATCTTTGCAGGTACCTATGGCTGTTTCTGTTGCTGTTCTCGCTGCCATGAAATTTGATGTCAGCTTTGACATAGACATGGAATCCTTCAGCATGACAGACCAGGTTTTTCAGGATATCTTAGAGCTATTCAAAGAGCAGAAACTGGCTGCAATCATGACTATAAGGATTAAGCTTGCTGCTGATGAGATTAAAGAGTGGGTCTACACTGCCCACAATCAGGACCACAACACCATTGTTGGATCAATCTCTGGCACTCAGGTACCCCTGACCCCAGCAATTCTGACAGAGGTTTTTGAGTTAAGAACTGGTGGAGATTCTACTGATTTGTTTGGAGAAGAATATGCTGACTTGCTTGCCAGAATGGGTCATTCTGAGGCTAACCCTAGCAAGCTATTGAAAAAGAATCTGTTTGTGGAATACAGATTCCTGGCTGATGTAGTTGGGAAAGTCCTACTGGCTAAACACTCTGCCCATGACATAATTTCAAGGTATCAGCTCTGCTTAATGGGAGTCATAGTAGACAGGAAGAATCTGAATTGGGGAGAGGTCTTCTTTGACCTAATTAAGAAGAAAATTAACAAGAGTTTTGTCAATTTTGGAAGGATTTTAGGACTTTTTCTGCAGAATAGGTGCCCTGCATTGCTGGTATCCTCTGTGATTCATATAAATGCTTCCAAAAGACTGTCTTGTGCCTTTTTTGGTAAATGGGACAGACAGATCCTCAAGCCCAGCAGGCCCTCTTCTAGCACTCCTTCAGGCACCAGGACTGTCAGAGTCACTTCCCCACAGGTCTCTGCCCCTGCAGCTGACCTGCCTGCTGATGCCTCTCCTCCTCCTCCTCCAATTCCATCTCTTCCAATTCCATCCACACTTCAAAATCCATCCACTATCATCATCTCCAGCCCCTCTCCAACATCCATACCATCTCCAATCCCTATTCTACCAACAACAGAAGATCAATTCCATCCCTTATTCTCCTACCCTCAACCAGATATCACTTCATCACCCTCCATTCCATCCTTCAACCTCATTGATGATTCCTTCATGGATGACTCACCATCCTCTCCTCCTGAGCTACCCTCATCCTCAACCTCTTACCAAGATCTTCTGCAAGAAATCATTGATCAACCTACATTCACACCATCTATCTCCATCCCACTGTCCTCCATCACCACCTTACCCATACATCAACCATCTCTTCCTCCATACACTAGCTCTCCACTACCATCACCAATAGCTACACCTCCATCCTCTACCTCTGCTCCAGTCACTACTGAGCAAGTAGATATTCCAGCCCTTACTGACAGGCTTTATGAATTGCTAGCCCCCAGGCTATCTCTTCTCTTGGAGACCTCCTTGGCTCCATTACTCCTGTCAGTGGCAGCCCTTTCTGCCAGGCTCTCCTCTTTATTCCCTCAGGCAGCCCCTTCAGCAGTGTGCCTTGATCCAGCTCTGTCTGAATCTAGGCAGGGGTAGATGCCCTATGAAGTGAGCCTGCCTCCTGCTGTTCTTGCTGTTTCTTCAGCTTCTATTACTGCTGCTGCTGTTGCTGCTGTGTTTCAAGACCCAGTTCCACCTCCAGTTCCACCTCCTGTTGCAGCCTTTGCAATAGACCTCAGGTCTTTGCTCTCAGATTTTGATTCAATATATTTCAGATGCCTGCCAGAAAAAGCTTGTCTTCCAGAGAGAGTTACTATCCAGCCCCCAGAGGATTTGCCCAAGGCCCTTGTGCCCTTCTCTTGTTGTGACCCCAGCATAATCACTTCCTTTGTTAACTCAGTTTATGCTGCTGCTACTCTTGCTGATAGCATTGCTGATGTCTCTGATGCTGCTGCCCCTCCTGCTGCTGAAAATTTTGATGATACTTCTGTTACTGCTACACATGCTGCTGTTTCTACTGATATCCTTATGACAGAGGCACATGATGTTGAGCCCTCTATACTGTCTGATGATATTTCTGCTGCTGATATTACTGTTTCTGTAATAGAAACTGTTGCTGCCCCAACTGCTGCTGTTACTGCTCCAGAACCTTATGTATCTGCTACTGCTTCAACTTCTGCTACTCCAACCTCTGCTGCCTCATCTGCTTCAATCCAGCTCAAGAAAGATTTGATGAAGAAGATTGATGCTCTTTATGTTGATCAAAGTTCTGAAAGTGATGAGTTCAGGACAGATTCTGATGATTCTTCTGCTACCATTGCTAGAAAGAGAAAGGCAAGGAGCAAAGCCATAAAGAGAGTACCTCCTGCCAAGGTCAAGGACAACAATGACATACCATATTATATCCTTCATGATTGCCCCATAACTGAGCACTGGATGCAGTACTCAAAGAATCAACTCAAAGCAATGAAGAAGAAAAGGAAATATGAAAAGGGCTCCTCTCAACTCCAACATTCTCATCCTCCTCCACCACCTCCTCCTGATGCAGGTGCAGGTGGAAGTTCAGCTGCTCAACCCCCTACTAGAAGTCAAACCCCCTATCAGCCATATGCCAGACCCTATCATAGGGGAAGCCAGTCCAGGGGTTCTCAATCCAGAAGAGGAAGATATAGAGGCAATCAAAGAGAAGTACAGGTTTACTCTAAAGGATACTCAAGACAACATCCCTACTCCAGGGAAGGACAAACATCATTTGACACCACCTCTGGTCCTTTTCCCTATAAATTGAAGGAAACATTTTCATCCAGGCCTCCTCAGGACAATCCTTCTAATAGATATGAGCCACCAGTACCATTTGAAGACCCTGAGAACAATCCAGCTGCTTGGACTGCAAGGATGAAAGAACTTGCTGCACTAGACCAGATCAAGAAAGCTAAAGAGCAAGGAAGAGACTCCTCCAACATCTCTACAATGTCTGAACAGAGAAAGAAAGAGTTGGAAAGATATGGGTCAAGCAAATTCTTTGATTCTGAAAGATACATGGAGCTGCATCCTGAAGTTGTAGTTCCCAGGCCCAAACAGCAAACCACTTTAGGTGCAGCAGATGATACTAGATCAAAGAAAGAAGCTCTCAACCCCAACAGAGAAATCAAACTCATTAAGAGCAAGGAAACGAAATGACAATGTAAGGTGACAATCATCTTAACTTCTGATTATTATCTGGGATGATATATATATCTGTGGTTCTGCAATGTCCAGCTTTTTGTTTTTCTGTATTGCTGCTTGTATGTTGTTATTTTAATTTTTCCAAATTCTGTAAATAGTAATCCTAACCCAAATAGGGGGAGATTGTTGGAACACCCTATTACTAATTTGGGTCAGGATCACTATGTCTCTACGAAACCAATGTTTGACCTCCTGTATAGTTCTAAAGGTCAATTAGAATTGAGTCTAAGGGATAGAAGTCTAGGTTTGGAAGCTGCTCTCAAGACCAAGAATTTTTCAGTTTGAGACTAAGTCATATCGTCGAGCTCAGCACGACGATTCGTCGAACTTCGATCGACGATCGTCTAGCTCAACTTCAACAGATCGTCAAACTCCATTCGACGATCGCTGAGCTCAACTTCCACATATCGTCGAACTCCATTCGACGATCTGCGAGCTCAGTTCGACGATCTTTGACTCAGCTTTGGATCTCTATCTCTGAGCTCAGTTCGACAATCTTTGAGCTCAGATCGACGATATTGTGTTGCTGTATAAGTTCATTTCGCGGAGCTCAGTTTGACGATAGCAGAGCTCAGTTCGACGTTTTCAGATAACTTCAAGGATGTTTCAAGATTCAAATTCAGATCAGTTAAGGAGTTATTCTGCAATTAATTCAGAAGATTTTCAAGCCATTTTCATTTATTTCTAGACCAAGTTTCAAGGGATTTTCAAGGAATATTTCTGTGGACTTTCCTCCAGAAGACATTTTGTAATTAAAGATGCAATTAATGCTGGC
Organism: Platanthera guangdongensis; assembly: GCA_039583875.1. Lineage (NCBI taxonomy): Eukaryota > Viridiplantae > Streptophyta > Magnoliopsida > Asparagales > Orchidaceae > Platanthera > Platanthera guangdongensis. The sequence goes on along the minus strand of CM077161.1, from coordinate 48,108,386 downwards.
CAACGGCTATTCTTGACAGAGGATGTTTCTTCTATTCAGTACCAGAGAATAAAAAACAAGAATTTTTTGAATCCAAAAAATCACTGAGAACTCAGAACACAGACAAGAAGAAGAACAAAATATTCTCTGTCTAAAAAGAATTCTTTGAAGAACACACATCCAAGGAGATCAAACTTTCTGAAATCCTCTGATCTCTCTTGTCTCAAGTGTTCAAGGCCAACATCTTTCAAGACTCCAGAAACCTAACATTTCAGGTGTTGCTGAAATCATCTTTTGCTGGAGCTCAACCTCTGAAGGCCTATCACCCTACAGCAAAGCTTCTTTTCCTGAACATCTCAAGGACTCAGGGGGAGCTTTGACACCATCAAATCCACATAGTATTCTCAGCTGCTTTGAGAAAGAGAAGACTTCCATCATTCTCTCACCCCCATCTCTGTAAAGGGTTTCTCAAACTCCCTTCAAAAGTTTGAACTTGGTTTTTGAGCACCTTGTCAAAAGCTCATTGGTGGCAAGACACCTGATCAAAAAATCTGATTTGGTTTTTGAGCACCTTATCAAAAGCTCATTGTTGCCCAGGACACCTGATTAACTCATCCTGTAGTGGATTCCTACCTAGGGTGGTAGAAGAGTGGATGTACCCAAGTTTAGGGGAACCATTATATTTCCTTGTGTCATCTGGTTTGCTTGTCTTTATTTTTGTTTCTGGCTGTGATTGTTCTGTGATTAGTTTAGTTCTGTGATTAGTTATAATAATTGCTTCCCTGCTCACTCAGATTACAATAATTGTTGTAAAAAGTTTTCAAGCACCATATACTCTATTCACCCCCCTCTAGAGTATATCAGATCTAGCTGCACTTTCACAACGCCCTCTCAGAAAAGCTACCAAGTACAAAAGAGTTGAGTGATGACGTTCACTCAACGCCTTCAACAAAAAAGCTACCAAGTACAAAAGCATTTAGTGATGGACATTCACTTAATGTCTTCAATAAAAAAGCTGTCAAGTACAAAAGCATTGAGTGATGGACGTTCACACAACTCCTTCAACAGAAAAGTTGTCAAGTACAAAAGCATTGAGTAAAGGGCGTTCACTCAATGCCTTCTGAGAAAAGTTGTCAAAGGATAAAAGCGTTGAGTGAAGAAGACACGCTCAATGCCTCTGAAGTTACCCAGAAATCAGCTAAGTGTCATAGTGTTGAGTTGTGTTAAGGTTTACCACTCAACACCTCTAAAGTTTGCCAGAAATTAGTTAAGTATTATAGCATTGAGTGAAGGCTTATCACTCAACGCTTCTAAAGAAAACTGTCAAAGTACAAAATCATTGAGACACAAGGCGTCACTCAACGCCTGTACAGACATTCTGGAAGAATTTTCGAAGTCCACCAGTGTTGAGGCAAGCCTGCTAACGTGATACTTAAATTCAGTTCACGCAGATTGAGCGATAAAAGACAAATGACATCGTACTTCTCCTACATTGTAGTAATGGTAAAGCAACCATTAAATCTGGTCATGCCACTTTCCAAAATGGTAGATAAAGCTGTTGCAGATGCAGGAGTATAAATGAGAAAGGCGGTATCTTTTACACGAACTTTTGCCAATTTCTCAAACCCTAATTTTCGCAAAAGTCGGCTAGCACAACTAAAGTATTTTTTGGTTGTCTTCAAGCCTGATATACAAAACAATAATCTTTCTCAAGCTTGAAGAAGAACAGAGCTCTGCATAAGTTCAATACAGCACAGGCTGGTTTAAAGCTGAAGGAACAATTTCATGTTGTTGCAAAGAAGGAAGACTGTCTGATGCACAGTCAAGGAAGTAGACTATGGAATTTTCTCTAGAGTCATTTTTACTCAAACTATTACTTCTATTAGAATCTCACTGAGATCTGAGTGTAAGCCTAATTTATAAAGGCTGAGTGTAGGACTATGAGCTGTCTGAGGTAGGAGTGTGAAGCACTCTGAGCTGTAGAGTCATGGGAAGGATCTGAGGTAGGGCTTGTGGCTAACGTAGGATCTTTGTGAAGATCTGAGGTAGGAGACCAGGTGGGTCTCTGAGCTATAGGAGTTGGAAGACTCTGAGTTGTAGGGATGTCTAGCATGGGGTAGGGGACTGGTGATGGTCTCTAAGGTAGGACTGAGAGCAGTCTGAGTTGTAGGAGTAGTGAGCACTCTGAGTTGTAAGATCCTGAGGGATCTGAGGTGTAAAATCAGTTTGATATGATAAAGGAGGAGTTGGCTGAATCTAGCACACTGCTAGATATGTGAAGGGGGAGTGGATGTACCCTAGATAGGGGAACCACTATAAACTTTGTGTGTTATCTATGATCTTGAAATCTAACATACTAACATCAACACACAATAAGTACATAATTTAAAAAGAGTTAAAACTTCAAAAAGAAACCTATTCACCCCCCCCCCCCCCCCCACCTAGGTGTTCATCTACCCTTATAAAGACTTTCACCTATAAATTGGACTTCAACCACCACTTTTTTCTTATCTTTTTCTACTCCAAGACTCATAGTTCTTCAAAGATCTTTATCTTCTCTCTTGAGGATCTTCAAACATTTTGAAGATTCCTCGAAGTCCATCGTTCTCCTATGTGCAAAGCATTCAGTCAGACTTCCTCAGCAATCCTCTAGCGTGTAATTCTCCCAACACTCAACAGCTTGTCAACGATCGTGAGCATCCTACAAGACAGCTTCAGAACATCCAGAGGAAGTCTGTTAAATCTCCAGAATATGGGTTCTCCACCTCCAATAAAAGACGAACATAAGGTTTTGTGAGTGGTGGTATTTCACCCTCCAAATGCACCTATTTCTCTTTCTATCTATCTCTCTCTTAGTTGTATGAGGAGCAGCCTATCGCCCTCGAATTATTCAAGGCCCAGTAAACTACAGCAAATAGTGAAATTAGGTCGGCACTGATCCGACTACGTGATTTTTCACCCAAAGCAGGAGTCTTCCACGTTATAAAACCTTCTCGCTTACTTTCTAATTTATTTTGTGACTGCTTGCGCACTCTGTCACTCAGGAGCTAAGACGATCTGTTTATACTGGTCTACCAAGAGACTCGAGCGACCTACAACACTGCTTATATATATATATATATATATATATATATATATATATATATATATATATATATATATATATATATATATATATATATATATATATACGAGTGCTCGACACGGGGCTCCGCCCCTGTGGCCAAGTGCGGCAGTACCCGGCCCGCGACGGCGGGCTTCACCCGCCCCCAGTGCCTCGCGCGACAGTACCGCCCGTAGGCGGGCTTCGCCCACCCCTCATGCCCCACGCGATAGTACTCGGGCTCTGTCCCACACCGGCGGGCTCCTCCCTGCCCCCGGCGTTTCTTATAAATATAATTTTAAAAATAAAAGTATTATTTCAATAGTTTTTAATCAATTGTTTTTTATTATTTCCGCATGCTTTTAATTTTAACAGTTTCATTAATGTTAAATGGCCCCTTTAATAATTAAATTCATTATTTTCGCCTAATTCAACCGCCCCTAACTAATTAGTAATTAATTAATTAGTAATTCAGCCGCCTGCATCCGCTCCGCCTGATTCACGCGCCCCTTTAATTCCACATTGTAGGTTGAAGTGAATTCTTTAGGTTTAAAAGGCATTTGCAGGATGCTTATTTGAATTCCTTTTTATCGGGCGGGCCCAGTGCTACCATCGCTAGACCGTGCAGGTCTTATACGGAGTTATGCCTGACCGGGGCATTTATTGAGGCTCTACTTATGAGTGGATCATTGGCTCGAATTTTTACAAAATCTGAAAAGTAAAATAATAATTTCCTATTAAATGTATGTTTAGGACACTATATCAACCTAGGTTTAGGAAACCTAGGAAAAAGTGGAGAGAGAGTGTGCAGTTTGATTAAATGGCTGATGATAAATCATGTCAGATCTGATGGCTGAAAGCACTCCAATAAGTCTAAAATTCAAGTATTTTATATTTTCTTTATAGTAGTAAAGATATATATATATATATATACGAGTGCCCGACACTGGGCTCCACCCCTATGACCAAGTGGAACAGTATCTGGCTGGCGACGGTGGGGTTCGCCCGCCCCTTACGGGATTTGTCCGTGCTCCATACGTCGCTGCAGACTACGCCCGCATCAAGGCGGGCTGCGCCCTCAACATATATATATATGAGTGCTCAAAATGATCGTAAAAAAATACATCAATATTATTATTTTTATTTTGTAAAAAATGTATGTTTTGATATACAAAAATTAATTTTCAATATCTTTTCTCTTTTTCTCTCTCCCTCTCTCTCCCTCTCTTTCTCTCTCCAATAAAAAAATGAATGGCATCTCTTTAATGCAGCCCACTCTCTCTCAATCTCTTTAATGAACGGTCAAGATTTTTTGAATAAATTTTTATTTCAGTTATATTGACACACCATCATATTTCTTTTTAATATATTATAGATTATATATATATAAACGAGTGACAGACATGAGCCTCCGACCCTTCGTGAGTGCAATCTCACGGGCCTCTGGCCCAACATGAGTGGAATGACACGGGCTTCCGGCCCTATGTGAGTGCACTCGCCATCCACAATTATACAATAATCCATGAATTAATATCATAATCTAATGATCTCACTATTGTTGATGCACCCACAATCAATTAAAATTGTTGATTAGTGATAATAATTATCACATTCATTATTATTAAAATAACTCTTAATGGATTTTTATATCCATAATAGCCATCTTTTATATTAACAAAAGTAAGATTCATTTGTTTTATTTATGTATCTTAAAACGATATTAAAATCAATTACAATTTGATTTGATTTAATTCAAATATGATTTGATTTTTTACTAAAAACCTAATTTTGTGTCTAAAATCAAAGCTTCTTAAAAAACTGAGCAATATCATTGTTTTAAAGACATTATCCTCCATTGAATCAACTAAATTGTTTCCATTAAGACATAAAAGTGCAGATAATAAATTGGGAAAAGATTTTGGTAGAAATATTTCAGAATATTGTTGTAGAGGTCTTGAATGGGACAGAGTCGACGACATGGGCGAGTAGAGGGCAATGACAATAGCCCGGCGGGCATTTGCAATGATAATCTTCCTGGCCAACGCAACTTTTGTCGCTACCGAACGTGACCTTGTGACCTTTCTCTTTTTCTCTTCCTCTCTCTTCTTTCTTTTCTCTCTTCCTTATCTTTTTTCCCCTCCCTCTCCACATCTCTCTTCCTTTTTCGGTTCGGGTTCTGCCAAAACGACATCGGGAGACCCATGTCGGGGTTGCCAGACGCCGACAATCCCGGCGATAGATCCACCATTGACTGCTCCACCGCCAACCCCCTCCACCTCCTGCTCTCCGTATTTCCCTCTCTTAAGCGTTCCGCCTTCCTCCAGTTTTTTTACACTCTTGTTTGGGATCGGGAATGATGAGTGAGAATGAGGAATGTGGGGGGTTTTGATCGAACGGTCCCTATTTATCACGCATATTGGTGGCGAGATTTTTTTAGGGCAATTTTTTGACCGTGATATTCGCGTGCAGCCCACGTCATATTTATTTTTAAATTATATATATATATATATATATATATATATATATATATATATATAAAATTTTAAGTTGTAATTAATATAATTTTATAATATTATGAGTGACTGTACAGTGAGTAATATCATATCGTCACGATAGTACCCATCCATGACGGTGCCACAGTGTGAATTTGCTTGCATCCAGATTTCAGTACTCCGGCTTTCGGTCAATCTTCTAATGCGCTCCAAGGGTGCGAGTGGAGCATCGTCGCACCACGACATTGTAGTGTTTGAGGCACTATCACTCATAAAGTTATATATATATATATATATATATATATATACACACACACACAGTAAAATGGAAATCCGCGTTACGCGGATTTCAGAAATCTCCACGCGAGCCCTTTTAGCCATTGTATTTAATCCAATCGCCAAAAAAACATTTTTGCATGACACTGGGGCGTCCATGATCGTGCGTGACAGCTGGGTGGTCGACAGCTGTAGGCTCGCCGGCCATCGATCTCCCTGTGCTCGTTGGCATCCATGTCGACGAGCCCAGGGAGGCTGGTGGCCGGTGAGCCCGAAACCGCTGACCGCCCCACTGTCCAAAATATTTGCAATAGTTGCTGCAATTTTTTTTACATAGGGTCGGCCGGCAGTTGCGGGCTCGCCGGCCACTACCATCCCGGGGCTCGTCGGCATCCATGAGGACAAGCCCAGGGCAGGCAGTGGCTGGCGAGCCCGCACCCGTCGGCCGCCCCGCGGGAATGTAAACATTTGTCCGCGACAATTTTTTTTAATAAATCCAACGATAATTAAGAAAGCACTGAGATTTTGTAACATCTCTCAGACTTCTAGACCCCTAGGACAGTTTTGTCATGACTGGGTCATGACAAAACCCTAGGAAGTGCTAAATGGTCTAGTGACACCCAATGTAACACCCCAAAGAACGGGCTAATCGTGGCTCGACGAAATCGTCAAGCAGACCAGTGGCGTTTAGGAGGAGAGCATTCATGTTCTGGGGAGACCAAGGGCCCCTCTCTCCTTTTCCAATGCTTTATTCCATTTCCTCATTCAGTATAGAGAAGACCGGGAGACGTTTTGGTGGATTTTCAGTGGCCGGAACAATGAATTCACCCATGGCCGAAATTACCATTATTGGTCATTAATGGAGCCATGAAGAAAGACCCCTCCCCTCCCCTTTTTGTTTCCTTTAAAAGCTTTATTGTACACCAAGGAGTCATTTCCACCCTTTTCCCGACGGTTTCAAGCTACTTGGCTGTGCTGTTGCAGAATCCCGATTGCCTCCCCATCGGCCATGGAACACCAACACCAAACCCGTCGGCAAGCACGATTGAAGGTCGATTTCTCCCCCTCTCCATCGGTGCTAGGATCCTAGATCAAATTGGAGAGATAATGGGCTCAAATGAGCCCGATCCAATGAGCTTTTTCCAAAGAATTTCGGGCTTTTCTCACCTCTCGGGTTCACCAGAAATTGCCTCTCCGGCGGCCGTGCCACCGCCTGGCGATAGCCACTACCTCAACGAAGGTGGTGGTGGCGATGGCCGGCCGGGGATATGGCCGGTTGGCCGGCGGCATCGCTTGGAAATGGCTCCTGGTCGGGCAAATCTCGGCCACAGACTTGAGGTTGAAGATGAAATCAGAGCTGTCGGATTAGTTCTGTACCGTTAATATATTTATTAATTAAGGTTTTATATTTTTAACCCTTTAATGTGCTCCCTTTAAATTAAATAAATGAGACCCTTGGGTGCTAAACTTTAAAACATGACCAACATGAAACCTGTAGCCCTTGAGGTCTAATCTAATTTAAAATTTGTTTCAACCAGTTTGCCTTAGTGGTCTGACTTCAGCACCCAAAATGGTGCAGTCTATACTCAGGGCTAGTCAGAGATTAAAATGACTGCCCCCACTTCATCACATGCCCAAATGACCTGAAATTTGGACAAGGGGTCAGTCTTGTCTATGCGTAGGACATATCCAAAAATGAGAATTTTTGGAGAAACCTTTTCTATAGTTTGGTAAAAATTTAATAATCCTAGTATAGTTTATTTAAGGGGCTTAATGACATCACCAACCCCCAAAACTTTGGTGGATGGTATTAGGGGTCACCATGAGTCACTGGTTAAAATCTCAACCCATTTGAGTATGATTTGACAGGGTTTTGATGTGGCTAAGCTTTGGGCCCTTAAGGTGGGTTTAGGGTTTAGGATTCTTGGGGAATGGAGGGGCCAATCCTCACCCAAATGGGTTGGGGCTCTGTCCAGCATCCCAAGTTCAATAGGGGCACCCTCTCTTAGAGTTTGGGATGAGTTAGGGTGGTTGAGACCTAGTGCCCTAGTTCAAGCCTTGGATTGAGCCTATAGGGTTTGCGAAGGACCTAGGGTGTTTAGGCTTTGTTTGGGCTTGAGGTTTACCCCATGTGTTTCTAGGGTGGAGCAATGCCCTAGGAAGGAATTTGGTAGTATTTGGACACATGCACTCCACTTAAATCTCTTGGAAATTATTTTGGTCTATACACCTTAAGGAATAAATAAAGGGTCTTATGAGCTTGGATCTTTATGAAATTTTGGTAGAAGTAATTTTATAGTGCCATTGACCTCTGAGATTTATTATAGGATGTTTAGAAAATAATAGCTCATGCGTGTATGTATAATCTTCACCTGGCCCTTTTTGATGATTTTGAAGTAACCAAGGTTAGATTAACTTAGAATGGTATGAAACTCTGGCAAGGTTAATTAAATATCATTTAGAGGCACTAGTAAATTATTTGGATCATTTGGGCATTTCCTCTTAGTACTTCATGTGTAAAGTAAACAAGTGCACCATATTTTGATAAATAGATAATAAATAGTATACCTTGTTGTAAATGTGTTACTTGGCCAGAGAACTTTTTATGGAATAAGGAATCCCAGAAAATTATCACATATCATTTGGATGAGTTTATAAAAATGTTTCTTCACAAGTGCACTTTAATGAAATTATTGGAAGTATTTTTTTATACATGGTTCACTGATACTGAAATTATATAAAACTTAGTAAGTAGTGTTTTATGATCATTATAAGTACCGGGCAATTTTTGCAAAAATTTTGTACTATGATTTATGGTACTCCCCTCATTAACTCTAATTATTTGAATTACCTTGAATTAATTATTTAGAGGTCATTACATGTATATAAATCTATGAACTTTCATATATACTGATATATTGTTGTCATATAGTGTTCATAATTTTTGGGTGGCCATAACTTAAGGAAATCTAGTACTTCATGATCAAAATTACCCATGGCCTAACTTTTAGATAAATCTAATAAATGCTAAATTAATTAGAAAAATTACAAGTCTCTGGATTTAGGCTAAATGTGTCATGATAGGCCCACAATAATTATCTTAGGGCATTTGGATCAAAATTTGGAGTACTTTCTGTCATGTACATCATATAGCTTAGGTTGGTCTGCATTTAGTAATGGTGCAGGGATTGTAATAACATGGGGGATGGTCATAGGAAGTAGGGAGTGTTGCATGCTGATTTGGTAAGATGAAAACATGGGCTTTATTAAGAGTCATGATGAGGGGAATGTTGGGATGGCTAGTGTTAGGTGGTGCTCGGGATCGATGAAAGGTCGTCTTTCCTGTAGAGAGAAAGAGAGTCAAAATATATTAGGATTAGATACATTATAATATTAAAAGGGATCGGGAATTGGATATTAACCAATAATAAATAAGTACCTTACGAAAGGGAGCTTTGGGCTTCAGCCCATCGTAGTTCCTAGTGCCCTCGAGAGCCCTTTACGGGGAATGCCTTGGGCAGTCCAAGGTTAACGTAAGCTGTAGGAATAAATGGAATGGAAGAGTAATTAGAAATATTCTAAGGTTACACTTACACTCACACTCCCCGATGTTGTGGGAGTCAGGTTAGGTCTCACGAGCAGTAGGCTCGGTGGTTTTGGTGATGGGCAGGTTAGCCCGGCGAGCCAGTGGCTCGGTAGGTAGTTTGACGAACGAGTTAGTCCGGGTAGCCTATGGCTCGGAAGTTCTGGTTTGCATGTGCATAACATAAGGTGGTGGGTCTTTGTTACTTGACGGTCATTCACTCTAACATCGGTACGATGACTTGGTGAGTGTGGTTCACACATAGCCAAGGAAAGACTGGTGGATTTGCTAGCATGGTACGCAAAGGCTCCGAGGTGTGTTCTTCACGTTGAGGTGTACGAGGGTCAAGGTTGGGTGGTGTGAATGCCAGCCTAGTAGTGGGGTGGCCCAACCCACTGCCTCTATTTTCCACAGCATGAGGTACTTGAGAGTTTAGCTAACTCCAAAATGGGAGAACTAAAGGTCTGTGCGCATAGAGTCGTGTGCGTGAGTTGCACTTGTGTGAACATAGCATTTCATGCATAACAAAGCACTACACTCATACTTGCATATAAACCTGACACCCCATCGTATAAAATGATATGAGACTTTTTATACAATGGGAGCTTTGCAAAAGAACCCTTAACTTATAAGTTTGTATGGGCATTCATATAAGTTAAGGTTATTCTTCATTATACTCTGCTCTCTTACTTTCTTTCTTTACTTCCTTACATTTGATATTATCATATTACTGTTGTACACCTTTATAGTTCTGTTAGATCACTGCTAGTTTAGGTCTGCTGTCATCTACTTTGACACTTCTCCACCTCAATATCTTCCCAATCCTCCTTCTCATACGGTGCCTAGGAGTCGCGGGGGGAGGCGGGGATGATAGTTGGCTTAGTCTTTTGACTAAGGGTAAGTGGACCATTATTTTTCAGGGGCTCCGGATGGGAGACAGCCAGCAGTCAGAGAGACAGCACCAGCAGGGCACGATGCACATGGAGGTGGTCCAGTCTAGCACGGGAGCACCCGCTTCTGGCTCCGTGAGGGTTTAGTTTTGTTAGCTTCCGCGAGTGACCTTGTAGTGAGGATTCTGATGTACTGGGCATAAGCTCGTTTACCTTTTTGTTCGTCTTTTTTGATACTCTTTTATTCTGGGACATGCTGTGATTTATGCTTTTTTACTTATATGTGATATGTTTTGTGGACTTGACATTTACTGTCTTCCTTCAATGCTTCCGCATCTTTGGTGATTATGTGTGCCAGCAGGGTTGGTGTTTTATAGAGACGATCTTCCAAGCAAAGGTGTCACCGTGAAATGATGATTCTAGGCATAAGACTCGGTAGCGTAGCAAAAAAGGGGGTCTTATAAACTGGTATCAAAGGCTACCTCGATCCGAAGAAAAAGAAGTCCACAAATCCTGGGCCACCCCGCGCGAGCTTAGTTTGGGGACAAACTAGCAGCGGAAGCAATGGTGTGCCCATAAAGGGAAATCACATGCAAAAGTCCCATCTCTTTCCTTCCTTTCCCTTAGCATCTAACTTTTGGTATTCTCCTTTATAGCCTACGACAAACCCTACTCCACAGCAGGGGGCATTTCAGGCTCAGAATGTGATTACACCCCAGCTAGCTCCGACTCTGTTCTAGCAGATAGAGATAGGCCAGACTTTGACTGCTATTCTGGAGACCTTCAGGGCTCAGCAGGCTCCGGCTCCTTAGCCAAATCCTAGGGAAACCTGGCTGAGCATCTTCCGGGGGCTTTCTCCCCCATCCTATCTCGGGACGGAAACTACAGTTCATACGGAGGAGTGGCTGGACATTATTTACGAGATGTTGGCCGGTATTAGATGCTCATCAGAGGAGGCTGTTACTTTGGCAGTGTCATGTCTAGAGTCGCATGCGAAGAGGTTGTGGAAGTCGTTGTTGGAAACCACCTTTGCTGGTGTGGATATTGCGGACATTTCCTGGGAGGAGTTCAGGGCTGCCCTACTAGAGCATTTTGTGCCTCAGTCAGCGAGAGATGAGTTGGAGGACAAGTTACTGCAGTTTAGGCAGGGAAGCAAGATAGTTTTGGAGTACTATCGGGTGTTTACTCATTTAGCCCGCTTTGCGGATTCGTACCAGCTGGATGATGTGGGCTACGCGAAGAGGTTCTACAAGGGACTTCATGACGACACGAGGCAGGCCTTCCTCTTCGTCTCTGATGGGAGTTTGGCCAATATCTTGGAGATGGCCAAGAAACTGGAGGCAGACCATCTTGTTGTTCGGGGCCAGAAGAGATCGGTCAATGACGCTGTGATCGGCGGTAGGAGAGACCCGCCGAGAGGTCGAGTTATTGGGGGAAAGAGGAACGTGAATCAGCCCCGTCAGGAGTCCGGGCAGGAGCAAAGGACCCGGTGGTGTTGGTTCCTCAGCCTCTACAGACGATGGAGATGCCGAGGTCAGTGGAGGAGCCACCGACATGTTATCGGTGCAACCAGCCGGGGCACATTCGGAGGAACTACCCTATGAGAGGGGCACCATTACCAACACTCCAGGAGGCCCCGCCTACTTGGCAGTTTGGTGGGAAGGGATGTGGCCGGGGCCGTGGATTTTAGGTGAGAGAGTGCAGGCAGGACAAGGGGCAGGTTTATGTCTTGGATCTGGCACAGCCCCGGGAGCCGGAGAGGGTAATAGCAGGTACATCAAATTTTTCTTTTTTAAGTTCTTTTCTTGCTAAGATGAGACTGTGTAGATTTGAAACAGTTTAACTACTAAGGAAGAATCTCTAACTAGATAACTAAGAATACTCTAATGAACTCAGGAGTAGTGTTGGTGTGTGGCAAGCCCGCTGACACTCTCTTCGATACGGGGGCATCACACAATTTCATCTCAGAGGACTTCATCGAGAAGCTAGGGGGTGTTAGATTTTACGAGGGAGTTACCAGGAGGGTGCGTCTCCCCAATGGAATGGTGGTCCGATCTACTGCAAGTTGCATCCTTAGGGTGACCATTGATGGGTTGACCTCAAAGCCCCGACAATGACCCTGATCTTGTCAGACTTCAATCTTATTTTGGGTATGACATGGCTCGTCCAGAACCAAGCTCAGATTAACTGCCCGGCAAGGAGGGTTTTACTCAGATGTGGTAATGTATATGCAACGTTTGAAGGTACTTCTCATGTTTCCTGCCTCTTTCTCTCTTCTATTCAGGCCATCAAGTCCCACCTGCAGGGAGACAAGGTTTACCAGGTGTTGTTCGAGATGACGAAGGTCAAGGGCTCCATTGTTGATATTCCGGTGGCTCGAGACTTTGCTGACGTATTCAAGAGAAGGTGCTAGGGTTACCACCGCATCGGGAGCAGGACTTCTAGATTCAGATCGTGGCGGGAGCCAAGCTGGTATTGAGAGCACCCTACCGTATTGCACCGAAGGAGCTGGTAGAGGTTTGGATCCAGTTACAGGAGCTGGTAGAAGAAGGATTTGTCAGGCTGAGCTCCTCGCCTTGGGGAGCTCCAGTTTTATTCGTGAAGAAGATGGACGTCACGCTCCACTTATGCATTGATTACAGATCCCTGAACTGGCTCATGGTCCGAAACACATATCCCCTGCCCAGGATTGACGTGATGTTTGACTAGTTGGAGGGAGCTCATTGGTTTTCAAAGTTGGATCTGCAATCAGGATATTACCAGCTGCGTATATAGGAGGAGGACATTCCGAAGACAGCCTTTAACAGCAAATATGGGTTATTTGAGTTCATAGTGATGCCCTTCGGCCTCACGAATGCCCCATCCGCTTTCATGAGCTTGATGAACCAGGTATTCGAGGCTTACCTTGTCATTTTCTTTATAGTTTTTATAGATGACATCCTCATTTATTCAAGGACCGAGGAGGAGCATGCTCGCCACCTGACACTGACCTTGGAGAAGCTCCGGGAGCACAAGTTGTTTGTGAAGTTCAGCAAGTGCCAGTTCTAGTTGAAGGAGGTGGCCTTTCTGGGCCATATTATCAGTGGAGCAGGTTTAGCAGTGGATCCGGCGAAGGTTCAGGCAGTTCGAGATTGGCCACCTCTGAAGACAGCCACCGATGTGAGGAGTTTTCTAGGACTTGTCGGCTATTACCGGAAGTTCGTAGATGGGTTCACTCGGATTGCTCTCCCGCTCACATTCCTGTCAAATAAGGAGACCCCATTCATTTGGATGACGTGGCGCGAGGCTGCTTTCCAGGAAATGAAGGGCCGGCTCACCTCGACTCTTATTCTTGCCCTTCCATCCGAGAGGGAGGGATTTCAGGTATACACCGACGCTTCATACCAGGGGATGGGTGCCGTTCTGATGCAGAATGGGCACGTGATTGCTTATGCTTCCAAACAGTTGAAGAAGCACGAGCTAAACTATCTTGTGCATGACTTGGAGATGGGAGCAGTGATTTTCGCTCTGAAAATCTGGAGACACTACCTCTACGGGGTTCACTGTGATATCTTTTCAGATCACAAGAACCTGAAATATGTGGACACTCATAAGGAGCTGAATATCAGATAGAGGCACTGGGTAGAGTTCCTTTCAGACTATCAGTATACTATGCATTACCATCCCGGCAAGGCAAACGTGGTGGCAGACGCTCTGAGCCGGAGAGCCACCACGTCGGTAGCAGTGCCCTAGTTGATGGCTTTGGAGCTGGTGCGTATGTTGGAGGATATGTAGATATCCCTGGTATCCAGGGATGATCCAGAGTTGTACATGGAGTACCTCATGTCGATAAGTACCACAGACAACATCCTGGATTGTATCAGGGACGGGCAGAGGCTGGATGAGAGGATGGAGCCCATTTTTAGAGCCTTGGAGGAAGGCATGGTTGGGGATTACTCACTGAGAGATGGGCTGTTTTGTTTTAGGGGCAGAGTTTATATACCGGCAGGAGGCCGGATTCGGGAGGACATCATGGCCGAGGCTCACTGCAGCAGATACTCTATGCACTCGGGTATCACGAAGATGGCAGTAGATCTGAAGAAGACCATGTTTTGGCCGGGCATGAATAAGGACATCATATATTTTGTGATGCATTGCAAGGCTTGCCAGCTAGTAAAGGCAAAGTGCATGAGTCTGGCCGTGTTACTGCAACCACTCCCAGTGTCGGAGTGGAAGTTTGAAGATATAGTCATGGACTTCATACACGGGCTACCTCGGTCACATACTGGGAACAATTCGATTTGGGTCATCATCGACAGGCTGACAATGGTGGCCAGGTTTATCCCAGTCAGGAAGGATGCTCTGGTAGTTGATCTGGTGCGGAAGTTTGTTGATTAGTTTATACGCTATCATGGAGTTCCCAAGACGATCCTGTCAGATCGAGATGGGTGTTTCACGTCCAAGGAATGGAGGTCAGTTCAGGCTTACCTGGGCTCTCGGTTGACGTTTATCATAGCCTTCCACCCTCAGACAGATGTACAGACAGAGCACACCAACCATACTTTGGAGGATCTTCTGCGCTTATGCATTCTGGATCGCGGGGAGCCTTGGGAGAGACTGTTGCCACTGATTGAGTTGTCCTACAACAACAATCATCAGGCCAGTATACGCATGGCCCCTTATGAGGCTGTGTATGGACGGAGGTGTCGGACCCCTCTATCTTAGGTCCAGGACGAGGACCCCAAGGATCTTGGCTCAGAGTTTGTGGAGGACATTAATACTCAGGTGAGGTTGATACATGATAGGATGTTGGAGGCACAGAGCAGGCAGGCCAAGTACTATGATGTGCGACATCGGTAGATGGAGCTCTTGGTAGGAGGCCGGGTGTTCTTGAAGATTCATCCGATGCATTGAGTTTCTCGGGTTCGAAGGCAGAAGAAGCTCAGTCCTAGATACATGGGGCCCTACAGGATCCTAGAGCGGGTCGGCCCCTTAGCCTACAGGCTGGAGCTTCCGCCAGAGTTAGCAGGATTGCATGACGTCTTCCACGTCTCTTCCCTTCAGAGAGCTTTTCTATGACCTGAACAACTGATTTCTGCTATGGATGGCCCTGTGGCGTCGGATCGGTTAGTCAGCATGGAGCCGGTCAGGATTGACGATACAGTGGTACAGACCCTGCGGCGCAACGGGGTTGTGCTGGTCAAGGTCTTGTGGAAGAATCATGGACAAGAGGAGCACACGTGGGAGCCACAGGACTTGATGCAGCAAAGGTACCCAGAGCTTTTCACGTCAGGTAATCCCTTTAACCTCTCGGGATGTTACATTTTATTCCTCATACTTGAAACCCACCCCATAGGATAACTTGAATTTCGAGGATGAAATTTTTATTTTTATGTATTTGGATTTGTAACATCCCTCAGACTTTTAGACCCCTAGGACAGTTTTATCATGACTGGGTCATGACAAAACCCTGGAAAGTGCTAAAGAGTCTAGTGACACCCAATGTAACACCCCAAAGAATGGGCTAAGAGTCGAGCTGATCGTCGAGCGGAGCTCGACGAAATCGTCGATCCGACCTCGACGAAATCGTCGAGCCGACCTCGACGAAATCGTCGAGCGGAACTCGAAGAAATTGTTGAGCCGACCTCGACGAAATCGTCGAGCCGACCTCGATGATATCGTCGAGCCCACCTCGACGAAACCGCCGAGCCCACCTCGACGAAACCGTCGAGCGAGCCGACCTCGACGAAACCGTCGAGCCGACCTCGACGAAACCGTCGAGCCGACCTCGACGAAACCGTCGAGCCGCCCTCGACGAAACCGTCGAGCCGCCCTCGACGAAACCGTCGAGCCGACCTCGACGAAACCGTCGATCCGACCTCGACGAAACCGTCGATCCGACCTCGACGAAACCGTCGATCCGACCTCGACGAAAACCGTCGAGCCGACCTCGACGAAAACCGTCGAGCCGACCTCGACGAAACCGTCGAGCCGACCTCGACGAAACCGTCGAGCCGACCTCGACGTGTAACATCCCGAATTTTATCAATAGGCCAATTTTTGGGTGACACGGCCTGGGACACGGGCGTGTCCCAGGGCGTGTCCTGCGTGCGTCGAGTGTCGAGAGGAACAGTCGACGAATGATCGACAAAATTTGGTCGACTCTGGACACGGCCTGTGACACGGGCATGTCACGGGGCGTGTCAGTGCGTTCGACAAAAGTTGCTCGATGATCGTCGAGTGTCGAGACGCGGTCGACGTTTGTCGAGTGCAGCGGCACACAGCCTGGGACACGGGCATGTCTCAGGGCGTGTCCCAGGGCATGTCCCTTTGGGTCGACGAACTCAGCCCGACGAATTTTGTGCTAGGGCGTGTCTTAGTGCCGTGTATGGGCACACAGCCTGGGACACGGGCGTGTCACAGGCCGTGTGAGTCTCGGGCGATTTTGGGATTTTTTTTCGCCTGATGAACACGGCCACAGACATGGGAGTGTCTGAATGCGTGTTAGGTGACACGGCCCATGATACGGGCGTGTCACTGGTTTGGATAAGTCGGTTGACCAGCGCTCCTTACAGGGCTTTCAAACAGTGGCCTCAAATAGTGGCGCGCAGGTCGGCCACAATAAAAGCAAACACATAACAAGCAACAAAAGCCTTCGAGGGCTAGCAGCAGTAGCAGCAACAGCAGCAGGGACATTAACCTTTATGCGTCCCTCTTGGCTCTCCAACACTTGTACAGGGACAATCCACCCAACGGTGGCAAATAGAGGCAACGGTTAGCATTCAGCTGACCAAATTATAACGACCCTACCCCTTCTCTCGGGGCAGCGGTAATCTTCCCTGCAGGCATAATATATCACAAGCATGACAACAATATCTAATGTGCTTTCACGCACACATGCCATCACAACCGTTTGCCACTCGGCCCAACGGTCCGTGCACTCAGGGCACATTCTTGGTGTTCTGGCAAAGCACTTGCCCACCACCATATCAGGGTCACCACCCAACGGTAATTCTCTTGCGCAGTTACTCCATGACGTGCAGCCGGAGTTCTAGTCTGACTACACCGGGATGGCCCGTAGCCCCCCATTGTGTCATGGCGAGCAGGCCTAAGACTCTCGCTATGCGCTCCAACAGACCACACTTTCAGGTCCACGTCAGACGGACATAACGCAGGTCGAATCCTCCACCCCCCGTTGCTCAAATCACCTTGCCTTCACCGAGTACGGCGTACTCGCGGCTTAATCAAAGGCGTGGGTCAGTCTCACTAATCCTGTTCTTGGCATTCAGCCTGGGTATTTCTCTACACCCATTCACAACATAGCGGGTCTTTCCTGGGCATACCAGTACTTCCTATTACTCGCTTCACAGGTGGACACCGCAATATCACAAATGTTCGGGGTCTTTCCTGGCTACCATGCCAGTACTTCATGTTACTCGCTTCACAGGTGGACATCGCAATATCACAAATGTCAGGGGTCTTTCCTGGCTACCATGCCAGTATTTCCTATGTAAAATATATACAACGTGGGGTTGTGTTATATGTTGGACCTTCACTGGAGGAGTTCAAGTGTATAGGCTTCCGCTAGAATGCTTTGTGTTAGGTGCGCTGCGTTACTCTGGTATCATCCCGTAGCTTCATCGTCTGTTTTGTGGTATATGTTGTGGGGCCCCGACTGGACCTTCTAGGATATACCATATGAACGAAACCGTCGAGCCGACCTCGACGAAACCGTCGAGCCGACCTCGACGAAACCGTCGAGCCGACCTCGACGAAACCGTCGAGCCGACCTCGACGAAACCGTCGAGCCGAACTCGACGAAACCGTCGAGCCGACCTCGACGAAACCGTCGAGCCGACCTCGACGAAACCGTCGAGCCGACCTCGACGAAACCGTCGAGCCGACCTCGACGAAACCGTCGAGCCGACCTCGACGAAACCGTCGAGCCGACCTCGACGAAACCGTCGAGCCGACCTCGACGAAACCGTCGAGCCGACCTCGACGAAACCGTCGAGCCGACCTCGACGAAACCGTCGAGCCGACCTCGACGAAACCGTCGAGCCGACCTCGACGAAACCGTCGAGCCGACCTCGACGAAACCGTCGAGCCGACCTCGACGAAACCGTCGAGTCGACCAGTGGCATTTGGGAGGAGAGCATTCATGGCCTGAGTATACAAAGGGACCCTCTCTCCTTTTCCAAAGCCTTGTTCCATTTCCCCATTCAGTATAGAGAAGACCGGGAGATGTTTTGGTGGCTGTTCAGTGGTTGGAACAATGAATTCACCCATGGTCGAAATTACCATTATTGGTCATTAATGGAGCCATGAAGAAAGACACCTCCCCTCCCCTTTCTGTTTCCTTTAAAAGCTTCAATGGACACCAAGGAGTCGTTTACACCCTTTCCTCAGTGGTTTCAAGCTACTTTGTTGTGATATTGCAGAATCCTGATTGCCTCCACCACCGGCCATGGAACACCAACACCAAACTCATCGGCAAGCACGATTAAAGGTTGATTTATCCCCCTCTCCCTCGGTGCTAGGATCCTAGATCAAATAGGAGAGATATCGGATTCAAATGAGCCCAATCCAGTGAGCTTTTTCCAAAGATTTTCGGGCTTTTCTCACCTCTCGGGTTCGCTGGACACAGCCACTCCGACAGCCGTGTCGCCGCCTGGCGATAGCCACCACCTCATCGAAGGTGGTGGTGGAAGTGGTCGGCCAGGGAGACGGTCGGGTGGCCGGCGGTAGCGCTTGGAAATGGCTCCAGGTCGGGAAAGTTTTGGTCATGGGCTTGAGGTTGAAGACGAAATCAGAGCCGTCGGATTAGTTCTGTACTGTTAATATATTTATTAATTAAGGTTTTACATTTTTAACCCTTTATTGTGCTCCCTTAAAATTAAATAAATGAGACTCTTAGGGGCTAAATCTTAAAAAGTGTCCAACATGAAAATTGTAGCCCTTAAGGTCTAATTTAATTTAAACTTTATTTCAACCAGTTTGGCTTAGTGGTCTGACCTCAGCACCCAAAATGGTGCAATCTATACTTAGGGCTTGTCAAAGATTAAAATGAGTACCCCCACTTCACCACATGTCCAAATGACTTGAAATTTGGACTGGGGGTAAGTCTTCTCTATGTCTAAGACATATCCAAAAATGAGAATTTTTGGAGAAAACATTTTTATAGTTTTGGTAAAAATTTAATAATCCTTGTATAGTTTATTTAAGGGGCCTAATTACATCATCAACCCCCTAAAACTTTGGTGGATGGTCTTAGGGACACCATGAGTCACTGGTTAAAATCTTAACCCATATGAATATGATTTGACTAGGTTTTGATGTGGCTAAGTTTTGGGCCCTTAAGGTGAGTTTAGGGTTTAGGATTCTTAGAGCATGGAGGGGCCAATCCTCACCCAAATGGGTTGGGGCTCTGGCCAAAGTCCCAAGGTCAGTAGGGGCACCCTATATTAGAGTTTAGGATTAGTTAGGGTGATTGAGACCGAGTTCCCTAGTTCAATCCTTGGATTGAGCCTGTTAGGGTTTGTGAAGGACCTATGGTGTTTAGGCTTTGTTTGGGCTTGGGGTTTACCCCATGGGTTTATAGGGTGGGGCAATGCCCTAGGAAGGAATTTGCTAGTATTTGGACACATGCACTCCACTTAAATCTCTTGAAAATTATTTAGGCCTATACACCTTAGGGAATAAATAAAGGGTAAGACCTTGGTTCCTTATGAAATTTTGGTAGAAGTAATTTTATAGTGATTGACCTCTGAGATTTATTATAGGATGTTTAGAAAATAATAGCTCATACTTGTAGTATAATGTCCACCTGACCCTTTTTGATGATTTTGAAGTAACCAAGGTTAAATTAACTTAGAATGGTATGAAACTCTGGCAAAGTTAATTAAATATCATTTAGAAGCACTAGTAAATTATTTGGATCATTTGGGCATTTTCTCTTAGTACTTCATGTGTAAAGTAAACTAGTGCACCATATTTTGATAAATAGATAATAAATAGTATACCTTGCTGTAAATTTGTGTTACTTGGCCAGAGAACTTTTTATGGCATAAGGAAGCATAGAAAATTATCACATATCATTTGGATGAGTTTATAAGAATGTTTCTTCACAAGTGCACTTTAATAGAATTATTGGAAGTATTTTTTTATACATGGTTCACTGATATTGGAATTACATGAAACTTAGTAAGTAGTGTTTTATGATCATTATAAGAACCTGGTAATTTTTGTATAATTTTGGACTATGATTTATGGTACTCCCTCCATTAACTCTAATTATTTGAATTACCTTGAATTAATTATTTAGAGGTCATTACATGTATATAAATCTGTTAAATTTCATATATACCGATATATTGTTGTCCTATAGTGTTCATAATTTTTGGGTGACCATAACTTAAGAAAATCTAGTACTTCATGATCAAAATTTCTCATGGCCTAACTTTTAGGAAAATCTTATAAATGCTAAATTAATTAGGAAAATTACAAGTCATTGGATTTAGGCTAAATGTGTCATGATAGACCCACAATAATTATCTTAGGGCATTTGGATGAAAATTTGGAGTACTTCCTGTCATGTACATCATATAGCTTAGGTTGGTCTGCATTTAGTAAAGTTACAGGGATTGTGATAACATGGGGGATGGTCATAGGAAGTAGGGAGTGTTGCATGCTGATTTGGTAAGATGAAAAATTGGGTTTTATTAAGAGTCATGATGAGGGGAATGTTGGGTTGGCTAGTGTTAGGTGGTGCTCGGGATCGACAAAAGGTCGTCTTTCCTGTAGAAAGAAAGTCAAAATACACTAGGATTAGATCCAGTATAATATTAAAAGGCATCGGGAATTTGGTATTAACTAATAATAAATAATTATCTTGCGAAAGGGAGCTTTGGGTTTCAGCCCATTGTAGTTCCTAGTGCCCTTGAGAGCCCTTCACGGGGAATGCCTTGGGCAGTCCAAGGTTAACGTAAGCCGTAGGAATAAATGGAATGGAAGAGTAATTAGAAATACTCTATGGTTACACTTACACTCACACTCCCTGGTGTTGTGGGAGTCAGGTTAGGTCTCACGAGCGGTAGGCTCGGTGATTTTGGTGATGGGTAGGTTAGCCCGGCTAGCCGGTGGCTCGGTGGGTGGTTTGACAGACGAGTTAGTTTGGGGAGCCTATGGATCAGAAGTTCTGGTTTTCATGTGCATAACATAAGGTGGTGGGTCTTTGTTACTTGACGGTCGTTCACGCTGACGTTGGTACGATGACTCAGCGAGTGTGGTTCACACATAGCCAAGGAAAGACTGGTGGATTTTCCAGCATGGTACGTAGAGGCTCCATGGTGTGTTCTTCACGTTGATGCATACAAGGGTCTAGGTTGGGTGGCGTGAATGTCGGCCTAGTAGTGGGGTGGCCCGAACCACTGCCTCTATTTGCCATAGCGCGAGGTACCTGAGAGTTTAGTTAACTTCAAAATGGGGGAACTAAAGGTCTGTGCGCATATAGTCGTGTGCGTGAGTTGCACTTGTGTGAACATAGAATTTTATGCATAATAAAGCACTACACTCATACTTGCATATAAACCTGACACCCCATCGTATAAAATGGTATGTGAATTTTTATACGATGGGAGCCTTGCAAAAGACCCCTTAACTTATAAGTTTGTATGGGCATTCATATAAGTTAAGGTTATTCTTCATTATACTCTGCTCTCTTACTTTCTTTCTTTACTTCCTTACTTTTGATATTATCATATTACTGTTGTACACCTTTATAATTCTGTTATATCACTGCTAGTTTAGGTTTGCCGCCGTCGGCTTTGACACTTCTCCACCTCAATATCTTTCTTATCCTCCTTCCCGCACGGTGTCTAAGAGTCGCGAGGGGAGTCAGGGATGATAGTTGGCTTAGTCTTTTGACTAACGGTCGGTGGACCATTATTTTTCAGGGGCTCCGGATGGGAGACATGCAGCAGTCGGAAAGACAGCACCAGCAGGGCACGATGCACATGGATGTGGGCCAGTCTAGTATGGGAGCACCCGCTTCTGGCTCCGAGAGTGTTTAGTTTTGTTAGCTTCCGCGAGTGACCTTGTAGTGATGATTCTGATGTACTGGGCATAAGCCCGTTTACCTTTCTGTTCGTCTTTTTCGATACTCTTTTATTCTGGGGCATGATGTGATTCATGCTTTTTACTTATATGTTATATGTTTTGTGGACTTGGCATTTACTGTCTTCTTTCAAATCGTCTGCATCTTTGGAGATTCTGTGTGCCGGCAGTGTTAGCGTTTCGTAGAGATGATCTTCCGAGCGAAGGTGTCACCGCAAAATGGCGATTCTGGGCGTAAGACCCGGTAGCGTAGCAAAAAAAAGAGGTCTTACAAATTTTTTAAATATGCGCACTGCGGTTTTCCAGCAAACCCATAGACACACACACGTGGACCCAAGTCGAACGGCATAGGGCTCGGCCCTACGTGAGTGCAAGGGGACAGGCCATCGACCCTACATTAGTGCAATGATATGGGCCTCTGACCCTATGTAAGTGCAATGGGATGGGCCTTCGGCCCTAGATGAGTGCAGGGTCACTGTTTGTAACACCCCAGTTTTTCCAGAACTTGATTTTCTGGTAGCTATCGCCCGACGATAGTAGCTATTGCCCGGAGATAGCCATGTTTTGTCGGGTAGATGTCGAGATTAAAGGCACGTTCGTCGAGTGTTAAGAGGATTACCGCTCGGCGGTAGATAGTTACTGCACGGCGGTAACTCCAGGGTTTCGTCGAGAGCGTTGAGTTCTTGAGAGAGTTGAGTTATCGAGAAAACATTGAGTTCTCGATAAATATACTACCGTGCGGCGTTAGCCATATCGCCGGCATTAGCCGCGAATTATTTTCTATCTAGCGGCTTGGGAATCTATCCCTCAGCGTTAGCGCTGACGCCCGGCAATAGCGGACAGAAGCAGTTCTGTCGTTTGTCTTTCTAGTCGTCCGATTTAATTTAGGATTTGATCCTAAGGCCCAAGACTCTCCCCCCAGAGTGCTTATATAGGACTGAGCGGGTTTTCTTCCTCATTTCTCCTCTTGTTAGAGTGGACTTAGGGTTTTGGTAGATAGAGTGAGAGGAGGAGGAATAAAGCTTTCTTCCGCCATTGACGGAGCTTCAGAGCCCCAATCGTTGATCTGAGTCCAAATCCGTGGAGAGGACTTGGAGGCACTCATTTTCATCCATGCAAGGTAAGGATTCCATGACTATGAAGAGGAATCGTAAGGTAATGACACTTCTCCTCTCGGTCTTTAGGATGTGTGCATGACATCCATGTTGTTTTTGCTTTCTTTCTAGCATTTGGGCACCGGATCTCTCAAGTGAGAGGGATTCGGGTTGCCTTGGTTCAAGAGGAGCCACCGGGTCGATTGTGTCCATCCCTAGCATGATATTACACTAGAAATCTGCTCCGTTAGTGGATTAGGAATTGTGGGTGAAGCCGTAGTCGTGACCGTTTGTCCGATTCAGTGATGTTGCATAGCGAGCCTTAAGGATTTTGTAGAAATCCGTTAGCGGGAAGACGACATTTTTGATGTTATTTTCCCCCTCTTTTGTGTGAGTACGTGTAACCAGAACCGGACCGGGTGGAAATTAGAGTACACGCGAGGACGCAGGAACAGTATGGTACGAATGGTGGATTAGGGTGGGAAAGGCTTGAGATTGTGATGTGATAAGGTGTGGTTTGTCTCTGTGGTCTGCTGGCTAGCCCGTGACATGCAAGTCATGTGGGGAGAGTGTCCTGGCGAGACATGCCCCCTTCTGTGAAACTTACGTGGATGCCAAGCTTTGGATAAGCCTGGACGATACCAGCTGGGTCCCGCTGGGTCTCCTTCAGTGGACTTGGTCTCGATATTGAAGTCAGGCTTGGGTCGTCGCGAATGGGTGGGGTATAGCAAGGGTTCTTAGCATCGGTTTGTTTGTATGGCAGAATCCTGACGTGAGAAGTCAGATCTTGCAGGCAAGCCCGGGGTTTGAGACCCATTAGCGGGTGGGTTCTAAGCAAGAGTTCTATATGGCTGCTTGTATGTCATTGGGGGGAAATTGAGTACCCTTGTGTTTGCGGCTTGAATGTCGATGGGGAAATTGGAAGTACCTGATTTAATGATGTGTTAGAAGCATACGCTTTAGAGAGCCTTGGGTGAAACCCAGGATTGCATTCATGCTGCATTATAGGCCCCTTTTATATTACATGCTCAACCTAGAAACCTATTTGTTGTATGAGACATCCAAACCTATTTATATCTTTACATATTATTGTATATTGCATACTAAGTTCTGACCTGCAGGGTGATGGTGTGCCCCGGGATCCGCTAGGGACGGCCGGGTGGAGATGTGTTGGTTACACAGTTGAGGCCGGCCTTTGCTGACCCACGTTAAAACCAATTTTTACCGGGCAAGTATTGCAAGCAGTTGCAAGCTCACCGACCAAAAAGGCTTAGGACTCATGAAGTGGACTTCCTTTTATTTACATATATTTTGATTGAATGGTATTCTCCTTGAGATGTAATCCGGCTTGCATGTTGAGGTAGCCTAGGAGTGTGTATGCACATTACTATTGTTTAATGTTATTGCAGTCATGGACTTATGATGTGTAAGGCCTTAAGGCCATTTTTGATACTCTTTGTTTGGTGGGTAACTTCTAGTTTTGGTTTTATGTTTCTGTTGTTGATGTCCAGCGCCCAGTTCCCTGAAAACAGTGAACGGGGCGCTATCCAGCGCCCAATTCCTTAAAAAATAGCAAACGGGGCGCTGTCCAGTGCCCAGTTTGCTGTAAAACAGCCAACTGGGCGCAGTCCGGCGCCCAATTTGCTGAAAAACAGCCAATTGGGCGCTGGACAGTGCCTAGTTCGTTGAAAAACAGCCAACTGGGCACTGGATATCTCCCATTTCGCTGAAAAACAGCGAACTGGTCGCTATCCAGCGCCCAGTTCGCTGTAAAACAACCAACTGGGCGTTGTCCAGCGCCCAGTTTGCTGAAAAACAGCGCCCCGTTCGCTGTCCAGCGCCCCGTTCCCTGAAAAACAGCCAATCGTGCGTTATCCAGCGCCCCGTTTGCTGAAAACAGCCAACTGGGCGCTGGACAGCGCCCAGTTTGCTGAAAAACAGCTAACTGGGTGCTGTCCAGCACCCAGTTCGCTGGAAAACAGCAAACCGGACGGTGTCCAGCGCCCAGTTCATTGTAAAACAACCAACTAGGCGTTGTCCAGCGCCCAGTTTGCTGCAAAATTATAGATCTCACGTCTATTATTTTAAAAATTACAAAACCTCTCGTGTAAGTTTATATTTCATAACACCCTTGCACAAAAAATCCCCCCTAAATATTTACTTTAAGGAGTAGTTGCCCCCAAATGTTATTTTTCGGTAATACCTCTCGCAAACATACAATTAAATTAACAACATCCTGTTATACGTCTTGCAAACAAATAATTGTAACATATAATAGAAAAATTTACCATCCTATGAGCATGATGATGAATGGAAATGGTTCCATTGGTGCTTTTAACTACCCCTTGGCCATCTCTATCGGAGAGTCTATTTTTGCGATTACATTCTCGAAGATCTTTAAATTTACATGCTTCTCATATGTCTCATAATTCTTCAAAAATTTCTCTTCGCATCCACATTGGTGGAGGTGCAGACCTTGACTTTGTTGCATTTCGGATACGCCTCATTTCCGAAGCAATTGCTCTGCTAAAATAACTTTTCCAAATTTTTTATACTTGTTGCTCCGTTGATGCAGCACGCCAAGTATATTTTGCCTACAATTATCAAAAAATTTATTATATATGCAAATCATTGTAACATAAACACTGAGAAATAATCAAAATATTTTTACCTTGAATATATTAAACATATTTTGTTTTACATCATTTGGAATTGTGCTAAATATGGGCCAAACTCCATTGAACCAACCTCTCAAACAATTCAATATAGAATGAGGTGCAGAAGTACTAATGAAAGTGCAAACATGATATAAAGTAATATAATTAAATAAACTACATTGCCAAATGTAGGTCTTTTTATAATTGATACATCATAAGAAAATAAAATAAAACAAAGAATTTTAAAGGGATAATATTACCATTTTCCTGAAATGATGAGTATCTCTCGTCCCTCTTCATCACGCTCAATCTCATCTTTGTTATTTGAATTTTGGCTCATGTTTCTCTACATCAAGAGGTGTCTCAATATCAGGAGGCGAGCAATCATGACAATTCACATCATCAGGCGTCTCATGCTCCTCATCTGTATCACAGTGCGAGTCTGAATTTGTGCTTGATTGATGATTCATATCTTCCATTAAGAGTCTCAAAAAAGTATCAACTCGATTTTTGTTAAATAATAATCTACCTCCACGTCCTCTAGTCTGCATAGTAACTGCAAATCATATTATATATTATTAATTTAAACATATGAAAAACACACATTTACAAGCAAAAAAAATAAAAAAATGCATATACAATAGTAAGTATATATAACTAACACAAGAGGTATATTCTCAAGCTTACACGAGCATAAACATTATATAGCATGAATATCGTTGAAAGTGATGTCATCTTCTTCCTTTGATGAATCTGCATCATCTGATCCATCATCATCTGATTCTGTTGATCATTTTTCAAACTCATCAGACTCAAAATTATGTTCAAGATCCCTCTCTAGTGATTGTAATTCATCAGGATTTACTTCTTCAGTTTGACGATGAATATCAACTAGAACAATGTCATCATCTGGTACAACATGAGTTGGATTCATAGTTGAAGTCTCTTGGTAAAATTCTTCTACTGGAATATCACTTATCTCAGATTTGCTTCTGGCTTTAACTTTGAAAATTGCATGCCAACGACGATCAAGAGCTTTCTTTCTCCAAGGATATGATGTGTAACACACTTGATGACATTGATAAGCCATCACAAACGGGTTATCTTCAGCCATGCTACGATCATTATTAATATCAACGATTTTATATCTTGGATGAACTTTTGTTCATCTTTTTTAATTATCGAACCATTTACACTTGAACATCACTATAATATTTGTGATAGGCCCTAAAAAACTCAACTCAAGAATTTCTAATAACTCACCATAATAGTCTTCAATAGAATCGTTATAATAACTCCCATTAACACAAACTCCACTATTCATTGTAGACTTTCCTTCTACATACTCAAGTGTGTGGAATCTATAACCATTCACAAAATATTCATTCCAACATTTAACAATGCTACTAAATCCATATGCAGATTGTTTGATATTACTATCTTTTATTTGGTTAACTGGATTTTCAACCTATTAAAATAAAAAAATGTTAGTAATATATATTATATAACTATATACATATTAATAAAATATCATCTTACGTAAGTTTAAACCACATGGAAAACTCTTTATCACGCATAACTCCTAATGTTATGGGAGTCAAATTTGGTAGTTCAGCTTGTTTCTCGGCATCATAAAACCTACAAAACATATATTCTGAGCACTTACATAATTAATATTACTTACTATTATTAACAGTAATGATAACTAATATTAACCATAATATTACTTACTCAACATATTTAGAGATCCCAGGGCAGTTCAACAAAATATATATCATGCATGCATTCTTCTCAAGCGGAGTTAAAATGCGCATGGGATCTTTTGGGCTAAATGGCCGACTTGTACAATTGAACACAGATAAAGGACTACATGGTTCAACTTGAATTACATTCTCATTGCGCCATGTACTCCTAGATCTTGTTTTTACATGAGGAGCAAAGAAATGAGAGCAAAAAGTTGAAGTCTCTTCAATTAAGTAAGCTTCAACAATTGATCCTTCTATACGTGTCTTGTTCTTTACTTTACGTTTCAATGTGTTCAAGAACCTATAAATATTAAAGTTAATATATATAACATGCAATAAGAAAGTAATTTTCAAGAGATAATTACCTCTTAAAGGGATACATCCAGCGATATTGAACAGGCCCACCAACCCTTGCTTCGTATGCCAAATGTACTGGCAAATGCTCCATGGAATCAAAAAAGCTGGAGGAAAGATTTTATCGAGTTTGCATAAGATTACAACTATGTTCTCCTCCATTTTTTTTCATATCCGACTCATAGAGATTTGTTGAGCATATGTCTCTAAAAAATTGGCTTCATTCAGTTAAGCCATTCCACACAACTTCTTGTAGTAAATCTTGAAAAGCAAGAGGAAACAATCTCTCCATAAAAATATGGAAATCATGAGTCTTCATTCCATGCATACTATAGTCCTCCAAATTAACACATCTACCCAAATTAGATGCATACCCGTCTAGAAGTCTTAATTTTTTATCCACTTTAGTACAATCCCTCGTTCATCCTTAGATAATGTATAACTTGCCTTGGGTTTAAAAAGTTTCTCATTAACCTCCTTGAGCTCAAGATCACGGTGCTTACATATGTTTTGAAGGTCTAGACGGGCTTTTACATTATCCTTAGTCTTACTTTTTATATCCATAATAGTGTTAAATACATTATCAAACATATTTTTTTCAATGTGCAACACATCTTGGTTATGGCGAATCAGATTTGTTATCCAATAAGGTAATTCCCAAAAGATGCTTCTTTTTAACCAGTTATGAGACTCTCCAAACCCTTCTATTTTTTCCTTGTCCTTAGTCTTACCAAAGTCAATCTTTGGTAAGAATGCGACTATAGCTTCGAGCTCATGACCAGTTAACTGAATAGGAGGCGCATTTGTCTCAATCCTTCCCTTGGTGAAGTTATCTCTTTGATATCTATATGGATGATCTAATGGTAAAACTTTACGATGGCAATCAAAGAAACATGGTTTTCTACCATGTTTAAGTCTAAAAGACTTGATATGATTCATGCAATATGGACACGCCAACTTACCATGTGTACTTCAATCCGACAACATTCTGTATGCAAAAAAGTCACTAATAGTCCACATTAATGCTGCCCTCATCTGAAAATTTTGTTTTTTGACACATCATAAGTCTCAACCCAAACATCCCATAAAAATCTTCAAGTCATCTATTAAAGGTTGTAAATACACATCCAAGCTCCTACCTGGACTATTTAGACCTGGCACCAGTAAAGAGAGAAACATATAAGGTCGATCCATGCACATCCAAGGAGGTAAATTATAAGGTGTAAGAATAACTAGACAACACGAGTAAGGTCTAGATCCTTGATTATGTGAATTAAATCAAGGATCTAATTCACCATCTCGTGGAATCTAGGGTGGAAAGAGCAAGTCTAACATTTAGTGGCTCAGCTGCAAAGGTAGGTTGAGTCCTATCAAAGTGCTTCCAAGCCTCACCGTCCGGTGGATGGCATAATTTTCCCTCATTACCAATATTTTCCTTATGTCATCTCATATGTTATGCAGTGGTTTTGGACATGTACAACCTTTGTAGTCTCAGTGTAAATGTTAAGTAACTCAAATGTTTAAATGATATATCTTTATGCTTTTTACTCCCCCGCCGATTTCTAGGCATGAATCTAGGGTGTCGGCATACCTTACATTCTTATAACATTTTATCATATTTCCAATACAACATGCAATCATTTTCACAAACATCAATCTTCTACAGGCCGAGACCCAGTGGAGCAACCACCTTCTTGCTTGAATAAAAGCTATTGGGTAGTTTATGTCCCTTTGGGAGCATCCGACCAAATGCCTTTAAAAATAGATTAAAATGTCTCTCGCTCAAGTTTGATTCAGATTTGATGTTTAAAAGTTCTGACAATGCTGATAACTCTAAATATTCCTCACAACCAGGCCAATGAGGACTTTCTGCAGCATCCTTCAGTTCAAAGAACTTTTTAGCAGTTATGTTAGGGTCTTCTGGCTCATGATCTCTAGTATCCCATTCAAATTTAGGACCAGCTACATCCACAATCATATCATCAAAGTATTTTGTTGTTCTTCAATAACTCTCGGCTCAGACATTATTTGCTCTTGCATATGACTAGTATGTGCTCTAACGGATGGTTCATCCTAATGCGGCTCACCTTGCCTTACCCAATTAATATAACCATGCTCAAACCCTCTAGAAATGAGGTGAAACTTGACCATATCAGGCACAAGAAATTTTAAGCTTCTACAATCGTAACATGGACATCAAATTTTTTATTGGTCCATATATGTTGGATATTGTTGGCACAATTCTATGAATCCTTTAACCCCCATTTGATACTCATCTGTAATACCATATCCATCTAGGCAAATATGATTATTGATCCAACTTCTATCTGGATGCATAATTGTTGTTCTACAAATACAACAAAACAAATGATTAATTATTACATAAAATAACAATGTCTTCTTTTGGTAAATGCAATAACTATGATATTGTATCAAATTAGACATTAACTTTCAAATGGTATAAACTTTATACACTTTTAAAGAAAATTTAGAGCTAACATTTCTTAAGAAACATAAACTTATTCAAAGCATCAAAGATTACCAAAGATAGGAGCATTGAGCTTCAAAGAAAAGGAATTGTAACACACTATGCAATGAGATAACACATCTCATCACAAGTTCTGATACTAAACATTGATCACAAGCTTCATACTTTCAACATTAAGAAAATTACTATGCATCCATACTTTGTCTATCAACCTTGTATAAACTAATTGGATAAAGTTGATCCCTAATAGTCCACCTATCATCCGCCCCTGACTGTCATCGACTATGTAATCAGTGGCAAACGCCGACGTTAATACCGCCACCGCTGCCAAAAACAACGCCAACAGAATTATCCTTATGCAAGCCATGACTTCCTTGTAGTGATGAAATGCAGTTCTTGAGAAGAAAAAAGCCAGCAGCATGTAGCTTGGGTTAAGAGAAGGTAGTGGCATGCTTTATAAGCAAATAATTATTGTATGTTTTAAAATATACGATCAATTAAAGGCAAATTTCTTTTTTAGTATTTGGAAGAGTAGGTAAAGGTACCATATGTGTCATTTCCCCATGCCTGCTTCTCGAGTTTGATTATACTATTCTTGAATCCTTCCCACTGCTCCATTCTCTGCCTACCTAATGCACTTGGTCTAAAAATCTTTAGGTAATGTTTGTTTGGCTGGGGTAGTGGCTAACTATGGCTTCCCGTGAATGCGGTGGTCATGAACTATGAACGCCCGTCCTCACCTAAAACAATTCTTATGTTTTATGCTCAAAACTAGCTTACTTTTTTTGGTTATAGTGGTAATAACCTTTGTCTTGTCAAACATACATGTTGAATTGAATTTTTATACAAAATACTAAATCTGTTGAATCTAGTATGACATTATACAAAATACTAAATCATACAAAATACAAAATACTAAATCTATTGAATTGAATTAATGATTATGATGAATATGGTATGCCTAAACATTGGAGCACCTCATTTTTATGTGAGGCTGTTGAGTACATTGGTCTCAATGTACTTGATTTGAAGAAGTCTTCTGAAGGAGAATTGTATAGTTTTAAAATATATCCAAACTAAAATCCCAAATAGGCAAGTGTACCTATCAAAATATAATATAAGAAATTATTGTATTAGACTCGGGGCCTGTTGAGTACTTCTACTCACGCAAATTAGTATTATTTTATCGGAAAATAAAAGAAGTGAATTTAAATTATAACTAGAAAATAAACTAAAAGAAAGCACTTGATGTAGACTCACTTTAAAATAAACTTTTCATAAAAGCAAACTTCTAAATTACCTACTTCGACCATGGAGGTTCCTAAATTACAAAAGCGCCTCTCTCGAAAATACGCTCTCGACTAAACTTAGGTTGATCAATTAAGACCTCTCGGCCAGTCGAAACCCCTAAGCTTGCCTTATACGGCGAACCCTGCTATTGGATTTGACTCCAATCTGAAAGATCTGTGTCATCCTCTCTCGAGGAGTGCATGCGTCTCCTTATACCTTTGAGTGTTCTACCCGTATCCACAACCTCTCGGTAAATCTAGGATACAGAACTAAGGTCAGAAATAATTGAATCAAAGATAGATCGAAGTGAAGAAAATAAAAGAGTTTGACAAAATGAAAATTATTTTATTCTAAAGGTTCTCATGATCATAAAAGAAATACATAAAAGGGAGACATGTAAACATAAACAACTACAACCTTGAAATAAAAGTGCTAGAATTAAAGCCTACAAACTATAAAATTGAAAAGTATGTAAAGGAAATGCATAAAAAATAGGAAAAGAAACTACTAAAACTACTCCTAGATTGGCTCCTTCGATCCTCCCCAAGCTTCTGGCTTTGTATGGATTTTATAATAAAATTTTCTAGAAGGTCACTCCTTAGGTCACGGCCGTGACCTAGGTCGTGTAAGGCTCGGAAACTGCTATCTTGAAAGCCCAGGAATGTTAGAGAAAAACTGACAAAAGTCATTATTCTTTGGGTCACGCCCTAGGTCACGCCCGTGACCTAGGGCGTGTCAAGTCAGTTACTGGAAACGCCAGGAAGGAGAAACGGTGGGAAATTAATTCTGGCTGTTGCGGGAAGTCACACCCCTAGGTCAAGCCTGTGACCTTGGGCGTATAAGCCGAAAACTGACGATCTGAAACTGGAAACATTAAGCGCGGCACGCCTGTACATCACGCCTATATGCCACGCCCGTGACCTGAAGGTCATGCCCATGTCTGGGCGTGTAGCTTAAAAACTAACTGGAATCGAAACTACCGCCCGTCTGCTGGTCACGCCTACTGGCCACGCCCGTGGCCAATAGGTCATGCCCATGATAGGGGCGTGTAACTTTAATCTGACGTGACTGGTGACCAAAGAGTCGTGCCCGTGACCAAAGAGTCACGCCCGTGTCCTGGCCGTGAAAAGTTGATTTTTCCAGCAATCTTCAGTTTCAATTCCTGGTCAGTCCTGTAAGCTCAAATTTGCTATTAGCAGCCTAGATTTACCTGAAAAGGAAAACAAAGGATTTTAATAATAATATTAAAATAAACTAAATAAAATATTATTATTTATTAAATAAAAACTATATATAAATAACTATAAATAATGACTTATCAAATACCCCCATACTTAAGCTTTTGCTATTACAAAACAAAATTATGAGAGTACTTATAAGAAATTAATATACTTTTTTTAATCAAACTAAAAATTTATCAAATCCAAAGAAAGTTAAAAATTAACTTTAGGGATTCAAATTCTTAAGTCCTAAAATATGAAAGTAAAATGTGAAGAGCTAAATATTTAGCAAAGTTTTCTCTAATAAAATAATTAGAACTCAAAATTAAGTATTTAACAAACAAAGTTAGATTAAAAATTATAAACACTTTTTTCACTAAAATAAACTTCAAGGAAAATTCAAACTACTACTTAAACTCTCTTACAATTTTAATTTTAATTTAAAGCAATTATATTGGATTTTAGGCTTTGGGAACAAGAAAATTGAAGAGATCTTAGATTGGGGGTGATGAATTTTATCCTCTCACCCTGCACAATTTTTTCTTTTTGATGTTTTTTCTCTTCAAACAAAATTGCTTAGGAGTAATGAATTTTATCCTCTTACTCCTTTTTTTCTTGGGGCTGCATATGTGTACTATGGAATAATTGATTCCCATGACATATGATCTAACCAAAAATAAAAAAATGCATATGTGTAACAGGGGATAATGAATTTTATCCTCTTATCTCCATGACATATGATCTAACATGAAAATAAAAAGAATAAAGGAAAGGCTAGCAAAAATTTAAATTAAATTAAAATTATTGAACAACAACTATAGTAAATTAAAATTTCTTAAGAATCTTAAAGCTTAAGTGAATATGATTAAAATCTAAGGATTGTTAAACTAAGCACTATGAATTTGTAACTAATTAGAATTTGAGAGAAAAAGATAAAATAAATTTCTCTAAACAAATTTACTTTATAAATTTATTTCTTAAAATCAAATCACCTAAAAATTAAATCTAACTAACTTTGATGAAATAAAAGATTAGAAAATAAAAAATTATAGAAATTCTTATAAATTAACTCAAACTAAATTTCTGAAAAGTCACAAAAATTTAAGGAGGGGTTTATTATATTTTTTTTGTATTTTCTTCTTTTTCTATTTTTTTGGATTTTTTTATAATAAAAAGAAAACAAAAAATTTAAATTTTTAAAGATTTTTATTTTTTTAAAAAAATTTATAGTTTTTTTTCATTTTTTTTTGAATTTTTAAATAAAAACAATAAATAAGAATCTACCCCCATACTTAAAAATAAATATTGTCCCCAATGTTTATAAGTCAAGTATGAGGGGGGAAAGAAAACAATTTGTAAAAATCTTTTTTAAAAAATGCATAAAAACTAAAATATAAGCAATGGGTGTCTCCCAAGAGCGTTTTTCTTTTTCCCGTCTTTAAGCTAGACGGTTTGGGTTAAGAGAAGGGAAAATAAAAATTAAAATGAAGGGGCAACTCCCTTAATTTGTGTTTGGGAGAATACACCGAAGACGCTCGCCCAGCTACTCCTCCGCTTGTTTTTTGAGTTTTCTTCTTTGAATGGTTGACTTGAGAAGGTAGATTCAAATCACCTATCCATACCTGAGGTGATTTGATTCTTGGTAGATGAACGGCAAATGGATCAGGGACAACGTTGTATTGCAACGGCTCATCTTCTTCCTGAAACTTGTTAGGGAAAGAAAAATCAAAACGAAGCTCGTCAGAAAAATCTTCGCAAGGAGGAGTATCTTGTGAAGTTATATGATTAGGTATAGGTTGTTTATTTTCTAAAATAAAATTATTATCTAAAAGAAAGTTACTGGACACAATATTTTCATGAATTTCAATTTCTGAATATTCATAAGTGGAGTTTGAAAATTCATGAGACGAAAAGACGAGGGAAATAGGAGAAAAAACATGTTTTTCTTCTATTCGCCCGGTGTGCCCAAAATTTTAAAATATTCTTGATATAATAATTATTCTTCCTCGTCTAAATAAGACACTATGGGGACACATGAAGATTCATGTTCCTTCATAGGTGAAATATTTTAAGTTGGAGAAGTATTATTAAGAAAAGAAATAATTTTTTTCTAAATTTTAGGAAGGAGGATCAACTAAAAATTTGTAAAGTCCCTAAAATTAGAAGAAGACGTGTGCTATGTGATAAAAGAAGAATAAAAATTCGGATCTAAATATTTGTTCTCATAACTCGGAAAGTTTTTCGGTTGATCTTGCGAACAAGAAAAATCAAAATCCGAGGTGGAAGAAAAATTATTTAAATCGAAATCATTATTCGCATTTGAAAAATTATTTTCATGAAAAATATGTGAATTGGAAAAATTAGTTTCATGAAAATTAGAAACAGAATTAGCATCAAAGTGAGAATAATTATTAATTGCAAAATTATTTTCATAACAAAATTTTTGATAATAATAATAACAACAATTATCACTTTGATGAGGAGCACCACAATAATAACAAAAACTTTGGTGTTTTTTTGCGGCTTACAAAATATCTAGTTGATTTTGAAGCTTGACAATTTTAGCGGCCATTTGAGATAACATTTTTTTAAGAAAAGAAAATAAGCACAACCCTTACCTAATAGAAATGAATTTGAAAAAGAAAATTAAAAATAGAATTGGGGATGGAGAAAGAGAGTGATAAAAGTAATACAATTTTTGCTTTCAAAATATCAACAAAAATATCCCCGATAACAGCGCCAAAAACTTGATGGAGAATTTTATAGTTTTAAAATATATCCAAACTAAAATCCCAAATAGGCAAGTGTACCTATCGAAATATAGTATTGGAAATAGTTGTATTAAACTCGGGGCATGTTGAGTACTTCTACTCACGCAAATTAGTATTATTTTATCAGAAAATAAAAGGAGTGAATTTAAATTATAACTAGAAAATAAACTAAAAGATAGCACTTGATGTACACTCAATTTAAAATAAAATAAACTTTTCATAAAAGCAAACTTCTAAATTACCTACTTCGATCGTGTAGGTTCCTAAATTACAAAAGTGCCTCTCTCGAGAATATGCTCTCGACTAAACTTAGGTTGATCGATTAAGACCTCTCGGCCAGTAGAAAGCCCTAAGCCCGCCTTATGCGGTGAACCCCGCTATTGGATTTGACTCCAATCCGGAAGATCTGTGTCATCCTCTCTTGAGGAGTGCATGCAGCTCCTTCTACCTTTGAGTGTTCTACCCATATCCACAACCTCTCGGTAAATCTAGGATATGAAACTAAGGTCGGAAATAATTGAATCAAAGATAGATCGAAGTGAAGAAAATAAAAGAGTTTGACAAAATGAAAATTATTTTATTCTAAAGGTTGTCATGATCATAAAAGAAATACATAAAAGGGAGACATGTAAAGATAAACAACTACAACCTTGAAATAAAAGTGCTAGAATTAAAGCCTACAAACTATGAAATTGAAAAGTACATAAAGGAAATGCATAAAAAATAGGAAAAGAAACTACTAAAACTACTCCTAGATTGACTCCTTCGATCCTCCCCAAGCTTCTGGCTTTGTCTGGATTTTATAGTAAAATTTTCTGGAAGGTAATGCCCTAGGTCACGCCCGTGACCTAGGGCATGTAAGGTTCGGAAACTGCTATCTTGAAAGCCCGGGAACGTTGGAGAAAAACCACCAAAAGTCGTCGTTCTTCAGGTCACGCCCTAGATCACGCCCGTGACCTTGGGCGTGTCAAGTCAGCTACTGGAAATGGCGGGAAGGAGAAATGGCGGGAAATTAATTCTGGCTGTTACGGGAAGTCACGCCCCTAGGTCACGCCCGTGACCTAGGGCGTGTAAGCTGAAAACTGACGATCTGAAACTGGCGAATTAAGCGCGGCACGCCTGTATGCCACGCCCATGACTTGAAGGTCACGCCCGTGACTGGTCGTGTAGCTTGAAAACTTACTGGAATCGAAACTGCCGCCCGTCTGCTGGTCACGCCTGCTGGTCACGCCCGTGACCAATAAGTCACACACGT
This sequence comes from Platanthera guangdongensis, assembly GCA_039583875.1. Lineage (NCBI taxonomy): Eukaryota > Viridiplantae > Streptophyta > Magnoliopsida > Asparagales > Orchidaceae > Platanthera > Platanthera guangdongensis. The sequence continues at coordinate 48,071,096 of CM077161.1, read as the reverse complement.
AACAGGGGCGTGTAACTTTAATCTGACATGGCAGGTACTCTAGAGCTCCTTTATGGATCACGACCACATGTCATGCTCGTGACCAGAGAGTCACGCCCGTGTCCTGGCCGTGAAGAGTTGATTTTTCCAGCAATCTTCAGTTTCATCTCCTGGTCAGTCCTGTAAGCTCCAATTTGCTATTAGCAGTCCAGATTGACCTGAAATAAGAAAACAAAGGATTTTAATAATAATATTAAAATAAAATATTATTATTTATTAAATAAAACTATATATAAATAACTATAAATAATGACTTATCATCTTCTCAACTCAATGATATACACATTGTCGTATTTGATGGATGTTAAGTTTATATGTGCAGGTATATAAAGATAAGTGCAAAGTGTCGACACTCAGGACTAGTGTCGACACACACTGAACAAGTTGTGTCAAGACAAGTAAAAACTGTGTCGACACTAAAGACAACTGTGTCGACACACTGTGTCGAGACTAAAGACAACTGTGTCGACACTCAGTACTAGTTTCGACACACTCTATTCAAGCTGTGTCGAGACTAAGGACAACTGTGTCGACACTCAGGACTTGTGTCGACACACTCTATTCAAGTTGTATCGAGACTAAAGACAACCGTGTCAACACTCGGGACTAGTGTTGACACACTATAATCAAGTTGTAACAAGACTGAAGATAACTGTGTCGACACACAGGACTTGTGTCGACACATTCCACAGAAGTTATGTCGAGACATATTGAAGAGCTTTGTCGACACATTCAGAAGTGTGTCAACACTACTATAAGAGCTGTGTCGACACCCAGGACTTGTGTCAACACATTTAACAGCCAAGTCTCAACACTTTAGCAGAATTATTTCCTAAGTACAAATATCAAGACGGAGGTGCTGACAACTGTCAGAACTGTCAGTTATTAACCAGATCAGCTGGTTACTCCTGTCAGAGCCTATTTAAAGGGATATAGTCTTTAGAAGAAAGGGAGATAGAGAAAAAAAATAAAAACAATACAGAGGAGAAGCAGCAGAATTTTAAGAAGAGAGAAGTTTGGGCTTCGGCTACATTTTAGAAGGTAGAGAGAAGTCTGATCAAGAATCATCTTCAATATCTCTCCAGCCTAGATCAACCTTAATTTCTACATCAAGAAGCTTTTAAAAGCTAAGAAGGGTTTGATCAGATCTATCTTGTCAGAATCAAAAGAAGCACAATCATCAAGATGAGATCAAGAAGCAGTTACTCAAATCTCATACTGGGTGACATTTTCTGATTCTTTTCTCTGTTATACTCAATTTGTAAGATCTATCTGTAGATCTGAGTGGAGGAGATTTATTCTTGTATTGTTGTAAACCTGTGTTATAAAGGCTGAGGTAAGGCTAGGATTGCCTGAGGTAAGAGAAGTTGAAAATTCTCTGAGTTATAGGGCATTTGTTACCTGAGAAGTAGGAGTGAGAATTCATTCTGAGGTAGAGTTCTTGGGAAGAACTTGAGGTGTAGGATCTTAGTGATCTGAGTGGTAAGACTTGTGAAGTCTGAGTTGTAGGAGCCGGGTGGGCTCTGAGCTGTAGGATCTAAAGATCTGAGTAAAGGAAAGAGGAGGAGTTTGGCTGAATCTAGTTCATTGCTAGATATGCGAAGGGGGAAAGTGGATGTACCCATAAATTAAGGAACCATTATAAATCTGTGTGCATTGTCCTGTGTGTGCTAATTTGTTGTGATGTGTTAATTCTGTTATTTGTTGTTTAGTTTATGTTAATTATCTGACTGAGTAAATCACTTTATTTAAAGTAGTATTCTAATTAAAGAAAGGGGAGCCATAATTAAATTGGACCTATTCACCCCCCCCTCTAGGTCATTTTCAATCCTAAAGTAAATATTTACAATTTGTATCAGAGGGAGGTTCACTGAAAAAGGTATAACAGCCTAGTGAGAATCCAAAGGATTACAAAGAAAGAAATATCATGGCCTAGAGGGAAAATAATTCCATTAAGCTCACTGTTTTCTACAAAGAAAACTTTGGAATTTGGAAAGAAAGAGTCAGATTATTCATTGAGGCAGCAGTTCTAAGAATATACATTACTGTGGTTAAAGGACCATTCGTTCCCATGAAAGTGTCAATTCTTGATGCAAACATCAAGACACCGAAGACTTACATGGAAATGGATAAGTATGAAATCATATTGGCCTCTATAGACAAAAGAGCTCAGAATATTATAGCTAGTGCAATTGATGATTCAAATTTTCAGAATCTGATTCACTGCAGAACAGCCAAAGAAATGTGGGAGTCTTTGATAGTTTATATGGATGGTACTGAAGAAGTCAGAGATGATAGAAAATCTCTGCTAAATCAACAGTATGAAACTTTCTTACAAGATAAAAAGAATTTTGTGTCTGACTGTTTTGAAAAGTTCTTTAGAATAGTAAACAACCTGAGGACTTATGGTAGAAGTTTTACTAATTATGAACTTAATGATAAGTTCTTGAGGTCCCTGAACAGGAATGGGACATCAAGATCTGTGTCATAAGAGAAATGGGAAATTTAGCCATCATAGACCCCCAGGCTCTATTTGGAAATTTGTTGTCTCATGAGTTACAGCTTAATCTCAGAAAGTCTGAAGAAGAATCAGCCAGATCACTCAATAGAGAAAAGTCCTTGGCTCTAAAGGCTGAGTCATCCAGAAAAGTTAGAGAGAAGTCAATATTCACAGAAAAACTAGAAAATGCCTCTGAGTGCTCAGAATCATCCTCAATAGAAGGAGAAATAACTGAGGAGGAGCTGTCACTCTTCTCTAGACAGTTCAAGAAGATGTTAAGGAGAAGAAAACAAGGAAGTTGGAAGGGTTCATCAGGAGACTCTTCTCACAAAAAAGATCAATCATCCAGAGAAACCCAGGAAGAAGAATTCTGGGGACAGGTATTGCTCTTCTCAGAATAAATATATTAAAACTAATATAGTGTTCAATTGTTGCAATAGAAAAGGGCATGGCATAGCTGATAGCCCGACAAAAAGGAAGGAGAAAAAGTTTGAAAACTTGAAAGATGGATAACCCGAGAAGGCTGACAAAAGCCTATTGGCAAAAAGACAGTTGATACTGTCTGACAATAAGTCTGATTCATCAGAATCAGAAGAGGAGGAGGCTCTTTTGGGCCTGATGGTCATTGAGGAAACTCAACCAGGGGAAGAAGTTCAGGATTGCTCAGATCCTGCTAAGGTAAAATCAATATGTAATAGTCTTTCCTAAGATTCTTTTTCTGCATCAGAAAATGAATCATGTTCACATTCCTCTAATAGTAAAGAACATGATTCAAACATTGAAGCAGATTTTAACTCCATTATCAACAGGTATGGGAAGGTACTAAAGGCCTTAATTGCAAGCAAACAGCTTGCTAAGGATCAGGCCAAAGTGTTAGATTCCTTGAGAGGAGTAACTTCTCAGTTGATAAGTGCCAACACAAAGTTGGATTTACAAAAACTGAAAATATTAGAATTAACCAACAAGATAGATAGCCAGGCAAAGGTGATACTTAAACAGGTCAAGACTATAAAAGACCTGGAAGAAAGCTTGCTCATGAAAGACAGCTCCTGACTCAGTTCTCAAAGCCTAAGTCAGTGTTACCTATCATAGATACCTTTTCTGCACCATGTAGAAGTGGTGTAGGGTTTGGGAAAAATAGAAAATTTAAAAAGAAGCATGTATCCAAGGATAAAATTCCCAAGTGGTCTATATAGGCAATCAGTCAAGTATCTGCCCTCTAACAGATGCTTGAGATCATGTGTTCCTGGACACATGATGTCTGAGTGTTCTACCAGTAAGGTCAATAAAGAGCCTTGCTGGAAGGATCAGATGTCAAAAGGCAATATAGGACAAGAACCACCACAGAAGGTGATCAATCCAAGAAGCCAAGGAATTCTTGGAGCTAATCCCAGTGTAGCTCACTCAATTCTGAAAGGTGAGTGTGAATTTTGCACCACTACCTTGGAAATTGGATGAGAATTCTGTGTTGCACAAAAGAACAACTTCAAATGTGCAACCAAAGAAAAGATACAACGGATTTGAGTGTTGGTGTTGTGGGATGGTTGAGCATTGTGCCCTAGATTGTTGGTATAATCCAATAGGTCCTTCATATAAATTTCAACCACTTTTTTTAGAACGTCTGCTATGATTCACACAGCAAAGCCTAATAGGAACCAAGGCCCCAAAATTTGTTGTGTGCCTAAGGTGAACTAAATTTGTGTTTGCGGGTGGAGCCAAGTACCACTAATAGGCCAATATGGTACTTGGATAGTGGATGTTCCAGGCATATGACTGGATCAAGGAGTTTACTAATAGACTACACTTCAGTTAAGAATGGACCAAAAGTCATCTTTGGAGGGTCAGAGAAAGGACTCACCAAGGGATATGGTAACATTTCTAATGGCCTAGTTACCATCACTAAAGTTGCTTATGTGGAAAGATTGAACCACAATATGATAAGCATAAGTCAGCTTTGTGATATAGGATATGAAATTGTCTTCCATAATGATAAGTGTTTGATAAGGAATTCAAGTGATCAAGAGATCATCTTGTTAGGCACTAGGAGTGGGAACATTTACTTTCTAAATTTCCTTAGTATAAATGAACAATCACCAGTATGTCTTGTTGCTAGTGAGAAAGACACTTTGTGTGTTCAGTGGCACGAGAGACTGGGTCACTTAAACTACAAAGGTATGAGTAAACTATTTTCTTTGGACTTAGTTAGAAATAGTCCCCAACTAAAATGCTCCAAAGAAGGCATATGTTTTGCATGTCAAAAATGCAAACAAACAAAAGTCTCCTTTAAGAGCTGTAAAACCCCCTATCCGTCATATAACATATAGCAGTAGGTCCGGCAGGGGCCCGACGCCATATACCACGGACAGACCGGGTGGTTACTCAATGGAAACCATCCAACCAATCACAACGTCCTACATAGAGCATTCTAGCGGAAGCAGTTTAAATAGTTGCAATTAAAAGAACCCAGCAACAAGCATGAATGTCCACTAACACGCCAAAAAGGAATGAAGTACATACACAAGTACTGGCCTTAAGGCCTTACAAATGGTTTACTCATATTACATGTTTTCCATACCACGGCACACAGGCCGGACATACATGAACAAAAGCAAGTAAAACACTCCAATTAGGCCTTCGAGGGCCGGCTTCGCAATTTGGGCTTTAGCCCGCTATTGACCGCTTGGTCCAGCAGCACCTGTAAGCACAATCCACCGCACGGTGGCAAACAAAAGCAACGGTCAGCAATGCTGACCAAATTATAACGATCCCGACCCCAACTCGGGGCGGCGATGCTCATTCCCTGCATTTTATTAGCACAACCAAGCAGTAAATAAATACATTGCATCACAGGCGTTGGCACGTACGGCCACACGTCCCGTGCTCTCAGGGCACATTCTCAGTGATCACGGTCTAAGTTCGCCGACTCACCACCATCCCCGGGACGACAATCTCTCGTGAGCATTTGGTCTTTCTGGCCACTGCCTAAGACCCTCAATCTATGCCAACGGTAAGTGTCAAGTAACTTTAGGTCTCTTTAACCGAATGACATAGAGCGGGTACGGTTCCGCCTGACCCGATGCTCACACCGCAACGTTAATTTAAAACATATGCGTGGGTCAAACTTTCCCGAGTCCCAAATCATTTACACACAACACATAACCCAGTTATGCTCAAGTTGGCTCCCAGGCCCACATGTTTGTCAGAATCACGCATCTGCCCAGTTTTCCGGGTGCACCTTTGGGTTAATCCCCAATGCTCCCTGTTGCAATCTACCACGTAGAAAAACCTGAAAACAAACATTCGCACGGAGTCTTCTCCGGCCATTTATGCAATGCAATATCACCGATCCAGACCAACATGTCTGGATAGGCTTCACACATCATGCTTATATCCGTTCTCGATTACGGACTCTAAACAATGGGGACTTTACATATCTACCCGAAGGAATGCCTCCAACTCACCGCAAACTCGCGAGAGCGGGCTTCCTATGCAAAAGAAGTAGAGCTTCACATGCTCAAGTAGAGAATAGTTACCCTAGCATTCTTCCTTGGCGACATGGAAATGTAAGCGGATGAAAAGCACCGCACTCTCTTTGCCTTCATAGATCCGAAGTCGGCTCGCGATTTGGAGCTCTGAAGCCCCTCCAAGGACCGGATCAAGATTTCTTCTTCCTATTTTGCTCTCCCTTCTCTCTAGAATTTAGACAGAGAACCAGCGGCAGAAGAATAAGGGTTTTGAAACCCTATACACGGGTATATCCCAATCGGATTAACCACCAGCCGTTGGATCCCACAAAAGGGAAATGCACGGCAACGATCCAGTTCTGACCTGGACAAATGGGGCTAAGCACCGCACAGTTCACCAATTCGGAGCAAGACACGTCCGCAACCAATCAAATTGTGTCGGGACATTTAGTCAAGATCCCGCCAAAAGCTCTGTGTCGGCACTCCGTGTCGATAGAGTCAAACACGCCACAAACGCCCCGCACTCGATGATCGTCGAACCAAGATCGTCGACCGCTGCTAGATCGTCGAACGGAGATCGCTGGCCCGATCGTCGAACCCACGGCCCGATCGTCGAACCCACGGCCCGATCGTCGACCGCAGAACGTCGACCAAATCATCGACCGCAGAATGTCGACCAAATTGTCAACCGCAGAATGTCGACCAAAACGTCGACCGCTGCTCGACGATCGTCAAACCCATATACTGCCTGATCGTTGCTAGATCTTTGAACGACCCCGACACGCCCTGGGACACGCCCGTGTCCAGGGCCATATTTGCTAATCGACGATCGTCGAACCCAAAATCGTCAAACACACGACCAAATCGTCGAACCAGCTCGACACGCCCTGGGACACGCCCGTGTCCCAGGCCGTGTGCCCCCTGCCAAATTCCAAATTTGGCCTGAAACGCCTCCCGTCGCTCTTTTGAGTTTTGGGGCGTTACAAGAGCATTCAGTCCAAAGACACTGAGAGGTGTTTATACTTACTTCATATTGATCTATTTGGTCCTATGCAAGTTCTTAGTTTGGGAATGAAGTATTATACTATGTGATTGTGGATGATCACTCCAGGTTTGCTTGGGTGTTCTTCTTAAGGAAAAATTTTGAAACTCTAGGCATCTTGCTGATTTTGTCAAACAAATTTAGAATGAGATGGGATGTGAAAGTGATATGTTAGATCTGAAATACTCTAGAGGGGGTGAATAGATTATCCTAAAATCCTTTAGAAAACTTTACAGCTTTTGATGTAAATAAAAACAACCAAATAATAAATAACTAACCACAAACACACAACAGACCTAGCTAGCACAAACATAGCAAAAACAAAAGAAAGGGAGACCAAACAACACAAGAAATTATAGTGGTTCCCCAACCTGGGTACATCCACTCTTCTACCACCCTGGTAGGAATCCACTCAGATTTTTGATCAGGTGCCTGACACCAATGAGCTTTTGATCAGGTGCTCAAAAACCAAACCTCAAGTCTTTTGGTCAGGTGACTTGCAACCAAGAATAACTTTTGAAGGGAGTTATAACCCTTTATACAGTGGGGTGAGAGATGATATTGTCTTCTCTTTCTCAATATACAGCTGAGAAGACTTGTGGATATGATGTTAGCAAATAGCTCCCCCTGATATGTGGAATTGTTCAGGAAAAACTGGAGCTTTGCTTCAGGGTGATAGGTCTTCAGTCTTTAAGCCTTGACCGGAAAAGATCTTCTGGAACTTCTTGACAGATGAAATTGATGTTGTCCTTTGAAGTGTCTTGGAGAGTTGAAGAATGAAGACTCTTGATTTTTGATTGATTGTTCTTCTTCTTCTTCTTCAGATAGCAGATGTTCTTCTGGTCTAAGGCTTTTTCTCTTTTTCAGAGTTCTGTATTGAGAGTGAGCAGAGAAATCCTTGATTCATACTTATTGTCCTTTTTTCTTGTGTGTGTCTTCTTCTCCAGGAAAGGAGAGGAAATTTCTTTTATATTTCCTGTCAAGAAAATTCCCTTTCGAAATTTGAATTCCTCTGCAATCAATGCTGACGGCCTTGAGAATAAACTGCATTGAATTATTTCCCCAACTGTCCCATGGAAAAACGGCAAGCAATAATCCTAGAGAAGACCATAATCAATGCTCCTTTTAATGGTTATATTCAGAGAATATTTGAGTATTAATTACACATCAATTATTGCAGTAAGAAGGGGACAAAAGGAAGGAAATAACTAAGTCTGGATTCGTCGGACAGATAACAGAAATCTTTGAGCTGAGTTCACAGTTCATCGAGCTGAGTTGTTGTGTTCGTCGACCAGATGACTTCTGTTCGTCGAGCTGAGTTTCAAGGTCGTCGAGCAGAGAGTAGAACTACATTGATTAGAAACTTCGATAATTCTGTGTATGGAGTTCGTCGAGCTGATAACTGGGAACTGATTTTGTCGAGCTGAGAACTTGTTGACAGAACTTCTAGGGAATGTGTCGACACAAGTCCTGGGTGTCGACACAATTACTTCTTGTCTCGACATGGCTGTTGTGTTGACAGAAATCTAGAGTGTGTTGACATAAATCCTGTGTGTCGACACAATTGCTGTTGGTATCGACATAAGTCTTGCTTCTAGTGTCGACACAAACTTCTGGTGTGAAGTGTTGAAATATCCAGAAATCGTCGACCTGAGAATCTATTTCGTCGAGCTGAGGACCACTAACTGCTGCCGGATAACTCTAGCCAAAGTGGTCAAAGTTCGTCGAGCTGAGAATCTTGAATTCGTCGAGTGAAGATGATTCTGGACTTAGAAAAATTGAGAAACTTCTGGAATAATAAGTTGAACTAGAGAATCCAGAAATCGTCGACCAGAGAACTAAGTTCGTCGACTGGAGTCTAGAGAATAAAGTCTGGACTTGGAATGCTGAAGGTAGAGTCCAAAGATCGTCGACCTGAGAATAAAGTTCGTCGAGCTCAGCTCAGAGAATTTTCTCTGAGATCGTCGAGCTGAGCACGACAATCGTCGACCTGAGTTCGACGAACGTCGAACTCATTTTTTTGAGTCTTTGGAAAATCTCTAAGTCTTGAGTCTCTGGTAGTCTGATGATGGCTGGTCCATGCAGTGTTGATCCTAAGGACTTGGCCTAGACTCTAGGACACAACTATGACCCTGGCTATACATAATGGGTCACAAGATCCTAACTTATTGAACCTAGCCCAAATCAAACTAGGGATCCAACAGGATGTACTGTGGTCAAACTTAAAAGTGACCATGGTACAGAATTTCAATCTGAAAGGATGACAAATTTCTGTAAGGAACTAGGGATCCTTCAGGAGTTCTTCTCTCCAAGAACACCATAGCAAAATGGAGTTGCTGAGAGGAAAAATAGAACTCTTGTTGAGGCATCTAGAACAATGCTGAGTGATACATCTCTCCCAGAATATTTATGGGCTGAGGCTGTAAACATAGGTTGCTATGTTCAAAATAGAGCCTTGATCAACAAGTATCACAATAAGACTCCCTATGAACTAATGAAAGGCCAAAAACCAAATTTGTCCTACTTCAAAATTTTTGGAAGTAGGTGCTATGTCTTGGACAATGGGAAAACATATCTAACCAAGTTCTCAGAGAAATCCTATGAAGGAATCTTTGTATGGTATAGTCTTTATAGCAACGCATACAGGATCTACAACTTGAAACATCAAGTTGTAGAAGAATCTATTAATGTAGTATTTGATGAATCATCTGTTTTATGTAATGATATCTCTAACATCTCCTATAACATACCTCAAATAACTAGACCCCTAGGAGTAGTTTTGTCATGACTAGGTCATGATAAAACCCTAGGAAGCCCAAGAAGACCAAGTGAACCTAGGAATGTAGGTGAGATCACCATGGTCTGCAAATAGTAGATTCCTAAACCCTAGTTTAGGATGACCATGAGGCTTACCATGACTCTAAGACCCCACTATGGTCTCACCAATCCATTGTAAGGTCCATTAGAGCCCTAAGGGTCTATGGGAGTCGACCCAAGGTGGCCAAGTTGACCTAGAACCACTCTAGGGCTAAATTGGGTAAGGTGCCCTCACTAAGGGCAGTGTGTAATGCCCCGAAATTCACAAGAGCGACGGGAGGCGTTTTGGGCCAAATATGGTATTTGGCATGGGGCGCACAGCTTGGGACACGGGCGTGTCCCAGGGCGTGTCAGGCTCGAGTCGACGAAACTTGGAGTCGACGATCGTCGAGCAGGGAACACGGCCTGAGACACGGGCGTGTCTCAGGGCGTGTCGAGCTGTGTCGACGATCGGCCAGGGAAGTCGACGATTTTCGCTCGACGATGTGTCGAGACAAGGCACACGGCCTAGGACACGGGCGTGTCCAAGGTCGTGTCGTGTGGTCGACGAACTTCGCTCGACGAAGTGTCGAGATAATGAACACGGCCTGGAGCCCAGGCGTGTTCAGGTTTGACACGGGCGTGTCAAAAAGGACACGGGCGTGTCTAGGACCCGTGTGAGTCTCGGGTTGTTTTCGGGGCTGTGTTGATGGCGGCACACGACCGACCACACGGCCGTGTCAGTTAGAACACGGGCGTGTCAGGTCGAACAGGGGCGTGTCAGATGCCCGTGTGTTGTTCCAGACGCGTCAATTTTGACGGCGAATGGGGGACACGGCCCTGGACACGGGTGTGTCGCAGGACGTGTTCGGCCCAGGTTTAGCATTTCAGGCCCGAATCAAGGCCGTTCGTTTCTTTAATTTGGGATCCAACGGCTGGGGGTTGTTCTTGATGGGATATACACGGGATTGGACCCTTGAAACCCTCATTTCACTTGAGAGGTTCTCTTTCTAAAGTATAGAGAGAGAGAGAGAGGAGAGCCAAGGAGGAAGAAGAAGCTTAGATCCGGTCTTTGGAGGAGCTTCGGAGCTCCAAATCGTGAACCGACTTCAGATCTACGGAGGCAAAGAGAGTGCGGTGCTTTTCATCCCCTTACATTTCCATGGCGCCAAGGAAGAATGCTAGGGTAACGATTCTCTACTTGAGCATGTGAAGCTCTCCTTCTTTGCATAGGAAACCCGCTCTCGCGAGTTTGCAGTGAGTTGGATGCGTTCCTTCGGGTAGATATGTAAAGTCCCCGTTGTTTAGAGTCTGTATTCGAGAACAGACATAGGCATGATGTGTGAAGCCTACCCGGACAAGTTGGTCTAGATCGGTGATGTTGCATTGCATAATGGCCGGAGAAGACTCCGCGCAAATGTTTGTTTTTCGGGTTTTCTACGCGGTAGATTGCAGCAGGGAGCCTTGGGGATTAACCCAAAGGTGCACCCGGAAAACTGCGTAGATGCGTGATTCTGCCAAACTTGTGGGCCTGGGAGCTAACTCGTACATAACTGGGTTATGTAATATTGTGCGTTCAATTCACGGGCTTCGGGGAAACTTAACTCGTGCCAATGATTTTAAAGTGTCGTGGCAAGTGAACAATGGGTTGAGTGGAACCGTTCCTGCTTTATGCCGAGGGCATAGAGGTCGGGTCTTTGCTGTCGATGATATTAAAGTGTCGTGACATAGGTTGTTGATGATATTAAAGTGTCGTAACATCTGCCTAAAAGACCAAATTGCTCACGAGAGATTGTTGTCCTCGGGATGGTGGTGAGTCGATGGGCTTAGACTGTGATCACCGAGAATGTGCCCTGAGAGCACGAGGCGTGTGGCCATGCGTGTCAATGCCTGTGATGCAATAAATTTATATACTGCTTGGTTGTGCTAATAAAATGCAGAGAAGGAGCATCGCCGCCGCGAGTTGGGGGCGGGATTGTTATAATTTGGTCAGCATTGCTGACCGTTGCTTTTGTTTGCCACCGTGCGTGGTTTGTTGCTTGCAGGTGTTGCTGGACCAAGCGGTCAATGGCGGGCTAAAGCCCAAATTGCGAAGCCGGCCCTTGAAAGCCTAATTGAAGTGTTTACTTGCTTTTGTCCATGTATGACAGGCCTGCGTGCCGTGGTATGGAAAACATGTATTAAGAGTAAACCATTTGTAAGGCCTTAAGGCCAGTACTTGTGTATGTACTACATTCCTATTTGGTGTATTAATGGACATTCATGCTTGTGCTGGGTTCTTTTAATCTCAACTTATAAACTGCTTCCGCTAGAATGCTCTGTGTAGGACGTTATGATTGGTTGGATGGTTTCCATTGAGTAACCACCCGGTCTGTCTGTGGTATATGGCGTCGGGCCCCGGCCGGACCTACTGCTATATATTATGCGACGGATAGGGGGTGTTACAATTTGGTATCAGACTACTGGTTTTGGTCGGGCTTAAGATGAATTCGTGGCCAAATTCTTTTTAAGGGGTGGTGAGCACATGTTTGTGCGTCATCGTTATAACAGCAAAAGAACACATAAATGTCCACTTAGGAATGAAAATACACATGTTTGGGGAACCTCTGTGTTCCTATAATTGCTGTTTGCAATTTTATTTGGTCGCTTAACGGTGTTTTGCACCACTATAGGTGACCAGAAGTGGTGTTGGGCCGTCGGAACGTCGAGTTTCTGAGGCTAGCAGTGCACCATATGTTGCTCCTGCAACACCTCCATCGGCTGAGACCATACAATTGGTGGCCGAAGCAGTGCTTGCCATGATGAATGCGCAGCCTCCAAGGCAAATGCAGCAGCCCGCTCCTACGATGGAGCAGGTACTGCTGCAAGCGGCTGAGCAGAGAAGAGTGGAGCAGGTAGTAGAGGAACCGTTGGTGCCAAGGAGGGATACCGAGAGACAGCTCAAACATGTCATGAGCTTTAATCCTCCGGTATTCTCGGGGTTGGGAACCCCATCTCAAGCTGAAGACTGGATCTCTAGGGTGAAGAGAGTCTTAACATCAACGGAGACGGAGGAGTGGCAAATGACCACTATTGCTACATTCCTTCTAGACGGTGAAGCGATCTTGTGGTGGGAAGGATTAGAGGTGCACCTATTGAGAGGTAGGCAACTTATTGATGTCTCGATGGAAGAGTTCTCGAGACTATTCTTGGCTAGGTACCTCCCTTTGGCGCAGAGGATAGCATTGGAGAATGAGTTCCTGAAGTTGGCTCAAGGAGACAGTAGCGTGGATGAATATCTCCACGAGTTTACTCGATTGCGTCGATATGCTAGCTCCACCATTGCGGATGAGGAGTGCAAGACGAACCGACTCTATGAAGGGCTGAGAGATGATTTGAGGCTATTACTCTCGGTGCCGATGACGCAGGGTTTCTTGACCTTGGTCAATACGGCCCAGTCCTTGGAGAAGGACATGAAGAATGTTCAAGCGAAGAAGAGCGTTGGTGAGAAGAAGTCGGAGTTCAGAGTGTCGAACTCCTTAAAGTCTTTGTTCCGGAAGTGGAACAAGAAAGCTAGGACTTTGGGTCCAGCCCCCTCTACTGGTGCTTCTGGGGCGACTACGGGTCGGACCCCAGGCGCATGTTACAACTGTGGGAAGCCGGTGCATTATTCCCGTGAGTGCCGGAGCGGACGTCCCAATTCTGAAAGGAAGCCGGTAGCAACTTATGAAGAAAAGGGCAAGGCGGTGGAGTCAACCGCGTCCCATTATGCTTCGGCCCAACCGAGGGTGTACAATCTTGGCCAACAGGAGGCCATCAAATAGGCGGATGTGGTGATAGGTACGGTTTAACTTATAGCAAGTTAATTTCTTTAATTACTTGTTATGCACATGTTACCTTACCACTGCTTGTTTAGGATTTATTTTGATTTGTGAAAATCTGGCAAGAGCACTCTTCGATACAGGAGCTTCATACTCCTTCTTGTCCGAAAGATTTATATCACGCATCGGAGTCCCTTCTTCGATGGTGAAGGATAAGTTGGATGTGTTGTTGCCCAATGGGTGTTCGATGCGCGTGGATAGAATCTGCGATGTTAAGATTCGTATTGGGAATCAAGAGTTCGATCTGCAAGCGTCGTTACTACCGTTGGTGGAGTTCGACGTTATATTTGGCAAGGACTAGCTCTCGGAGCAGCAAGCCTATATTGATTGCGGTCGCAAGGAAGTCAAGCTGGGAGCAAGTCATGGGATGACTTTTACAGTCTTAAAAGGGTCGAGCAAGACGTTGATGTCTGCTCTTCAGGTGGTGAAGGTGGTTCGTGCTGGTGCAGAGCTGTTCTTTACACTAGTGGAGGTTGCAAAGCCAAAGCCCGCGTTGGATAGTATATCAGTGGTAGCTGAGTACCCTGATGTGTTCCCTGCAGATCTTCCTGGAGCCCCGCCTCAGCGGGAGATAGATTTCACAATTGCGTTAGTGCCAGGTGCAAAGCCTATGTCACGATCTCCATATCGGCTAGCGCCTAAGGAAATGGCGGAGCTGAAGGTTCAACTGCAAGAGTTGTTGGAGCAAGGTTATGTGCGCCCAAGTTCTTCGCCTTGGAGCGCGCCGGTCCTCTTTGTTAAGAAGAAGGACGGAAGCTTGAGGCTATGTATTGATTATCGGGAGCTCAACAAGTTGACGGAAAAGAACAAGTACCCGATCCCCCAGATCGATGATCTTTTTGATCAGTTGGTCGGGTCGACGGTGTACTCGAAATTGGATCTCAAGTCCGGGTACTACCAGCAGCGAATAAGGGAGAGTGATATCCCGAAGACAGCGTTCAGTACGAGATACGGGCATTACGAGTTTACGGTCATGCTGTTTGGGCTGACTAATGCGCCGTCAGTGTTCATGGATTTGATGAACAGGACCTTCAGGGAGTACTTGGACCATTTTGTGATCGTCTTCATCGACGATATTTTGGTGTACTCGCAGAGTGAGGAAGATCACTTCAAGCATCTTCATTTGGTTTTGGAGACTCTAAGGAGGAATCAATTGTATGTCAAGTTCTCGAAGTGCGAGTTTTGGTTATCCTCAGTGGCGTTCCTCGGTCATATAGTGAGTGGAGAAGGTATTGCAGTGGATCCGGCGAAGATTGTTGCGATACGGGAGTGGCCCGAGCTTTCTACGGTAGCGGAAGTCCGGAGCTTTCTGGGGCTTGCCGGCTTTATAGGCGCTTCGTAGAGAACTTCTCGCGGATAGCATTACCTCTCACTACTTTGACGAGGAAGGAGCAGAAGTTCGTTTGGACATCGGAGTGGGCGCGAGCTTTTGAGGAGTTGAAATGTCGGTTGACCACGGGGCCTGTGCTGAGTTCGTCGTGTGGGACCGAAGGTTATGAGATTTATAGTGATGCTTCGGGCAGCGGTTTGGGTTGCGTGCTACTACAACATGGAAGTGTGATAGCTTATGGCTCGAGACAGCTGAAAGTGCACGAGAGGAATTTTTCGAGCCATGACTTGGAGTTAGCGGCCGTGATTTTTGCCTTGAAGCTGTGGAGACATTATTTGTACGGTGTGAAGATTGATATCTACACCGATCATAAGAGCCTGAATTATTTGATTGATCAGAAAGATCTGAATATGCGGCAGCGTAGATGGATGGAGTTCCTGGGGGACTATACATTCAAGATCCACTACGTGCCTGGCAAGGGCAATGCGGTTGCGGACGCGTTGAGTCGTCGAGCCCCAACTCAAGCCAATTGGCTATCGGTGCATGATGAGCGGTTGGTTTGGGAGTTGGAGGCGTTGGAGATTGTTTGTGTAGACAAGCAATCAAGTGCTGAAGCAGTACTGAATTGTACTGAAGTCCAATATGACCTGGCTGATCGGATTCGGCAGGCATTGGATTTGGATGACCACATGAAGCAGTTCATGGTAGAGGCTCTAGACAGGTCAAATTCCCAATTCGTTGTGGAGGACGGGTTGCTTTGGAAAGACGGTCGTCTTTGCGTCCCAAGCGTGGGCAGTTTGCGGGTGGATTTGTTGTACGAGGCGCATCATACAAAGTACTCGATTCACCCTGGGAGCACAAAGATGTACCGCAACGTTAAGAAACTGTTTTGGTGGCCGGGTTTGAAGAAGGATATAGCGCTCTACGTGGCGAAGTTCCAAACTTGTGCCTTGGTGAAGGCGGAATGCCAAAAGCCGGGAGGATTTCTGAAGTCCTTGCCTATTCCGGAGTGGAAATTCGGCGACATCACAATGGACTTTATGCACGGTTTGCCAAGGTCGCAAAAGGAGAACGACTCCATCTGGGTGGTTGTAGATCGGCTAACGAAGGTGTCGCATTTCATTCTGCATAGGAAGGATTATCCGGTGGAAAAGTTGGCAAAGTTATATGTGGATAATATAGTACGGCTTCACGGTGTGCCCTGCAGCATCGTGAGTGACCGAGATGGGCGGTTCACGTCCAATGATTGGAGGCTAGTGTAATAAATGTTGGGAACAAAGTTAAAATTCAGCACAGCCTTCCATCCGCAAACGGATGGGAAGACCGAGAGGGTCAATAGAACTATGGAAGACATGCTCCGCATGTGTGTCTTGGACTTTGGAAAGCAATGGGAAAACCATCTTTATTTGGTGGAGTTTGCGTACAACAATAGCTACCATGAAAGTATTCAAATGGCGCCCTTCGAGGCCCTTTATGGTAGAAAATGTCGCACGTCGTTGTCTTGGTTAGAAACGGGTGAAACAAAGTTGTACAAGCGCCAAGAGGTGGAAGATGCTACTTCTTTGGTGAGAACCATTCGGGAAAGGTTGTTAATCGCTTAGGACCGGCAAGCGAAGTACTATAATGCCAATCACAGGA
This sequence comes from Platanthera guangdongensis, assembly GCA_039583875.1. Taxonomy (NCBI): domain Eukaryota; kingdom Viridiplantae; phylum Streptophyta; class Magnoliopsida; order Asparagales; family Orchidaceae; genus Platanthera; species Platanthera guangdongensis. The sequence continues at coordinate 48,054,427 of CM077161.1, read as the reverse complement.
ACGTGGAGTTCGCTGTGGGCGACTGGGTGTACTTAAGGATCAAGCCGTTCAAGGGTGTCTCGCGGGTGCTGCGATTGAAAAAGCTAAGCCCGAGGTACCTTGGGTCGTTTGAGGTTCTGGAGCGAGTTGGTGAAGCAGCCTATCGGTTGAAGCTTTCGGTGGAGCTTAGTGGTTTACATGATTTATTTCATATTTCGGTGCTTCAGAAGGCGGTGCAAGAGCCTACGCAAGTGATCACGGTCGATCAAGTGCCGATTGATAGTGGGTTGACGACAAAAGTCAAGCCCGTGCGGATTGAGGACTCAGAGGTCAAGCGGCTACGTAATAAAGAGATCAGGATGGTCAAGGTCCGATGGGACAATTGCGGTCGAGAGGAGCTCTCTTGGGAACGAGAGCAGACTATGCTTGACGAGTATCCGGAGTTATTCCGCTCAGGTACAATTTAATTTTGGTACTTGTCTTTCCCTATGTAATTTCGTTGACGAAATTCTTTTAAGAGGGGGAGAGTTATAATGCCCCGAAACTCAAAAGAGCAACGGGAGACGTTTTGGGCCAAATCTGGTATTTGGCAGGGGGCACACCGCCTGGGACACGGGCGTGTCCCAGGGCGTGTCAAGCTCGAGTCGACGATTTGGCCGCGATGTCGACGAAACTTGGAGTCGACGATCGTCGAGCAGGGAACACGTCCTGAGACACGGGCGTGTCTCAGGGCATGTCGAGCCGTGTCGACGATCGGCCAGGGAAGTCGACGATTTTCGCTTGACGATGTGTCGAGACAAGGCACACAACCTAGGACATGGGCATGTACAAGGCCGTGTCGTGTGGTCGACGAACTTCGCTCGACGAAGTGTCGAGATAGTGAACACGGCCTGGAGCCCAAGTGTGTTCGGGTTTGACACGGGCGTGTCAAATAGGACACGGGCGTGTTCAGGACCCGTGTGAGTCTCGGGTTGTTTTCGGGGCTGTGTCGATTGAGGTACACGGCTGACCACACGGTCGTGTCAGTTAGAACACGGGCGTGTCAGGTCGAACACGGGCGTGTCGGATGCCCGTGTGTTGTTCCAGACGCGTCGATTTTGACGGCGAATGGGGGACACGGCCCTGGACACGGGCGTGTCGCAGGCCGTGTTCGGCCCAGTTTTAGCATTTCAGGCCCGAATCAAGGCCGTTCATTTCTTTAATTTGGGATCCAACGGCTAGGGGTTGTTCCTGATAGGATATACACAGGATTGGACCCTTGAAACCCTCATTTCACTTGAGAGGTTCTCTTTCTAAAGTATAGAGAGAGAGGGGAGCCAAGGAGGAAGAAGAATCTTAGATTCGGTCTTTGGAGGAGCTTCGAAGCTCCAAATCGCGAACCTACTTCGGATCTATTGAGGCAAAGAGAGTGTGGTGCTTTTCATCCGCTTACATTTCCATGGCACCAAGGAAGAACGCTAGGGTAACGATTCTCTACTTGAGCATGTGAAGCTCTCCTTCTTTGCATAGAAAGCCCGCTCTCGCGAGTTTGTGGTGAGTTGGAGGCGTTCCTTCGGGTAGATATGTAAAGTCCCCGTTGTTTAGAGTCTGTATTCGAGAACGGACATAGGCATGATATGTGAAGCCTACCCGGACAAGTTGGTCTGGATCGGTGATGTTGCATTGCATAATGGCCGGAGAAGACTTCGCGCAAATGTTTGTTTTTCGGGTTTTCTACGCGGTAGATTGCAGCAGGGAGCCTTGGGGATTAACCCAAAGGTGCACCCGGAAAACTGGGCAGATGCGTGGTTCTGCCAAACTTGTGGGCCTGGGAGCCAACTTGTACATAACTGGGTTATGTAATATTGTGCGTTCGATTCACGGGCTTCGGGGAAACTTAACTCGTGCCGATGATTTTAAAGTGTCGTGACAAGTGAGCAACGGGTTGAGTGGAACCGTTCTTGCTTTATGCCAAGGGCATAGAGGTCGAGTCTTTGCTGTCGATGATATTAAAGTGTCGTGACATAGGCTGTTGATGATATTAAAGTGTCGTAACATCTGCCTAAAAGACCAAATTGCTCACGAGAGATTGCCGTCCTGGGGATGGTGGTGAGTCGACGGGCTTAGACTTTGATCACCGAGAATGTGCCCTGAGAACACAGGGCGTGTGGCCATGCGTGCCAACACCTATGATGCAATGAATTTATATACTGCTTGGTTGTGCTAATAAAATGCAGGGAAGGAGCATCGCCGCCCCGAGTTGGGGGCGGAATCATTATAATTTGGTCATCATTGCTGACTGTTGCTTTTGTTTGCCACCGTGTGTGGTTTGTTGCTTGCAGGTACTGCTGGACCAAGCGGTCAATAGCGGGCTAAAGCCTACATTACGAAGCCGGCCCTTGAAGGACTAATTGAAATGTTTACTTGCTTTTGTTCATGTATGACCGGCCTGCGTGCCGTGGTATGGAAAACATGTATTAAGAGTAAACCATTTGTAAGGCCTTAAGGCCAGTACTTGTGTATGTACTACATTCCTATTTGGTGTATTAGTGGACATTCATGCTTGTGCTGGGTTCTTTTAATCTCAACTTATAAACTGCTTCCGCTAGAATGCTCTATGTAGGACGTTATGATTGGTTGGATGGTTTCCATTGAGTAACCACCCGGTCTGTATGTGGTATATGGCGTCGGGCCCCGGCCGGACCTACTGCTATATGTTATGCGGCGGATAGGGGTGTTACACAGTGTGCCCTAGTAAAGCCCCACTAACCCTACCAGGGTCTTCCTAGACCTAAAGTGTGGTCAATGGGTCACTAAGGACCCATGGAGGGCAGTCAAAGTGGTTAGGTTGACCCAAGTCAACTCTAACCCTAAATGGGTCAAACTAGCCTACTTAGGGTCATTTGACCATCCCCTAGCCAAGTGGACCCCACCTATGCCCTCCTAACCCTAAAGTGACATCAATGGGTCGCCAAGGAACCATTGGGGTCAACAAAAAAGGCTAAGTTGTCCCAAGTCAACTCTAGCCCTAAAGTGGTCAAAGTGCCATGATTAAGGGTCAAGTGAACTCCAAAGGGCCAAGTCAACCCTACCTAGACCTTAGGGGAGGAAAATGGGTCACCAAGGGCCCACTAGGGGCAACCTCAAACACCAAATTGACCAAGGTCAACCCTAGTCAAGGTTTAGGTCAAGCTAGCCCAAATGGGCTAACTCAAGCTCAAGCTCAATTCACTTGGGCTAACCTTGTTTTGGTGGATGAAATGGACATGTGGGCTGCCATTAGGCTAGGTAGAAGTCAAATTTCAGGCTTGGTGAGTAGGAGAGAAAAAAAGCTCCAAATGAAAGAGAGAGAAAGTGAAGGGAGTAATGAGGGAAGACTTTGGGGCTCATGCTTCCCCTTCCCCAACCCCCCACTCAATTCACTAGGACAAGGGGAGTGCAGACCCATTTCAACCAGCTGGTCTTTGATTGGTTTGAGCCATGCTTCATCCCCCACCCACCATGGCCGAAATTTGACTAAGGGGCCATTAATGACAATGACAACCTACACCCACCCAAAGCCCCAACTCTCTTCCTTAAAAGCTCCACTGGACTCCAGGGATTCAGTTCCACACATTACCTGAAGGAGCCAAGGACGTTCACTATGCAGTTGTAGAAAATTAGACCACCACCACTACCACCATGATAATCCGGCGATCGGCAAGGCTACATCCACCCACACAGGTCCTCCCCTTCTCATTCATCCATGGGTAGATCGTAGGATTCATTTAGAAAGGGATTCGGGCTCAGTTGATCCCGATCCAAGTTGAAAAATCCCTGGTTTTTTCCACGATTTTCACCTTGTCTGGATTGCTGGGAAAAGGCCCTCTAACGGCTGTGCCGCCGCCTGGCGACAGCCACCACCTCAACGGAGGTGGTGGTGGCGGTGGCCGGCCGGGAAGGTGGTCGGATGGCCGGCAGCAGTGGTTGGAAATGGCTCCAGGCGGGTTGAATCGGGATCGTTGGCTAGAGGTTGAAGATAACCCGGCACCGTCCGATCTGCTTCAAGATTCCCACTGGGAATGATTTTAAACTATAGGTTTAATTATTTTGATTATTTCAATTCTATCACAGTTTTATTAATTAATGTTTTAAATTACTAAAAATAGTTAGAGGCTCTGTAGGAGAAAATTGTCAACATATGATTTGTAGCCCTATGGCTCTACGTTAATCTAAAATTAGTTTGAACCAATTTTGGTTCCTGGTTTGACCAGGGCACTCATTTTGGTGGGGCCTATACCTGGGGCTAGGCAGAAATTAAAATGGATGCCTACCCTTCATATCTAGTCCAAATGACCTGAAATTTGGACAGGGAGTCATCTAGTCTATATGTAGTCCTTCCCAAAAATGAGGATTTTTGGGGACTATTTGTCCATAGTTTTGGAAATCATTTAATTTCACTAGGGTTTGAATTGAAATAATGCAAACTCTAGCCTTGCCTTAAAAAGGGTATTTTGGTCAAAAAGTGCACTTTGGGTTTTGAGTGGCCAAATCATCTCAACAGAGGTTGAAATTGGGGCCACTGGCTTGGCATGGCATTTAGCACCTCCCCATGAAATATGGGGTAGATTGGAATAGAATTGCCCTAAGATCTAAGACCAAACCCTAAGGAAGGGATTCTGTGCCTTGTGAAGGGCATGAGGCCAAAATACCTTTAATGAAATTGAAATTTGGTGGAGAGGGTACTAGGGTAACTAAATCCCTCTGGTAAAAATATTAGGAGATTTGGAAAAGGGTAGGCCCCTCAAACGCCTAACCAAAGTTTAGGGCACAAATCTTATGATTCTAGAATAGGTTAGCAAAACTCATTGAACAATAATGAAATTTGGGTAGTGTGGTCATAGGGGTAGTATGAACCTTTGGTAATTTAATTGGGAATTTTGGATCAATAATCTTAGCACTTCCTTTGTAACTCATGGGATTTTCCTAATTAATCATTTGGTAATTATGATCTCACTGCCCATTGAAAAGTCATGAAAATTGGGCAGAGAGAGTTTTAGACTTTAATGCTCATGTATGAATTTTATTAGAATTTTTGAATACATATTTGCAGTACCTACTTCACAAGCTCAATAACTTGGAAAATTGTTCAATAATTTGTTTGGAGCTCATTACTTGATAATAAATTATGAAACTTGACTTAGAACATTTATATGTCCTTACAATCATCCTCGAATTTTCTCAGAATTTTTGGAAATAGTTTTGTTGTACTTGCCTCTTAAATTGATAAAAATAGGTTATATTCAAAAATTAGATTCACAGTATTAACCTTGTTGACAAATTGTGATACTTGGGATTCTGTGTTAAATAATCATCTTGAATTTATCATAAATTTGGTAGAGCATTTACTTGTCTCCAATGGACACTTCATGTTCAAACTTGGGTTTTTGATTTACTAGATTAATTAAATAAATTATCAGATAATTAGGAAAACTGTGAATTTCTGGATTTAGGCCACAATTGTCATAATAGCCCCCAGTAATTATTATAGGAGTACTGGGTGATTATTTGATGTATCTCACATTTTACATATCATATAGCTTAACTTGGTCTGCATTTAGTAAAATTGCAGAATTTTGGTTGGAATATGAATTTGGGCACATGAGTTTGGGATAAATATTTGTTGGTTTGGATAAATAAAAAAAAAGTTCATCATTGGAAGTTAGGATGATTAGAGTGTTGGTTTGGCTAGTGTTAGGTGGTGCTCGGGATCGACGAAAGATTGTCTTTCCCGTGGGGAGGAAGTGTCAAATACTCTAGGGTTAGATCCAGTAAAACAAGTAAGTATTTGAGAATTTTGATAGCAACCAATAATAGTAAGTGCCTTGCGAAAGGGAGCTTTGGGCGTAATCTCATCGTAGTTCCTCGTGCCTTCGAGTGCCCTTCATGGGGAATACCTTAGGCAGTCCTGGGCTAAACCTAAACTGTAGGCAAAAACTGGAATGCAAGAGTAACTAGTAAAACTAGGGTTTCAACTTCACTCACCTCGATCTCTCGGGGTGGTAGTTTGGGTCACTCGGGCTGTAGGCTCAGTGGATTTGGTGCTAGGCAGGTTAGCCCCGCGAGTTTTGGCTCGGTTGTTGTTTGTGACGGACGGGATGGTCTGGGGAGCTTTGGCTCGGTATCTGGTACATAAGTTGCATGTGCATAAAGAATAAGGTGGTGTGTCTTCGATATTGGTGAGTCGATGCACCGACGCCAATACGTTGACTCAGCAAGTGTGGTTTAGCACTTAGCCAAATAAAGTCTGGTGCGCCAGCCGACAAGAGTGCGCAGGAGCTCCGCTTTGTGCACCAGCGTTGAGGCATACGATAGGTCTGACTGGTCGTGCAATTACTGGTTTAGAGGTGGGAGAGGCCCAACCCACCACTTCTGTTTGCCACTACGGGGGTATCCTGGGAGGTTCGGCTCCAGAAAGGGGGAACTAAAGGTCTGTGTACACAGAGTCGAGTGGGTGAGTTGCATTTGCATGTTCACATCATGGCATAATTATATTTCATAGCATAATCATTGCATATAACCTGACACCTATTATATAAGTGGTATGGGACTCTTTATACAATAGGCCCTGCAAAACGACCCCTTGGTTTATAAGTTCGTGCGAGTGTGCTTATAAGTTAATATTTTTTTCAGTATTATATATATTTGCTCGCTAGAAAACCCACACCCTATCGTACAAATTGGTATGAGACTTTTTATATGATAGGAGCCCTGCAAAAGATCCCTTGGCTTATGTGTTTTCATATAAGTTAAGGTTACTTTTCTTATTCAGTCTTTCTTACCTTCATTTTGTCTTATATACCATAGAACTGCTGGATTATTTCAGCCGCCACCGACTTATATTTGTTATTCTCCACTTTCATGTCCTCTCCTTTTCTTCTCCCCGCTCGGTGCCTAGGAGCCTTGGGGGAAGGGCTGAGGGATGATAGGACTTAGTCTTTTAGAATAACGGTTTTCGAACCACATCATTTTAGGGGACCGTGGAGCCCAACATGGAGGAGCAGCCCCGGAGGTCGGCACGCTTGGAGATCGGGCAGTCTAGTACCGGAGTTCAGACGGCAGGGACTGTGAGTCCTGATCACTAGTAGTTATATTAGTTTTGCTTCCGCATTGAGAGATTTGTAGTGAGGACTTGATGTACTGGGCATGATCCCAAGTTTTTAGTACTTTTATTACATTTGTGGACACTCCCTTTGTGGAGATTACTTACTATATATATGTGATTTCTGTGGCCTTGCCTCTTACTATTTTGCTACAGTTTTGATTGATTTGGCCGGCAGGATCGGTGTTTTGTAGTGATGACCTTCCCGGGTGCGAAGGTGTCACCGCAAAGCGGCAGTTCTGGGCCGAAGACCCCGGTGTTATTAAAGAAAAAAGGGGGGTCTTACAAGTGGTATCAGAGCAAACCTCCATCGAAAAGTAGCCGTCCACAACCCCTGGGTCACCCCCGCGAGAGTTTAGTTTGGGGACAAACTAAGCAGTGGTGTGCCCATAAGGGGGATCACATGTAAATTGTCTATTGTTAATTAGGATTGAATCGATTATTTACTATTGGCTTTTGTTACGCAGCCCCCAGCATAGCCTACACCACAAGGTGAAGTCCAGCAGACTCTGAATGTTGCACCACCTCCCCCGGTCCCCACTCTGTTCCTACATTCAGAGATGGGGCAGACTCTGACAGCTATCCTGGAGGCTTTTAGGGCACAACAGGTTCCGGCTCCGCAGCCAAACCCGGGGGGTCAACTGGCTGAGTATTTTTCGAGGACTTTCTCCCTTATCCTACTTGGGGACAGAGTCGGCCGTTCGGACGGAGGAGTGGCTGGACATCATGTATGAGATGCTGACTGGGATCTGGTGCCCGTGGGAGGAGAGGGTGCCCTTGGTAGTCTCTTGCTTGGAGTCCCATGCCAAGAGATGGTGGAAGACATCGCTGGACATGACGTTTGCTGACAGAGAGGTTGCTGAGATAGCTTGGGGGGAATTCAGGGCCGCATTATTGGAGCATTCTGTTCCGCAGTCGGCCAGAGAAGAGCTGGAGGATAGATTTCTACAGTTGAGATAGGGCAGCAAGATAGTGGTGGAGTATCATCAGGAGATCAACCACCTAGCCTGGTTTGTGGATTCTTATCAATTGGATGAGACAGGCTACACTAAGAGGTTCTATAAGGGCCTATGAGAGGATCTGAGGGAGGTTCTGTTGTTCATGTCTGACGGGCCTATTCCTCAGATATTGGAGATGGCGAAAAGGATCAAGGCAGATTGGCATACTACCCGAGGCCGGAAGCGGCCAACTGATGATCAGGGTCGGGGAGCCAGAAATGATCAGCGACGGGGCCGCATCACAGATGGGAGAAGAGGAGAAGACCAGCCTCGTCAGGAGGTGAGACAGGAGCAGAGGGAACCAGTAGTGGTGGCCCCTCAGCCACCCCAGATGTGGGAGGTGCAGAGACCCTGGGGTATGGCATATCCCCTGCCAGAGTGCTTCAACAGTCATCAGGTGGGGCATATCTGGAGGAACTGCCCCATGAGGGGGGGCACCACCACCAGCACCACCGGCTGCCCCGCCAGCTCAGTATTTTGGAGGTCGAGGACGTGGCTGAGGTCATGGATACCAGGGCAGAGACCACAGGCAAGAGAGGGAGCAAGTGTATGCACTGGATCTTACTCAACAACGAAATTCGGAGCAAGATATCACAGGTACTCCAGTTAATTTTAAGTTTTCTCTTTACTAGATAATTAGAGTTATGGATACAGAACTGATAAACTAGGAAAGAAACCATAATTAGATTTCTAAGACTTCAAATTACCCCAGGCATAGTCTTCATCAGCGGCAAGCCCGCCTATACACAATTCAATATGGGTGCTTCGCACTCGTTCGTGTCGGAAGCCTTCGTGGAAGGGCTGGAAGGCGTGGAGCGGTTCACTGGCTTGATGATGAGGATACGACTACCAGACGGATCAGATCTATTCACCACCGCCTGCTGCAACATGGAGGCAGAGATCGGCGGAAAGATATTTGAAGCATCAGCGACGATCATGAAGATGCCAGTCTTTAATTTGATCCTAGGAATGACATGGTTGCACTGGAACCATGCTCAGATTGACTGCATGTCCAAGAGGATTACTGTGAGGCATGGGGATTCCTACATTGTCATCGAAGGTATTAGATCTATTGCCCCTCTCTTGCTGTCATCCGTGCAGGCCGTCAAAGCCTACTTGCAGGGGGAGGAAGTCTATGAAGTGCTGTTGAAATGGCTGAGGCCAAGGGTTCCATCTCGGATATCCCGGTGGTGCAAGATTTTGCCGACATATTCCCAGAGAAGCTGCCAGGGCTACCCCCGCACCGGGAGCAGGATTTTCGGATACAGCTAGTGTCGGGGGCTAAGCCGGCATCTAGAGCCCCTTACCGGATGGCCCCGAAGGAACTGACAGAGTTTCAAAGCCAGCTCCAGGAACTAGTGGAGGCCAGATTTGTCCGGCCAAGCTCTTCACCATGGGGAGCCCCGGTGTTGTTCGTCAAGAAGAAGGACGAGACACTTAGATTGTGCATCGACTACCAGGCACTGAACCGATTGATAGTCTGGAATACCTATCCACTGCCAAGGATAGATGAGCTATTTGACCAGCTGGAGGGCGCGCATTTCTTTTCAAAATTGGATTTGAGGTCGGGCTACTATCAGCTGCGGATTCAGGAGAAGGACATTCCGAAGACTGCCTTCAGTAGTAGATATGGGCTATTCAAGTTCACCGTGATGCCTTTCGGGTTCGCAAATGCACCGTCGGCGTTCATGAGCCTCATGAATCAGGTGTTCGAGGCATATTTAGATGTGCTCATCATTGTATTTATTGATGACATCCTCATTTACTCAAGGACAGAGGAGGAGCACACACGATATCTGACGCTGACCTTGGAGAGACTGCGGGAGCACCAGCTTTATGCGAAGTTCAGCAAATGCCAGTTCTGGTTGAGGGAGGTGGCTTTTCTAGGCCATATCATCAGTGGTGCTGGGTTGGCAGTGGACCCGTCCAAGATTCAGGCAGTTCGGGATTGGCCATAGCTGAAGTCGGCCACAGATGTGTGGAGTTTTCTAGGACTTGTCGGTTACTACCGGAAGTTCTTGGAGGGATTTTCTCGTATTGCCCTTCCACTCACATCCCTTACGAGGAAGGATGTGCCTTTTGTCTGGACCACGCAGTGTGAGGTGGCTTTTCAGGAGCTAAAGGGTCAGCTCACCTCGGCTCTTATACTTGCCCTTCCTTTGGGGAAAGAAGGATTCCAGGTCTACAGTGATGCTTCCTACCAGGGCATGGGTGCGATGCTGATGCAGAATGGTCATGTGATAGCATACGCTTCTCGGCAGCTGAAGAAGCATGAGCAGAACTACCCAGTTCATGACTTAGAGATGGGAGCAGTCATATTTGCTCTGAAAGTCTGGCGACACTATCTGTACGGTGTCCACTGCGACATTTACTTCGATCACAAGAACTTGAGGTATGTGGACACGCAGAAAGAGCTGAACATAAGGCAGAGACGATGGGTGGAGTTTCTAGCTGATTACCAGTACAAGATACACTACCACCCAGGGAAGGAGAATGTGGTGGTAGATGCGCTGAGCCGGAAGGCCGCAAACCCTGGAGCAGGAACACAGTTGATGGCCTTAGAGTTGGTCCAGATGTTAGAAAAGTTGCAGATATCCTTTGTGTCCGAGGATCACCCTGAGCTGTACCGAGAGTACCTAGCATCGTTGATTGCCCCAGATTACATTCGAGACCGAGTTAGAGATGGGTAGAGGCAGGATGCCCAGCTAGAGCTGATATTCCGGGTCTTAGAAGCAGGCACTGCTGGGGATTACTCGCTGAGGGATGGTCTAGTGTGTTTCAGAGGATGGATTTACATACCAATGGGAGGCCAGGTTCGGGAAGATATCATGACGGAGGCTCATTGTAGTCGGTATTCAGTACACCCCGGAGTTATGAAGATGACTGCGGACCTGAAGAAGACCGTGTACTAGCCAAGCATGAAGAGGGATATCACCTACTTCGTGACCCATTGCGAGGCATGCCAGTTGGTGGAAGCAGAGTGCAGAAACCCCGCAGGATTATTGCAGCCACTCCCAGTACCGGAGTGGAAGTTAGATGACATCGCGATGGACTTTATACATGTGCTTCCCCGATCACGGACGGGGAACGATTCGATCTGGGTGATCGTCGACCGGCTGACAAAGGTAGCCAGATTTATTCCGATCAGGAAGGATGACTCGGTTGGTGTGTTTGTTCGGAAGTTCGTGGAGCAGTTCATCCATTATCATGGTGTGCCCAGGTCGATTGTATCGGACCGGGATGGACGGTTTACGTCCAGGGAGTGGAGATCAGTGCAGACTTACTTGGGCACTCGGCTAATATTTAGTACAGTGTTTCATCCCCAGACTGATGTGCAGACGGCACGCACTAATCAGACCTTGGAAGATCTGTTGCGACTATGCATATTGGATCACGGTGAGCCATGGGAGAAGCTATTGCCACTGATCGAGTTCTCATATAATAACACCTACCAATCCAACATAAGGATGGTTCCTTATGAGGCCCTGTACGGACGAAGGTGTGGGAATCCGCTGTCATGGATACAGGATGAGGATCCGAAGGCTTTGGGTTCGGAGTTTGTCGAGGATACAGAGGCTCAGGTGATATTGATATGGGACAGGATTCTAGAGGCACAGAGCCGACAGGATAAGCATTACGACGCTCGGCATCGTCAGGTGGAGTTCCGGGTGGGGGACCAGGTGTTCTTGAAGATCCGACCAATGCATGGGGTTTCACGGGTACGCGGTCGGAAGAAGAAGCTCAGCCCAAGATATATGGGGCCTTATAGGATCCGGGAGCGGATCGGTCCCTTAGCAAACAGGCTGGAGCTTCCACCGGAGTTGGCGAGTCTGCATGATGTGTTCCATGTATCCTCTCTTAGGAGGGCTCTACTGCGCCCGGAGCAGCAGATTACGGCCACGGATGGGCCGGTAGCATCTGATCGGTTAGTTCACCTTGAACCAATCCTGATTGATGACAAGGGAATACGAGTCTTGCGCCGTAAGTAGGTTCCATTGGTCAAGGTCCTGTGGAGGAATCATGGGCGAGAGGAGCACATATGGGAGCCTCAGGACTTGATGTGACAGAGGTACCCGGAGATTTTCGGTCAGGTATTACTCACAACCTCTCGGGAAGTTCCAATTTACTTTCCATATTTGAAACCTCGTAGGCCTAACTAGAATTTCGAGGATGAAATTTTTTGTTTATATATTGGGATTTGTAACATCCCTCAAACACCTAGACCCCTAGGAGTAGTTTTGTCATGACTAGGTCATGACAAAACCCTAGGATGCCCAAAAAGGCCAAGTAAACCTAGGAATGTATGTGAGATCACTATGGTCTGCAAATAGTAGATTCCTAAACCCTAGTTTAGGATGACCATGAGGCTTACCATGACTCTAAGACCCTACCACGGTCTCACCAATCCATTATAAGGTCCATTAGAGCCCTAAGTGTTGAAGCCAAAAATGACCTCAACGGGAGTTCAAAACAGGGGTGCAGCCAACACCTACTTCTCTCGAGCCTCGACCCTCGACTAGATTCAAAGGACCTAAGACTGACCCAAAGCCTCAGCAGGGAGGTCCCACGTCACACCCGGAAGATCTCTGAGAGCTTCCCCTCCAAAGACAAAAGCTAGGCTAGGAGCTCCTCAGAAAGCACTGGAGATTGGAAGATTATGAAAGCTTGCTTTCTGAGGAGCCCTTATGTGTCTATTTATAGCCTTTTGCTGACCTGAGATTACTGAAATACCCTTAGTTGATCTGCCAATAGCAAAATCCCGCTGTTTATACTGAGGGTATAGGGATAATTTTACCTGAGGGTAATTAGGTCATTTTACCCAGGGCCCTGGGCCCCACTCGGCGAGAAATCTGAGCCGAGAGCCTTCCTGTCCAGAGCCTGGCGCAAGCGGTCTCGCCTGCTTATAGGAGAGAGCTCCTCCAAGGCAGGAGCTTGGCGTAAGCGCAAGCGTTCCCGCCCACTCATGGGTGGGAACTTCTTCCGGGCGGGAGCTCCTCTGGCTAGCCTAATCCTGACTGTTGACGTCTCCTAGTCCAACTCAGCGAATATGGTATTGTATACAATCCCCGCTCTTTTTGAGCTAGCTCTGCGCTCGAAAAGACACATCCAACCCGTAAATATTCGCTGAGCATGTGTCAACATTAGAGAATCTTTTGGTGGGTCGTACCATGGCTATATATATTTGTTGATAGACGGCCATAAATCCACCCCCGAATCGCCGCTCCTTGTCTGAGTTCTCGCTTCCTCCGGCGATGCATTCCAAGCGTGTTGACAAACCGCTCCCGCAGGACCTTCAAGACCGTATCGATGCGGCCCAGGCGTGAGCCAAGGCTAACTGCGCCTTGGTTTCCCCCTGGCTGGCGAGAAAGTCGTCAGCCACTGAGCCCTCCCAGTTAAAGAAGAAAAATAAAGAGAAGAAGAGGGCGAAGGTGGTCCAGCGAGACTTGTCTCACGAGAACAGGAGCTCGCCTACCCCGACCCCAAACCGCGCGGATGATCCCTCTCCGCAGAAGGTATGTCTCTTGACTCGCTAACCATTGAAACCACTAGCTGTTTACGCGGGAGGATTTGTAGCTGACGCGATACCTCTCGCGGGAAATGGACCCTAAAGACGCCAGGCCCCCGCGGGAACCCTTGGACTCATCATCTCATCCTCCTGAGAATCAACTGCGGGTCTCGAAGGTTGCTCCTCCGCCTGACTCCCCGAGAACTGCAGGTATCTTTTCCTCTCTCACTCCTAACTCAGTCTTAGATTGCTGAATTGACTTCCCGCAGCAACAGCTTCCGCCAAACCGGATCTCGCCACCCGGGAAAACGAAGTAAGGGTCGCTATTCGGCCTGCCCCTGTGGTTGATTCCACCCTACTGGCGGGAGGAGTGGCTGTCGAATCTTCTGTAGCTCCACAGGATGCCAGCCATCCCACGGGAGAGGACAACTCCCACCTACTTCCGGCCAAGCCGGGATCACCACTCGCAAAATCTTCCCCCCGGGAAAAGTAAAGTTGATCCACCTCCTCTTTGGAACTGAGGGGGGCTGGGCCTTCTCGCCTGCCGTCGGCCGACAGTTCTTGTCATACTACATGTATGCGGTATGCTTATCACAATTATCGCTTAGCTCTCGCCATGATCGTGGAATTCTTTTGTCAGGGGATCCGGGCTCACGGTCGGGAGCTGACGCAGAGGATGAAGATGAAGATGATGACGAAGACAGAGAGGGGGATGACGGCGAGAGCTCCCCCTTCCCTTCATCTGACGAGATGGAGGAAATCTTGACCAGCGCCGGGAGTGCCAAGAGGCGGGGGAAGAGGGTTGCCGCCGTCCTGTCAAAGCTTATATGGCGGGAGCAGGCCCATGACTCTGCGGCGAGAGAGTTCTGCCAATCGGTGGAGAAGAGGCTGGAGGCTCTGGAGCGAGACTACTTCGTAGGCGAGACGAATTGGCCAGGTGGGCCTACCGTCGGGTCCTCTCCAGAAAGGTGTATCGTGTGGATCCGAGACCTGTCCCGCCGGATCAACCTAGGATGCACCGTCTTATCGTCCTATTTCAACCCACAGGCGCCACCGAGGACTAGGCAGCGGGAATGAGGACGATGGCGGCGGGAACCTTATTGATTCGCGAGATCTCGTCCTTTCTTACCCTCGGCCTTCCCCTTCCCCAATGTACCATGTTATTTTCATCAGTCTAACTCATAACTTTGTTATTATTATTAATTTTTAATCAGCTCTCGCTCGGCGAGAGTAACCCTTGCTTTCGCTCGTTTTACTTGTCACGTGTCATCTCCAAGTGTTTGTGATAATCAGATTTGTCGGTTAGTCGCTGTCAATCTTGGGCGGGAAACCGAGGTGCCGCCGACTTAGGGCTTGACGGCTGTACCCCCGCCGCCTTTTTGGGAATAGTCATGATGATCACGGTTTTCTATAAATAGGGAAGTCCACCTACCATATTTATTTCTCCGATCCAAAACCCGTGCCCTTTTTCTCGTTACTTTCGCGGTTTGCCGAGAGCTCCTGCTTGCTTCCTCTTCCCCCTCCCATTCTCTCTCAGTTCTCGCTCTCGCCTCTCTTCTGAAGACCTCGCCCTCAACCTCACAATCACGATGCCGGGCGGAAGCGAGGGACGCTCTAATTGCGCGGAAGCCTTCTAGAAGCATCAGTTCCCCTCTTGTAGCCTGACCATGGAGGAGTTCCAACTGATCCAGACCCGTTATGTTCCCGCCGGATTCACCGCGTGAAACCCGGCAACCACGACAGGGTGAACAGTGCGGAGGAGGGGGAGCTCGCCATCCCCATTGAGCACTTTGAGGTGGGCTTCCGCCTCCCCCTCTGGCCAGAGATGCGTCAGGCCCTCCGGTACTATGGAGTGGTTCGCGCGCAGTTGAACCCTAACTTGGTCGCGATCCTTGTGGTGTTCATCTGCTACATGCAATCCGAGAGGATCGATTTCAGCCTCCCTATCTTCCGGGAGCTGTTTACCTTTCACGCTAAGGGAGGGGTGGTCTTCTTTTCAGGGCAGCTGGTCAAGACCACCGGTCTTGCCAACAAGCACCATCACTGGGGCGAGAAGTTCGCCTTTGTTTCCGGCGATTTCGGGAACGTTCCTCTCGCACCCATTCAATATGAAGACGCCGCTTACAAGCCACCATCTTTGAGCTCGCGCGAGAGCTCCCTCCTTGAGTTCTTCGGAACCAAGGATTTCGACGTCCAGTTCCTCCGGTGGGGCGTCGATTCTCTCCTCCCCGTGCCTCCGGGCGAAGGTACGGTCTCGCCTTTAACTTGCTATATCTCCCCCTCTTTTAAGATTAGAGCTGAGTGTTGTCGCCTCTGCAGGATAGCGTGAGATCCCCCTGCGCCAGCCCTTCGACGAGGCTCACGCTGCCGAGAGCCAAATCATGAGAGATCCGCTGGCTCTCGCGAAGTCCGCGGCTCAAGCTTGCTGGGACGAGCCATCCCCGCTTCCGGCGACCGGCGCCGGGAAGCAAAAACCTGGCGCCCCTTTGCCCCCAGCACTCAAGAGGCCCAAAATAACTATTGTCGAGAAGGGTAAGGCCGTAGCGGTTCCGCCCTCCCGACCTCCCGCTCCAGGCCGCTCCTTTGAAGAGATCTTGCAGGCAGCCAGCGAGCTCGCTGTTACCAGGGGTGGCGCCGAGGCGCCTGCCGAGAACCCTCCGGCCCCCGGTGGAGTAGATGGTGAGGGAGCTGCTGCCGAGACCTCCTCTCAGTCTCCGCCTGGAGAGGTGCCGCGGGGTCACCGTAATTTTGGTCTCGGCACGAAGTGCCTTGATGCGGAAAATAAACCGCTGCTTCAGTGGGACTGACACCAACAGGGTCTCAATCTCGTCTCTTCTACCCAGCTGGGCGGAGCGAGATGAGGTCACCAGCGAGGCCTTCTCCTTGGGCTACGGCCTCTACAGCTGGGAGAACGCCAGTATCTATGATAAAATGACCACCAGGCTCCTGGCCTACGACTCCACCCGGGCCCTGATGTGCGGGATCGAGCTTGCGCATATGTGTGCACGTCGGAGTATCACCATCAACCGCAACTTCCAAGATATGTTCAAGGCCAGGGAGGAGGCGGTGGCTCAGGCGGCTGCCTTGAAGAAAGAGCTGGCAGATGCTAATCAACTGCTGTCTTTGCGCTCGGCAGAAAAGGTAAGCGAGACCTTTCGCGGCACTCTCTCTCGCCACTGCAGATTTCAACCTTTCTTCTATCATGCTAACCTTTTGCTACACAGGATTCGGCTCATATCGTGGCGCTTCACGCGGAGCTAGCCCAGACGCGATACGAGAACGTCCTACTGAGGGACCAGCTCCGGCGCATGGAGGCAACTGCGCCCCCTCCTCATCCACTGGACGAAAGGTTGAAGAGCCGCCACTATTCAGTCTACGACATCGACAAGCTCATTCAGGCCAACGCTCAAGCTACAGTCAAGCTGACCCTGGAGACACTTCGGGATGTAGGTTGCTTGGACGGGAGAGGCAAGTCCATCACCGCTCGTCAGCTTGTCCCTTGGCTCTTCGAGCCCGTCCCGAAGCCCCCAGGCGCGCCCGATTCCCCGCCTTCGGATGTCCTGAAATCCCCTGCCACGGGTGGAGAGACATCCGGGGAGGGCTCAGGCAAGAGCTCTCGCGGGAGTTCAAGTGAGAGCTCGGAGGGGTACAGCGCGTCTCCCTGAAGGGCCCTCCTTTCTTCTCTTTTTGTTGTACTGGGCGAGATGCTCTAGACTTGTAATTACATTAAATACATTGTAAATATTTTGTATGTATGCCATTTTTTTTATTGCAAATGTGTTTGATACAACTATTGAGGCTGAGTGCTTCTCAAGCATGCTTCTGTCGAGGCCTTTGGCCCCCATAGGGTAGTCTCCCTTAGCGATGGATAGGCGGGAACCTGTCGAAAGAGCACAGGGCTTAGACGTCTCATTTCCGCACTCCGCCGAGAACCGTCTGCCGGGAACATTGCTCGTAGGCCCTTTAAGTCGAGGCTGTCCCTCTTTAGCTTGCGCGAACTGTTCGAAGCTTTTGCCTAACACTTCCCACTGTCTGACCAAAGATACTTTGTCAGGAGCCTTCCCGCCGAGAACTTCCTTCGGCGAGATCTCCTTGGCTGGGACCCCCCCCCCCGGCGAGATCTCCTATGGTCGAGACCTCTCCTGCCTGAAGGGATCCTACCTCATTTTATTCCGTGTTCCGGGTGCATTTCTTGCCCTGCTCAGAGCATCCGAGTCGGAGTGTCTCCTAGGATCAAACACTTCCCTCCCCCAGGCGAGCCTTCGGGCCTGCCAGCTAACGAGAGCCTGCGCAGCGGGTCTACCTGGGGCCGAGCCGAGCTTGGGGTGCCGATGAAGTTTCCCCAAACCAAACCTATCCCCCACAGGCGAGCCTTTGGACCTGCCAGCTAGATGAGAGCCTGCGCAGCGGGCCTACCTGGGGCCGAGCCAAGCTCGGGGTGCCGATGAAGTTTCCTCAAACCAAACCTATCCCCCACAGGCGAGCCTTCGGACCTGCCAGCTAGATGAGAGCCTGCGCAGCGGGTCTACCTGGCGCCGAGCCGAGCTCGGGGTGCCAATGAAGTTTCCTCAAACCAAAACTATCCCCCACAGGCGAGCCTTCGGACCTGCCAGCTAGATGAGAGCCTCTGCAGCGGGTCTACCTGGGGCCGAGCCGAGCTCGGGGTGCCGATAAAGTTTCCTCTAACCAAACCTATCCCACACAGGCGAGCCTTCGGACCTGCCTGCTAGATGAGAGCATGTGCAGCGGGTCTACCTGGGGTCGAGCCGAGCTCGGGGTGCCGATGAAGTTTCCTCAAACCAAACCTATCCCCCACAGGCGAGCCTTCGGACCTGCCAGCTAGATGAGAGCCTGCGCAGCGGGTCTACCTGGGGCCGAGCCGAGCTCGGGGTGCTGATGAAGTTTCCTCAAAACAAACCTATCCCCCACAGGCGAGCCTTCGGACCTGCCAGCTAGATGAGAGCCTGCGCAGCGGGTCTACCTAGGGTCGAGCCGAGCTCGGGGTATCGATGAAGTTTCCTCAAACCAAACCTGTCCCCCACAAGTGAGCCTTCGAACCTGCCAGCTAGATGAGAGCCTGCGCAGCGGGTCTACCTGGGACCGAGCCGAGCTCGGGGTGCCGATGAAGTTTCCTCAAACCAAACCTATCCCCCACAGCCGAGCCTTCGGACCTGCCAGCTAGATGAGAGCCTGCACAGCGGGTCTACCTGGGGCTGAGCCGAGCTCGGGGTGCCGATGAAGTTTCATCAAACCAAACCTATCCCCCACATGCGAGCCTTCGGACCTTCCATCTAGATGAGAGCATGTGCAGCGGGTCTACCTGGGGCCGAGCCGAGCTCGGGGTGCCGATGAAGTTTCCTCAAACCAAACCTATCCCCCACAGGCGAGCCTTCGGACCTGCCAGATAGATGAGAGCCTGCGCAGCGGGTCTACCTGGGGCCGAGCCGAGCTCGGGGTGCCGATGAAGTTTCCTCAAACCAAACCTATCCCCCACAGGCGAGCCTTCGGACCTGCCAGCTAGATGAGAGCCTGCGCAGCAGGTCTACCTGGGGCCGAGCCGAGCTCGGGGTGCCGATTAAGTTTCCTCAAACAAAACCTATCCCCCACAGGCGAGTCTTCGGACCTGCCAGCTAGATGAGAGCCTGCGCAGCCGGTCTACCTGGGGTCGAGCCGAGCTCGGGGTGTTGCAAAACACATAATTACATCCTATCATAAAACTTTCGCAATAGGCAAGAGAAAAAAAACAAGTCAATTGATGTGGTATAACAAGCTTGATTTCGAATACATAATTACATCCCCCCCCCCCATTTCATGGGTAGAAGTGTTTTAGGTCATCACCACTCCAGGTGTCCGCTCTCCTCCCTGGGGACATGCTGGATTAAGAATGACCGGAACCCACCGATGATTGCCCTTACCTTGGATAGGTATTCTATGAGGGCAGGTTCCCGAGCCTCAAACTCTCCTCGGATCTGCGACGCTACCACCATTGAGTCAGTGAAGGCCTCCACATCCTGGATCTCAAGCTCCTTTACCAAAAGAAGGTAGGCGATCACGGCCTCATACTCTGCTTGGTTGTTAGTCACTGGAAAATGGTAAGCCATCGCCTGCTCTATCGCGACTCCCTGGGGGCTTATCAGCACCTCTCCTCCCCCGAGGGAATGTTTTCCCGAGGCCCCATCAATCATCATCTTCCACGCTTCCTGTAGCTGCTGCTCTCCCTCCTCGACTTCAACAACATAGTCCGCCAGAAAGTCTGCCACTGCTTGCGCCTTGATGGAGAGTCTCAGAACAAAAGAGATGTCGAATTCGCTTAGTTCAATGGACCACTTGGCAAGTCTTCCCGAGTGCTCTACCCCTTCAAAGATCTTGCGAAGAGGATGGTCGGTCACCACCCTAATCGAGTGTGCTTGAAAATATGACCGGAGTTTCCTTGTAGAGATGACTAAAGCGTAAGCCAACTTTTCAAGGATGGGGTAGCGGAGCTCTGCCTTCTTCAAGATCCGTCTGACGTAATAGATCAGCAGTTGCTTCTTTCCTTCTTCCCTTATTAGGACGGAGCTCACCGCCTCCGCTTCTACTCCAAGGTACAAGGTTAGGTCCTCCCCTTATTTTGGTCTCTGAAGTAGAGGAGCCTGAGAGAGCTCTCTCTTCAGCCCTTGGAATTCTTCTTCGCACTCGGCGGTCCACTCAAACCTTTGGTTCCCTTGCAGCACCTTAAAGAATGAAGAACACTTGTCTCCTGACCTTGAGAGGAACCTGATCAGCCCAACTAGTTTGTCTGTCAAGCATTGTACCTCCTTGGCATTGCGAGGTGATTCCAAATCCAGGATGGCCTTTACCTTGTCCGGGTTGGGTTCCACCCCTGCCGGAGTCAAGAGATGCCCAAGGAACTTCCCGCAGCTGGCCCCGAAGACACACTTCAAGGGGTTCAGCCTCATCTTGAATCTCTGCAGGGTAGCAAACATCTCTTCTAGATCCTTCAGATGCGAATCCACGCACTTGTTCTTGATCATCAGGTCGTCGACAGAGACCTCCAAGTTTCTCCCCCTTTGATCTCAGAAGACCCGATCCATCATGCATTGGTATGTAGCCCCTGCATTCTTCAATCCAAAGGGCATCATTTTATAACTGAAGCATCCTTCTCTCGTGATGAAGGAAACATCCTTGACATCGGGTGGGTGCATGCGGATCTGGTGATAACCTGAAAAAGCATCCAAAAAGCTCATAATAGAAAAACCGACGGCTGAATCAACCAGCGCGTCGATCCGAGGCAGGGGGTAGCAATCCTTAGGGTATGATTTATTCAACAAATGGAAATCGATACACATTCGCCATTTCCCACCCCCCTTCTTAACCATTACCACATTAGAGATCCAGCCTGGATACTGGATCTCTGAGATGAAGCTGGCCTCCAGGAGCTTCCTGACCTCTTCGCGGATGGGTTCCTCCAGCCTAGTGGCGATGGCCCTCATCTTTTGGTCTATGGGACGAGTGCGGGGGTCCAGAATTAGGCGGTGGCAGGCCACGTCCGCGTCGATGCCCGGCATATCTGACTCGCTCCAAGCAAAGATGTCGATGTTGCTTTGAATGCAGGCCCGCACTTGCCCCCGGTCCTCGGGACTGAAGCCCCCGCAGACCCTCACCCTCTACACCTGCCCTGCGCTGGTGAAGACCTCCATCTCCACACTTCCTCGGCCAGCTCCAGCCGCGACTGCTCCCAACCAACCCTTGCTTCTTCCTCTAACTCCAAATCCTCCCTTCCTACCTCATCCTCAATCTCCATCGCCTCCTCCAGCCCCTCCTGTTGCTGCTCGACTTCCACGCCCCTCTGGGCCTCTCTCTCCACTCCTCCTGCAACTTGCTCTTCTACATACATCGCCCTCTTCGGGCTCTCCTGCTACTGCTCAGCCTCCACGCCCCTCTGTGCCTCTCTCTCTCAGCTTTCTTCTGCTCCTCCGCAGTCTCCTTCCTCACCTCCTCTAGGCTCATCCCCTCTTCCTCGACATCCTCTTCCTACTCCGCCATCTCCCTCTCTAGCTCTTCTACCACGGCCATCCAGGACACGGTGTTGACCGCCGTCACATAACATTGCCTTGCCACCTTCGGATCCACCCTGATCCTAACTTGCACCCCTCCGTTATTGAACTTAAGGCATTGGTGGTAAGAGGAGGGGACGCAGCGAAAGGCGCTGATGAGGGGACGTCCAAATATGGCGTTGTAACTGCTCGGAGCATCCACTATCACGAACCTGCAGTTCCGTGACATGCCTCCCAACTTCACATGCAACCCTACTCCTCCTTCTACTTCCTTCCTCTCTCCAGAGAATCCGAACAGTGGTCCATCCGAAGCCAAGATCCTTTTCCCCTCAACCCTCATCTCATCGAAGGCCTTCTTGAAGATAACATTTACTGAGCTCCCATTGTCTACCAGTATCCTTGAGACCGTGAAATTCTCCACCGCCGTCTGGATCACCAGGGCGTCATAGAATGGATCTTCATAGTCCGGCATGTCCGCTGATGAGAAGGTGATCTTTTCTTCCGGTGAGAGAGCCTGGGAGGTAGAGGCGACCCCCCTTCGGTACATGGTTTGAAGGCTCCCCTTGCGGGTTGCCTCGATCCCCACTCCTCCGTGGATCACCCTGATTCCTGCTCGGGTTCCCACGTCTACCCGATCTTCACATCTATCCTTCATCTCTCCCTGCTGTACTTCCACGATCCTAACTGGCGGATCATGCCTCCCTGCTCCTCTTGCTTCTCTCATCTCCAAGAACTCAGGGCAGGTGGTCGTCGTGTGACCCTCCTCCTGGTGGAAGTCACAAAAGAGCAACGCCGTCCGACCCCTTCTTCCATCTCCTCCTCCTATTCTCCCAGCTCCTTGAATTCCTCTCCTCGCTCCTCTTCCTCTACCCACCTCCATGGCCTCTTGCAGCGGCGGGACACGACCCCTTGGATCCTGCCTCCACGCCGGTTGGTCGAACCTCCTGGGTTCTTGTAAGTTATCTCTTCCCTGATAGCCTCCTCCTTGGCCCTGGGCTATACCCTCCTGGGGCCTCCAACCCAACCGGTTGTTTGACTCCTGGTCCCCCCATCCCTGCTACTGCCCATGTCTTCGGGGCTCTTCCCTCCTTCTTTCTTCTCTTTGCTCCCTCTGCTCCCTCGGCTCCTTCTGCCTTCCTGCTGCAGGCTCCTTCACATCATCTTCTGCCAGCCTGGCCAACTTCCTGGCGAATGCTGGATTTGCCCTCTCGAAATCTATCTCCTTTGCCGCCCTCCCCATGAGCTCCTCAAAGGAGAGGGGGGCACTCTCTTCAACTCCATACTGAAAAATCCCTGTCTCAGCCCCAGGGTAAAGGCGAGCATCAGCGCGTACCCTGGGACCTCCTGGACTAGGAGGATCTCTTCCTGAAACCGGTCTACATAGTGACCCAGTGTCTCATCCGGCTTCTGCCTCACCGCAAACAGGCACTCCGCTTCCTTCTTCTGCTTCTTTGATGTTGAGAACCTCAACAGGAAACTTCTTCGTAGATCTTCAAAACAGTAGATCGACCTTGCTGGCAACTGGTGGAACCAGTCCCGATCCTTCTCCTTCAACGTGATGGCAAATAGCTGACACTTGAAGGCATCCGTCATCTGCCTTATCGAAACGACATCTTCAAACAACTGCACGTACTGTACAGGGTCATCCTTCCCCGAGTAGTAGGACATGTCAGGCTCCCGGAACCCCTCCGGTACCGGAGCTGAGATGATGAGCTCGCTGAAAGGGCTCTCGCCTTCTGCATGGCGAGAGGGCACATCCCGCGGCCTCGGCTGGCTAGCCAGATCCGTGAGACCGTGCCCAGGGAAGAGTTCTCACACTACCACCTCCCTCTCGCCCAAATCTGTCAGAGCTTCCGTGCCCAGGCGCTGGCCTGGGAAGAGCTCCCGCGCGGCCACGTCCCTCTCGCCAGCCTCTGCCGGGACCTCCTTCCCCGGGTGCTGTCCAAGGGCGTTCCTTCCAAGATCGGGACCTCCTCTATCGGAACCTGAGGTGTGGCCCACTCACTTCGGGCTGAGAAGGCCAAGTTGATGGTCTGCATGACTTCTCGCCTGAAGTCATACAGCATCTTCCTCGTCGCCTCCTCTCCCCGGGTGGGGGAGCCTCCAGAACCAGACCCCTCACCTTCACCTCCAGCCATGGGACAAAACTCAAGGCTTTCTTATATCAGTTGCTTTCCACGCTCACCGCACCAGAACTGTTGAAGCCAAAAATGACCTCAACGGGAGTTCAAAATAGGGGTGCAGCCAACACCTACTTCTCTCGAGCCTCGACCCTCGACTAGATTCAAAGGTCCTAAGACTGACCCAAAGCCTCAGCAGGGAGGTCCCACCTCACACCCGGAAGATCTCTGAGAGCTTCCCCTCCAAAGCCAAAAGCTAGGCTAGGAGCTCCTCAGAAAGCACTGGAGATTGGAAGATTATGAAAGCTTGCTTTCTAAGGAGCCCTTATGGGTCTATTTATAGTCTTTTGCTGACCTGAGATTACTGAAATACCCTTAGTTGATCTGCCAATAGCCAAATCCCGTTGTTTATCCTGAGGGTATAGGGGTAATTTTACCTGAGGGTAATTAGGTCATTTAACCCAGGGCCATGGGCCCCACTCGGCGAGAACTCTGAGCTAAGAGCCTTCCTGTCCAGAGCCCGGCGCAAGCGGTCTCGCCTGCTTATAGGCGAGAGCTCCTCCAAGGAAGGAGCTTGGCGTAAGCGCAAGCGTTCCCGCCCACTCATGGGCGGGAACTTCTTCAGGGCGGGAGCTCCTATGGCTAGCCTAATCCTGAATGTTGATGTCTCTTGGTCTAACTCAGCGAATATGGGGTTGTACACTAAGGGCCTATGGGAGTCGACCTAGGGTGGCCAAGTTGACCTAGAACCACTCTAGGCCTTAATTTGGTAAGGTGCCCTAACTAAGGGCAGTGTGCCCTAGTAAAGCCCCACTGACCCTATCAGGGTCTTCCTAGACCTAAAGTGGGGTCATTGGGTCACTAAGGACTCATAGAGGGCAGTCAAAGTGGTTAAGTTGACTCAAGTCAACTCTAACCCTAAATGGGTCAAACTAGCCTACTTAGGGTCATTTGACCATCCCCTAGCCAAGTGGACCCCACCCATGCCCTCCTAACCCTAGAGTGAGGTCAATGGGTCACCAAGGACCTATTGGGGTCAACCAAAAAGGCTAAGTTGTCCCAAGTCAACTCTAGCCCTAAAGTGATCAAAGTGCCCTGATTAAGGGTCAAGTGACCTCCAAAGGGACAAGTCAACCCTACCTAGATATTAGTGGAGGCTAATGGGTAACCAAGGACCCACTAGGGGCAACCTCAAAGACCAAATTGACCAAGGTCAACCCTAGTCAAGGTTTAGGTCAAGCTGGCCCAAATGGGCTAACTCAAGCTCAAGCCCAATTCACTTGGGCTAACCTTATTTTGGTGGATGAAATGGACATTTGAGCTACCATTAGGCTAGGTAGAAGTCAAATTTCAGGCTTGGTGAGTAGGAGAGAGAAAAAGCTCCAAATGAAAGAGAGAGAAAGTGAAGGGAGTAATGAGGGAAGACTTTGGGGCTCATCCTTCCCCTTCCCCAACCCCCATTCAATTCACTAGGACAAGGGGAGTGCAGTCTCATTTCAACCAGCTGGTCTTTGACTGGTTTGAGCCATGCTTCATCCCCCACCCACCATGGCCGAAATTTGACTAAGGGGCCATTAATGGCAATGGCAGCCTACACCCACCCAAAGCCCCAACTCTCTTCCTTAAAAGCTCCACTGGACTCCAGGGATTCAGTTCCACACATTACCTGAAGGAGCCAAGGAATTTCATTGTGCAGTTGTAGAAATCCGACCACCACCACCACCATGACAATCCGGCGATCGGCAAGGCTACAGCCACCCACACAGGTCCTCCCCTTCTCCTTCATCCATGGGTAGATCGTAGGATTCATTTAGAAAGGGATTCGGGCTCAGTTGAGCCCGATCCAAGTTGAAAAATCCCTAGTTTTTTTTCACGATTTTCACCTTGTCAAGATCGCCGGGAAAAGGCCCTCCGGCGGCTGTGCCGCCGCCACCTCAATGGAGGTGGTGGTGGCGGTGGCCGGATGGCCGGCGGCAGTGGTTGGAAATACTCCAGGCGGGTTGAATCGGGACCGTTGGCTAGAGGTTGAAGATAACCCGGCACCGTCCGATCTGCGTCAAGATTCCCACAGGGAATGATTTTAAACTATAGTTTTAATTATTCTGATTATTTCAATTTTGTCACGGTTTTACTAATTAATGTTTTAAATTACTAAAAATAGTTAGAGGCTCTGTATGAGAAAATGGTCAACACATGATTTGTACCCCTGTGGGACTACTTTAATTTAAATTGGTTTGAACCAATTTTGGTGCCTGGTTTGACCAGGGCACTCATTTTGGTGGGGCCTATACCTAGGGCTAGGCAGAAATTAAAATGGATGCCCACCCTTCATCTCTGGTCCAAATGACTTGAAATTTAGACAGGGAGTCATCCTAGTCTATATGTAGGTCCTGCCCAAAAATTAGAATTTGTGGGGGCAAATTACCTCCACACTCACCCAAATTTTGGTGAGTGGTTCTTGGGGTCATTATGAAGCTCTGGTTAAAATTTCATCTCACTTGGAGGTGGTTTGCATTGAAATCATGCAAACCCTAGCCTTGCCTTAAAAAGAGTATTTTGGTCAAAAAGTGCACTTTGAGTTTTGAGTGGCCAAATCACCTCAACAGAGGTTGAAATTGGGGCCACTAGCTTGGCATGGCTTTTAGCACCTCCACATGAAAGATGGGGTAGATTGGAACAGATTTGCCCTAAGATCTAAGACCAAACCCTAAGGAAGGGCTTTTGTGCCTTGCGAAGGGCATGAGGCCAAAAGACCTTGAATGAACTTAAAATTTGCTGGGGAGGGTACTAGGGTAACTAAAGCCCTCTGGTAAAAATATTAGGGGATTTGGAAAAGGGTAGGCCCCTCAAAATCGTAACCCTAGTTTAGGGCACAAATCTTATGATGCTAGAATAGGTTAGCAAAACTCATTGAACAATAATGAAATTTGGGTAGTGTGGTCATAGGGGTAGTATGAACCTCTGGTAATTTAATTGAGAATTTTGGATCAATAATCTTAACACTTCCTTTGTAACTCATGGGATTGCCCTAATTAATCATTTGGTTATTATGATCCCACTGCCCATTGGAAAGTCATGAAAATTAGGCAGAGGGAGTTTTAGTTAATGCTCATGTATGAATTTTATTAGAATTTTTGAATACATATTTGCAGTACCTACTTTACAAGCTCAATAACTTGGAAAATTGTTCAATAATTTGTTTAGAGCTCATTACTTGATAATAAATTATGAAATTTGACTTAAAGCATTTATATGTCCTTACAATCATCCTCGAATTTTCTCAGAATTTTTGGAAATAGTTTTGTTGTACTTGCCTCTTAAATTGATAAAAATAAGTTATATTCAAAAATTAGATTCAGAGGCTTAACTTTGTTGAAAAATTAGGATACTTGGGATTCTGTGTTAAATAATCATCTTGAATTTATCATAAATTTGGTAGAGCATTTACTTGTCTCAAATGGGCACTTCATGTTAAAACTTGGGTTTTTGATTTACTAGATTAATTAAAACATTTATCAGGTAATTAGGAAAATTGTGAATTTCTAGATTTAGGCCACAATTGTCATAATAGCCCCCCAGTAATTATTATAGGAGTACTGGGTGATTATTTGGTGTACCTCTCATTTTACATGTCATATAGCTTAACTTGGTCTGCATTTAGTAAAATTGTAGAATTTAGGTTGGAATATGAATTTGGGCACATGAGTTTGGGATAACTATTTGTTGGCTTGGATAAATAAAAATGAGTTCATCATTGGAAGTTAGGATGAGTAGAGTGTTGGTTTGGCTAGTGTTAGGAGGTGCTCGGGATCGACGAAAGATCGTCTTTCCCGTGGGGAGGAAGTGTTAAATACTCTAGGGTTAGATCCAGTAAAACAAGTAAGTGTTTGGGAATTTTGATAGCAACCAATAATAGTAAGTGCCTTGCGAAAGGGAGCTTTGGGCGTAATCTCATCGTAGTTCCTCGTGCCTTCGAGTGCCCTTCACGGGGAATACCATGGGCAGTCCTGGGCTAAACCTAAACTGTAGGCAAAAACTGGAATGCAGGAGTAACTAGTAAAACTAGGGCTTCACCTTCACTAACCTCGATGTCTCGGGGTGGTAGTTTGGGTCACTCGGGCTGTAAGCTCAGTGGATTTGGTGGTGGGCAGGTTGGCCCGGCGAGTTTTGGCTCGGTTGTTGTTTGTGACGGACGGGATGATCCGAGGAGCTTTGGCTCGGTATCCAATATATAAGTTGCATGTGCATAAAGAATAAGATGGTGGGTCTTCGGTATTTGTAAGTCGATGCACCGACGCCAATACATTGACTCGACAATTATGGTTTAGCACTTGGCCAAATAAAGTCCGGTGCGCCAGCTGGCAAGAGTACGCAGGAGCTCCGCTTTGTGCACCAGCGTTGAGGCATACGATATGTCTGACTAGTAGTGCAATTACCGGTTTAGAGGTGGGCGAGGCCCAACCCACCGCTTCTGTTTGCCACTACGGGGGTATCCTGGGAGGTTTGGCTCCAGAAAGGGGGAACTAAAAGTCTGTGTACACAGAGTCGAGTGGGTGAGTTGCACTTGCATGTTCACATCATGGCATAATTGTATTTCATAGCATAATTATTGCATATAACCTGACACCTATTGTATAAGTGGTATGGGATGCTTTATACAATAAGCCCTGCAAAATGACCCCTTGGTTTATAAGTTTGTGCGAGCGTGCTTATAAGTTAAGGTTTTTATGCAATATTATATATATATTTGCTCGCTAGAAAACCGACACCCTATCGTATAAATTGGTATGAGACTTTTTATATGATAGGAACCCTACAAAAGATCCCTTGACTTATGTGCTTTCATATAAGGTAAGGTTACTTTTCTTATTCAGTCTTTCTTACCTTCATTTTGTCTTATATACCATAGAACTGCTGGATTAGTTCCGTCGCCACCTGCTTATATTTGTTATTCTCCACTTTCATGTCCTCTCCTTTCCTTCTCCCCGCTCGGTGCCTAGGAGCCATGGGGGAAGGGGAGGGGGATGATAGGACTTTGTCTTTTAGACTAACAGTTTTCGAACCACATCATTTTAGGGGACCGTGGAGCCCAGTAGGGAGGAGCAGCCCCGGAGGTCGGCAAGCTTGGAGATCGGGCAGTCTAGTACCAAAGTTCAGACGGCAGGGACTGTGAGTCCTGATCGCTAGTTGTTATATTAGTTTTGTTTCCGCATTGAGAGATTTGTAGTGAGGACTTGATGTACTGGGCATGAGCCCAAGTTTTTAGTACTTTTATTACATCTATGGACACTCCCTTCGTGGATATTACTTACTATATATATGTGATTTCTGTGGACTTGCCTCTTACTATTTTGCTACAGTTATGATCGATTTGGTCGGCAGGATCGGTATTTTGTAGTAATGACCTTCCCGGGTGTGAAGGTGTCCCCGCAAAGCGGCGGTTCTGGGCCGAAGACCCCAGTGTTATTAAAGAAAAAAGGGGGGTTTTACAGCTCCAGTCTAGGTGTTGTAAAGTTTAGAATGGAAAAACTAGAAATAAGTGACTCACCTAACATAGAGTTAGATATTAGAGAAATATATAAGTTCCTATAGAAGATACTGCATCTGCTCAGGGAGAGGAAGAGAATCAACCTAATCCTCCCGCAGCTCTAGGTGATAATAGACACCTTCCTGTAGCATTATACACCTTAGAGATCATCTTATAGATCGAATAATAGGTGATGTCAGATTAGGTATGACTACTAGAAGTAGACATCACAATGAGATTTTATACTCTAGTTTTCTCTCACAGGTAGAACCTAAAAGGTCTGAAGATGTCAATTCAGATCCCAACTGGATTATGGCTATACAAGAAGAGTTAAATCAATTTGAGAGATGCAAAATCTGGTGTCTAGTTCCTAGAACTAGTGATCACAATACCATAGGCACTAAGTGGATCTATAGAAATAAATTAGATTAGTATAGGGTTATAGTCAAAAACAAAGCTAGATTAGTGGCTAAAGGATATAAACAAGAGGAAGGATTATATTATGACCAAACCTTTTGTAACACCCCCTATCCGTCACATAGCATATAGCAGTAGGTCCGGCCGGGGCCCGACGCCGTATGCCACAGACAGACCAGGTGGTTACTTATGGAAACCATCCAACCAATCTCAACGTCCTACACAGAGCATTCTAGCGGAAGAATTTTATAAAAGTTGTAACAAAGAACCCAGCATTAAAGCACGAATGTCCACTAATACAAAATAGGAATGTTATTACAAATAACCCAAAATAAGCCTTAAGGCCTTATAAACTGTTTCACTTGACATTACATGTTTTACAAACCACGGCACGCAGGCCGGTCATACATGAATAAAACAGTAAACACTTCTATTTGGGCCTTTGAGGGCCGGCTTCGCAAAAAGGGCTTTAGCCCGCTATTGACCGCTTGGCCCAGCTGCACCTGCAAGCAACAAACTGTCGCATGGTGGCAAAACAAGGCAACGGTCAGCAATGCTGACCAAATTATAACGATCCCGCCCCCAACTCGGGGCGGCGATGCTCCTTCCCTGCATTTCATTAGCATAAGCGAGCAACTTATATCAATAGCCAATACATCACAGACGTTGGCTCGCACGGCCACACGCCCCGTGCTCTCAGGGCACATTCTCGGTGAACCGGTCGATGTCACGTCAATTAAAGCCATAGACATTCCGGACTCACCACCGCCAATAAGACGGTCAAACCTATGAGCAATTTGTCTTCCTGGCCTGGGTCACGACAATTTAAGCCATTGACCGCCGAAGACCCTAATCTATGCCAACGGTAAGTGCCACGTGCCTTTAGGTCTCTTTAACCGAACGACATAGAACGGGTACGGTTCCATCTAACCCGTGCTCACATCGCAACGACAATTTAAGCCATTTGCGCGGGTTAAACTTCCACCGAGTCCCATTTCCATCACAAGTCACATAACCCGGTTATGTTCAAGTTGGCTTTCAAGCCACCAAGTTGGCAAGATCTCGTATCCGCCCAGTTTTTCGGGTGCACCTTTGGGTTAGTCCCCAAGGCTCCCTGCTGCAATCTACCGCGTAGAAAACCCGAAAAACAACCAATAGCACGGAGTCTTCTCCGGCATTATGCAATGCAACATCACCGATCCAGACCAACATGTCCGGGTAGGCTTCACACATCATGCCTATGTCCGTTCTCGCTTACGGACTCTAAACAACGGGGACTTCACATATCTACCTGAAGGAACGCCTCCAACTCTCCGCAAACTCGCGAGAGCGGGCTTCCTATGCTAAGAAAGAGAGCTACTCATGCTCAAGATGAGGATCGTTACCCTAGCGTTCCTCTTTGGCGTCATTGAAAAGTAATCGGATGAAAACCACCGCACTAGCGGAACAACTCCGGATACTCATCAAGCATAGTCTGCTCTCGCTCCCAAGAGAGCTCCTCACGACCGCAATTGTCCCACCGGACCTTTACCATCCTGATCTCTTTATTGCGTAGCCGCTTGACCATTGAGTCCTCAATCCGCACGGGCTTGACCTTTGTCGTTAGCCCACTATCCACCGGCACTTGATCGACCGCGATCACTTGCGTAGGCTCTTGCACCGCCTTCCGAAGAACCGAAATGTGGAATACATCATGTAAACCACTAAGCTCCACTGAAAGCTTCAACCGATAGGCTGCTTCTCCAACTCGCTCCAGAACCTCAAACGGTCCAAGGTACCTCGGGCTTAGCTTTTTCAATCGCCGCACCCGCGAGACACCCTTGAATGACTTGATCTTTAAGTATACATAATCGCCCACAGCGAACTCCACATTCCTGTGCTTGGCATTACAGTACTTTGCTTGCCGGTCCTGAGCGATAAGCAACCTCTCCCGAATGGTTCTCACCAAAGAAGTAGCATCCTCCACTTCCGATCGCTTATACAACTTTGACTCACCCGTTTCTAACCAAGACAACGGCGTGCGACATTTCCTACAATATAGGGCCTCGAAATGCGCCATCTGAATACTCGCTTGGTAGCTGTTGTTGTATGCGAACTCCACCAAATATAGGTGGTCTTCCCATTGCTTTCCAAAATCCAAGACACACATACGAAGCATGTCTTCCATAGTTCTATTGACCCTCTCGGTCTGCCCATCCGTTTGCGGATGGAAGGTTGTGCTGAATTTCAACTTTGTTCCCAACATTTGTTGCACCAGCCTCCAATCATTGGACGTGAACCACCCATCTCGGTCACTCACGATGCTGCGGGGCACACCATGAAGCCGCACTATGTTATCCACATAAAGCTTCGCCACCTTCTCCACTGGATCATCCTTCATATGCGGAATAAAATGCGACACATTTGTTAATCGATCAACAACAACCCAAATGGCATCGTTTCCCTTCTGCGACCTTGGAAAACCGTGCACAAAGTCCATAGAGATGTCGTCAAATTTCCACTCCGGAATAGGCAAGGACTTAAGAAATCCTCCCGGATTTTGGCACTCCGCCTTTACCAAGGCGCAGGTTTGGCACTTCGCTACGTATAGTGCCACATCCTTCTTTAAACCCGGCCACCAAAACAGTTTCTTCACATCACGGTACATCTTCGTGCTCCCCGGGTGAATCGAGTACTTGGTATGGTGTGCCTCGTACAACAACTCCACCCGTAAATTGCCCACACTTGGGACGCACAAACGACCGTCTTTCCAAAGCAACCCGTCCTCCACGACGAATTGGGAATTTGACCCATCCAGAGCCTCTACCATGAATTGCTTCATATGAGCATCCATATCCAAAGCCTGCCGAATACGATCAGCCAGGTCATATTGGACTTCAGTCCAATTCAGAACTGCTTCAGCACCTGATTGTCTGTCCACACAGACAATCTCCAACGCCTCCAACTCTCGCACCAACCGCTCATCATGCACCGATAGCCAATTGGCTTGAGCTGGGGCTCGGCGACTCAGCGCATCCGCAACCGCATTCACTTTGTCAGGCACGTAGTGGATCTTAAATGTATAGTCCCCCAGGAACTCCATCCATCTACGCTGCCGCATATTCAGATCTTTCTGATCAATAAGATACTTCAGGCTCTTGTGATCGGTGTAGATATCAATCTTCACACCGTACAAGTAGTGTCTCCACAGCTTCAAGGCAAAAATCACGGCCGCTAACTCCAAGTCATGGACCGGATAATTCCTTTCATGCACTTTTAGCTGTCTCGAGCCATAAGCTATTACACTTCCGTGTTGCAGTAGCGCGCAACCCAAACCGCTGCCTGAAGCATCGCTATAAATCTCATAGCCTTCGGTCCCACATGGCGAACTCAGCACAGGCGCCGTGGTCAACCGTGTAACACCCCCTATCCGTCGCATAGCATATAGCAGTAGGTCCGGCCGGGGCCCGACGCCATATACCACAGACAGACCGGGTGGTTACTTATGGAAACCATCCAACCAATCTCAACGTCCTACACAGAGCATTCTAGCGGAAGCAGTTTATATAAGTTGTAAACAAGAACCCAGCAATAGAGCACGAATGTCCACTAATACAATAATTAGGAATGTTACACAAAATACCCAAAAATCGGCCTTAAGGCCTTACAGAATGTTTCACTTGAATAATACATGATTTACAAACCTCGGCACGCAGGCCGGTCATACATGAATAAAACAGAAAACATTTCCACTTGGGTCTTCAAGGGCCAGCTTCGCAAAAAGGGCTTTAGCCCGCTATTGACCGCTTGGTCCAGCTGCACCTGCAAGCAACAAACCACCGCACGGTGGCAAAACAAGGCAACGGTCAGCAATGCTGACCAAATTATAACGATCCCGCCCCCAACTCGGGGCGGCGATGCTCCTTCCCTGCATTTCATTAGCATAAGCGAGCAACATAAAAACCATAGCCATTTCATCACAGGCGTTGGCTCGCACGGCCACACGCCCCGTGCACTCAGGGCACATTCTCGGTGAACCGGTCTATGTCGCGTCAATTTAAGCCACCAACATTCCGGACTCACCACCGCCACTTAGACGGCCAAACCTATGAGCAATTTGTCTTCCTGGCCTGGGTCACGTCAATTTAAGCCATCGATCGCCGAAGACTCACATCTATGCCAACGGCGAGTGCCATGTAACTTTAGGTCTCTCTAACCCGAACGACATAGAGCGGGTACGGCTCCATCTAACCCGTGCTCACATCGCAACGACAATTTAAGCCATATGCGCGGGTCAAACTTTCACCGAGTCCCATTCTAACACAAGTCACATAACCCTGTTATGTTCAAGTTGGCTCTCAGGCCACCAAGTTGGCAAGATCTCGTATCCGCCCAGTTTTCCGGGTACACCTTTGGGTTAGTCCCCAAGGCTCCCTACTGCAATCTACCGCGTAGAAAACCCGAAAAACACCCAATGGCACGGAGTCTTCTTCGGCCTTATGCAATGCAACATCACCGATCCGGACTAACATGTCCGGGTAGGCTTCAACCAAAATGCCTATGTCCGTTCTCGCATACGGACTCTAAACAACGGGGACTTCACATATCTACCCGAAGGAATGCCTCCAACTCTCCGCAAACTCGCGAGAGCGGGCTTCCTATGCAAAGAAAGAGAGCGACTCATGCTCAAGATGAGGATCGTTACCCTTGCGGTCCTCTTTGGCGCCATTGAAAAGTAATCGGATGGAAATCACCGCACTTGCGTTGCCTCCGTGGATCCGGAGTCGGCTTGCGATTCGGAGCTCCGAAGCTCCTCCAATGGCGGATCTAGCTCTTCTTCTTCTTGCCTTAGCTCTCCTTTCTCCAAGGATTTAGAAAGAGGATAAGTGGAAAAAGTGAGGGTTTTCTAAGTCAAAACCCGGGTATATCCCTTCAGGAACAACCCCCAGCCGTTGGATCTTCAGTCAAAGAAATGAACGGCTTCGATTCGGGGCTGAAATGCCCAATCTGGACCGAACACGGCCTGGCACACGCCCGTGTCCAGAGCCGTGTGCCTCATTCGCCGTCAAAATCGAATCACCTGGAACCTCACACGGGTATCGAACACGCCCGTGTTCGAGCTGACACGCCCGTGTTCCACCTGACACGGCCGTGTAGCCGGCCGTGTACCCCATGATTTTTCCTCGTTTTCAACCCGAGCACTGCACGGGTTCTAGGACACACCCGTGTCTTTGCCCGTGTCACCTTGACATGCCTGGGCTCCAGGCCGTGTATACGGTCTCGACACTTCACGGCTAAGTGTCGACATGGGTCGACACGCCCTGCGACACGCCCGTGTCGCAGGCCGTGTGCCATGTCTCGACACATTGTCGACACCAAAGTGTCGACTTCGCGGGACGAGTGTCGACACGGGTTGACACGCCCTGCGACACGCCCGTGTCACAGGCCGTGTGCTATGTCTCGACACAACGTCGAAGCACTGTGTCGACTTCACGGCTAAGTGTCGACACGGGTCGACACGCCCTGCGACACGCCCGTGTCGCAGGCCGTGTGCCCAGTCTCGACACAATGTCGAGACCAAAGTGTCGACTTCGCGCCTTAGTGTCGACACAGGCTTGACACGCCCTGGGACACGCCCGTGTCCCAGGCCGTGTGCCTGCAGCCAGAACTCAAATTGGCCCAAAACATCCCCCTTTGCTCCTTTGAGTTTCGAGGCGTTACAACTCTACCCCTCTTAAAAGAATTTCGTCCACGAAATTACATAAAGGGAAAAACATGTACAAAAGCAAAATTTGTACCTGAGCGGAACAACTCCGGATACTCGTCAAGCATCGTCTGCTCTCGCTCCCAAGAGAGCTCCTCACGACCGCAATTGTCCCACCGGACCTTGACCATCCTGATCTCTTTATTGCGTAGCCGCTTGACCTCCGAGTCCTCAATCCGCACGGGCTTGACTTTTGTCGTTAGCCCGCTATCCACCGGCACTTGATCGACCGCGATCACTTCCGTAGGCTCTTGCACCGCCTTCCGAAGCACCAAAATATGGAATACATCATGTAAACCACTTAGCTCCACTGAAAGCTTCAGCCGATAGGCCGCTTCTCCTACTCGCTCCAGAACCTCGAACGGTCCAAGGTACCTCGGGCTTAGCTTTTTCAATCGCCGCACCCGCGAGACACCCTTGAACGGCTTGACCTTCAAGTATACATAATCGCCCACAGCGAACTCCACGTTCCTGTGCTTGGCATTATAGTACTTTGCTTGTCGGTCCTGAGCGATAAGCAACCTCTCCCGAATTGTCCTTACCAAAGAAGTAGCATCCTCCACTTTCGATCGCTTATACAACTTTGACTCGCCCGTTTCTAACCAAGACAACGGCGTGCGACATCTTCTACCATATAGGGCCTCAAAAGGCGCCATCTGAATACTTGCTTGGTAGCTGTTGTTGTATGCGAACTCCACCAAATAAAGGTGGTCCTCCCATTGCTTTCCAAAGTCCATGACACACATGTGAAGCATGTCTTCCATGGTTCTATTGACCCTCTCGGTCTGCCCATCCGTTTGCGGATGGAAGGCTGTGCTAAACTTCAGCTTTGTTCACAACATTTGCTGCACCAGCCTCCAATCATTGGACGTGAACCGCCCATCACGGTCACTCACGATGCTGCGGGGCACACCATGAAGCCGCACTATGTTATCCACATAAAGCTTCGCCAGCTTCTCCACCGGATCATCCTTCCTATGCGGAATAAAATGCGACACCTTCGTTAATCGATCGACCACCACCCAAATGGCGTCGTTCCCCTTCTGCGACCTTGGCAAACCATGCACAAAGTCCATAGAGATGTCGTCGAATTTCCACTCCGGAATAGGCAAGGACTTAAGAAATCCTCCCGGCTTTTGGCACTCCGCCTTTACCAAGGCGCAAGTTTGGCACTTCGCTACGTATAGCGCCACATCCTTCTTCAAACCCGGCCACCAAAATAGCTTCTTTACATCACGGTACAACTTCGTGCTCCCCGGGTGAATCGAGTACTTGGTATGGTGCGCCTCGTACAACAACTCCACCCGTAAATTGCCCACACTTGGGACGCACAAACGACCATCTTTCCACAACAATCCGTCCTCCACGACGAATTGGGAATTTGACCCATCCAGAGCCTCTATCATGGACTGCTTCATATGAGCATCCATATCCAAAGCCTGCCGAATACGATCAGCCAGGTCATATTGGACTTCAGTCCAATTCAGCACTACTTCAGCACTAGACTGTCTGTCCACACAAACAATCTCCAACGCCTCCAACTCCTGCACCAACCGCTCATCATGCACTGATAGCCAGTTTGCTTGAGCTGGGGCTCGGCGACTCAACGCGTCCGCAACCGCATTCCCTTTGCCAGGCACGTAGTGGATCTTGAATGTATAGTCCCCCAGGAACTCCATCCACCTACGCTGCCGCATATTCAGATCTTTCTGATCAATTAGATACTTTAGGCTCTTGTGATCGGTGTAGATATCAATCTTCACACCGTACAAATAGTGTCTCCACAGTTTCAAGGCAAAAATCACGGCCGCCAACTCCAAGTCGTGGACCGGATAATTCCTCTCGTGCACTTTTAGCTGTCTCGAGCCATAAGCTATCACGCTTCCATGCTGCAGAAGCACACAACCCAAACCGCTACCCGAAGCATCGCTATATATCTCATAACCTTCGGTTCCACATGGCGAACTCAGCACAGGCGTCGTGGTCAACCGATTCTTCAACTCCTCAAAAGCTCGCGCGCACTCCGGCGTCCAAACGAACTTATGCTCCTTCCTCGTCAAAGTAGTGATGTTGGGTATTGTATCCACGATTACCTAGATTTGAGGAAGCCCCCTGTCAAGCTAAGATGAATTCACAATGTATTTGATAAACTCTTTCAAGTTGTACTTGCAGTCTCTCCACGCTAAGTGCACACCAATGTCAGGGTGCAGTAGGTCAATATACACGGGTCTGCACGACGTAATCCCTCGTTGAGCAGATCAGTGTGTTGGCCTATGTGTACTCTCTCTATTGGAGTGCACTTACTTTCAAGTACAGGGCCGCTCATATGCAAGAGAAGACAAGGAGCATGAAGGATCAAGGAGCAGCTCCTAGGTGGAAGACGAAAAATCGTCCAAGGCAAATTCGACGAGAATCACCAAGTGATTCTCGCCGAATCGGCGAGAATCACTAAGTGATTCTCGCCGAATCGTCGAGAATCGTCAGTGATTCTCGCCGACTCCTTCTGGCCATCTCAAAATGGTGCCAAGTGAAATTCGGCGAGAATCACTTGTAATTCCCGCCGAACCAGTGGTCAAGCAGCCCATGAATACCAAGTCCAATTCGTTGAGAATCGACAAGTGATTCGACGAGAATCACAAACGATTCTCGACGAATCGTCGAGAATCACTTGGTGATTCTCGCCGATTCGTCGAGAATCGTTTGCGATTCTCGCCGATTTTTACTTGGCGTTTTCTCAGAATGCTGCTGAACCGGATTCTGCTTCTGGATTTGTTTGAACCGGATTTTGGGGATTTCATTTGTGGGTCCCTCAAACGGTCATATTTGAGAATCCTACAGTATTTATACACAGGTATTTTGAACAGTAAATCTACGCATAAGAGAGAAAGAAAATCCAGCGGCGAGGCAACCCTAACTTGGCGAAATCGTTCCGCTCCGCCGCCGCCGCTCGCGTGAAGTGGTCACCGCTGCTGATCGCTCTTCTTCCCGATCTCCGGTGATAGAAGCTTAGCAAGGCTTGAGTCTCACGCGTCTATCTGGAGATCTCTTGTCTCTCGATTTGTTGACCGGGAAAACACCCCCGTCCGAATCGATCGAGACGACTGATCCTAGAGTGACCGTTGGTAGACCTAGCTTGCTTCGCTATGAAGTTTAGATCTCCAAGTTCTGCAGCCACTCTTTATCGTAGCCGCCGATCCCGAAGCTAGCCGCCGCTCGTGTGCCGCCGCCGGTTCCGGGGAGATCTTCTCCAAGAGAGACCAAGGTTGTAGACTCCTCATCGACCTCGAGAACACGACGTCGAACGAAGAGGAACACCGTAGTCTCCGAAAGAAGTTTGTATTTCATATACATTCCATATTTACTTTTGTTGTAAAGGAACTTTTGTTCCGTGTTGTAAGGGTTGGGTGCAACCCGATTTGTGGGAGTGTTGACTCTCACGTGTGGAAGGGCTCCTTCCGTTAGTGAAGGGATTGGATTTCAATCCCGTTGGTGAAGTGACCGAGTCGTCCCTTGTTGGGGAGATAGGTCGAAGGGGGAAAGTGGATGTACCCAAGTCGGGGAACCACTATAAAATTGCTGTGTATTCTGTGTGTTGTGTTTGTTGTTTTTATTGTGCAGGTACATCTGTAAATTCCGCAAAAGAACCACACGTCACCTATTCCCCCCCCCCCATAGGTGCACATAGCCGACACTAGGTGGACTTTCAAGTGGTATCAAAGCCAGGTTCCTCAACAAAAAGGCTAACACCTTGAGGTGAATCCTGCCACCAGTGTCAGAAGCATGGATCTGTATTATGACGTATTGCCACTCAAACTCTCTGCATGCACAAAGGATTATTATCCTATCTGGAGGATGAGAGTGTTATTTCACCTGGATGTCATCGATCCTCGAGCATCCCTCATCCTGGAAGAGGGTCCATTTATCCCTATGAAGACCACCGACTCGGGGACCCAAGTGCCCATGTGCATTCCTGAGATGACAGAGATGGAACTCTCATTTTTCCAACTGGACCAGAGGATTCGACAAATTATTATGGATGTCTGGTCTGGAGCCTCTCACTCCAGGTTGGAAAAATGTAAAACTGCTAAATCTCTGTGGATGATGATCTCAGAGCTGATGGGGGGGTCAGAGGAAGCTGAAATTTGCTGCCAATCTGAGGATGAAGCATATGTGGGGGTTCTCACTTCTGAAGATGAATGCAAGGATCCTTCGGATTGCATCAGAGCTCCAGTATCTTTGTCAGAGACTGAAGAAGATAGTGAGGAAAGCAGCTCCGACGAGGAAGAACCATTGGTCACTGATTCTAATGACAATAACCCAGATGAGCAGGTATCATCTTCATCCTGTCCCACATCTTTTGACCTTTCTGAAGACAGAAACTGCTCCCCTCCAGAAAATACTGATTCCCTGAAGAGAGCCCTTCAGGAAAGCAATCTACTTGCTGAGGAGCAAGCTCGAGAGATTGCTCAACTGAAGATCTTGTTGGTTCTCCAATTGGCGTCCAACAAGGTCAAGGACTCTAAGATCTCAGCTCTAGAGAATAGTCTAGACAATGAGAAACGTATAGTATCCAACTTTTCCAAAGTTGATGCTATAAAGAGAAAACAAGAAACCGGGTGGATCTCCCGGATTATCCAGGGATGGAGAAATGGGGAAACGGTGTTCCGACCTCCCACTCCAAGCGGGAAGGCAACTCATCATGCCTTCAGGTATGACCACAGGAATAATCGTGGTCACTGTAAGGGTGAGTTGTCCCCATGTGGAAATGTCCATAGTGCAAGAGGCGTCATGACCACCCATGAAGAAATACCTAAGGCTCATTCTGAGCCCTTTGTATTCACGGCCACTGCCACAACAAAGTGTGGATCTGCAGGTCCTGGTTCACAGAAGAATTCTCTCCATTCGAGGACACGGGATAGGGAGAATAGAAGTCATGATGTCAGGCGTCATGGAGCCTCAGCAAGGAAGATGCCTGAAAGAATGGCACCACCTTCTCGGCCTCATAACGCTCACATCATGCATTCGTTCCACCCTTCATCATGCCTCGATGGAAGAGGAATTTGTGCAACAAGAACATGCCCTATCCCTTTGAGACCTAGGACCGTGACTACATCAGTCACTAGATCAGGTCAAAAACGGCGATACAACATTCACTCTTGTTGGTGCTGCGGCAAAGTGGGACACTTTGCCATTGACTGTTGGCACAACCTCTCTGTGCCCACAGCAAGGGCTTCTCCACATTATAGGGACAGAGGCAGTCTTCCAGACAGGTTTTCTCAAGGAAGGCAGTTGCGTGTTCATGCTAATAGAAACCTAGGACCCAATATGATTTGGGTTCCTAAGGTAAAGTAATTCTGTTTTGCAGGGTAGTCTAGGTCCCCGTGAATACTTGGGAACTAGACAGTACGTGGCTCAAGGCTAACTTGGAACAAGCGTCTGCAATAACAGACGTGCTACCTGTTGAGCATAATCACTTTAAGCTACTGATATGTTCTACCTGTGGGACTAAGACGATGACTCTCCATATCCCAGGTAATTTTGATCAGTTCAAGGACTTGTGTCATGATGCATCCTCATTCAAAGTAAATATATATACATTTCTCTCATTGTGTATACGTATACTTATGTCATTGCGAATTTCGACAACACACAATTGACATTTAGAAGACTTTGCAAAAACCTCCATAAAATTCAAATAGATTGACTTTAGAATATACTTGTATTTATCATTCCTCTTATTAACTTGACATCGGAAAATCTCTAAAATGGTGCAATGCTTCCCAAAGTAGTCAAGAAAAACATCAATATATACTCCGAATCTCGCCGACCCATTTTATATCTCGCCGAATTAGACAAACGGTATTAGAAACCAAATTAGACAACTCTCGTCGAATCCCGTCGAAGGAACTCGCGACCGCTCGGCTTCCCCCGAATCCCGACGACTCCTATAAATCCCGCCGAAAGAATCTCCGCCTGTTCACCTTCCTCACGACTCGCGCAGGAGACCTCTGGACGACCCTCGCCTTCCTCGCGCAAGTGCACTTCCGCGAACTCGCCGACACCCGCAGCCCTCCGACGCTCTCGTCGACGCCGTCGAATCGCTTCTGTGTGTGATCTTCTTCTCCCCCTTGAAATTCTAACAAGGTCGCACCCCACGGGATACTCTTCCCTCCACCGAAGCTCTTCCCGAAGCTCACCAACTCTCTCCCACCGAAGCCCTTAGGTAACCTCCTCCTCACTGGCTCCAAGGCCGAACCCCATGTGATGCCTTCTTTTTGAATGTACACTAATGCTTGGAGTCGGGCTTCTGCTTAGATCCTCAATGGCCCCAAGGACGACTGCAGGCTTGATTTCTGGTTGCGAGCTGGTTCGCACTGGTTTTGCTCATGCCTCGGACGAGTTCCGGAACATCATTCTCATGCTGGAAGAAGCCGGACTAACCTTCGTATTGGAGCATCCTTGCAAAGTTTTAGATAAAGAAGTGCTGGAGTTCTTCTCTACCGCAAGGCTTCGAGACAGAGACTCCATCATCAAGAGCAAGGTGGCTGGGACTAAGGTAAAGATGTCTGCCAGTAAGCTAACACGCTACCTGCAGCTCTCAAGTGCAGAGCAGGAAGACTATTTAGAGGACGAGGACAAAGCCAGAACCCTCCTGTTCTGCGGTCTACCAAGAGGCACTCGATCAATAAAGCGAAAAGAGATGAATGAAGAAGGGAAGCTCCTATCCGACATCATAGGAAAAGTACTCATCTGTAAGCCAGGCTCCCATGATCATATCTCCGGAGATATGTTCAAAATTCTCATAGCCGTGGTCTGCAGAAAGAGGTTCAACTGGGGAGAGTTGATGTTTCAAAAGATCAAGGACACTCTGGGCACTCCAAGCTTCGGCCGCATCATCAGTCTATATCTCAACCAGCTCAACGGAGATAGATTCGACATGAGCAAAGGAGTTCCTCTACATTACTTGAAAAAGATGGATGCTACTGTGTTTGATCGATGGGAGCGGCGCATCGGGCAGCCGGCTGTGGAAGAGCAAGAGGAAGTATCTCCAGCAACCTCCCCCCGTGAAATTCCTGATACCCTGACTGCAGGAATCGAGGGGGAGACTCTACCCTCTCATATGGATATAATATCTGACATCGCCCAGGTGGCCAGGGATGCGGTGGCCGAAGTTAATGCAGAAAGTGAACCTGGGTTGGAGGATGAGGAGGTCCTGAACAGACACACTCACGGAACTGAAGCTGAAACACTGGACTCTGCTGATCAAGAAGAGGAAGAAGCTGCTGATGTGGATGAATTTTTGGATGCGGACGGAGAGGACGCTGTGAATGAGGGCCATGAAGTGTTTGAGTCTCCGGATACTGATGAACCTCCTACTGATAAGTCTGCACCAGTGGAGGGGGAGGTAAATGAGGCCACCAACGTTCCTCCCATAGAGGCTGTGATTGTATCCAGCTCTACTGATGCTTCTGCTGCCGAGCCAGAGCAAGGCCAAGAGGTGCCTCCGGGTATTCCACTACGAGATGAGCTGGCCACTCACACCATCACTGTCATTCAAAGAATA
This sequence comes from Platanthera guangdongensis, assembly GCA_039583875.1. NCBI lineage: Eukaryota > Viridiplantae > Streptophyta > Magnoliopsida > Asparagales > Orchidaceae > Platanthera > Platanthera guangdongensis. The sequence continues at coordinate 48,011,417 of CM077161.1, read as the reverse complement.
GTGAACGAGCTTAAAGATTCTTTTGATACAGCTCATAAAACACTGCTGAAAAAGATCAAGACTTCCGAAGATCTCATGTTGAAAATATGGTGGAAATCAACCATAAGCTGGATGTGATGGAAAAGAAATTCGAAGAAAAGTATACTGCGGCCGGCGAAGCTGTCACACTGTTAATGGCCGGCTTGAAAAAGACTACTGATACTCTGGCTGTTGTCAATCAGAACGCACACGTTGTGGCCAACAATATTCAGAAATTTGATGGCAACATGGTCACTTTCAATGCAAATCAGCAGGCCCTAGTCACTGAATTCAGCAAGACAACTAAGCACATTGATGACTCCTTGCACTCATATGCCAATTGCATTGCTGACGAAGCCAAAAAGGGGGAGAAGGAGTATATCGCTAAGCTGGCTGAGCTCCAAGAGAGCATGGATGCAAACTTTGCCCAATCAAGCAAATACGTCTATGAGAGTTGCTGGTGGATGCTACAACAGGCACTGGGCACGTTAGGCGTCGTCCAACCTGACCAACCTGCCGGTGTTCAAGTTCCTGAGACTTCTAAGGCTGCTGAGGAAGTACATATTGCTGAGGATGTAAGTACAAGTGCTGCTGATATTTTCACTGATGAAGCTGACGCTAGGGCCATCTCCAAATCTAAGCTGAGAAGTATGTTTGACCAGGAGGCTTTAGCTAAAGCAAGGGGAAAGAGGAAAGTTCAGGAAGGGACATCAAAGGAGACACCAACTCAAAAGAGGATCAGACTAAGTGAGGAGGAGGTAAGAAACGAAAGGTGGAGCCCAGTCTCAAGGAACATCATCCTAGACACCTTCCGGCTGCAAGAAAGAGGAGAGATAAATCGAAATGAAGCATATAGTCAGTATGAATGGGAGACGCACAAAGCATTTGAAGCGAAGCGCAACATTTTCTTCAGAAACAACAAGGATCCAGACAAAGCTGCTCCTCCTAGGTACTATCCGAAGCCCAAGGAATACATGGAAAGGCAGAGCAAAAAGTACTTGGCGCAAACTCTTAAGGGTGACGGAGCTAAGGACAAATAGTCATTATCTTATAGCTGGTCACGGTGTATTAAGAACATTTAACAATTATTACTGTCGTGTGAACAATTCTGACTTATATGTGAATATATTTCTCTTGGTATATATATATATATATTCTTGAATGTGTGAATGACTCAAGTCCTGTTCTGATTGCATTTATTACCTTGTGTTGCAAAATTAATTTTTTTTTTAAATGCTATCATTATTATTCGATAGGTGTTATTCATCTTAGCTAGTAGGGTTTTGGCTTCGTCAAATAGGGGGAGATTGTTGGGTATTGTATCCATGATTACCTAGATTTGAGGAAGCCCCCTGTCAAGCTAAGATGAATTCACAATGTATTTGATAAACTCTTTCAAGTTGTACTTGCAGTCTCTCCACGCTAAGTGCACACCAATGTCAGGGTGCAGTAGGTCAATATACACGGGTCTGCACGACGTAATCCCTCGTTGAGCAGATCAGTGTGTTGGCCTATGTGTACTCTCTCTATTGGAGTGCACTTACTTTCAAGTACAGGGCCGCTTATATGCAAGAGAAGACAAGGAGCATGAAGGATCAAGGAGCAGCTCCTAGGTGGAAGACGAAAAATCGTCCAAGGCAAATTCGACGAGAATCACCAAGTGATTCTCGCCGAATCGGCGAGAATCACTAAGTGATTCTCGCCGAATCGTCGAGAATCGTCAGTGATTCTCGCCGACTCCTTCTGGCCATCTCAAAATGGTGCCAAGTGAAATTCGGCGAGAATCACTTGTAATTCCCGCCGAACCAGTGGTCAAGCAGCCCATGAATACCAAGTCCAATTCGTTGAGAATCGACAAGTGATTCGACGAGAATCACAAACGATTCTCGACGAATCGTCGAGAATCACTTGGTGATTCTCGCCGATTCGTCGATAATCGTTTGCGATTCTCGCCGATTTTTACTTGGCGTTTTCTCAGAATGCTGCTGAACCGGATTCTGCTTCTGGATTTGTTTGAACCGGATTTTGGGGATTTCATTTGTGGGTCCCTCAAACGGTCATATTTGAGAATCCTACAGTATTTATACACAGGTATTTTGAACAGTAAATCTACGCATAAGAGAGAAAGAAAATCCAGCGGCGAGGCAACCCTAACTTGGCGAAATCGTTCCGCTCCGCCGCCGCCGCTCGCGTGAAGTTGTCACCGCTGCTGATCGCTCTTCTTCCCGATCTCCGGTGATAGAAGCTTAGCAAGGCTTGAGTCTCACGCGTCTATCCGGAGATCTCTTGTCTCTCGATTTGTTGACCGGGAAAACACCCCCGTCCGAATCGATCGAGACGACTGATCCTAGAGTGACCGTTGGTAGACCTAGCTTGCTTCGCTACGAAGTTTAGATCTCCAAGTTCTGCAGCCACTCTTTATCGTAGCTGCCGATCCCGAAGCTAGCCGCCGCTCGTGTGCCGCCGCCGGTTCCGGGGAGATCTTCTCCAAGAGAGACCAAGGTTGTAGACTCCTCATCGACCTCGAGAACACGACGTCGAACGAAGAGGAACACCGTAGTCTCCGAAAGAAGTTTGTATTTCATATACATTCCATATTTACTTTTGTTGTAAAGGAACTTTTGTTCCGTGTTGTAAGGGTTGGGTGCAACCCGATTTGTGGGAGTGTTGACTCTCACGTGTGGAAGGGCTCCTTCCGTTAGTGAAGGGATTGGATTTCAATCCCGTTGGTGAAGTGACCGAGTCGTCCCTTGTTGGGGAGATAGGTCGAAGGGGGAAAGTGGATGTACCCAAGTCGGGGAACCACTATAAAATTGCTGTGTATTCTGTGTGCTGTGTTTGTTGTTTTTATTGTGCAGGTACATCTGTAAATTCCGCAAAAGAACCACACGTCACCTATTCCCCCCCCCCCCATAGGTGCACATAGCCGACACTAGGTGGACTTTCAAGTGAGAGGTAACGCTATCCGCGAGAAGTTCTCTACGAAGCGCCTATAATAGCCGGCAAGCCCCAAAAAGCTCCGGACTTCTGCTACCGTAGCAAGCTCAGGCCACTCCCGTATCGCAACAATCTTCGCCGGATCCACAGCAATACCCTCTCCACTCACTATATGCCCGAGGAACGCCACGGAGGATAGCCAAAACTCGCACTTCGAGAACTTGGCATACAACTGATTTCTCCTGAGTGTCTCCAACACCAAATGGAGATGCTTGAAGTGATCCTCCTCACTTTGCGAGTACACCAAAATATCGTCGATGAAGACGATCACGAAATGGTCCAAGTACTCCCTGAACGTCCTGTTCATCAAATCCTTGAACACTGACGGCGCATTAGTCAGCCCAAACGGCATGACCGTAAACTCATAATGCCCATATCTCGTACTAAACGTTGTCTTCGGGATATCACTCTCCCTTATCCGCAGCTGATAGTACCCAGACTTGAGATCTAACTTCGAGTACACCGTCGACCCGACTAACTGATCAAAGAGATCATCAATCCGGGGGATCGGGTACTTATTCTTCTCAGTCAGCTTGTTTAGCTCCCGATAATCAATACATAACCTCAAGCTTCCGTCCTTCTTCTTAACAAAGAGGACCGGTGCGCTCCAAGGCGAAGAACTCGGGCGCACATACCCTTGCTCCAACAACTCTTGTAGTTGAACTTTCAGCTCCGCCATTTCCTTAGGCGCTAGCCGATACGGAGATCGCGATACAGGCTTTGCACCTGGCACTAGCTCGATCGTAAAATCTATCTCCCGTTGAGGCGGGGCTCCAGGAAGATCTGCGGGGAACACATCAGGGTATTCCGATACCACTGAAATACAATCCATCGCGGGCTTCGGCTTTGCAACCTCCACTAGTGTAAAGAACAGTTCTGCTCCGGCACGAACCGCCTTCACCACCTGAAGAGCAGACATCAACGTCTTGCTCGACCCCTTTAGGCCCGTAAAAGTCGTCTCACGACTTGCTCCCAGCTTGACTTCCTTGCTACCGCAATCTATATGGGCCTGCTGCTCCGAGAGCCAGTCCATGCCAAATATGACGTCGAACTCCACCAACGGAAGTAAGGACGCCCGCAGGTCAAACTCCTGCTCTCCAATATGAATCTTAACATCGCAGATCCTATCCGCTCGCATCGAACACCCATTTGGCAACAACACATCCAACTTGTCCTTCGCCATCGAAGAAGGGACTCCGATGCGTAATATAAATCCTTCGGATAAGAAGGAGTGTGAAGCTCCCGTATCAAAGAGTGCTCGTGCCGGATTTTCACAAATCAACACAAATCCTAAACAAGTAGTGGTAAGGTAACATGTGCATAACAAGCATATAAAGGAATTGACTTGCTATAAATTAAATCGTACCTGTCACCACGTCAGCTTGTTTAATGGCCTCCTGTTGGCCAAGATTGTAGACCCTTGGTTGGGCCGGAGCATAATGGGATGTGGTCGACTCCACCGCCTTGCCCTTCTCTTCATAAGTAGCTCCCGGCTTCCTCTCGGACTTAGGACGTCCGCTCCAACAGTCACGGGCGAAATGCCCCGTCTTTCCACATGTAAAGCACGCACCCGGGGTCCGACCCGTAGTCGCCCCAGAAGCGCCAGAAGGAGCTGGACCCGAAGTCCTATGCTTCTTGAAAGACCTCCGATAGCCGGACTTTGAAGCAGCCGGCACTCTGAACTCAGATTTCTTTTCACTCAAGCTTTTCTTCGCTTGCACGCTCTTCATGTCCTTCGCCAAGGACCGGGCAGTATTGACCAAGGTTAAGAAACCCTGCGTCATTGGCCCCGACAGTAATAATCTCAGCTCATCCCTCAGGCCTTCATAAAAACGATTAGTCTTGCGCTCCTCATCCATGATGGTGGAGCTAGCATAACGACTCAACCGCGTAAACTCGTGGAGATATTCATCCACGCTCCTCTCACCCTATACTAACTTCAGGAACTCATTCTCCAACGCTATCTTCTGCGTCGAAGGGAGGTATCTAGCCAAAAATAATCTCGAGAACTCCTCCATCGAGACATCACAAAGTTGCCTACCTCTCAGTAAGTGCAGCTCCAAACCTTCCCACCACAACCTCGCTTCACCGTCCAGCAGGAACGTAGCGATGGTGGTCATTTGCCACTCCTCCGTCTCTGTCGCTGTCATGACTCTCTTCACCCTGGAGAGCCAGTCTTCAGCCTGAGATGGGGTTCCCAACCCCGAGAATAGCGGAGGGTTAAAGCTCATTACATGCTTCAGCTGCCTCTCAGTTGCCCTCCTTGGCACTATTGGTTCCACAATCACTTGCTCCACCCTCCTCGGCTCAGCCTCTTGCAGAGGTACTTGCTCCATCACAGGAGCGGGCTGCTGCGCTTGCCTTCCAGGCTGCGCATTGATCACGGCCAACACCGCTTCAGCAACCAATCGTATATTTTCAGCCGACAGAGGTGTTGCAGGAGCAACATCCGGTGCACTACTAGCCTCAGAAACTCGGCGTTCTGACGGCCCAACACCACTTCTGGTCACCTATAGTGATACAAAAACACCGTTAAGCGACCAAATAAATTGCAAACAGCAATTATAGGAACACGCAGGTTCCTCAAACACGAGTATTTTCATTCCTAAGTGGACATTCATGGGTTCTTTTTACTGTTATTACGATGACGCACACAATGTGCGCACCACCCCTTAAAAAGAATTCGGCCACGAATTCAGTTTAAGCCCGACCAAAACCAGGAGTTTGATACCAAATTGTAACACCCCCTATCCGTCGCATAGCATATAGCAGTAGGTCCGGCCGGGGCCCGACGCCATATACCACAGACAGACCGGGTGGTTACTTATGGAAACCATCCAACCAATCTCAACGTCCTACACAGAGCATTCTAGCGGAAGCAGTTTATATAAGTTGTAAACAAGAACCCAGCAATAGAGCACGAATGTCCACTAATACAATAATTAGGAATGTTACACAAAATACCCAAAAATCGTCCTTAAGGCCTTACAGAATGTTTCACTTGAATAATACATGATTTATAAACCTCGGCACGCAGGCCGGTCATACATGAATAAAACAGAAAACATTTCCACTTGGGTCTTCAAGGGCCAGCTTCGCAAAAAGGGCTTTAGCCCGCTATTGACCGCTTGGTCCAGCTGCACCTGCAAGCAACAAACCACCGCACGGTGGCGAAACAAGGCAACGGTCAGCAATGCTGACCAAATTATAACGATCCCGCCCCCAACTCGGGGCGGCGATGCTCCTTCCCTGCATTTCATTAGCATAAGCGAGCAACATAAAAACCATAGCCATTTCATCACAGGCGTTGGCTCGCACGGCCACACGCCCCGTGCACTCAGGGCACATTCTCGGTGAACCGGTCTATGTCGCGTCAATTTAAGCCACCAACATTCCGGACTCACCACCGCCACTTAGACGGCCAAACCTATGAGCAATTTGTCTTCCTGGCCTGGGTCACGTCAATTTAAGCCATCGACCGCCGAAGACTCACATCTATGCCAACGGCGAGTGCCATGTAACTTTAGGTCTCTCTAACCCGAACGACATAGAGCGGGTACGGCTCCATCTAACCCGTGCTCACATCGCAACGACAATTTAAGCCATATGCGCGGGTCAAACTTTCACCGAGTCCCATTCTAACACAAGTCACATAACCCTGTTATGTTCAAGTTGGCTCTCAGGCCACCAAGTTGGCAAGATCTCGTATCCGCCCAGTTTTCCGGGTGCACCTTTGGGTTAGTCCCCAAGGCTCCCTGCTGCAATCTACCGCGTAGAAAACCCGAAAAACACCCAATGGCACGGAGTCTTCTTCGGCCTTATGCAATGCAACATCACCGATCCGGACTAACATGTCCGGGTAGGCTTCAACCAAAATGCCTATGTCCGTTCTCGCATACGGACTCTAAACAACGGGGACTTCACATATCTACCCGAAGGAACGCCTCCAACTCTCCGCAAACTCGCGAGAGCGGGCTTCCTATGCAAAGAAAGAGAGCGACTCATGCTTAAGATGATGATCGTTACCCTTGCGGTCCTCTTTGGCGCCATTGAAAAGTAATCGGATGGAAATCACCGCACTTGCGTTGCCTCCGTGGATCCGGAGTCGGCTTGCGATTCGGAGCTCCGAAGCTCCTCCAATGGCGGATCTAGCTCTTCTTCTTCTTGCCTTAGCTCTCCTTTATCCAAGGATTAGAAAGAGGATAAGTGGAAAAAGTGAGGGTTTTCTAAGTCAAAACCCGGGTATATCCCTTCAGGAACAACCCCCAGCCGTTGGATCTTCAGTCAAAGAAATGAACGGCTTCGATTCGGGGCTGAAATGCCCAATCTGGACCGAACACGGCCTGGCACACGCCCGTGTCCAGGGTCGTGTGCCTCATTCGCCGTCAAAATCGAATCACCTGGAACCTCACACGGGTATCGAACACGCCCGTGTTCGAGCTGACACGCCCGTGTTCCACCTGACACGGCCGTGTAGCCGGCCGTGTACCCCATAATTTTTCCCCGTTTTCAACCCGAGCACTGCACGGGTTCTAGGACACGCCCGTGTCTTTGCCCGTGTCACCTTGACACGCCTGGGCTCCAGGCCGTGTACACGGTCTCGACACTTCGCGGCTAAGTGTCGACACGGGTCGACACGCCCTGCGACACGCCCGTGTCGCAGGCCGTGTGCCATGTCTCGACACATTATCGACACCAAAGTGTCGACTTCGCGGGACGAGTGTCGACACGGGTTGACACGCCCTGCGACACGCCCGTGTCGCAGGCCGTGTGCCATGTCTCGACACAATGTCGAAGCACTGTGTCGACTTCACGGCTAAGTGTCGACACGGGTCGACACGCCCTGCGACACGCCCGTGTCGCAGGCCGTGTGCCCAGTCTCGACACAATGTCGATACCAAAGTGTCGACTTCGCGCCTTAGTGTCGACACAGGCTTGACACGCCCTGGGACACGCCCGTGTCCCAGGCCGTGTGCCTGCAGCCAGAACTCAAATTGGCCCAAAACATCCCCCTTTACTCCTTTGAGTTTCGGGGCGTTACAAACCGACACTTCAACTCCTCAAACGCTCGCGCGCACTCCGGCGTCCAAATGAACTTATGCTCCTTCCTCGTCAAAGTAGTGAGAGGTAACGCTATCCGCGAGAAGTTCTCTACGAAGCGCCTATAATAGCCTGCAAGCCCCAGAAAACTCCGGACTTCCGCTACAGTAGCAAGCTCAGGCCACTCCCGTATCGCAACAATCTTCGCCGGATCCACAGCAATACCCTCTCCACTTACTATATGCCCAAGGAATGCCACTGAGGATAGCCAAAACTCGCACTTCGAGAACTTTGCGTACAACTGATTTCTCCTTAGCGTTTCCAACACCAAATGAAGATGCTTGAAGTGATCTTCCTCACTTTGCGAGTACACCAAAATATCGTCGATGAAGACGATCACGAAATGGTCCAAGTACTCCCTGAAAGTCCTGTTCATCAAATCCATGAACACTGACGACGCATTAGTCAGCCCAAACGGCATGACCGTAAACTCATAATGCCCGTATCTCATACTAAACGCTGTCTTCGGGATATCACTCTCCCTTATCCGCATCTGATAGTACCCAGCCTTGAGATCTAACTTCGAGTACACCGTCGACCCGACTAACTGATCAAAAAGATCATCAATCCGGGGGATCGGGTACTTGTTCTTCTCGGTCAGTTTGTTGAGCTCCCGATAATCAATACATTGCCTCAAGCTTCCGTCCTTATTCTTAACAAAGAGGACCGGTGCGCTCCAAGGCGAAGAACTCGGGCGCACATACCCTTGCTCCAACAACTCTTGCAGTTGAACTTTCAGCTCCGCCATTTCCTTAGGCGCTAGCCGATAAGGAGATCGTGACACAGGCTTTGCACCTGGCACTAGCTCGATCGTAAAATCTATCTCCCGCTGAGGAGGGGCTCCAGGAAGATCTGTGGGGAACACATCAGGGTATTCCGATACCACTGAAATACAATCCAACGCGGGCTTCGGCTTTGCAACCTCCACTAGTGTAAAGAACAGTTCTGCTCCGGCACGAACCGCCTTCACCACCTGAAGAGCAGACATCAACGTCTTGCTCGACCCCTTTAAGCCTGTAAAAGTCGTTTCACGACTTGCTCCCAGCTTGACTTCCTTGCTACCGCAATTTATATGGGCCTGCTGCTCCGAGAGCCAGTCCATGCCAAATATGACGTCGAACTCCACTAACGGAAGTAAAGACGCCCGCAGGTCGAACTCCTGCTCTCCAATACGAATCTTAACATCGCAGATCCTAACCGCTCGCATCGAACACCCATTGGGCAACAACACATCCAACTTATCCTTCGCCATCGAAGAAGGGACTCCGATGCGTGATATAAATCCTTCGGACAAGAAGGAGTGTGAAGCTCCCGTATCAAAGAGTGCTCGTGCCGGATTTTCACAAATCAATACAAATCCTAAACAAGCAGTGGTAAGGTAACATATGCATAACAAGTATTTACAGAAAGTGACTTGCTATAAATTAAATCATACCTGTCACCATATCAGCCTGTTTAATGGCCTCCTGTTGGCCAAGATTGTAGACCCTTGGTTGGGCCGGAGCATAATGGGATGCGGTCGACTCCACCGCCTTTCCCTTTTCTTCATAAGTAGCTCCCGGCCTTCTTTCGGACTTGGGATGTCCGCTCCAACAGTCACGGGCAAAATGTCCCGTCTTTCCACATGTAAAACACGTGCCCGGGGTCCGACTCGTAGTCGCCCCAGAAGCACCAGAAGGAGCTGGACCCGAAGTCCTATGCTTCTTGAAAGACCTCCGATAGCCGGACTTTGAAGTAGTCGGCACTTTGAATTCAGATTTCCTATCACCCAAGCTTTTCTTTGCTTGTACGTTCTTCATGTCCTTCTCCAAGGACAGGGCAGTATTGACCAAGGTTAAGAAACCCTGCGTCATCGGCCCCGAAAGTAGTAGTCTCAACTCATCCCTCAAGCCTTCGTAGAAGCGATTAGTCTTGCGCTCCTCATCCATGATGGTGGAGCTAGCATATCGACTCAAACGAGTGAACTCATGGAGATATTCATCCACGCTCTTCTCACCCTGAACCAACTTCAGAAATTCGTTCTCCATCGAAATCCTCTGAGTAGAAGGGAGGTATCTTGCTAAGAACAATCCCGAGAACTCTTCCATCGGAACGTCTATCAGTTGTCTACCTCTCAAATGATGCAGCTCCAATCCTTCCCACCACATCCTTGCTTCACCGTCCAAAAGGAACGTAGCGATGGTGGTCATTTGCCACTCCTCCGTCTCCATCGCTGTCATGACTCTCTTCACCCTGGAGAGCCAGTCTTCAGCCTGAGATGGGGTTCCCAACCCCGAGAATAACGGAGGGTTAAAGCTCATTACATGCTTGAGATGCCTCTCAGTTGCCCTCCTTGGCACCACCGGTTCCACAACCACTTGCTCCACCCTCCTCGGCTCAGCCTCTTGAAGAGGTACTTGCTCCATCACAGGAGCGGGCTGCTGCGTTTGCCTTCCAGGCTGCGCATTTATCACGGCCAACACCGCTTCAGCCACCAACCGTATATTCTCAGCCGATAGAGGTGTTGCGGGAGCAACATCCGGTGCACTACTAGCCTCAGAAACTCGGCGTTCTGACGGCCCAACACCACTTCTGGTCACCTATAGTGGTACAAAACACTGTTAAGCAACCACATAAAATTGCAAACAGCAATTATAGGAACACGCAGGTTCCTCAAACACGAGTATTGTCATTCCTAAGTGGACATTCATGGGTTCTTTTACTGTTATTACGATGACGCACACAAAGTGCTCACCACCCCTTAAAAAGAATTCGCCCACGAATTCAGTTTAAGCCCAACCAAAACCAGTAGTCTGATACCAAATTATAACACCCCCTATCCGTCACATAGCATATAGCAGTAGGTCCGGCCGGGGCCCGACGCCGTATGCCACAGACAGACCGGGTGGTTACTTATGGAAACCATCCAACCAATCTCAACGTCCTACACAGAGCATTCTAGCGGAAGCATTTTATAAAAGTTGTAACAAAGAACTCAGCATTAAAGCACGAATGTACACTAATACAAAATAGGAATGTTATTACAAAATACCCAAAATAAGCCTTAAGGCCTTATAAACTGTTTCACTTGACATTACATGTTTTACAAACCACGGCACGCAGGCCGGTCATACATGAATAAAACAGTAAACACTTCCATTTGGGCCTTCGAGGGCCGGCTTCGCAAAAAGGGCTTTAGCCCGCTATTGACCGCTTGGTCCAGCTGCACCTGCAAGCAACAAACCGCCGCACGGTGGCAAAACAAGACAACGGTCAGCAATGCTGACCAAATTATAACGATCCCGCCCCCAACTCGGGGCAGCGATGCTCCTTCCCTGCATTTCATTAGCATAAGCGAGCAACTTATATCAATAGCCAATACATCACAGACGTTGGCTCGCACGGCCACACGCCCCGTGCTCTCAGGGCACATTCTCGGTGAACCGGTCGATGTCACGTCAATTAAAGCCATAGACATTCCGGACTCACCACCGCCAATAAGACGGCCAAACCTATGAGCAATTTGTCTTCCTGGCCTGGGTCACGACAATTTAAGCCATTGACCACCGAAGACCCTAATCTATGCCAACGGTAAGTGCCACGTGCCTTTAGGTCTCTTTAACCGAACGACATAGAACGGGTACGGTTCCATCTAACCCGTGCTCACATCGCAGCGACAATTTAAGCCATTTGCGCGGGTCAAACTTCCACCGAGTCCCATTTCCATCACAAGTCACATAACCCGGTTATGTTCAAGTTGGCTTTCAAGCCACCAAGTTGGCAAGATCTCTTATTCTCCCAGTTTTTCGGGTGCACCTTTGGGTTAGTCCCCAAGGCTCCCTGCTGCAATCTACCGCGTAGAAAACCCGAAAAACAACCAATAGCACGGAGTCTTCTCCGGCATTATGCAATGCAACATCACCGATCCAGACCAACATATCCGGGTAGGCTTCACACATCATGCCTATGTCCGTTCTCGCTTACGGACTCTAAACAACGGGGACTTCACATATCTACCTGAAGGAACGCCTCCAACTCTCCGCAAACTCGCGAGAGCGGGCTTCCTATGCTAAGAAAGAGAGCTACTCATGCTCAAGATGAGGATCGTTACCCTAGCGTTCCTCTTTGGCACCATTGAAAAGTAATCGGATGAAAACCACCGCACTAGCGTTGCCTCCGTGGATCCGGAGTCGGCTCGCGATTCGTAGCTCCGAAGCTCCTCCAATGACGGGATCTAGCTCCTTCTTCCTCCCTTGGCTCTCCTCTCTCTCTAAGGTTTTAGAAAGATAAGAAGTTATGAAAAGTAAGGGTTTTCCAAGTCCATTCACGGGTATATCCCTTCAGGAACAACCCCCAGCCGTTGGATCTTCAGTTAAAGAAATGAACGGCTTCGATTTGGGGCTGAAATGCCCAATCTGGACCGAACACGGCCTGGCACACGCCCGTGTCCAGGGCCGTGTGCCTCATTCGCCGTCAAAATCGAATCACCTGGAACTTCACACGGGTATCGAACACGCCCGTGTTCGAGCTGACACGCCCGTGTTCCACCTGACACGGCCGTGTGGCCGGCCGTGTACCCTATCATTTTTCCCCAAAATCAACCCGAGCACTGCACGGGTTCTAGGACACGCCCGTGTCCTTGCCCGTGTCACCTTGGCACGCCTGGACCCCAAGCCGTGTACACGGTCTCGACACTCGACACTTCGTCGAGAGAAGATCGTCGACCTGATGACCCGAGCACTGCACATATTCTTCATATGAGGAATATATTTTGGATATGATGTTCGGACTCTAATATATATTTTGAATATAATCTTAGTCAGGTTTTGTTAATGAAAATCTATTTAATATATTGTTTTTTCAAGTTAAATCATGCGGTACAAATAATGTTTTGCTTGCGAATAGCCGCTGACTCAAAATAGTGCTTGCGGATAGCGGTGAGTGCGAATAGCCAAAAGTGCAGTGCGGATAGCAGCACCCTAAGTGAAACCCACATTCCATCGCCTTCCTCGAGCCTCTCCCTCGCCGATGTCTGCAACACTGGCACTCCTCCAGTAGAAAAAAAAGAGCATCCTCCTCTCCTTCTTCCCCTTTCTCTCCTTCTTCCTCTTCCTCTTCTTCCTCTTCCTCTTCTTCTTCTTATATAATCACTCCTTGTACCTAGTACTCCAGCAAAAAAATAGAGCTTCCTCCTCCTCTCCTTCTTCTTCTTCCTCTTCTTCTTCTTCTTACTTCTTACTTCTTTAACTCAGGGTTTAGGGTACCCCCAACATGCTAAAATCGCTCCTGTCTCTGTTCCTTCTCCACGATTTGCTTGCTCTGCTCCTCCAACATGCTAAAATAGCCCTCCTCCTCCATGATCTGGTTGCTCTATCTGTTCCATCCCCCAAGGGCGAGTGTAAAATCCATGGCAGGGGATGACCTATATTTGAATTCCAATTCCAAATTTTGAAACATCTGAACATGATAAATGGAATTCAGTCCATTTCCATTTCTGTTTGATTTTGGTTTTGACGAATTCCAATTCTTTAAAACCAAAACATTGATTTAACACTAAAGCATCATTTGTTATCTTCCTAAATCAACAAATAATAATACTAATTAATTATCACATTCTATTTAAAACACTTGATTTATAGATTTAGTCAAATGAACATACATCGTTGAAAAATAGTATGAGTTCTGCAACTGCTTTTATAGTCTTCATTGTGGCATTTCCACAAACACCTGGAGTGCACTTTTGTGCATAATTCTATATGCATGCATTTTTGCAGCTCAGCTGCTTGGGGGAAGGATAAGCAGTGTGCTTAGGAGAGACGGGGGAGCCGGGCCGAGAAGACGTTCTAATGCCGCTCTCACCTTGAGATTTTATGCACTCATCCAGAGATTTGCTTCAACTTTAATGGCTTTATCCTTCTTCCTTGTCAATCTTGGCACAGCCCAAAGGGTCAGCTCCTCAACATCAAAGGAAACCAATGAACAAGGCTCGAGCCTGTAACGTCCCGAATCGTTCTAGGCCCCTAGTGTGTGTTTTTGAGTCAGGAGGGTTGACTCAAGTCCTGAGAAGTGCAGGGAATTGGACTGCACTTGTGGAGAAGTGGAGAAATCATTGTGAAAAGACACGGGTAGTGACACGGGTAGTGACACGGGTAGTGACACGGGTAGTGACACGGGTAGTGACACGGGTAGCGACACGGGTAGCGACACGGGCGTGTCCCTACCCGTGTGCGTCGAGTTGAGCTCGACGAGGCGTGTCGAGATCGTCGAACTGTGTCGACACCAAGTGACACGGGTAGTGACACGGGCGTGTCCCTACCCGTGTGCGTCGAGTTGAGCTCGACGAGGCGTGTCGAGATGCAACCCGAGAAGGACACGGCCAGGCACACGGCCGTGTCATGTGGACACGGGTCGGGACACGGGCGTGTCCCTACCCGTGTCAAGTATTGAACCGACATGGAAACTGTCGTTGCCGCTTCGCCAGGCAGGACACGGGTAAGGACACGGCCGTGTCCCTACCCGTGTCACATTTTATATAAAAGGGGGAGAGAAAACCCTAGCCGTTTTCATTCTCATTTCATCCCCTATTCCTGTGAGAACTCCTGGTGAGAGGAAAAACTGCTGGAGCAAGTTCTACCGGAGGAGATCCGCCATCGCCGTGAAAGAGAAGATGCCGCCAAGGAGAACTACGAGATCCATGGCCGGAAATGGTGGTACCGCTGGAGCCAATGTGAGTTTCCTACCATCTCCCTTGGTTCTAGATCTATAGTTATTTTCCTAGGAGAGACATCGACTCAAGAGAGTCTTGATGGTGAGGAGTAGTTTTCTAGGAAAGGCCATGCTAAGACTTGTGTCTTAGGTTTTAGATCTCTTCAACCACGCCCTTCTTCAATGTGATGATAAGGGATGGTTTCGTGAAGGGTTTTGGCCTCTTGAGGGTGAATAAGGGAGGAGGTTTTCTGGAATGATTTGGGAAGAATCGCCTTGAGGAGGAAGATGAACCGATGCCGTTCATTCCGCCTTAAGATGCGTGCAGAATCTGTATTCTGCGCGCAGCGAACTTCGTGGCCATTTTTATGTACGCTATGGCCAGATCTGGGCTTTCGGCTTAACACGAAAGTTGAAGCCCTTGAAAATACCTTTCCATCAAGACTCTTTTGAGTCGATGTCTCTCCTAGGAAAATAACTATAGATCTAGCACCAAGGGAGAGGGTAGGAAACTCACATTGGCTCCAGCGGTACCACCATTTCCACCATTTGTAAGACCCCTCCTCCCCGGATCCCAAAACACGGCACGAAGGGGGAGTCTTATGCCCGGAACAGCCGCCTTGCGGTAGCATTAGCACATGGGCTAACCTGTACCACAAGACGCCTATTCCGCCGGCTACAACAATATCAATAAAACATGTCAACCCAACCAAAAACATGAGCAAGAGAAGTCAAAATCCACACTAAGTAATATATAATGTCCAAAACATGAAATAATGAGAAGCTAAACATGCTTCTACAAAATATCAGAGTACAGCTAATCATTGCCCAAACGGGCTACATCAGAGAAATCAAAATACTAACATCAGTAACCGACGGTATCGACGGCACCGTCACATCAGGCCCTGTCGTCCTGGCCTGGCTGTCCTGCTGCGTAGTCTGCGGCTGCTCTACCTGCGGCGTGACCTCCTAAAAAGGAAGACGTAGCAACCGTTAGTCGAAACGACTAAGTGGTTTCATATCCGCTCCCCCGGCGACTCCTCGGCACCGGGCGGAGAAAAGGAACAAGAGTACAGTATATAACAAGTATGCAAGTAAAGGAGTACAAGCAGGTGGCAAGGTACATGAATATAATGTATAATCTAGCAGTTCTACAAGCTATCATCATATAACAACAGGTGTAAGGAAATCTACAGCAGGAAAGTAACTTAACTTATAAGAATGCCCATACAAACTTATAAGTTAAGGATCGGGTTACATAAAGTAACTCATCGTATAGGAGTGCCCATACAAACTTATACGATGAGGATCTTGTTGTGCAATGTATGAAATGCTATGAATGCTATGCAATGACTCACCCATGCACACCCATGCAATTGCTATGTCGACACAGGCTATAGTTCCCATTTTTCGAGCAGGTAGCTAACCTCTCAGGCATCAGCCGTCGTGGCCAGGCGCTGACAGTAGAACGAGCACTTCTACTACTAGGCGGGTATCACACTACTTCACCTAGGCCTCCGTACGCCTCAACGCTAAGAACACAACAGCGGAGCCCATGCGTACTATGGTCCAGCGGGGTCTTGGGTAGATGTGCACCAAGAACACAGCCCGAACTGGCCTTGCGTGACCCGGAAGGGGCCTCGGAAGAAAGCACGAGGACACAGCCCAACCGTTCACATGGCCGGAGGGGCCTCGGGACGTGAACACCGAGGACACAGCCCAAACCGACCAAGTCTAACTGCCAACTCCCTTCGGTGTGATGACTGGCGAGCCCGTAGACCTGCCACACTATCCTTAACCCAGGATTACGACACCGCGTGTCGACTCACACCACATGCAAATACCACATCAACATAACATGGAAGGGGCCTCGGAAGTAAGCACGAGAACACAGCCCAACCATCCATCCACACCTTATCTCAACACAACCAAAACAAATGACGTCAACACCGCACTTACATCTCTTCACAATACTACCCGTAGGGAGACGACTCTCTAAGTATTGGACTACAAGACTCATTTCATTAACCAAACATGTCCATGATCATAATCTATTCATCTATATGACTTTCCAAATGATGACAATGTAATATAAACATGATGCGCATATAAAGATCTATCACACTTTTCATTTGATAATGTCATAATATAAACATGAAGTGCACAATGATCAATCTTTCAATTCCTACCAATTCAGTTCGCTTAAATAATATTGTTTCTCAATTTGATAACATGAAATCTGCAACAAATGATTAATCATTCATCCAAGCCAAGTGTCTTGCATTATTAATTCCACCGAATCAAAATCCATTTTTCCATTAAGCCCAGAATTTAGGTGCAGGCTGAATCTGGACAGCAACTTCGACCGGAGATTCCCGAAGCTACAGGAATCCGGTGAAGACGTGTAACCCCACAATGGAAAGGTCTTTCCGAGGTCTACAACTCTCGTATTCAGACCTCAACCCAGATTTGACATTATCCTATTTGAAATCGGACTTGAAGTCCGCTGCGTACAGAACACAGTTTCTGCATACAAGATTTATTGAACACCATTTTCGTTTAGACTTTCCCGTGGCTACAGACTTCTCCAGAAGTCGTGCAACCATTCTTTGGAAAGGTATGTTCAAGGGCTTCAAATTTCGTGTTAAGCCGAAAGCCCAGATCTGGCCATAGCATACATAAAAATGGCCACGAAGTTCGCTGCGCGCAGAATACAGATTCTGCACGCATCTTAAGGCGGAATGAACGGCATCGGTTCATCTTCCTCCTCAAGGCGATTCTTCCCAAATCATTCCAGAAAACCTCCTCCCTTATTCACCCTCAAGAGGCCAAAACCCTTCACGAAACCATCCCTTATCATCACATTGAAGAAGGGCGTGGTTGAAGAGATCTAAAACCTAAGACACAAGTCTTAGCATGGCCTTTCCTAAAAAACTCCTCCTCACCATCAAGACTCTCTTGAGTCGATGTCTCTCCTAGGAAAATAACTATAGATCTAGCACCAAGGGAGAGGGTAGGAAACTCACATTGGCTCCAGCGGTACCACCATTTCCGGCCATGGATCTCGTAGTTCTCCTTGGCGGCATCTTCTCTTTCACGGCGATGGCGGATCTCCTCCGGTAGAACTTGCTCCAGCAGTTTTTCCTCTCACCAGGAGTTCTCACAGGAATAGGGGATGAAATGAGAATGAAAACGGCTAGGGTTTTCTCTCCCCCTTATATATAAAATGTGACACGGGTAGGGACACGGCCGTGTCCTTACCCTTGTCCTGCCTGGCGAAGCGGCAACGACAGTTTCCATGTCGGTTCAATACTTGACACGGGTAGGGACACGCCCATGTCCCGACCCGTGTCCACATGACACGGCCGTGTGCCTGGCCGTGTCCATGGCCGTGTCCTTCTCGGGTTGCATCTCGACACGCCTCGTCGAGCTCAACTCGACGCACACGGGTAGGGACACGCCCGTGTCACTACCCGTGTCACTTGGTGTCGACACAGTTCGACGATCTAGACACGCCTCGTCGAGCTCAACTCGACGCACACGGGTAGGGACACGCCCGTGTCGCTACCCGTGTCGCTACCCGTGTCACTACCCGTGTCACTACCCGTGTCACTACCCGTGTCACTACCCGTGTCTTTTCACACTGATTTCTCCACTTCTCCACAAGTGCAGTCCAATTCCCTGCACTTCTCAGGACTCGAGTCAACCCTCCTGACTCAAAAACACACACTAGGGGCCTAGAACGATTCGGGACGTTACAAATCCTATAAACAAAATAAAAGATTTCGTCCCCGAAATCAGGCTTAGGCTGAGGGGAGAAATGCATAACAGGAAATTTAACATATTCTTTTAAATAAGATTACCTTGAGCAAACAACTCCAGGTAGCGTTGCTGCATCAAATCCATTGGCTCCCACGTGTACTCCTCTTTCCCATGATTCGACCATAGTACCTTCACCAAGGGTACACTTTTGCGGCGCAAAGTTCTTGTCTCGCTGTCAACAATCCGCACCGGCTCTAGTCGCACAGACCTATCTGATGCCACTGCACCATCAGTAGTGGGAATATACTGGTCGGGCCACAACAGTGCTTTTCGAAGCGACGACACATGGAACACGTCGTGGAGATTTTCTAGTTCTGGTGGTAACTCCAACCGATAGGCCAACGGGCCGATCCTTTCTAGTATAATATAAGGCCCAACATACCTTGGGCTGAGCTTTTTCACCCCACGTACCCGCGACACACCATGCATCGGTCGAATCTTGAGAAACACTTTTTCGCCCACTTGGAACTCCACCATCCGGTGCTTTTTATTGTAATATTTTGCCTGCCGACTTTGAGCCTCCAACATGCGACCCCGTATCAATCTGATCGCCGCATCAGTATCCTCTATATATTCATTTCCCAATGCCTTCGGATCTTCATCCTGCACCCAAGACAAGGGAGTCCTGCACCTTCTTCCATAAAGGGCTTCATGGGGCGCCATGCCGATGCTCGCCTGATGGCTATTATTATAGGAGAATTCCACTAGTGGCAAGAGCCTTTCCCATGGCTCTCCTCTGTCCAGCACACATAACCTCAATAAATCTTCCAGTGTCCTGATGGTCCTTTCAGACTGCCCGTCCGTCTGTGGGTGGAATGCAGTACTAAAGGTTAGGCGCGAGCCCAAATACGCCTGTACCGCCTTCCACTCATTGGATGTAAATCGACCATCCTGATCCGAAACAATTGTCTTGGGCACGCCATGATACCGTACAAATTGCTCCACAAAAAGGCGTACCAAAACATCCACGTGTGCTTCCTTCTTCATTGGTATGAACCGGGCCACCTTTGTCAGTCGATCAACAATAACCCACACTGAATCATTCCCGGAGCGGGAACGAGGTAACCCTTGAACAAAGTCCATGGAGATATCCTCGAACTTCCATTTGGGGATGGGCAGCGACTGCAACAAACCACCGGGACTC
Organism: Platanthera guangdongensis; assembly: GCA_039583875.1. Lineage (NCBI taxonomy): Eukaryota > Viridiplantae > Streptophyta > Magnoliopsida > Asparagales > Orchidaceae > Platanthera > Platanthera guangdongensis. Next base: position 47,991,652 of record CM077161.1, on the reverse strand, counting down.
CTGCATTCAGCCTTCACTCTTTGACATGCTTCACAATGAGTGACATAATACCGGACATCCTTCTTCATTCCCGGCCAACACATGGTCTTTCGCAAACCGGCATACATCTTAGCAATACCCGGGTGCACTGAATATTGAGAGGAATGTGCCTCTCTCAAGATATCCTCCCGAATTTTGTCGCCCTTGGGAATATAGAGTCGGCCACGAAAATAAACGAGGCCGTCTTTGAGTGTGTACTCATTGGTGGTCCCATCTTCAATTGCCTTGATTGCTGGGGCCAAGGCCGCATCCATTCCTTGCTCCACCCGAATCCGGTCTCGGATATCACAAACTATGCTCATGTTGGCCAAATACTCTGCATACTCTGCCGAAGAAGCCTTGAATACTAGAGTAATTTCCATCTCCTCGATCATCCGAGCCAACTCCATACTCATCAACCGAGACTCTGGGCTAGAGCCTGGCGCTTTTCTGCTCAAGGCATCAGCTACCAAGTTCGCTTTCTCGGGGTGGTAGTTCATGGTGAACTCATAGTCGCATAGAAATTCCAACCACCGTCGTTGTCTCAGGTTCAACTCCTTCTGAGTGTGGACATACTTCAAGTTCTTGTGATCGGAAAAGATCTCGCAGTGTACGCCATATAGGTAATGCCTCCAAATCTTCAAAGAGAACACCACTGCTCCCAACTCCAAATCATGGACCGGGTAATTAATTTCATGTTTCTTTAACTGTCTTGAAGCATATGCGATCACATGCCCGTGCTGCATCAATACCGCTCCCATCCCTTGATGTGATGCGTCCGTGTAAACTTGGAATCCTTCCTTCCTCGACGGAAGTGCAAGGATGGGGGCGGAGGTAAGCCTATCCTTCAGCTCTTGAAATGCCGCTTCACATTGAGGTGTCCACTCAAATGGCACACCCTTCTTCGTCAAGGAGGTAAGAGGAAGGGCAATCTTGGAAAATCCTTTCACAAACTTGCGGTAGTAGCCAGCAAGTCCAAGAAAGCTTCGTACATCGGCCGCTGACTTCAAGGGCGACCAATCCTACACGGCCCGTACCTTTGATGGATCCACCGCTAATCCTGCTCCACTGATCACATGCCCCAAGAAGGCAACCTCCTTAAGCCAGAATTCACACTTACTAAACTTGGCATACAAGGCGTGCTCCTTCAATTTCTTCAAAACCAAGGTCAGGTGCTCGACATGCTCCTCCTCCGTCTTTGAGTAGACCAAGATGTCGTCGATGAAAACAATGACGAAGATGTCCAAATACGGTTCAAACACCTTGTTCATCAAGCTCATGAAGGCCGAAGGGGCATTTGTGAGCCCAAACGGCATTACTGTGAACTCATACAAACCATATCTCGAACTGAAGGCCGTTTTCTCGATGTCCCCTTCTTGTATCCTCAACTGATAGTATCCGGAGCGCAAATCCAATTTAGAAAACCAATGTGCTCCCACTAGTTGATCGAACAACTCATCGATCTGAGGTAGTGGATAAGTGTTCCGCACCGTTAACCGATTGAGTTCCCGATAATCTATGCACAATCGCAGGGTTCCATCCTTCTTCTTTACGAACAACACAGGGGCTCCCCATGGTGATGAACTGGGGCGAACGAACCCTGAATCCACCAGTTCTTGCAATTGAACTCTAAACTCCGCGAGTTCTTTCGGAGCCATTCTGTACGGAGCCTTGGATACAGGCTTGGCACCTGGTACTAGATTGATCTGGAAGTCAACCTCTCTATGCGGAGGTAATCCTGGTAGCTTCTCAGGAAATACCTCGGGAAAATCCCGCACAACCCGTACATCCTTTAATTCCAACGCTTCCTCCTTCAACTCGAACCAGATCATGAAGACCACGTCCCCCTTCATATGAGCTTTTACAACCTGGACGGAAGATAACATCATGCGAGGCGCGAAGCCAATACCTTGGAAGATGACGTCAGAGTCTCCATGTCTCAAATAGATCCGCTTCTCCGCGCAGTCGATCCTCGCGAAGTGCCAATCCAGCCATACCATGCCCAAAATGATGTCAAACTCCGACATTCTCAGAACCGTGGCCGGCGTATCAAAGGCCTTCCCATCAATAAATAACTCCAAATCGCACTTGGCGGTTGCGATCATCTCCGAGCCATCCGGAAGGCGTACACGTCGGGCTATGCCAGTGAAGTATTGTACATCCTCCACGCCTTTTATGAAATCCTCGGACACAAAGGAGTGTGAGGCACCGGTATCGAACAGCGCATAGGCCATCTTCCCGCCAATAATCACGGTGCCTAAGTACCAACAACCAAAACTTATTGCTAGTGGCTAGTAAGTTCTAATCAATTCAAGTTAGACCATGCAAATATGTAAATTAATTAAATCATACCTGCAATCACATCTTGTGGGTTCCGTTCATGCGCCATGTCAAGCGCGTACACCTGATCCCGGACCGGTCCGGGGTTTCCTCTTGGCGGTCCTCGTCCTCGACCACGCATATATCCCCGCCCTCGTGGAGCTGCTGGAGGGAGAGCAGGAGGGAGAGCAGGAGGGAGAGCAGGAGGGGCGTTCCCATATAGCTGCGGGCAAAAACGCCGGATGTGGCCCGGCTGGTTGCATTCGAAGCACACCAGACCACGACGCCCTTCAGGTTGTTGAAATCGTTGAGGCTGTGGGGGTGGAGGCAACGCAGGCGGCTGCGGAACTGGATGCTCCACCCTATAGTTTCGGTGGACACGCCCTCCACCTCTTTGATAACCTCTTCCTCCTCTGAAGTCCCGTCTCCTTCTATTACTTGGGCCGACTTCCATCACGTCCTCCGCAGGCCTCTTACTACATCCCAGGTGGTCCGCCTCCAATCTTTTCGCCATATCAATGATCTCCGCCAAGCTACCATCCGCTATAAACAAAAGGGACTGCCTTAGGGGATCTCGCAGCCCTTTATAGAAGCGCTTGGCATAACCTCTGTCATCCAACTCATAAGAATCCGCAAACCTTGCGAGATGCTGGAATTCCCGCTGGTATTCTGTAACCGACTTTGATCCCTGCTTTAGTAGAAGGAACCTCTGCTCAAGCTCATCTCGGGTCGATGTAGGGATAAAGTGCTCCAAGAAAAAACCCGAGAATTCACTCCAACTTATCTCAGTGTAGATCCGGCCTTGGAAGGTAGAACCCATGAGGGACTTCCACCACCTCTTCGCATGTAAGTCCAAGACGGACACTGTCAATGTCACTGCCATGTTGGCTGGGAAACGGATACCAGCCAACAACTCCTGTATCGTGTCTAGTCATTCCTCTGTACGTACGGCTGACTTCGTCCCAAGGTAGACGGGAGGGGAGAGAGCCCGGAAGGTGCTCAGCCAGTTGGAGCTCGGGGCCTGTTGTTGCACCGGAGCCTGCTGTGCCTTAAAAGCATCAAGAATGGCGGTGAGCGTCTGCCCCAACTCAGACTGTTCGAACTGAGTGGGTATGGGAGGGGTAGGAGTACCCCCCATCGGCTCAACATGCAGTGGAACCTACACATACACGACAAATTTGTGGTCAGGTTGGCTAAACTTAAGGTCAAAGTTGGACAAACTTAATGTGAATTACATATGGGCACACCACTGCTTCCGCTAAGTCAGTTTGTCCCCAAACGGACTAACCAAACGGGGGTGGCACCATTGTTGAATGACTTCTTAGTTGAGGATCGTGGCAAACTGTTACCATTTGTAAGACCCCTCCTCCCTGGATCCCAAAACACGGCACGAAGGGGGAGTCTTATGCCCGGAACAGCCGCCTTGCGGTAGCATTAGCACACGGGCTAACCTATACCACAAGACGCCTATTCTGCCGGCTACAACAATATCAATAAAACATGCCAACCCAACCAAAAACATGAGCAAGAGAAGTCAAAATCCACACTAAGTAATATATAATGTCCAAAACATGAAATAATGAGAAGCTAAACATGCTTCTACAAAATATCAGAGTACAGCTAATCATTGCCCAAACGGGCTACATCAGAGTAATCAAAATACTAACATCACTAACCGATGGTATCGACGGCACCGTTACATCAGGCCCTGTCGTCCTGGCCTGGCTGTCCTGCTGCGTAGTCTGCGACTGCTCTACCTGCGGCGTGACCTCCTAAAAAGGAAGACGTAGCAACCGTTAGTCGAAACGACTAAATGGTTTCACATCCGCTCCCCCGGCGACTCCTCGGCACCGGGCGGAGAAAAGGAACATGAGTATAGTATATAACAAGTATGCAAGTAAAGGAGTACAAGCAGATGGCAAGGTACATGAATATAATGTATAATCTAGCAGTTCTACAAGCTATCATCATATAACAACAGGTGTAAGGAAATCTACAGCAGGAAAGTAACTTAACTTATAAGAATGCTCATACAAACTTATAAGTTAAGGATCGGGTTACATAAAGTAACTCATCGTATAGGAGTGCCCATACAAACTTATACGATGAGGATCTTGTTGTGCAATGTATGAAATGCTATGAATGCTATGCAATGACTCACCCATGCATACCCATGCAATTGCTATGTCGACACAGGCTATAGTTCCCACTTTTCGAGCAGGTAGCTAACCTCTCAGGCATCAGCCGCCGTGGCCAGGCGGTGACAGTAGAACGGGCACTTCTACTACTAGGCGGGTATCACACTACTTCACCTAGGCCTCCGTACGCCTCAACGCTAAGAACACAACAGCGGAGCCCATGCGTACTATGGCCCAGCGGGGTCTTGGGTAGATGTGCACCAAGAACACAGCCCGAACTGGCCTTGCGTGACCCAGAAGGGGCCTCGGAAGAAAGCACGAGGACACAGCCCAACCGTTCACATGGCCGGAGGGGCCTCGGGACGTGAACACCGAGGACACAGCCCAAACCGACCAAGTCTAACTGCCAACTCCCATCGGTGTGACGACTGGCGAGCCCGTAGACCTGCCACACTATCCTTAACCCAGGATTACGATACCGCGTGTCGACTCACACCACATGCAAATACCACATCAACATAACATGGAAGGGGCCTCGGAAGTAAGCACGAGAACACAGCCCAACCATCCATCCACACCTTATCTCAACACAACCAAAACAAATGATGTCAACACCGCACTTACATCCCTTCATAATACTACCCGTAGGGAGACGACTCTCTAAGTATTGGACTACAAGACTCATTTCATTAACCAAACATGTCCATGATCATAATCTATTCATCTATATGACTTTCCAAATGATGACAATGTAATATAAACATGATACGCATATAAAGATCTATCACACTTTTCATTTGATAATGTCATAATATAAACATGAAGTGCACAATTATCAATCTTTCAATTCCTACCAATTCAGTTCGCTTAAATAATATTGTTTCTCAATTTGATAACATGAAATCTGCAACAAATGATTAATCATTCATCCAAGCCAAGTGTCTTGCATTATTAATTCCACCGAATCAAAATCCATTTTTCCATTAAGCCCAGAATTTAGGTGCAGGCTGAATCTGGACAGCAATTTCGACCGGAGATTCCTGAAGCTACAAGAATCCGGTGAAGACGTGTAACCCCACGATGGAAAGGTCTTTCCGAGGTCTACAACTCTCGTATTCAGACCTCAACCCAGATTTGATATTATCCTATTTGAAATCGGACTTGAAGTCCGCTGCGTACAGAACACAGTTTCTGCATACAAGATTTATTGAACACCATTTTCGTTTATACTTTCCCGTGGCTACAGACTTCTCCAGAAGTCGTGCAACCATTCGTTGGAAAGGTATTTTCAAGCGCTTCAACTTTCACGTTAAGCTGAAAGCCCAGATCTGGCCATAGCGTACATACAAATGGCCACGAAGTTCGCTGCGCGCAGAATACAGATTCTGCACGCATCTTAAGGCGGAATGAACGGATTCGGTTCATCTTCCTACTCAAGGCGATTCTTCCCAAATCATTCCAGAAAACCTCCTCACTTATTCACCCTCAAGAGGCCAAAACCCTTCACGAAACCATCCATTATCATCACATTGAAGAAGGGCGTGGTTGAAGAGATCTAAAACCTAAGACACAAGTCTTAGCATGGCCTTTCCTAGAAAACTCCTCCTCACCATCAAGACTCTCTTGAGTCGATGTCTCTCCTAGGAAAATAACTATAGATCTAGCACCAAGGGAGAGGGTAGGAAACTCACATTGGCTCCAGCGGTACCACCATTTCCGGCCATGGATCTCGTAGTTCTCCTTGGCGGCATCTTCTCTTTCACGGCGATGGCGGATCTCCTCCGGTAGAACTTGCTCCAGCAGTTTTTCCTCTCACCAGGAGTTCTCACAGGAATAGGGGATGAAATGAGAATGAAAACGGCTAGGGTTTTCTCTCCCCCTTATATATAAAATGTGACACGGGTAGGGACACGGCCGTGTCCTTACCCGTGTCCTGCCTGGCGAAGCGGCAACGACAGTTTCCATGTCGGTTCAATACTTGACACGGGTAGGGACACGCCCGTGTCCCGACCCGTATCCACATGACACGGCCGTGTGCCTGGCCGTGTCCTTGGCCGTGTCCTTCTCGGGTTGCATCTTGACACGCCTCGTCGAGCTCAACTCGACGCACACGGGTAGGGACACGCCCGTGTCACTACCCGTGTCACTTGGTGTCGACACAGTTCGACGATCTCGACACGCCTCGTCGAGCTCAACTCGACGCACACGGGTAGGGACACGCCCGTGTCGCTACCCGTGTCACTACCCGTGTCACTACCCGTGTCACTACCCGTGTCACTACCCGTGTCTTTTCACACTGATTTCTCCACTTCTCCACAAGTGCAGTCCAATTCCCTGCACTTCTCAGGACTTGAGTCAACCCTCCTGACTCAAAAACACACACTAGGGGCCTAGAACGATTCGGGACGTTACAGAGCCTCGCCAAGCAAGGTGGCAGGAAAGCCACCCGAGGGCATGCTGACGCACCTCCCCTTGCCGCATCCTCAAGCACAGCTTCAAGCCACATCCGTCGGCGCCAACAAGGCTTGACCCACCTCAGTCCTCACCACTGTCAGCGCCAACCCTAAACTTTTAGTTTTCGCCTGATATTTATGCTAGGGCACATGCCCGACGACCATGTCTGGTGCTAGGCCCGCCCATGCTTACCGTGCAAACGATCTTAGCTAGAAAATAATTAGGTGATCTCATTAGCTGATGCTAACTACTTACAGCTCGATGGGAAGTAGAAGAACTGAAGAGGTAGCAGCAGCTCTGTGCTAGCAGCTGCGTTGTAACGCCTCCACTCGTCACATGGAATATAACGGTGGGTCAGGCCGGGGCCCCACGCCATATATCACAGACAAGCGTCGGAATTACGTGTGGAAATTAAAATCTACTCGTCTCCTAACTCAAAACATTCTAGCGTAGCATTTTAAGATGGATGAACTCAGCTCAATGAATGTCCACTAATATACAAACTCCACATTTATATATCAAAATTAGGAATGTATACAACACACACACCTATGGCCTTAAGGCCTTACATGTTCCTCTTTACACAAATGTACATTTCATACATCGGCACGCAGGCCGGCCACATATGAAATCCAACCACGCTTCGCACGGCCTTCAAGGGCCTTTAGCAGCAAGCCTCCATTCCGCTCAACTCAATGTAATCATCAGCACCTGCAAGTAGTCATCCACCCAAGAGCAGCAAACAAAGTAACGGTCAGCATTAGCTGACCAATTATAACGACCCTACCCCTTACCCGGGACAGTGGTTCCTTCCTTGTATGCATTATTATAACTGTCTCTATCAATCTACCAATCACAACCATATCATAAATGCCGGTATCCACCAGATGCTCCGTGCACTCAGGGCACCTTATTGGTGTACCGGACATTCCAGTCGTACATCGTCGATCAGAGTTTCTTCACTTGTTGGTTGGCCGGTTCCATCCTAGTCCACCAATCTCGCAGGCTGGCTACATTCCGTCCATATCACTCAGAGGTACTACCTCACAACATCCACGAACAACCAGAGCAGATCGACCCACCCAAGTGGTGTAGCAAGCCAGGCTTATCGATGCTCCCCAGGCATTACCACCAATCGACCCCTCACCTATTTCCAATCGACCCACCCCTGTGGTGCAGCAAGCCGGGTTTAATTCGGCTCCCCGGGCGTTGCCACCAATCGATCCCTCATCTATCCAGATCAACCCACCCTACTAGTGTAACAGGTTGGGTTTATCTCGCGCTCCCCAGACGTGCTACCAATTGATCTCTCATCACAACCAGGAGCTTACTCAAAGCATCCATACATTCATAAGCACATCCATACATCCATCCAACAAAGCATAAACCTTTCATATCATCAAATCCATGGAGTCTTCTCTGGTTTACCCATAATCATCACCAATCCAGAATACCCGTCCAGATGGGCTTCACACAGCATGCATATTCCGTACTCCACACTTCTGGCTCTAGATGCAGACTCAACCAAGGAATCACTTGCGATATCCACCTCTTGGTGGAGAATCCCATGCACATGCATAAAGAAAGGACTTTGATGTCCAAGAAGGAGATCGTTACCCTTGAAGATCGCTTCGATGCCATGAAGTAGCCGGATGGAAGTCACCGCCTCAGCTTTACCTTCACGAATCCGCTCTCGGATCTTGAATCCGCACTCCGCAGCTCCTTCAGCTGCTGGTTTTCTCCTTCCTCCTTTCCTTCCCTAGCTCTCCCTCTCTCTTTCTCTCTCTTGGAAAGTGAGAAGAAAAAGAAGAATGAAAATGAGGGAATAACTCCTCATTCTTGGCCTTATATCCACAGGGAAACTGCTTGGACACTTGGCTCCAAGATAAGGGAACGAACGGCTCTGATTTGCCCAAGAATAGGCTGAACACGGCCTAACACGCCATGTGACATGCCCGTGTCACAGGCCGTGTCACTTAAGCGGTAAGAAACCGACTCAAATCCAACCAGTACACGGCCCTGTGACACGCCCATATCACACCCTACAAGCCCTTGTCATGCCCGACACGTCCATGTCCAATAGCCGTGTACTTCACACAGTACAATCTCCACTTCACCCGAGCGGGACACGGCCATGGGACACGCTCGTGTGCCATGTCGTGTACCCTAGGACACACCCGTGTCTGGCAGCACATGCAGTCCCGCCTGAAACCCGCAAGGGACATGCCCGTGTCACAGGTCGTGTACTCTGCATTCGATGATCGTCGACCAAAATTCGTCGACCACACACCCAACTGCTCAACCCGAGCATGACACGCCCTGGGACACGCCTGTGTCCCAGGCCGTGTCACCCAACCTGAAACCCAAATTGGGCCTTGGGATGTTACAATCCTCCCCTCCTTCAAAAAATTTTGTCCCCGAAATTAGGCTCACCTCCAGACATTCACTAAAACACTCTTCGTTACACCACACCATAGCAACCGAACACTCAAATAAAATGAGCCGGGTTTGAGCTCAGAGGCCGCAGCTTGTCTCGCCCCATAACATCGCACAGACCAAACAACACACAGCACAGACACACATACAGAACCTCCTCATGTGCACATCCATCCACAAAATTCATTAAGTGTGTTATATTCAAAAACAACATTATCTCTCGATTGATCGAGCACTTACATAACACCACTGTGCACCAACATTTCAACGTTTAACATAACATACCACATATATGTACACTAGTATCATCATCAGTAGTTACAGTAGTCACATCATCTATGGTTCCTTTTGCTCAGCCGCTTGATTAAACACTCGAGGTGTCAAATTAAACACTCGAGGCTGAACTTCACCAATTGAACTTTGTGGCTCTTGCACTTCCAAATTATGCAATCGGGGTTGCGTCCGGGATGCAGATGACTCGACCACTGCTTTACCCTTTTCTTCATACGACGCACCTGTCTTTTTATCACTTCCTGAAGGGGCATTCCAACAAAACTTAGCTATATGTCCTTGCTTCCCGTAATTATAACATATATGTGTATCAACACGTCCTTGCCCATGTGTAGCTCCCGAAGACACAGTCGATAGAGCTGATTTAGCAGGCCTGAACTTTTTCTTCTCCCGTCTACGAAACTCTGATTGCTCTGACTGGGGCACTTTGAATTCTGGCTTCTCCACTGCCATTCTCTTCTTCTCTTGTACTCGCTTCAAATCTTTTTCCAATGCACGGGCTGTATCGACCAACGCTTGGAAGCCTTGATTCACTAAACTCGGGAGTGTCAATCTCAACTCATCCCGCAGTCCCTCATAAATCGATTCATCTTTTGTGCTTCCTCCGCGAAGGTAGACCCCGCATAATCTCCCATTCTGGTAAACTCATGCAGGTACGTATCAATATCAGTCTCACCCTGCACCAGACGTTGAAACTCGTTCTCCATCGCAATTCGCTACGCAACTAGCAAATACTTGTCTAAAAACAATCTGGTGAATTCATCAATTAAGACCTCCGCTAATCCTCGACCTGCCAAGTGATGCACTTCCATATCATCCCACCACAATCTCGCATCTCCTTCCAGCAGAAAAGTGGCTAAGGTCACTTTCTGCTCCTCCACAGTCTTGATTGCCATCAGGATCCTCTTCACTCGTGCTAGCCAATCTTCCGCCTGCGTTGGGGAAGTCGCCCCACCAAACGTAGGTGGATGAAACTCCATAAAGTGCTTCAATGACTCATCCGTTGCTTTCTCGTCCACCACAACTGCAACACGCTCTTGCCTTGCACCGGGCCGTACTGGCACCCCAGCAGGCCTTGCCTGCCCAGTAGGTTGTGCCTGTAACACTGCAAGCACCGTCTCTATCACCATCCGTATGGTCTCCGCCAAAGGAGGCGTAGACGCTTCAACTAGTGTTGTACTCTCATCGGACCGCTGGGGCTCAGACTGCCCAGCACCACTCCTTGCCACCTAGCAATGTACAAAACATCATTAATCATCCATGTCATAACAATAATTCTACATTGACTACACACTCACGCTCTTTACGTGCATGGAATACATTCCTCGTGGACATTCGTGAGTTCAAATATGTTCTCCTCCCAAATAATCTCAACCTGGCTCTGATACCACTTTGTAACGCCTCCACTCGTCACATGGAATATAACAGTGGGTCTGGCAGGGGCCCCACGCCATATACCACAGACAAGCGTCAGAATTATGTGTGGAAATCAAAATCTACTCGTCTCCTAACTCAAAATATTCTAGCACAGCATTTTAAGATGGATGAACTCAGCTCAATGAATGTCCACTAATATACAAACTCCACATTTATATATCAAAATCAGGAATGTATACAACACACACACCCATGGTCTTAAGGCCTTACAGGTTCCTCTTTACACAAATGTACATTTCATACATCGGCACGCAGGCCGGCCACACATGAAATCCAACCACGCTTCGCACGACCTTCAAGGGACTTTAGCAGCAAGCCTCCATTCCGCTCAAATCAATGCAATCATCAGCACCTGCAAGTAGCCATCCACCCAAGAGCAGCAAACAAAGTAACGGTCAGCATTAGCTGACCAATTATAACGACCATACCCCTTACCCGAGGCAGTGGTTCCTTCCCTATATGCATTGCTATAACTGTCTCTATCAATCTACCAATCACAACCATATCACAAATGTCGGTATCCACCAGACGCTTCATGCACTCAGGTCACCTTATTGGTGTACCGGATATTCCAGTCGTACACCGCCGATCAGAGGTTCTTCACTTGTTGGTTGGCCGGTTCCATCCTAGTCCACCAATCCCGCAGGCTGGCGACATTCCGTCCATACCACTCAGAGGTACTACCTCACAGCATCCATAAACAACCAGAGTAGATCGACCCACCCAAGTGGTGTAGCAAGTCGGGCTTATCGATGCTCCCCATGCATTACCACCAATCGACCCCTCATCTATTTCCAATCGACCCACCCCTGTGGTGCAGCAAGCCGGGTTTAACTCGGCTCCTCAGGCATTGCCACCAATCGATCCCTCATCTATCTGGATCAACCCACCCTAGTGGTGTAACAGGTTGGGTTTATCTCACGCTCCCCAGACGTGCTACCAATTGATCTCTCATCACAACCAGGAGCTTACTCAAAGCATCCATATATTCATAAGCACATCCATACATCCATCCAACAAAGCATAAACCTTTCATATCATCAAATCCACAGAGTCTTCTCCGATTTACCCATAATCATCACCAATCCAGACTACCCGTCCAGATGGGCTTCACACAGCATGCCTATGCCGTACTCCACACTTTCGGCTCTAGATGCAGACTCAACTAAGGAATCACTTGTGATATCCACCTCTTGGTGGAGGATCTCATGCACATGCAAAAATAAAGGACTTCGATGTCCAAGAAGGAGATCATTACCCTTGAAGATTGCTTCGGCGCCATGAAGTAGCCGGATGGAAGTCACTGCCTCGGCTTTGCCTTCACGAAACCGCTCTCGGATCTTGAATCCGCACTCCGTAGCTCCTTCAGCAGCTGGTTTTCTCCTTCCTCCTTTCCTTCCCTAGCTCTCCCTCTCTCTTTCTCTCTCTTGGAAAGTGAGAAGAAGAAGAATGAATGAAAATGAGGGAATAACTCCTCATTCTTGGCCTTATATCCACAGGGAAACTGCTTGGACACTTGGCTCCAGGATAAGGGAACGAACGGCTTTGATTTGCCCAAGAATAGGCTGAACATGGCTTGACACGCCCTGTGACACGCCCGTGTCACAGGCCGTGTCACTTAAGCGATAGGCAACCGACTCAAATCCAACCAGTACACGGCCATGTGATACGCCTGTGTCACACCCTACACGCTCGTGTCATGCCCGACACGCCCGTGTCCAATAGTCGTGTACTTCACACAGCACAATCTCCACTTCACCTAAGCGGGACACGGCCATGGGACACACCTGTATCCCATACCGTGTACCCTAGGACACACCCGTGTCTAGCAGTAAACGCAGTCCCGCCTGAAACCCGCAAGGGACATGTAACAACCTCATCCGTTCATATGATATATTCTAGAAGGTCCGGCCGGGGCCCCACAGGATATACCACAAAACAGTCGGTGAAGGTACAGGATGATACCAGAGTAGCGCATCGCACCTATCACAAGCATTCTAGCGGAAGCCTCAACTACTTGAACTCCTCATGAATGGCCAAACAAGCGTTTATATAAATATAGGAATGTCTTACAATATGAACAAGCATTGGCCTTATGGCCTTACATAGCTTTCACACAGTGGCCTAAACAAATTGGCGCGCAGGCCGGCCACAATAAAAGAACACACACAAAAGAACACACTTAACCTTCGAGGGCTAACAGCAGCAGTAGCAGCAACACCAGCAGGAGCATCAACCTCTATGCGTCCCGCTCGGCTCTCCAGTACCTGTGCAAGGACAATCCACCCAACGGTGGCAAACAAAAGCAACGGTCAGCGTTCAGCTGACCAAATTATAACGACCCTACCCCTTCTCTCGGGGCAGCGGTACTTTTCCCTGCAGGCATATCATAACACAAGTATGGCAAGCTATATCATCAAAAGGTGCTTTCACGCACACAAGCCATCACAACCGTTTGCCACCCGGCCCAACGGTCCGTGCACTCAGGGCACATTCTTGGTGTTCTGGCAACCTCTTGCCCACCACCGTATCAGGGTTATCACCCAACGGTAAATCTCTTGAGCATTTACTCCATGGCGTGCAGCCGGAGTTAGTCCTCGGACACCGGGATGGCCCATAGCCCCCCGTTGTGTCATGGCGCGCAGGCCGAAGACTCTTGCTATGCGCTCCAACAGACCGCACTTTTGGTCTCACGTCAGACGGACATAGCGCAGGTCGGATCCTCCACCCCCCCCCCCCCCCCCCCCCCCCGTTGCTCAAATTGCCTTGTCTTTTCCGCGTACAGCGTACTCATGGCTATATCAAAGGCGCGGGTCGGTCTCACCAATCCTGTTCTGGCATTCAAGCCTGGGTATGTCACTATACCCATTTCCTCACAGCAACAGCGGGTCTTTCCTGGGCACACCAGTACTTCCTGTGACTCCCGTCACTGGTGGACACCGCAAATTACAAATGTCAGGGGTCTTTCCTGGGCACACCCCAGTACTTCCTGCTACTCCTTTTCGCAGGCATAACACGTAGACTCCGTACACTACACGTTTATCACGGAGTCTTCTCCGGTTCGTATGCAACATCACCAATCCAGAACAACCTGTCCAGATGGGCTTCACACAGCATGTCTATTCCGTACTCCATTTCCGGATCTATATGCACAACAAAGGGGATTTCAAGAATCACCCAAACGACTCCCAAAAGCAGCCACCTCTTGGTGGGGGAATCAAAAGATATGCCAAAAAGGAAGCCTTCACATGGCTAGGAAGAAAAGTCGTTACCCTTGACGATCGCTTCGGTGTCATGGCCTCCAAGCTAGCTTGCAAGACTCGCAAGAGCGTTTCCTCCGCAATGCTGGCTTCGGATCTCTCGTCGGTAAACCGCAGCACCACCAGCAGCAACCCCCTTTCTTCTTCCTCCTCCTTTTTCTCTCTCTTTCTCTCTCTTGAAGAAAGATGAAGGCCAAGGCAAAGTGATTTATACTTCTCTGATTTCGGCCCTTAAGGAAAAAGAAGAAGAAGCTTCAGCCCTTGGATCCAGACTGAAGGAATGGACGGCCACGATTCTGCCAAAAACACAGATTTTGACCCGACACGGCCTCGAACACGGCCGTGTGCCAGGCCGTGTGCCTCAAGCGGTGGTCAACCGACTTATCCAAACCAGTGACACGCCCACGGGACACGCCCGTGTCATGGGCCGTGTCACCAACACGCCTTCAGACACGCCCGTGTCTGTGACCGTGTACCTGGGTGAAAAAAATCTCAAATCATCCCGAGACTTCACACGGCCTGTGACACGCCCGTGTCCCAGGCCGTGTGCCCAGACACGGCACAAAGACACGCCCTGTCGAAACCTCGGCGGGCTGAGTTCGTCGCCTGATTTGACACGCCCTGTGACACGCCCGTGTCACAGGCCGTGTTCAACACTCGACACTCACTTCTCGACACTCGACGATCGTCGAGTAAAACTCGTCGAGCATGCGACACGGCCTTGGACACGCCCGTGTCCTGGGCCGTGTGCCTCCTCTCGACGGATCGTCGAGACAAAAAATCGTCGAGACAAAGCCCAATCGTCGACACAACCTCGACACGCCCGTGTCGCAGGCCGTGTCACCTGACACGCCCTGGGACACGCCCGTGTCCCAGGCCGTGTCACCCAAAAATTCCTGTTTCAGAAATTTGGGCTGTTACAATCCTCCCCTCCTTCAGGAAATTTCGTCCTCGAAATTCAGACACAGGAAGGCAATCAGAAACAGCAAGAAAAATGTTACAACATAGAAAAGTTTATGTTACAACATCCGCGCTATAAGTTACAGAAACAACTCAGGGAACTCTTCTCGCATAGTCTGCTCGCGTTCCCATGTCAGCTCTTCACGGCCGCAATTGTCCCACCGGACTTTCACCATGCCGACCGTCTTGTTCCGCAACTGTTTCTCAGCTCGATCTTCGATCTGAATGGGTCTAACTCTCGTTGTTAGCCCATACTCCACCGGCACACGATCATCCGTGATCACTTGAGCTGGATCTTTCACGGCCTTCCGAAGCACCGAGATGTGAAAGACATCATGTAATCCACCCAAGTCCGCCGACAGAGCTAGCCGATAAGCCGCTTCGCCAATTCGCTCAACTACTTCAAAAGGACCCAAAAATCTTGGACTCAACTTTTTCAATCGTCGAATCCTGGAGACACCTTTGAATGGCTTGATCTTCAAGTAGACCCAATCGCCAACCGCAAATTCAACATTCCGGTGTTTGGCGTTGTAGTACTTCGCTTGTCGATCTTGAGCAATCAGCAATCTCTCTCGAATAGTCCGAATGGTTGAGTTTGCTGCATCCACCTCATTTGGTTTAACAACCCGGGCTTCACCCGCTTCTACCCAAGCCAAGGGAGTACGACACTTCCTTCCATATAGGGCTTCATATGGTGCCATCCCAATGCTTGCCTGGTAGCTGTTGTTATACGCAAACTCTACCATATAGAGATGATCTTCCCATCTCTTTCCGAAGTCAAGGGCGCACATTCGGAGCATGTCCTCCATTGTTCTGTTGGTACGTTCAGTCTGGCCATCCGTTTGGGGATGAAAGGCCGTACTGAAAGTCAGTTTCGTGCCCAACAGTCGGTGAACTAGCCTCCAATCATTTGACGTAAATCGCCCATCTCGATCACTTACGATGCTCCGAGGAACACCGTGAAGCCGCACAATTTGATCAACATATAACTTTGCCAAACTTTCAACCAAATCATCCCGCCTGTTCGGGAGAAAATGTGCTACTTTTGTTAGCCGGTCAACTATCACCCAAATGGAATCATTTTCTCGCTGCGATCTTGGCAATCCATGCACAAAATCCATGGAAATATCATCAAATTTCCACACTGGGATCGGCAGTGACTTCAAATAACCGCCCGGCTTTTGGCATTCCGCCTTCACCATCGCACATGTTTGACATTTGGCTACATATAGGGCAACATCTTTCTTAAGACCTGGCCACCAGAAAAATTTCTTCATATCGTTGAACATCTTTGTGCTCCCGGGGTGAATGGAATACTTCGTATAATGTGCTTCATACATCAGTTCTTCCCTCAACTTCCCCACATTCGGGACGCACAAACGGCCCTCTTTTCGTACAAGACCGTCAATCCAGGTGAATTTGCCCTCTGGCCCTTCATTCACATAGCGTAAGAGATCTTCATCCAACTCCGTTGCCCGTCGAACTCGGTCCGCAAGGTCACATTGCACCTCGATCCAGTTCAAACATGCAGTGGCAGTGGAATTCTTGTCAACACAATAGATCTCCAATGCTTCCAACTCCTGGATAAGCCGTTCATCATGCCTTTGTAACCAATTTGCTCTAGCCGGAACTCGCCGACTCAAGGCATCCGCGACAACATTTCCCTTCCCGGGTGTATAATGAATCTCGAAAGTGTAATCCCCAAGGAACTCCAACCACCTTCGTTGTCGCATATTCAAGTCTTTCTGCTCTAACAGATACTTTAGGCTCTTATGATCGGTATAGATCTCCACCTTTACTCCATAAAGGTAGTGTCGCCACAACTTGAGTGCAAAAATCACCGCCGCTAGTTCCAAATCATGGACGGGATAATTTCGCTCGTGCACCTTCAGCTGGCGTGAGCCATAAGCAATCACCTTTCCATTCTGCAGAAGAACGCAGCCTAAGCCGCTCCCTGAGACATCACTATAAATGACAAATCCATCGGTTCCACGTGGCGAAGACAACACTGGCGCCGTGGTCAACCGAATCTTCAGCTCTTCAAAAGCTCGTGCGCACTCTGGCGTCCAAACGAACTTCTGATCTTTTCGCGTCAGTGTGGTTAGCGGCAAAGCGATCCGCGAGAAGTTCTCCACAAATCTTCTATCGTAGCCCGCAAGTCCAAGGAAACTTCTGACCTCGGCCACGGAAGACAATATTGGCCATTCTTGTATGGCTCTTATCTTTGCTGGATCCACTGCAATGCCCGTTCCACTCACCACATGGCCCAAAAATGCCACTGACGATAGCCAAAACTCGCACTTCGAGAACTTGGCATAGAGCTGATTTTGCCTCAACGTGTTCAGCACCAACCGCAAATGAATCTCATGCTCAGCTTTAGACTTCGAGTACACCAGGATGTCATCAATGAACACGATCACAAACAGATCCAGGTACTCGCGAAAAATACGGTGCATCAAATCCATAAACACCGAGGGCGCATTGCACAATCCAAATGGCATGACTGTGAACTCATAGTGCCCATAATGCGTTCCAAATGCGGTTTTGGGAATGTCACCTTCCCGAATTCTTAACTGGTAATAACCAGACTTCAGGTCCAACTTCGAATAGACGGTCGAGCCCACTAGCTGATCGAATAACTCATCAATCCGAGGTATAGGATACTTATTCTTCTCGGTCAGCTTATTCAATTCACGGTAATCGATACACAACCGTAACCCACCATCTTTCTTCTTTACAAAAAGCACAGGCGCGCTCCAAGGTGACAGACTTGGGCGGATATAACCTTGCTCTAGCATTTCTTGTAGTTGAACCTTCAACTCAGCCATCTCTTTAGGCGCAACGCGATATGGCGAGCGGGCCACGGGTTTCGCACCTGGGGCCAACTCAATTGTGAAGTCAATCTCCCGCTGGGGTGGTAGCCCAGGGAGATCCGTGGGAAACACATCTGTAAATTCTGCCACAATCGGAACCTCGCACAAACTGGCCTTAGGCTCAACAGCCTGAATTAGTGCAAAGTAACACTCTGCACCTTTCCGAACAGCCTTGACGACCTGGAGTGCAGACATCAATGTCCCGCCCACTCCTCGCATACCCGCGAACTTTGTCTCCTGTTCGGTATTCTGGCCTAACGTGATTTCTTTAGACTGGCAATCTATCATAGCATGCTGCTCCGCAAGCCAATCCATCCCAAAAATCACATCGAATTCCGATATTGGCAAAACAAATGCGGTTAAACAAAAATCCCGACTTCCGAACTGAACCGCCACATCGCAAGCTTGATCCACAAGCATCCAACAACCATTCGGCAACACCACTTTGACGCTATCTGTCTTTGCACGACTGGGTATCCCAAGTCGCGTGAGAAACTCTCGAGACAGAAAAGAATGCGATGCACCTGTATCAAACAGTGCTCGCGCCAGCGTGTCCCGAATCATTACAAAACCTATGACAAACATGTCACACACACAAACCACAAACATAGGGGTACTAAGCTAAGCATACAAACATTAGCATATGCAAAACTACTCATACCTGTGATTACGTCACTCTGCTTGATGGCCTCTTGCAGGCCAAGATTGTAGACTCGGGGTTGCGCCTGCGAGGCAGAGGAATCCACCACCGCCTTTCCTTTTTCCGCATAAGATGCCCCCGCCTTCTTTTCACTCTTTGGCGGCATCCGACAATCTCGCGCAATATGCCCCATGCGGCCACAATTGAAGCAGACCCGAGTATCTGGCTTAGAGGTAGCCCCTGACGTTGCTCCCGTTGTAACGGATGAAGGAACTTGTCCACTAGGCTTGGACTTCTTGCCCCATCTCTTCTTATAGAATGGTTTCCCCGATCGGGGCGCCTTCCACTCCGGTTGCGTCAGAGTCAAAGCTCTCTTCCCTTGCACCCTTTTCATATCTTTTTCCAACGCGGTCGCGGTGTCAACCAATGCTTGGAAACCTTGATTCACAGAACTAGACACAAGGAACCTCAACTCGTCCCTCAGTCCTTCATAGAACCTGTTGGTCTTCCGCTGCTCATCAGCAAATATCGAACCCGCATACCGCCCCAAGCGCATAAATTCATGCAAATAGGCATCAACACTGCTCTCGCCTTGGGTCAACCGTTGGAACTCATTTTCCATGGCTATCCGCTGAGCCGCAGGAAGGTGCTTCGCGAGGAAGAGCCGGGAGAATTCTTCCATTGAGACTTGGGTTAACGGACGACCCGCCAAATGATGCAACTCCATCTCATCCCACCATAACCGAGCTTCTCCTTCAAGCAAAAAGGTAACTAAAGTAACCTTCTGATGCTCCGCCGTTCCGATCGCCGTCATCACTCGCTTGACGCGCGATAACCAATCCTCAGCCTGCGTCGGGGTTCCCGCTCCCGAGAACGTAGGCGGATGGAAACTCATAAACCGCGTCAGTTGCTTCTCAGCCGCTCGAGGAGCCAAATCCATGACAGGTTCAGGCCTCGCCGCCACCTGTTCTGGCCTCACAGCCGCTTGCTCCTGCCTAAGGGGCTGGCCTTGAATCATGGTAAATAAGGCCTCCGCATCTAAACGGACATGTTCCGCAGACGGTGGAGGTGTAGGCACCGCGGCTGGTGCCGTACTTTCATCAGAACGCTGGGGCTCAGACGGCCCAGCTTCACTTCGTGTCACCTAAAGGTGGACAAGACACATACATTAGCAATCGTACCCAAGCAAACAACACAAAATAGGAACACGCAGGTTCCTCAAACATACAAAAATGCATTCCTATCATGGACATTCAGGAGTTCATTCGTAGACTTTGGTGTGCACAAACACGGGCTCGCCACCCCACAAAAGAAGTCGGCCACGACTTCGAGAGGGAAAGACCAAGACAACCGATACCAAAAATGTAACAACCCCATCCGTTCATATGATATATTCTAGAAGGTCCGGCCGGGGCCCCACAGGATATACCACAAAACAGTCGGTGAAGGTACAGGATGATACCAGAGTAGCGCATCGCACCTATCACAAGCATTCTAGCGGAAGCCTCAACTACTTGAACTCCTCATGAATGGCCAAACAAGCGTTTATATAAATATAGGAATGTCTTACAATATGAACAAGCGTTGGCCTTATGGCCTTACATAGCTTTCACACAGTGGCCTAAACAAATTGGCGCGCAGGCCGGCCACAATAAAAGAACACACACAAAAGAACACACTTAGCCTTCAAGGGCTAACAGCAGCAGTAGCAGCAACACCAGCAGGAGCATCAACCTCTATGCATCCCGCTCGGCTCTCCAGTACCTGTGCAAGGACAATCCACCCAACAGTGGCAAACAAAAGCAACGGTCAGCGTTCAGCTGACCAAATTATAACGACCCTACCCCTTCTCTCGGGGCAGCGGTACTTTTCCCTGCAGGCATATCATAAAATAAGTATGGCAAGCTATATCATCAAAAGGTGCTTTCACGCACACAAGCCATCACAACCGTTTGCCACCCGGCCCAACGGTCCGTGCACTCAGGGCACATTCTTGGTGTTCTGGCAACCTCTTGCCCACCACCGTATCAGGGTTATCACCCAACGGTAAATCTCTTGAGCATTTACTCCATGGCGTGCAGCCGGAGTTAGTCCTCGGACACCGGGATGGCCCATAGCCCCCCGTTGTGTCATGGCGCGCAGGCCGAAGACTCTTGCTATGCGCTCCAACAGACCGCACTTTTAGTCTCACGTCAGACGGACATAGCGCAGGTCGGATCCTCCACCCCCCCGTTGCTCAAATTGCCTTGTCTTTTCCGCGTACAGCGTACTCATGGCTATATCAAAGGCGCGGGTCGGTCTCACCAATACTGTTCTGGCATTCAAGCCTGGGTATGTCACTATACCCATTTCCTCACAGCAACAGCGGGTCTTTCCTGGGCACACCAGTACTTCCTGTGACTCCCGTCACTGGTGGACACCGCAAATTACAAATGTCAGGGGTCTTTCCTGGGCACACCCCAGTACTTCCTGCTACTCCTTTTCGCAGGCATAACCCGTAGACTCCGTACACTACACGTTTATCACGGAGTCTTCTCCGGTTCGTATGCAACATCACCAATCCAGAACAACCTGTCCAGATGGGCTTCACACAGCATGCCTATTCCGTACTCCATTTCCGGATCTATATGCACAACAAAGGGGATTTCAAGAATCACCCAAACGACCCCCAAAAGCAGCCACCTCTTGGTGGGGGAATCAAAAGATATGCCAAAAAGGAAGCCTTCACATGGCTAGGAAGAAAAGTCGTTACCCTTGACGATCGCTTCGGTGCCATGGCCTCCAAGCTAGCTTGCAAGACTCGCAAGAGCGTTTCCTCCGCAACGCTGGCTTCGGATCTCTCGTCGATAAACCGCAGCACCACCAGCAGCAACCCCCTTTCTTCTTCCTCCTCCTTTTTCTCTCTCTTTCTCTCTCTTGAAGAAAGATGAAGGCCAAGGCAAAGTGATTCATACTTCTCTGATTTCGGCCCTTAAGGAAAAAGAAGAAGAAGCTCCAGCCCTTGGATCCAGACTGAAGGAATGGACGGCCATGATTCTGCCAAAAACACAGATTTTGACCCGACACGGCCTCGAACACGGCCGTGTGCCAGGCCGTGTGCCTCAAGCGGTGGTCAACCGACTTATCCAAACCAGTGACACGCCCACGGGACACGCCCGTGTCATGGGCCGTGTCACCAACACGCCTTCAGACACGCCCGTGTCTGTGGCCGTGTACCTGGGTGAAAAAAATCCCAAATCATCCCGAGACTTCACACGGCCTGTGACACGCCCGTGTCCCAGGCCGTGTGCCCAGACACGGCACAAAGACACGCCCTGTCGAAACCTCGGCGGGCTGAGTTCGTCGCCTGATTTGACACGCCCTGTGACACGCCCGTGTCACAGGCCGTGTTCAACACTCGACACTCACTTCTCGACACTCACTTCTCGACACTCGACGATCGTCGAGTAAAACTCGTCGAGCATGCGACACGGCCTTGGACACGCCCGTGTCCTGGGCCGTGTGCCTCCTCTCGACGGATCGTCGAGACAAAAAATCGTCGAGACAAAGCCCAATCGTCGACACAACCTCGACACGCCCTGCGACACGCCCGTGTCGCAGGCCGTGTCACCTGACACGCCCTGGGACACGCCCGTGTCCCAGGCCGTGTCACCCAAAAATTCCTGTTTCAGAAATTTGGGCTGTTACAGGACACGCCCTGTGACACGCCCGTGTCACAAGCCGCGTACTCTGCATTCGACGATCGTCGACCAAAATTTGTCGACCACATACCCAACTGCTCAACCCGAGCATAACACGCCCTGGGACACGCCTGTGTCCCAGGCCGTGTCACCCAACCTGAAACCCAAATTGGTCCTTGGGGTGTTTCATGCGCTCACTTTGACGGCCATCGACCAGTGGAGGAGAATGGGAGAAATCTGAACACCTTGACCAGTCGGAGTGGAGTTGTCGATTGTGGAGGAGTGATCGCCGGAGTTAATGCATTGTTGGAAGACGACGTGGAGATGGCACAGAAAGTGGCGAGCGGGGAGGCCGGGAGTTGAGCTATGCAGATAGGGTTATTTATTAATTTACTTTAAGTGTTAACTTGGTTCATAAATACTAGTAGAATTAGAAATTATTTTGGAGGGAAATGAAATTTTTCCCTCCATACATATTTTAATCAAAATTAATTAGCAAGGAAAATTTGAAAGGAGTTTTTTTGTTTCTAATTAGCAATAAATATTTTGCAATGAAATAATTCGTTACTAATTTAATTTGCAACAAAATAATTTGTTGTTATTTTTGTAGGTAAAAGTAAAACTCATAACCCTAGCTAATTTTGATGCTAATTAGCAACAAATTTTTTAGCGTTCCTAATTTTCCTTGCTAAATTATGATTTTCTTGTAGTGGCCTTACACTCAGGCTATTCAGCCCTACAGCTTCAGGCACGCGGCCCTACTCTCAGAGTACTGCAGCAATCCTACAACTCAGTACCCTTACAGGTACCTACATCTCAGCCTCCTCCAAGGCCTACAATCTCAGTGACAAACTTGTCACTTATAGCTCAGTGACTCATCAGTCGCCTACTTCAGGCACAAGGCCCTACACTCAGGCTAGAAGGACAGTCCTACCTCAGATCCACACTGACCACAGAGCATGCAAGCTCATTCTGAATTTTCCTGACAAAATTTGTGAAGATTTCAAGGGTTTCATTCTTTCTTCTAAGAAAGAACACCCAAGTAAATCTGGAATAGTCATCAACCACCACAAGGGTGTAGACCTTCCTACCTAGACTATGAACAGGCATAGGACCAAACAAGTCCATATGCAGGAGATACAAGCATCTCACAGAGTCCTTGGCCCCAATGCTCTTGAAAGAGGTCTTAGTCTGCTTACCCTTTTGGCAAGCAGCACAGATACCCTCCTTGGAGCATTTCATTTTGGGATCATTCCTAACAAGCTTATCACTGAAGAGCTGACCAATGGTCTTATAATTCAAATGTGTCAGTCTCTTGTGCCACTAGACATAATATGAGACTTTCTCATCTACAACTAGGCATATAGGGGAACTATTATTTAAGCAAGAAAAATTTAAACAATAAACATTCCCACTCCTAATGCCTGTTAAGATGACACTTTGGTCGCTTAACCTCTTGATGTGGCACCTATCCTTGTGGAAGGAAATGTCATAACCAAGATCACATAGTTGGCTTATGCTTATGAGGTTGTGTTGCAACCCCTCCACAAAAGCCATCTTTATGATGGTGATTATGTCATTTGAGATATTACCATAGCCATTGGTTATCCCCTTATCTGAGCCTCCAAAAATGACCTTGGGTTCATTCTTTACTAGAGTGTACTCCTTCAATAGCTCATTTGTTCCAGACATGTGCCTAGAACATTCACTGTCCAAGTACCATTTAGGGGATTTGGTACTTGAAATAACTGAAAAGAATGCAAGTCACCTTACCTTAGGACCCCAATTTCTGTTGGGTGTTAGGTTAACATTAGCCTTGAAATAACCATACATTCCTGCAGAATTCCTGACAGGTTGGCAACCTCGGGACACTGAGGGGTTGTGCCAGCAATCCACAGCATAGTGGCTCACTTTACCACAACACCAGCACTCATAGATATTATATCTCCTTTTCTGTTTGGGACCAGCATTTGGTTGTACTGCTTCCTGAACAATAGGGAGATGTGTTGCTCTATACTTCTACCTTCTTTCAGCAGCAATTTGACTGAAGGATGGTCTTTCAGCTGGCTGTGTTGGTCTTCTCTGAGAACCACCAACTGCATGTCTCTTTTCAGCTAACATGCATCTGATAGCATTTGAGATTGTCATTCCAGCCCTGCCAGAATACTCACCTTGAGTCACAACTTTTGTTGGATGATTTAGATTTTTAGCAGCATCAATATCTTTGAGTTTTGGGGTTGGAGCACCAAAACATGGTCCAGGATGGGCCATTTGGATTTCCTCACGGGCAGCCTTAAAGTCTTTCACATGGTTGTACCTTCCACCATGGCTGGGGCCACATTAGTCCATACCAGTGGATCTGTCGTTCTCCCAGTGACCATAACATCTTTCATGGTCATACCTGTTAGAAGGCAACAACACTCTCTGAAAAGGAATTTGAGGCAGTGAGGCTAGAGGCACAACTAGTTTCTTTCCTTTTCCATTTTCTTTTAGATTGGAAGGTCTAGCAAATCCCTTAAATCCCAACCCTTTCTTACCAGCTTAGGTAAGCTGGGTATCAATTAAGGGTAGCACAGTGCTTGGCTTAGAAAATTTTGTCACCAGCAATTTCTCATTAAAGAGATTTTTTTCAAGTTTCTGGATAAGTTTCTCATTTGAGATTCTTACCACAGACTCACTGTCAATGATATCCTTGAGCTGGCCTGCATGTGCAGCCATGTCAGTGAGGGTTTTTTCTTGATCTTCACACTTGCTTTTAAGACTAAGAAGCTCTTTTGTCTGCCTCTTTGCAAGTAGCTTGCATTTCTTGAAAGCCTCAAGAATTTCTCCATACTTGGCAATTATGGAGTTTACATCATCCTCAGAGTATGAATCCCCTTCATCTCTTGATTATTGAGCTTCAGAGACTGAGTCAGCCTCATGACTAGAAATAAAAGAATGTGGTTTAGCATGTACCTGAGACTGACCAGGCAGATCCTGGCTGCTTTCTTCATCTATCATTGCCATCAATTCATGGCACTGAGCATCTCCTTCCTCATCTCCATCCACCTCTGAGTCACTATCTGAGTGTGATAGAGGGGCCCTGATCCATATTCTAGTAGCAGGGAACTCTTCAGGTTCCTCTTCAGCAGCAGCAATAAGCCCAACGTAGGCATCATCTTCTTCACTGTCTGACTTAGAGGAAGAGTCAGACTAGGTCTTCTCCTTCTTGGCCACTAGGGACTTCTCTTTCTTCTTTCCCTTGTGGTTCTTCTTCACTCTTTCTTCTTTCCTCTTTACTAGGCAGTCAGCAATTACATGCCCAGGTTTGCTGCAGCAAAAATAAATAATGTTAGAGTAAGATTATTTATTAGAGTTATGAGCATACCTGTCCTCCTTAGAGAATTTCCTTCTGTGCTGAGAGGAGGAAGAAGGCCTTTTGTTCTTCCAATGCCCCTTGTTCATGAATTTCTGAAACTGCCTAGAGAAGGCAGCAAGGTCCTCATCAGATGTATGGCTGTCAGATGAGCTGGACCTGGAGCTCTCAGATTCTGATACAGCAGTTCTCCTCACTGGAGAGATCTTCCTTTTGCTCCTAGTTGAAGCATCAGCTTTGAAAGCCACAGATTTCTCCTTACTCTGTGACTTGCTGGTCTTCTCTTCTTCTTCCTTCCTTGCAGCAAGCTGCATCTCATAGGACAGTAGCTTTCCAAACAGGGTTAGAGGTGGTGTGTCTGCTAGCCTGCCCATCTCCCTAATGGCAAAGATCTTTGTGTCCCATTCTTTGGTGAGGGACTTGAGAAATTTGTCATTCAGCTCATAGGTACTGAAGGCCCTTCCATATGTTCTCAATTTATTGACAGTTCTGAAGAATCTCTCAAAACTTTCAGCAATGCGCTCAGACTTTCCTTGTCTGAAGGCCTCATATATAACGCCCCAAAATTTGAAAGAGGGACGATCAGCGTTCTTGGCCAAGTTTTGGTCTTAGTTGGGGGTGGAGTCACACGGCCTAGGACACGGGCGTGTCCCTGGGCGTGTCCCGCTCGGGTGGTGTAGTAAGGCGCGTGGTCGTCGAATTTCGGTCGACGAAATATTTGGGAGGTCACGCCCTGTAGCACGGGTGTGACAGCGGGCGTGTCCCCTCGGTTCGACGATCGTCAAGTGTCGATCGTCGATCGTCGAGTGGCGATCGTCGAGTAGGGGTACACGGCCTGGGTCATGGGCGTGTCCCAGGGCGTGTCAGGGTCGTTCGACGATTTCCCCAGCAATCTATATTCGACAATTTCCCTGCGTTCGATGATTTTGCCAGGGATTTGCGTTCGACGATTTCCCTGCGTTCGACGATTTTGCCAAAGTCTCCGTTCGACGATTTGGCACGGTTCGACGATCTTGGCTCGACGATCGTCGAGCGCGGGGCAGATTGTGGCGTGTTTGACTCTGTCGACGCGGAGTGTCGACATAGGGGTTTTTGGCGGGATCTTGACTAAATGTCCCGACACAATTTAATTGGTCGCGGACGTGTACTGCTCCGGTTTGGTGAACTGTGTGGTGTTCAGCCCCTTTTGTCCAGGTCAGACCTGGATCGTAGCCGTGCATTTCCCTTTTGTGGGAATCGACGGCTGGTGGTTAATCTGATTGGGATATACCTATGTATAGGATTTCAACACCCTTATTTTTTCTGTCGCTGGTTCTCTGTCTGAGTTCTAGAGAGAAGGGAGAGTGAAGGAGGAAGAAGAGATTGCGGTGCTTTTCATCCGGCTATTTTTCCATGGCTAGGAAGAGGAGTCGGAAGGTAACGACACTTCTCCTCTTGATTTTAGGATGCATGTTTTAGCATCTTTTCTTTTCTTGTTTTTGGGCACCAAACTCTCAAATGAGAGGGGTTTGGGTCGCCAAGGTTCAAGAGGAACCTCCGGGTCGATTGAGTCCGTCCCCGGCATGTTTTTGCATTAGAGATCCGCTTCGTTAGTGGATTAGGCATGGCGGGTGAAGCCGTAGTCGTGACCGTTAGTCCAACTTGGTGATGTTGCATACGAGATTTAAGGATTCGTAGAGATCCGTTGTGGCAAGAGGTTGTTTGTGATGTGTGATGTTTGTGGTGTTCTTCCTGTTATCTTGCGTGAGTACGTGTAGCCGGTACCGGACAAGGTTAGCTCCTCATTGGCGGTAGATGGTTTCCTTAGTGGATAAGGTTAGCTCCGCATGGGTGGTAGATGGTTTCCTTGGTGCACGGGAACGCTGCAGTACGAATGAGGGATTCTGGTGGAATTGTCTTGGATTGTGATGTGCCAAGGTGTGGCTGTGTCTCCGTGGTCGGCTGGCTATCCCGTGACGTGCAAGTCATGTGTGAAAAGTGTCCGGGTGAGACTAGTCCCCTTTTGTGATACTGACGAGAACGCCGAGCATGGGGCAAGCCCGGGCAATGAGGCCATGAGCGGGTGGGGTCCAGCAAGGGTTCTTAGAATCGGTCAGTGTGTTGGACGGAATCCTGACATGAGAAGTCAGAGTTTCCGGCAAGCCCGGGTCTACGACCGTGAGCGGGTGGGGTCTTCGCAAGAGTTCCGTGTAGCGGCTTGTATGTCGTTGGGGGATTGTGGTTCCCCTTTGTTTGCGGCTTTATGCCAATGGGGAAATAATGAGTACACAAATGATGTGATGTTGTGCTAGATGCATACACAATAGGGTGCCTTGGGTGAAGCCCGGGTGTTGCATTCATGTTGCATAGTAGGCCATATTATTAAATGCTCAACAGTAGAGAACATGTATGATGTTTGAGATATCCAAGCCTGTTTCCTTAGTTATTTTTCTTGCTTATGAATATTGCATATGAAGTGCTAACTTGCAGGTTGGAGGAGTACCCCGGGGTCTATTAGGGGCGGCCGGGAGGAGATGTGTTGGTTACACAGTTTGAGGTCAGTCTTTGTTGTCCCACGTTACTAATAATTTTTACAGGGCAAGGCTCGCAAGCAGGAGCTAGCTCGCCGACCAGAAAGGCCTAAGCCTCATGAAGTGTTACCTTTTTGATGCTTCTCTACTTTTATGACATTGTATGTATGATGCCCATGTGACCGGCTTGCATGCGGAGGTAGACTAGGTGTGTTATGCACTTTTATGACTGATGTATTCTTTGAGTTTAGACTCGCTCTTGTTGTAAGGCCATAAGGCCATCTTGTTACTCTTGTAGGCGTGGATAACTTTTAGTCTTGCTTGTTGTTTCTGCTGTGTTGCGTTATGAATTTTGGGATTGGGTAGTTATATCATCTTATAATACTGAAGTTGTGGCGTCTGTATGTTGTGGGGCCCCGGCCGGACCCATATTATACGGTCATTACAGGGGAGGTGTTACAATTTGGTATCAAAGCGAGGTTAGATTCAAGGTCAGTGCGTAGAGAAGTTATCCACATAAGAGTAACGCGGGACCATGAGTGTCCTTATGTTTAAGTCTTGTGATTAGAGACTGATTCCTTGTTTCTTGTTTTCTTGAAGTGTGTAAGCAACGAGGCGGGTACATCGAGAGCAAGAGAAGAACTTTCGGCGAGCAGTGCCACTGCTCCGGGTCTTTTGAGCACGGGTGTAAACCCGGCCGACTTCTGTCGCATGCTTGCAGAAGCAATGGTGGCAGCCCAAGCTGCAGCGACAGCTCAGGTAGCAACCCCTGCTACACCGGATACGGCGACGGCCGTGCCAGGTGGAGAAGCCAGGCGAGTAGAGCCATTAGCAGAAAGAGTGGTGGTCGGGCATGGGGACCGGCAGATGAAGTACTTTCTGAGCTTCCATCCTTCGTCGTTCAAGTGAGTTGGTACGCCAACTGATGCGGAGAATTGGTGGGCTCGGATTCAAGAGATTTTGAGGGCTGCAGAGACGCCAGAAGAGAAGAAATTTGAGTATGCGGCGTTCATGTTAGAAGGATACGCCAAGTTGTGGTGGGTGAGCCATAACGGCCGCCAATTTCCTGGACGCACTCCGTCGATGGAAGAATTTGTGGATGCTTTTCTAAAGAGGTACATTCCCGTTTCTACACGGTTGGCCCTTCAGAGGCAGTTTCTGCACTTAATGCAGCGAGACAAGACGGTAGACGAGTATGTGCAGGAGTTCACCCGTTTGGGTCGTTATGTGGGAACGACGATGGCAGATGGTGTAGAGAGGAATAACCTCTTTTATCAAGGGCTGAGGGAGAATCTGAGACAACCCCTCATTGCCATGAAGAGAGCTGGTTTTAATGAGCTCGTTGAGGCTTCCAGGACATTGGAGAGTGATCTGGAGCGAACCCAACGTCGTAAGGGTTTCACTCCCAAGCAAGGGGAAGGGAAGCCTTCCCAATTCCAGGGAAAGTCTGAAGGGAGTAGGTGGAGGAAAAATCCTCACACTTCCAGGTCCGGTGAGAAGAGCAAGTGGACGTCTGGGGGTTCTCACTCTAGGGGACCGCCGACGTGCTACAACTGCGGTAAGGTGGGGCACATCGCTCGTGTTTGTCCTCAAGGAGGAGTGGAGCAAGAGGCAAGTCAGGAGAAGACGGTGCGCTCCGGCCCCAGTGCCGCAGAGAAAGGAAAGATGGTGGAGTCGAGTGCTTCTCGGTTCCAACCGGTGCAACCAAGGGCCTACAACCTTGGATAGCAGGAAGCGATCCGCCAAACCGATGTGGTGACAGGTATGAGGAAATTTAAGTTTAACTTTGTGCTTCATACTTTTAGACCTTTACGTGTGATGTCTATGTTATAGGCTTCGTATTAGTTTTCGGATACCCCGCTAGGGTATTGTTCGATACGGGAGCATCGCACTCCTTTCTTGCGGAGAGCTTCATCCGGAGAATAGGAGTTGAGTCATTATCAGCAGACGCAGAGCTGAAAGTGCGCATGCCCAATGGGTCATCCATGACCACCGGGGCCAAAGGGCGCATTTGTTGGGAGCTGGACGGAGTTGACTTCGTATTGGTAGCAGCGGTTTTACCATTGGTTGAGTTTGATGTGATTTTGGGCATGGACTGGCTTGCAGAGCAGCGCGCCAGTATTGATTGCATATCCAAGGTGGTGACCCTAAGGAGCAAGGGGCAGGCGGAAGTCAAATTTGAAGGCCTTTGTGGACTGGCCTTTTCCCTGATTTCGGTCATGCAGTTGATGCGGGCGGTTAACCAGGGTGGTGTAGCGCTTGTAGCGTTATTGGAGGTTCGCCTATCCCAGTTGTCTATTGAGGAAGTGCCCGTAGTGGCAGAGTTTAAGGATGTGTTTCCGGATGAACTTCCTGGAGCGCCTCCTCGGCGGGAGATCGACTTCTCGATCGAGTTAGTGCCGGAGGCTATGCCGGTGTCACATCCTCCATTAAGGATAGCACCAAAGGAGTTGGCTGAACTCAAAGTACAGTTGCAGGACCTGTTGGAGCAAGGGTATATCAGACCCAGTTCTTCGTCGTGGAGCGCGCCGGTGTTGTTTGTAAAGAAGAAAGACGGTAGTATGCGGCTGTGCATAGACTACCGAGAGCTGAATAAACTGACCGTCAAGAATAAGTATCTGATTCCTCGGATAGATGACTTGTTCGACCAGTTGGTGGGGTCGGTGGTGTATTTAAAATTGGACTTGAAGTCAGGCTATTATCAGTTGCGAATTCGGGACGAGGATATACCCAAGACTGCATTTGGTACGAGGTATGGACACTTTGAGTTTACGGTGATGCCGTCCGGGCTGACGAACGTGCCATCAGTGTTCATGGATCTTATGAATCGAGTATTTTGGGAATACTTGGATTCTTTTGTGGTTGTCTTTATTGACGACATCTTGGTGTATTCCAAATCGGAAGTGGAGCATGAGACTCACTTGAGAGTGGTCTTGCAGGTGTTGAGAGAGAATCAGTTGTATGCAAAGTTCTCAAAGTGCGAGTTCTGGTTAGCGAAGGTGGCATTTTTGGGCCACGTGATTAGTGGCGATGGGGTGGCAGTGGATCCAACAAAAGTGGAAGCCATCAGAGATTGGCCGGTTTTGAGGACCGTGGCAGAAGTCCGAAGTTTTCTTGGACTAGACAGGTACTATAGGAGATTCGTGAAGAATTTTTCGCGGATAGCTCTACCCCTCACCTCACTCACTCGTAAAGATCATAAGTTTGTGTGGACTCAAGAGTGCAGTCAAGCATTTGCGGCACTGAAGGAGAGACTGATGATGGCTCCAATCCTAAGTCTACCGCAAGGGACCGAGGGATTTCAGATCTTCAGTGACGCATCGGGATGTGGGTTGGGTTGCGTTTTGGTTCAACATGGTAAGGTGATAGCTTTTGGGTCAAGGCAGCTGAAGCTTCATGAGAGGAATTACCCCGTCCATGACTTGGAGTTGGCGGCGGTAATTTTTGCGTTGAAAATATGGCGACACTATGTTTATGGTGCAAAGGTGGAGATCTTCACGGATCATAAAAGCCTGAAGTATCTTTTGGATCAAAAGGACTTGAACATGCGGCAACGCATGTGGGTTAAGTTCCTTCGAGACTACGAGGTGGCGATTCAGTATATGCTAGGTAAAGCCAATGTGGTGGCGGATGCCTTGAGTAGAAAGTACTCGGGGCAAGGGAATTGGATCGAAGCTCATGATGAGCGGTTGGTACGGGAATGGGAGTCCCTTGGTTTGGAATGTGTGGCGAGAGGCGAGTCCAGCGTGGCTCGGTTGAACTGGATTGAAATGCAGAACGACTTGTCCGATCGTATTCGGGAAGCAACCCGTTTGGATGTGGAGTTTCAACCATATGTGGTGGAGGCTAAAAAGGGCGAGAGCAGCGCCTGGGAGATGATTGATGGGATTCTGAGGAAGGACGGAAGGGTGTGTGTACCGCAGTTCGGCAAGCTCCGTGAGGAGTTGATGTTTGAGGCTCACTTCACAAAGTACTCCATTCACCGGGCAGTACAAAGATGTACTTGGATATGAAGAAATCCTTTTGGTAGCCGGGGCTAAAGCGGGACGTAGCTTTGTATGTGAATCGTTGCCAAACTTATGCCTTGGTGAAGGTCGAGTGTTAGAAGCCGGGCGGGTTCCTGAAGCCTCTTCCAATCCCTGAGTGGAAATTTGATGACATCTCCATGGATTTTGTACATGGTTTGCCTAGATTGCAGCAGGGCAATGATGTTATTTGGGTGATTGTGGATCGCTTAACCAAAGTGGCACACTTCATCCCAAATCGGAAGGAGGACAGCGTAGAGAAGCTGGTGGAGTTGTATGTTCGCAATATTGTGCGACTGCATGGGATTCCTAGAAGTATAGTCAGCGATCATGACGGACGTTTCACGTCCAAGGACTGGAGGTTGGTTCAGAAGAGTTTGGGGACGAAGCTAAAGTTCAGTACGGTGTTCCATCCTCAAACTGACGGGCAAATCGAAAGAACGAACCGTACTATGGAGGATATGCTGAGAATATGCATTCTTGACTTCGGCAAGAAGTGGGAGGATCACCTCTTCATGGTGGAGTTCGCGTACAATAACAGTTATCAAGCAAGTATAAAAATGGCGCCATACGAAGCTTTGTATGGGAGACGGTGTCGAACACCGATGTCTTGGACAGAGGCGGGAGACACCAAAATTTTGGGAAAGGAGGTGGTAGTTGACGCTTGTGAGTTGGTACGGACCATTCAAGAGCGTATGAAGGTGGCGCAAGACCGACAAGAAAAATACTTTAATGCTCGTCACAGGAAGTTGGAGTTTGCGGTAGGTGATTGGGTCTATTTGAAATCAAGCCGTTCAAAGGCATCTCACGGATTCGCCGACTTAAGAAGTTGATTCCAAGGTTTTTGGGACCTTTTGAAGTTGTTGAACGGGTGGGAGAAGCAGCCTATTGGTTGGCGTTGTCCGCGGAGCTGAGTGGATTGCACGACGTCTTCCATGTATCCGTCTTGAGGAAAGCCTTGGTGGAGGCTAGTGGTGATCGATTCGGCATCGGTGCCGATAGAGGAAGACTTGAGGACGCGAGTCCATCCAATTGCTATAGAGGATTCGGAGATTCGGGAGTTGCGGAATAAAGAGGTCAAACTCGTGAAAGTCCGATGGGACAACTGTGGTCGTGAGGAGCTCTCTTGGAAGCGAGAACAAACCATGCTGGAAGAGTATCTAGAGCTCTTCAGTTCAGGTACCATTTAAGTTTTGTTCCTTTTTGCTTTGTAATTTCGGGACAAAATTCTTATAAGGGGGAGAGAGTTGTAACGTCCCAAAATTTGAAAGAGGGACGATCAGCGTTCTTGGCCAAGTTTTGGTCTTAGTTGGGGGTCACACGGCCTAGGACACGGGCATGTCCCCGGGCGTGTCCCGCTTGGGTGGCGTAGTAGGGCGCGTGGTCGTCGAATTTTGGTCGACGAAATGTTTGGGAGGTCATGCCCTGGAACACGGGCGTGACAGGGGGCGTGTCCCCTCGGTTCGACGATCGTCGAGTGTCGATCGTCGATCGTCTAGTGGCAATCGTCGAGTAGGGGTACACGGCATAGGTCACGGGCGTGTCCCAGGGCGTGTCAGGGCCGTTCGACGATTTCCCCAGCAATCTACGTTCGACGATTTCCCTGCGTTCGACGATTTTGCCAGGGATCTGCGTTCGACGATTTCCCTGCGTTCGACAATTTTGCCAAAGTCTCTGTTCGACGATTTGGCAGCATTCGACGATCTTGGCTCGACGATCGTCGAGCGCGGGGCGGATTGTGGTGTGTTTGACTCTGTCGACGCGGAGTGTCGACATAGGGGTTTTTGGCGGGATCTTGACTAAATGCCCCGACACAATTTGATTGGTCGCAGACGTGTCCTGCTCCGGTTTGGTGAACTGTGCGGTGTTCAGCCCCTTTTGTCCAGGTCAGACCTGGATCGTAGCCGTGCATT
Organism: Platanthera guangdongensis; assembly: GCA_039583875.1. Lineage (NCBI taxonomy): Eukaryota > Viridiplantae > Streptophyta > Magnoliopsida > Asparagales > Orchidaceae > Platanthera > Platanthera guangdongensis. The sequence continues at coordinate 47,957,343 of CM077161.1, read as the reverse complement.
TCCCTTTTGTGGGAATCGACGGCTGGTGGTTAATCCGATTGGGATATACCTGTGTATAGGGTTTCAACACCCTTATTTTTTCTGTCGCTGGTTCTTTGTCTGAGTTCTAGAGAGAAGGGAGAGCGAAGGAGGAAGAAGAGATTGCGGTGCTTTTCATCCGGCTATTTTTCCATGGCTAGGAAGAGGAGTCGGAAGGTAACGACACTTCTCCTCTTGGTTTTAGGATGCATGTTTTAGCATCTTTTCTTTTCCAGTTTTTGGGCACCAAACTCTCAAATGAGAGGGGTTTGGGTCGCCAAGGTTCAAGAGAAACCTCCGGGTCGATTGAGTCCGTCCTCGGCATGTTTTTGCATTAGAGATCCGCTTCGTTAGTGGATTAGGCATGGTGGGTGAAGCCGTAGTCGTGACCGTTAGTCCGACTCGGTGATGTTGCATACAAGGTTTAAGGATTCGTAGAGATCCGTTACGGTAAGAGGCTGTTTGTGATGTGTGATGTTTGTGATGTTCTTCCCGTTATCTTGCGTGAGTACGTGTGGCCGATACCGGACAAGGTTAGCTCCTCATTGGCGGTAGATGGTTTTCTTGGTGGACAAGGTTAGTTCCGCATGGGTGGTACATGGTTTCCTTGGTGCACGGGAACGCTGCAGTACGAATGAGGGATTAGGGTGGAATTGTCTTGGATTGTGATGTACCGAGGCGTGGTTGTGTCTCCGTGGTCGGCTGGCTATCCCGTGATGTGCAAATCATGTGTGGAAAGTGTCCCGGCAAGTCTAGTCCCCTTTTGTGAGACTGACGAGAACGTCGAGCATGGGGCAAGCCCGGGCAATGAGGCCATGAGCGGGTGGGGTCCAGCAAGGGTTCTTAGAATCGGTCAGTGTGTTGGACGAAATCCTGACATGAGAAGTCAGAGTTTGCCAGCAAGCCCGGGTCTACGACCGTGAGCGGGTGGGGCCTTGGCAAGAGTTCCGTGTAGCGGTTTGTATGTCGTTGGGGGATTGTGGTTCCTGTTTGTTTGCGGCTTTATGCCAATGGGGAAATAATGAGTACCCAAATGATGTGATGTTGTGCTAGATGCATACCCTATAGAGTTCCTTGGGTAAAGCCCGGGTGTTGCATTCATGTTGTATAGTAGGCCATATTATTAAATGCTCAACAGTAGAGAACATGTATGATGTTTGAGACATCCAAGCTTGTTTCCTTAGTTATTTTTCTTGCTTATGAATATTGCATACGAAGTGCTAACTTGCAGGTTGGAGGAGTACCCCGGGGTCCGTTAGGGGCGGTCGGGAGCAGATGTGTTGTTTACACAGTTTGAGGTCAGTCTTTGCTGACCCACGTTACTAATAATTTTTACAGGGCAAGGATCGCAAGCAGGAGCTAGCTCGCCGGCCAGAAAGGCCTAAGCCACATGAAGTGTTACCTTTTTCCTGCTTCTCTACTTTTATGACATTGTATGTATGATGCCCATGTGACCAGCTTGCATGCCGAGGTAGACTAGGTGTGCTTATGCACTTTTATGACTGATGTATTATTTGAGTTTAGACTCACTCTTATTGTAAGGTCATAAGGCCATCTTGTTACTCTTGTAGGCATGGATAACTTCTAGTCTTGCTTGTTGTTTCCGCTGTGTTGTGTTATGAGTTTTGTGATTGGGTAGCTATATCATCTTATAATACTGAAGCTGTGGTGTCTATATATTGTGGAGCCCCGGCCGGACCCATATTATACGGTCATTACAGGGGAGGTGTTACATCATACTCCTGGTTGAGCATGGATTTTATGTCATCTCTCACCTCTTCTAAGCCCTCCATGAACACCACTAGGGTGTCTCACATCTCCTTGGAGGTCTTGCAGTGCACCAGAGTCTGGAATGTTGAATCATCTGCTGCACTGACAATGATATTTTGAGCTCTCTTGTCCATGGAGGCAAGGAGTAGCTCATCCTTATTCATTTCTTCATAAGATTTAGGAGTCCGGATGTTGGAATCTAAAACTGAAATCTTCGTGGGGATGAAGGGTCCCTCTTGGACTGTGATGTAGATCCTAGGGTCATCAGCTTCCATGAACATCCTAACTCTTTCCTTCCAAAGCTCAAACTCTTCCTTTCTACAGATTGGCAATTTCATGGCTCCCAATTCCTTGTAGTTTACACCAGACCCAATTACTTATCTTGTAGCTAGCCTTGGAGGTATACTCAGATTGTTAAATTTTGTTTGAGTAACCTTCATCTGATACCACTTGAAAGTTATTTAATTTTAGGTTAGCTAATCACCTAGATGGGGGGTGAAGATCTTTTAATAAATCTTTTGTTGTTTTCAACTTGTTCTATCTAGTGCTTGTCCTTAAATCCTGCAATCACAAAGAAAAACAAGTACACACAGCAAACACAAGAATTTATAGTGGTTTCCCAATTGGGTACATTCACTTTCCCTCTCCACCTATCCAACTTATTTGTTTGACTCGGCACAAACTCCTCCACTTATGCTCCTCAGAGCTTACACATCGGGCCCTCAGCCTTACACATAGATTCTTCTCAGAATCCAACTTAGAACCACAAGGGTTCCTACCTCAGAGCTCTATAGAACTCCTACAGCTCAGTGATCCACTGATCACCTACCTCAGCCTTATTTCTAAGGCTTACACTCAGGCTCTTCAGCCCTACAGCTTCAGGCACACAGCCCTACTCTCAGAGTGCTGCAGCACTCCTACAACTCAGTACCCTTACAAGTACCTACAGCTCAGCCTCCTATAAGGCCTACAATCTCAGTGACAAACTTGTCACCTACAGCTCAGTGACTCTTCAGTCACCTACTTCAGGCACAAGGCCCTACACTCAGGCTGGGAGGACAGCCCTACCTCAGATCCATACTCGGATCCTATCTTAGAGAGCAGCACTCTCCTACCTCAGGAACTTAAGCCCTATAGCTCAGATCCTCACTCGGATCCTAGCTCAGTGCCCCAATAGGGTCCCTACCTTAGTGACAAACTTATCACCTACCTCAGGCACAAATTGCCCTACACTCATATTCAGGAAACCTGAATCCTACAGGAAATAAATACAATAAGTTGAAGAAATTAAAACAAATGACTTAGAGAAATGTCTCTGAGTCAACTTTGCTGGACTAAGCAGATTTCAATCTAGCTCACTTGCTGTAGAAGGAATCAGCCTTCTTCTACAGCTATCACTTTTTACTGTTGCACAGATAAGCAGCTTCCACCTTGCTGATGAGATGAATCAGCTAAACTGTTCTGTTGAGAACAACCTTGTTGTGCTTGAAGTGCTCCAGTAATCCTTCTTTGCCTTCAGGCTATCTTGGTTGGACTTCAGCTTTCAAGCTTGATCGAAAGTAAATGTACAGCCGCCTCTTTTCAATATTTCTTTTTCTGTGTTCGTTTGATTCGTTAACCCTAATCCCTTTTCTATTTCCCCTTGTATATGCGTTGATTTGAATCAATGGCACCATAGTATGTGGGCTCACCAAGGATTGGTGAGCGCCAACTCCATCAGAAAGGGACAAAACATCTTTCGGCGCTGTAGTAGCTTTCCCGCAACGGATTCCTGCAATTTTGACTTTGATGACATCAGCAGTGGTCATCAACATCTGGACTTAGAAAATATTTCAGAATCTCATCAAACGTTGAGTAGTGTTGAGACACTCAACGCCATCAGTCTTGTCTCTCAGTGCTTCTGGACTTAGAAAATTCTCTGGCTTTCTCTCAGCGGTTTTGTATCAGCGGTTTCAGCGATTTTTCATTATCAGTTGAGACAAGTCTTTGTCTCAGCGCTTTCTTTTTATTTGCTGTCTCAGCAGTTTTTGTACTTAACTGTCTCAGCAGTTTTGTCTCAGCGGTTTTTCATTTATCAGCTGAGACAATCCTTTGTTTCAGTGCTTTCTACTTCATTAGAAGCGTTGAGTGAACCTGCTTCACTCAACGCTTCTAGACTTAGAAAATTTCCAGCTAACTTTGTCTCTGTTGTCTCTGTCGTCTCAATGTCATCTTCTCAGCTGTCTCAGCGGTGTCAACGCAATCTTCTCAGTTGTCTTCAGCTGTCTCAATGATATCTTCCCGGTTGTCTCAGCTGTCTCAGCGGTCTTAATGCCTTCTTCTCAGCGGTCTCAGCGCTTTTGCCTTAGACAGATTTTATGGCTTTAGCTTGATAAGCTTTGAGCTGAGCTCGACGAACTGCAAACTGAGCTCAACGAACTTTGATCTCCTCAGCGGTCTAAGCGATTTTTGTCTTACTCAATTTTTCTCTTGCTTTAGCTTGACAAGCGTTGGGCTGAGCTCGACGAACTGTAACCTGAGCTCGACGAACTGCAAACTGAGTTCGACGAATTTTGAATCCTGAACTCTTGTGCTTATCCCACTGTATGTTGAGTTGCGCTCGACGATCAGCGAGCAGAGTTCGACGAACTCTGAGCTGAGTTCGACGAAATTTGAGTTTACTGCCCAACTCATTTTTCTTCACTTGTCCAATCATGGACGACCTGCATGCATGAACTAAAGCACACATCAAATACATTATGTTTGTATGTCATTGACCCGTTTGACTTCTTACAAAGCTGGGATATTTTGATCAATAGACCCAACACTATACACACCCACACACATACATATAAATGCAAACATTAGAAACTATTAACTTACAAAGTAAGCATGGAAAATTGTGTGGAATACGTTGTTGCGCTCTCATTAGACTCACAAGTCAAATGAATGCGTTTAACCTCAATTATAAGTTCATTAACTCATAAATTACTCACTTGAGTCGTTGAGTAGCTAAATGCGACTCAATTTGATCAACATCGTGAATTCTCATTGGAATTGGATGAAATGAAAGACATTAATTTATATTGAGTATACGAGTCCAACACAACTAATTGAGGTCTAATCAGAATTTATTTGCTCAAAAAGTCACGTTGGGGTCATCTTGTAGCTTGATTCATCCTGATTTAGCTAACTTTGTCATTATACATCAAAATGAGATGTAATTGATGTCATTGAGTTAGTATTGATTTCACGAGTGCATTGCCACTAATCGAGATCGACTCTAGTTGATTTACACAAATGTCTATACAAGTCATCGCAGTCCAAAACTGATATTAATAAGATGTTGGTCGGGTCACGGTTCATTGTGATTTTGATTACGCATCTCTAGGAGTTCAATTGACCCTGCTATCCCCCCTATCGAAGTTGGGATATTGCACAATCTACCTTGTTTGAAGACTATCTTTCTTCTTATGTGATGAAGGCCTTAATGAAGCGATTTTAGAGTGATCCGTCCATATTTATTAATATGAAAATATGTTTATTATCCCTCTGTAAGTTCTAAAGTATGATTCTTTGGTCCAATATTGATCCACATAATTGGTTGGATCAAATCTCATGTATAAAATAAAACTCATTGCATGGAACTAACATGTCATTCTTTGCACTCACAAGTCTTGTATTGATGATCATTCACATCATGTACCTCAACTTTTGAATCACTCCATTGAATCATTTTATCATCTACCTCAACCTCATTTTTTTCTTGTTAGTTGGATGAAATGGTTCTATGTTGTACACAAATATCTAAATATCCAAATTCACACATATTTTTTCCGAGCCGATAGCCATATAAATTTAAATAATTTGTATATATCATCATCCCCTCTAATTAAAATGTTTCTACTATCTCTAGAAGAACACCTTCTACAAAACCAATGAACTCAATGAGCTCTTTCTTTTGCTCATAGCCACTTCATAAACATCATTTTATAAAAATAAATTATCCATAAATTGTGCTTTCCAAATTTGAGACTGTCAATTTATCCACAAGAAAATTAATCTCCAACGACAATTAGACAACCATAAAATTTGACGAGATTAAAAGTCAGGCAATAAATTTCCATGAAGCATAAAAAATTGTCGTTGCTTCTATCCTTAACATATTGAGAATGTCTATATCTTGCTCTTTTAAACTATGAATGACTTTTGATGAGATTGAAATTACGTTTTGTTGTAGTTTCTGTTCGTCTATTACCTGGAAGTGAGGAGATATCGAAGCTGAGAAATGGAGGGCTGGTGTTGTTTGTGCTTACACAAAGTGAGAAACAAAGCTTCCGACTTCGGTGTACAAAGTGAGGAGTGATTGTCGGAGGGGAGGAGGCGAGGAGTCGACGACGGCAGACGACATCTCTTTGGAGTCGAGGACGCTAAACCCTAAATTGCATTTGATGCTTTTGAGGCTTGATTATTCAAATAATATTAATACTTTAAAACTGAGTTTTTTTAAAAGGTCCATTTTACTCTTCTAGAAAAGCTTAAATATAATATTTAAAAACTAAATTGGAGCCTCAATTTTTTTCAGAAACCAGATAGCGACAGTTTTTTTTGCCAAATATATCAGTTTTTTTTGCAAAATGTATAATCAAAGTTTAAATATAGAAAAATGCACCACGCATAATTAGATCTTATGCAATGTGCGTCATAAACTGAAGAAGTAGAAGCGAAAAAATATAACAACCTAAAGTGAACAATGCCCAAAAAAAATTTTAATGATGCATTACACTAAATTTAAACTTTCAGAATACAAATTAATATGGCGATTGTTATTAGCACTACAGTTTTGGCTAGTCGCACTACGTTTTCTCCTAATTTCTTGCACTTTTTGGAAATACGTCATGTACATCCATTTTTAGGAAAAATATTCAACACGAAAGTTGTGGATCTCGACGAGATATACAACTTTCGTGTTGAACACTCTTCCTAAAAATGCACGTACAATGTGTACTTTGTAGAAGAATGCATCCTAGCAATATTAATGTGATTGTTATTGGGAATTGTTATTCGCACATCACAATTGGATATTTATACCCAAATAACACAAAATTTAGCACTTTTTTCCCCTAAACCTACCTGATATTATACCCAACACAAACTTTGTTTCTGTTTCTCTCAAACCCTAAACTCTTGCAGCGGATCCTCCACCTCTCCGCTCGCAGTCTTTCGTCGGCGGTCAGATAATATCTCGTCGCCCGTGACGCCCTCTATTCTGCCATGCCTTCCGCTCATCTCCTCGCCGTCGGTCAACCTATAAATATTTCGTTTTAGGTCGTATGTGTATGTTTTAGCATAACAATAGAGTAGGTTAAGTCCAATATTAACTCACTCTCAAGTCCACGAGTTAGAAGTCAAAGACACACGATACCAGTGACACGGCGGCGGCGATGGCGGTTGACGAGGCGGCGGCGATGGCGGTTGACGAGGCGGCGGCGGTGATGGTTTTTGTGCTGCGTTGGCGATGGCGGTTTGCGACGATGACGATGGCGGTTTGCGGCGGCAGTTTCGATGCAGCGTCGGCGATGGCGGTTTGCTGCGGCAACTGTTTCGGTGCAGCGTCGGCGATGGCGGTTTGCGGGGACGGCGGTGGCAGTTTGCGGCGGCGGCGGTTTCGGTTCAACGCCGGCGATGGCGGTTTGCGGCGACGGCGGTTTCGGTGCAGCGTCGGCGATGACGGTTTGCGGCGACGGTGATGGGCACTTTCGACAAGTGTACCGATCGTAGTCAAGTAATAGATTTGAGTAGTTGAATCCCCAGATATCGATCTCTCGAGTAGTGCAAGTAGGGAGTGTGACTTCACTATTGAAAGAGTGATTGCAAGTGCCAACGTAACAAATGGTTTTGATTTTTGGTTTCCTAATGTTAATATTAATAAAACTAATGCGGGTCGCCTTCATCGGGTCGCTTGGGTAGATTACTCAAGCGAGTAATGAGGAAGATGGACAAACCAGAGAGGGTCGCAGTAACCTCTTCGCCACGCACGCTCCTAACAATTGTTAGGACGGCATTATCGCGTCAAGAACACAAAGGATGGAAGCACAGCAACACAATCAAGAACGAAAATATATAAACACATAGACTGAAATCATTAAGTAAATCAAGTTCGTGTTCATCAATCCAACAACCAAGCAATCAAGAGCAAAGTTACTACAAGAGAAGGGGGAGAGATACAACCAAATGCATGAAGTCTTTTCGATTTTCGCGCCAGGAGTCAAGGGTTGTTGGGCCTTGTCTGTGCTCGGTCTACGGATGACGTCCGGGGTTGAGAAGGGTTGTCACTTCCTTCTAATAGCCTGTGTTCTTCGTGAATAGCTGTATGGTTAAATCTGACCGGAGAACTCCACGTATGCAGCACCTAAGAGCTTGAAATGGAGCGTTGAGGTTGGTGAAGATGATGGCAACCGAGGATGAAGCTATTGAGAGCTTTTTGAGGGAGAACGGCGGCCAAACAAGCTCTCCAAGGAGGAGAGAGGAAAAAGTGGATGGAGGAAGGTTGTCCCGCTCAAAGGAGCGAAAATGGCGGACTGGCTCTTCTGGGCGAATGATACCTGCGGCTTAAATAGAGAAGTCAGAAATAATGATCACATACGGTTTGGTGCACGACCGTGCACTAACCGTGCGATATTAGATTCCAGAACAAGCTTGCGGAAGAAGAAGCATTGACCCGTGCGTTTCCTTCGCGCACAGACGCTTCCGCCCGTGCGCGAAGGAAAATGCATGGGTAACCACAGAAAGCAGAAATTTCCGGCAAGCGGGTGGAACTGTGTGCTTTACTTGCGCACGGGCACTTGCATGAGTAAATTGCACGATTAACCACAGACTTCTATAAATCAAAACAGCCATAGTAAAACTGTGTGTCTCCTTCGTGCACGGTTTCGAAGAAGCCGTGCGTTAACCGTGCGTGAAGATCGTCGAGCTTAGCTCCACGAAATTCGTCGAGCTCTACTCGACGCTTTTCCTGCTCAACAAAACGCACGATTGGGCAAAAAAACGTGCGCTAAGGAAACGCACGACCGTGCGTTTTCTACAAATCAAAATTTCTGCCTTGGGGAAAACGCACTACCTGCACAGCAAAAAATCATAACTGGAGCACAAGCTCCCAACACTAAATATACAACAAAGAATAACCAAAGCCGCACGAGGAGTGCCCCAGTACATACCCCCAACATTCTGGTGCAATTCGCAAACCAAAATGAGCAGAAACAGTGCACAATGGCTAACTGAGACCCTAATCAAATATATGACAATTGAAAGATATGGTACCTAAACACCTAGAGGGGGGGTGAATAGGTGACCTAAACCTTTTTTCAATTTTGTTGGCAGCTCAACAGTTATTTCACAGATTATTACAACTAACAGCAATTACAGAAATAAACAGTAATTCCACAGCACAGCACAGAAGACACACTAATTTATAGTGGTTCCCCAAACTTTGGGTACATCCACTTTCCCCCTTCGCCTATCTAGCAGTGTACTAGATTCGGCCAAACTTCTCCACTAACTCAGAACCCAACTAGGTTCCTACCTCAGGCCCAAAGCCTTACACTCAGCCAAAAGGCCTACACTCAGCCACCCAGGCCTACACTCAGCCAATTAAGGCCTACACTCAGAGTTCTTCAACTCCTACACTCAGGCAAGCGAGCCCTACCCTCAGCCTTTATAATATAGGCTTACAATTCTCTCAGATCCAATGGATCCTACAAGTTAAAGTAGAAATACAATTGCTAACTCTACAACTCAGAAAATAAGAGAGGAGTTGAGAGTTTCTTGAAGAGTTCTTGGAAGAACTCAGTTAGATCCAAACTGACTTAGCTTCCTTCAAAGCTTCTTGAGTTAGAACTGAATTAGTCTGAATCTTCTGCAGTTGTTCCTTGACCTCTGCTTCTTGAGATCCAGATATTTCTGAATCCTTCTTCTCAGCCTTAGTTCCAAAGACTGAATTCTTGGTTGGAGCTCTCTCTCTCCAACTTCTTAGATCTGCCGATGCACAGCAAGATCTTCTTGTGTTGATACTCAATATACCACTTTTACAAAGATCTGAACTCTCTCTGTCAAAAACTTTTTCAACTACTTCTATATCACTTGATCAATCTTTCTATCAATCAAATTCTGTAAACTATGGGTGCCTATTTATAGGCTTCCTTCATGGTAACCGGCTGGTCCGGTTTATAACAGACTTCTGATTTCTCTGACAGTTGCTGTAGACCGGCTGGATCGGCAGCTGTCATGTCAACCAGTCACTTCTTGAAATTTCCTAACTGTCAGATAGTGTCGAGACTTTCTGTTCTTAAGTGTCGACACTTATAGACTAAGTGTCGACACATGTTGTGTAAGTGTCGACACAAGTCTACAAGGTGTCGACACAATTCCTTGTATGTCTCGACACAGATTCTTCTGCATGTGTCGACACTGAAATTGAGTGTCGACACAAATACTTGTACTTCATTCTTTAACTGTATTCTTCTAAGTGTCGACACATGTTCTTTGTGTCGACACATCTTCATGTGTTGAAACTGTCAAGTGTCGACACTGCTTCTTGGTGTCGACACAAGTCTTCACTTTTGTTTCTTCAGCTGAGTGTCGACACATTCCTTTAGTGTCGACACTTGTACTTAGAATATTTTGTAACTTTTCTGTTCTTTGCTAAGTGTCGACACAGCTCCTTGTGTCGACACTTTCTTCAAGTGTAGAGTCTTCAATTAAGTGTCGACACATTGTGCTGGGTGTCGACACTTTCTTCAAGTGTTGACTCTTCTGGTTGTGTGTCGACACATTGTGCTGAGTGTCGACACTTTCTTCAAATACTGACTCTTCAGCATAGTGTCGACACATTGTGTTGAGTGTCGACACTTACTTCAAATACTGACTCTTCAGCATAGTGTCGACACATTGTGTTGAGTGTCGACACTTACTTCAAATACTGACTCTTCAGCATAGTGTCGACACATTGTGTTGAGTGTCGACACTTACTTCAAATACTGACTCTTCAGCATAGTGTCGACACATTGTGTTGAGTGTCGACACTTTTACTTAGACTCTGCAGACTTTTGCTGAGTGTCGACACAGCTCCAAGTGTCGACACTTTCTGGTGTAGACACAGCTCTTCTAGGTGTCGACACTTCTGCTAAGTGTCGACACAGCTTTTCTGCATACTTCTTCACTGAGTGTCGACACAGCTCCAAGTGTCGACACTCTCTGTCTGGTGTCGACTCTTCATCCCAGGTGTCGACACAATGACTCCAAGTGTCGACACTGCTTGTCTGGGTGTCGACACAAGCTTTCTCAAGTGTCGACACTTTCCCTCTGGGTGTCGACACATGGACTTAGAAACTTTTAGCTTCAGTCTAGTGAATACCTAACCTGCACAAGTAACTCAAACACACATCAAATACATTATGATGTATATCATTGAGTTAGGTGAGGCTTCTTCAAATCAGGTACATTTGACCAATGTACCCAACAATCTCCCCCTATTTGGAGAAGTCATAACCCTTAGTCAATGATATACACCACTCATAATTAAAAATTATAAAATGATGTAAAACAGGTATATGTCAACAGAGTTAAACTTAAACATGTAATAAAGCACACATGTATACTCATTCAGCATTACAGAACAAACAAGAATTAGACACATTCATCTGAACAATCATGAAATTTATTTAACAAAAATTGTTCAAACATTGTTGTTAATACATTTTCAATGATTTACACAAAATGTTTGATGTAACAGATTACAACATTCTTCAGTTTAATCTTAGTCTAATTCTGCTCTGGTTCTTTTATGACTATGCCTTTTCCAGCTTGCACTTTGGCCTTTACAGCAGCAGTAGCAGCAGGCTCAGTATCAGCAACCTTCTTCCCTTTGGAGTCCTTCTTCTTAAGTTCTTCAGCCTTGATTTTCTGCCTTTCAAAATAATGATAGGGCTTAGTAAAGTACTTGCTAGGCTCCACAGCTGTAGGAGGTAGCTTTCCTAACTTAGCCTTCCTTCTATGCTGGACAATGGCTTCCTGCCTACTCTCATGCTTCCTCCATTCTGCCTCTGAGAACCACTTGTTCCTCTCATGTGCATTGTCCTTGGCTACTTTCCAGGCTGTGAGAATGATGTTCCTAGAAGTAGGGCTCCACTGTTCAAAATCTGGTTTTTGCTCAGCAAGTTCCCTGAACTTCTTCTTTGACAGCCTAGTCTCTTCTTCTTTGTCCAAAGCCTCTTGCATAGCTGCTGTAATAGGTTGAACAACCTTTTCCAGAACAATATTAGGCTTACCAGCAGTTGGACTATACATTGTGCTTACATCAGCATGAACCATTTCAAAATCTGGAGGTGGATAGATCACCTGAGCTACTTCCTGTTGCTCACCTCCAAGATATGCACTTTGAATACCAGATTCAGCTACATTATCATCATCACACAGGGGAGGATAGCCCAGTGTAGCCCTGATGGAATTGGATATCCATTTTGCATGCTCAGAACTTGCCTTGACTAACACCCTCTCCCCCTTTATGACTTCTTGTGCTACATGATCTCTCACATCATCTTTTTGAAACCTGATTTGGCTGTCCAAATACCTTATGCCATCCTTAAAGAAAGGTCTAAGCTTGGTAAGCTGTTCAGAAATGACCTTCTGTGAATCTTTAATTGCAGTCTTTACAGCAGCAATTTCTTCCTGAAATACTTTATCAAATTCAGCTTTGGCAGCAGCAGATGATGTTGAAGGTTCAGCAGACTTACTCTTCAGTTCAGTGACTATTGCATTGTGAGAAGCTGTCAGATTATCATTCATTCTCAATTGATTTTCCAGCACATAGCCTTGCTTCTGTGCTATATCATCTACTTGAGACTTTATTTTCTCTTGATGGGTTGCCAGATAGACCACTGCATTACCACCCTTGTGGAAGCAGTCAGTCATTTCCTTCTTATTCAAATTCATTTCAAACCTTATTGATTTGATATCTTGAGCTAAATCAAACTGTAAAGACTTGTGGCCTTCATCAATATATGTCTCTATAGCCCTCCTTTGCTCATCTAGCTTAACTTGCATTGCTACCATTAAGCCACTGTAGTCTGTTGATGGAGCTTGTTGAATTAGAGAGTGTTGAGCAACTGTTTGGAGAGCCTTCTTGTAGCTCTGACTCCTTCTTTTAAAAATAAAGAATTGTTTCTTCTTAGCTTGCTCAGTTTCATCATCCTCAGACTCTGAAGTACTGGCTATATCCACCCTATCCTTAGGGCTTGATGGTTTTTCAGCTTGCACATCTTGTGCCTTCTCAGTGTCTAGCCTTATAGGCTCTTCCTGAACATCCAAGTTCTCCCCCTCAATAGCAGCACTCTTCTCTTCATCAGCAGCAGTCTTGTCCATGTCAAAATCTTCTTGATCTAAATTCAGAAATAGATCTTCCATTGTATATTCTAGGGGTGACTGTGCAGGAGAAGTACTGGTTTCATCAACTACAGCAGATGTGTCTTGGAAAACAACATCTGGTGCTTGGTTTGCTTGCTGATTTTGCTGATGAACATCAGACAAATCAGAATTTATTATAGAAAAATTGAAAGTATTAAGGTCAACAAGTACCTCTTGGATGAGGATGGTGGCTTGCTCACTCTCTAGTGTAGATGGTTCTGCTACACCTGGAATCTCCCCTTGGCTTGGATCCCTAGGGATGGGGCTAGTGTGAGGCAGCTCCCCCTGAATCTCAGCCACATCTTGACCAGCAGGGGTCTTTTCTACTATCTCCTCCTCTTGCTCATAAGGTGTAAACACCACCTGTTCTTCACTCTCAGAACTGCTTGAGGACACTTGTGTCACAACAGCAGTTTTTCTTTTCTTCCTGGGAGGAGAATCTTTCTTAGTAACTTGTTTCTCAGGGGTGGTCAATTCCTTTGACAGCACCCTTTCCCACCTGGAGAAGATTCTCATGTCCATCCTTCTCATGTGGTTGATTTTAGCTCCAGCAGCATTGCTCATGACCTCTGGTATTGTACCAGCCAGGTAGAGACTTAATATCCTGCCCAGATTGGGCTTCTTCAGACTTTCCTTTATCTTCTCAAAGATAACCATTGACCAATCTGTTCTTAGGTTGAAGATAATTCTGGTCATGACATTGAACATGGAGGCTGACACTCTGTCATGCCCTCCAGTTTTACTGAGAATGACCTTGCCTACTATCTCTGACAGAAATTTTCCTTGAATGTTCATGCCTTTTCTGTTAAAGACAGAACCTATTTTCATCTTAGAATCAAGACCACACCAGACCAAAGCTTCCCTGGTCTTGGATGTAGAAATTTCTTCTTCTTCTTGAGTCTTAGGTAGCTGAAGTACCTTTCTCAGACTTTTGGGTGATACCTTGACCTTGGTTCCATGCACTCTGGATTTGATCCTGTATCCAGAGTCATCCACAGTTGCTCCAGTAAGAAATTCAAGCACTTCTTTCTTCCATATCTTGGATGGTTCTGAAACCAAGTATTCTAGTCCTGAATTGCTGACTAGGGTAACCACTGACTTGATATCTTGATCGCCATCGGCGAATGCGCCGCGCACGAGCTCATAGCCTTCGTTAACATTCTCTTCTAGCTTGGGAGCCATTAGGGTTTTGAGAATTAGTCTTTAGAGAAGAGAAATGTCGACACAGGAGTTTGGTCTCGAAACTCTGAAAGCGTGTCGACAAACACAAACAGAACCCTATTTATACTTTTCTTGTTTGAAGACGAACAGGCGGGATGAATTTCTAAATATGTGTCGACACTGTCAATAAGTGTCGACACTGACTTATAATGTCTCGACACACATGTGTCGACACAAGTTTAGTCAACAGATTTTATGTGTCGACACTTGGTTAAGTGTCGACACCACACTACTCGACATGTAGTCGAGACTTTACTTAGAAAATTCTGAGTAAAACTTAAGTGTCGACACCTTATTGAATGTGTCGACACCAACTCGACATGTGTCGACACTAACGTTCTGAAGTGTCGACACCAGCTTCCTAGATGTGTCGACACCATTTTCCTGAAAGTGTCGACACTTACTATTCTGTGTCGACATAGACTTGTCTATGTGTCGACACCTTTTTACTTAGCCAATTTTTAGTTCTGTAAACTTAGTCTAAGTTTATCATACCTAGTTCAATTTTGAACCTATTAAACTTAGCTTCTTCTAAGGGCTTAGTGAACATATCAGCTATCTGATTATCAGTTCTAACATATTCAAGTGCAATATCATTTCTTTCTACATGCTCCCTAAGAAAGTGATATTTAATCTCAATATGTTTAGTTCTACTATGTGATACAGGATTGTTAGCTATTGAAATAGCACTAGTAGAATCACAGTAAAGTGGAGTTCTACTTACCTGAAATTCATAGTCTTCTAACTGATATTGAATCCACAGAAGTTGAGCACAGCAACTTCCTGCAGCTACATATTCTGACTCAGCTGTGGAAATAGCCACACTGGTTTGCTTCTTACTACTCCATGAAATGAGTCTTCCACCTAGGAATTGACAGGATCCAGTAGTGCTCTTTCTATCTTCTTTGCATCCTGCAAAGTCTGCATCTGAATAGCCTGTTAGATCAAAATCTCCATTCCTAGGGTACTAGAGGCCTAGATAAGGTGTGCCCTTTAGATATCTCAAGATTCTCTTGACTGCAGTCAAGTGAGACTCTTTAGGGCAGGCTTGATACCTGGCACAAACACATGTAGCATACATAATGTCAGGCCTACTTGCAGTCAAATATAGTAGGGAGCCAACTATCCCTCTATACAAGGTTTCATCTACATGTTTCCCTGCATCATCCTTGCTTAGAGACATACTTGACCCCATAGGAGTCTTCATGGTACTGGAGGAATCCATACCATATTTCCTTATGAGTTCTAGGGTGAACTTGGACTGACATATGGATAAACCATTTTCAGTCTGTTTAACTTGGAGACCCAAGAAAAACTTCAGTTCTCCCATACTACTCATCTCAAATTGACTTTGCATAAGCTTTGCAAACTTTTTGCAAAGGCTACTTTCAGTAGACCCAAATATAATGTCATCTACATATATTTGGACAAGTATTACTTTGCCTCTAGATTCCCTAAGGAATAGAGTCTTATCTATTTTCCCCCTTGAGAACTTGTTCTCAATGAGGAAACTAGATAGGGTTTCATACCAAGCTCGAGGTGCTTGTTTTAACCCATATAATGCTTTCCTAAGTCTATACACATAATGAGGTAAAGTTGAATCAACAAAACCTGCAGGCTGCTCCACATAGACTTCTTCTTTCAAATTACCATTTAGGAATGCTGACTTGACATCCATTTGGTATACCTTGAATCCTTGATAGGTTGCATAGGCCAAGAACATCCTTATGGCCTCCAGTCTGGCTACTGGGGCAAAGGTTTGATCAAAATCAATACCTTCTTCTTGCCTATATCCTTTTGCAACCAGTCTTGCCTTATTCTTAATGATGACACCTTGTTCATCTAACTTGTTCCTGTAGATCCACTTTGTTCCTATCACATTGTGACCTTTAGGCTTAGGAACCAGATCCCAAACCTTGCACCTTTTGAACTGATTAAGCTCCTCCTGCATTGCTTCAGTCCACTGTGGATCTTGTATAGCTTCTTCAAATTTCTTTGGTTCTATTTGAGACAGAAAACTTGAATATACTACAGCATTCTGATTTCTGCTCCTAGTCTGAACACCTTGTCTTGGATCTCCAATGATCAGCTCTACTGGATGATCTCTTAGATGCCTGTTGGCTGGAGGCATCCTTACTTCTGGTTGAACTTCTTCAGCATCTTCATCAAGCTGAGTTCCTTGTACTTCTTCAGTTCCTGGTACATGTAGTTCTCCCCCTGGACATAAGTCATCTTCTTCTACTTGCTGTCTTGCAGCAGGTACATCTTCTATGGCTAGCTTGTCCATCTTCTTAGTAAGACCTGTGGGGCTGCATACATTGCTAGACAACTCATTGTTAATTAGTTGTGTCTCATCAAAAACTACATGCACAGACTCCTCTACAACTTGTGTAGTCAAGTTGTAGACTCTATAAGCCTTACTATTATTGCTGTACCCAACAAACACTCCCTCTTGGGACTTGGCAGCAAACTTAGTTAAGTAAGACTTCCCATTGTTAAGTATGTAGCATTTACAACCAAAGATCCTAAAGTAGGATAAATTTGGTTTCCTGCCTTTCACAACTTCATAGGGGGTCTTATTTAACCTTTTAGTGATGGTAGCCCTATTTATCACATGGCATGCAGTGTTAACTGCTTCAGCCCAGAAATATTCTGACAGTGATGAATCACTTAATAGGGTTCTACCAGCCTCTATCAAGGTCCTATTTTTCCTTTCAGCAATGCCATTTTGCTGAGGTGTTCTAGGTGAAGAGAATTCTTGAAATATCCCATAATCTTCACACAGCTTTGTCATGCTTTCAGACTGAAACTCTGTACCATGGTCACTTCTAATTTTGACCACTGTACAGTTCAATTCATTCTGAATTTGCTTAACAAAACTATAGAAGACACTAGGTGTCTCAGATTTCTGCTTTAAGAAGAACACCCAGGAAAACCTTGAGTAGTCATCAACCACTACAAAGGTGTAGACCTTCCTACCTAAGCTGTGAACTGGCATTGGACCAAATAGATCCATATGCAAGAGGTATAGACACCTCACAGCATCTTTGTTGTCTAAGCTTCTAAAGGTGGATTTAGTCTGCTTGCCCTTTTGACAAGCTGAGCAAATGCCATCTTTGACACACTTAACTTGAGGACCATTCCTCACTAACTCTTTACTAAAGAGTTTGCCAATAGTCTTGTAATTAAGATGAGCAAGCCTCTTGTGCCATTTGACACATTGAGAGACTGTCTCATCAGCTACAAGACAAACTGGAGAACTATTGTTCTCAATCATAATGTCTAAACAATAGACATTTCTCTTTCTATATCCTGTCAAAATGATCTCTTGATCACTTGACCTCTTGATATGACAACCATTTTTAACAAATGAGATGTCATACCCTACATCACTTAACTGACTTATACTAATGAGGTTGTGTTTCAACCCTTTAACATAAGCCACTTGAGTAATGGTAACAAGGTTTGAAGAGATGTTACCAAACCCTTTGATGATTCCTTTTTCAGAACCACCAAAGGTCACTTTAGGACCATTTTTGATTGGAATGTAGTCCTTTAGTAGTCCCCTAGTTCCAGTCATATGTCTGGAACATCCACTATCCAAGTACCATGTTGGGGTATGGCCACTTGGATTCACCTGCAAAACAAATTAATGAACCTTAGAACCCAAAGTAAACTTGGGTCCTTGGTGATTGTTAGTTTGCAACTTGACATAGCTACCTACTGGCTTTCCATCAGGTAACTTGCTACTCAACTTGGCACTGGCATTGTGCCAACAATCCAAGGCAAAGTGGCCAACCTTGCCACAGCACCAGCATTCAAACTTGTTGTACCTTTGCTTAGATACAACCTTTGCTGTCTTGACTACAGCAGGCTTGTTGAATGTTGGGGCTTTACCCTTGGACTTGAACTTGGACTGTACAGTCCCTGCAGGTCTAACAAAACCTAGTCCAGCTTTGCCTTTTTGATGAACAAATTCATCAATTAATGGTAATACTGATTTAGGTTTTGAAAACCTGGCAGCAAGTTCTTTTTCCTTCTGCAGATTGATCTCCAGTCTCTTAATTTGATCATTCTTAAATGTAATAGTACCCATCTGAATCACAGTAATGTGTTTCAGCCTGGCTACTTCATTCAGTTTTTGATCATACTGCTTCTCAAAATCTGTTGCAGCTGCCTTGAGATCAGCAATCTCCTTTGCCTGACTTTTGGCTAGGATCTTGCTTTTCTTATAGGCTTGCAACAGTACTTGGTATTCATCTAAGAGCTGATGAATATCTCCCTCAGATTCAGAAACACTTCCATCACTTGATGAAGATGAATCTGACTCTGAACTAGAACTGAAATCTGAACTTTGAGTTTGACTTTGTACCTGACTAGGTCCTGGCTGCTCCAGGATTTTGGTACTTTCAGTCAATGCCATCAGTCCTTGGCACTGACACTCTTCTTGTTCATATATTGATTCCATGATCTGCATAAACTCTTCTTCTTCTTCAGCAAATAGCCCTATGTAGGCTTCAGCATCTGTCTCAGTGTCTGAAGAAGAAATGTCTGAACGAGTCTTCTCATTCTTTGCAACAAAGTACTTCTCCTTCTTTCCTTTGAAGTGAGTCTTCTTTTTATCACTGGATTCTTTCCTTCTTTCAGGACAATCTGCAATAACATGACCCTGTCTATTGCAGCAGTAACACACAATCTTAGACCCAGTTGCCTTACTAGTCTTTGTCTTTTTCTTATCCTTCTTTGAAGGCTTCTTCTCCTGATACTGGACTACTTTCCCTTTGGAATATGAAGGTCTGGACCTCCACTGTTTCTTCTTAAGGAATTTCTGAAAATGTCTGGTGAATGCAGCAAAATCTTCATCACTTTCACTGCTTGTAGATTTAGTGCTAACAGACTCATCAGATTCTGATTCAACTACCTCTGGAGGAGGAGTTGATGACTTAGTCCTGTTCTTTCTAGGTACTTCTGACTTAAAGGCAACAGTCCTTTCCCTGTGTTCAGTCCTTGTTGACTTTTCCTCCTCTTTTCTTACTGACAATTGCATCTCATAAGATAACAACTTGCCAAACAGTGTGGGAGGAGGAATTTCTCCCAACTTTGCCATTTCTCTGATGGCACAGATCTTGGTGTCCCAGTCTTTGGTTAGGGACCTTAAGAATTTATCATTCAATTCATAGTTAGAGAACTCTCTTCCATAGGACATGAGTTCATTAACAATTCTATAAAACTTCTTGTAGCATTCAGTGATGCTATCTCCTCTTCCTTGCCTAAAGCTCTCATATTCTTGATTAAGCAAGGACTTCCTATCTTGTCTTACTTCTTCAGAACCTTCCATGTAGACAATAAGGGTATCCCACATTTCTTTTGCTGTTTTACAGTGAATAAGGTTCTGGAAGGTGGCATCATCAATTGCACTAACTATGATGTTCTGTGCCCTTTTGTCCATTGTAGCTAGGACAATCTCATCCTTGGTCATCTCAGAAAAATCCTTTGGAGTTCTCTGTGTAGCATCCAAGACTGAAATCTTCATGGGCACATAAGGCCCTTCTTTGACTGTGATGTAGATCCTAGGGTCAGAGGCCTCCATGAACAGCCTTACCCTTTCTTTCCAGATTCCAAAAATCTCCTTTCTTCATATGGGCAGTTTCATTGAACCCAATTCCTTGTGATTCTCTGAAGACCCCATGTTTCTTGATTTTCTTGAAACTGTTTCCTGACTTATACTGAATCTGCCAAACTGGATCTCCTCAGACAGTTAGTCCTTTTTGATGAACCTCCCTCTGATACCACTTGAAATATATGGTACCTAAACACCTAGAGGGGGGGTGAATAGGTGACCTAAACCTTTTTTCAATTTTGTTGGCAGCTCAACAGTTATTTCACAGATTATTACAACTAACAGCAATTACAGAAATAAACAGTAATTCCACAGCACAGCACAGAAGACACACTAATTTATAGTGGTTCCCCAAACTTTGGGTACATCCACTTTCCCCCTTCGCCTATCTAGCAGTGTACTAGATTCGGCCAAACTTCTCCACTAACTCAGAACCCAACTAGGTTCCTACCTCAGGCCCAAAGCCTTACACTCAGCCAAAAGGCCTACACTCAGCCACCCAGGCCTACACTCAGCCAATTAAGGCCTACACTCAGAGTTCTTCAACTCCTACACTCAGGCAAGCGAGCCCTACCCTCAGCCTTTATAATATAGGCTTACAATTCTCTCAGATCCAATGGATCCTACAAGTTAAAGTAGAAATACAATTGCTAACTCTACAACTCAGAAAATAAGAGAGGAGTTGAGAGTTTCTTGAAGAGTTCTTGGAAGAACTCAGTTAGATCCAAACTGACTTAGCTTCCTTCAAAGCTTCTTGAGTTAGAACTGAATTAGTCTGAATCTTCTTCAGTTGTTCCTTGACCTCTGCTTCTTGAGATCCAGATGTTTCTGAATCCTTCTTCTCAGCCTTAGTTCCAAAGACTGAATTCTTGGTTGGAGCTCTCTCTCTCCAACTTCTTAGATCTGTCGATGCACAGCAAGATCTTCTTGTGTTGATACTCAATATACCACTTTTACAAAGATCTGAACTCTCTCTGTCAAAAACTTTTTCAACTACTTCTATATCACTTGATCAATCTTTCTATCAATCAGATTCTGTAAACTATGGGTGCCTATTTATAGGCTTCCTTCATGGTAACCGGCTGGTCCGGTTTATAACAGACTTCTGATTTCTCTGACAGTTGTTGTAGACCGGCTGGATCGGCAGCTGTCATGTCAACCAGTCACTTCTTGAAATTTCCTAACTGTCAGATAGTGTCGAGACTTTCTGTTCTTAAGTGTCGACACTTATAGACTAAGTGTCGACACATGTTGTGTAAGTGTCGACACAAGTCTACAAGGTGTCGACACAATTCCTTGTATGTCTCGACACAGATTCTTCTGCATGTGTCGACACTGAAATTGAGTGTCGACACAAATACTTGTACTTCATTCTTTAACTGTATTCTTCTAAGTGTCGACACATGTTCTTTGTGTCGACACATCTTCATGTGTTGAAACTGTCAAGTGTCGACACTGCTTCTTGGTGTCGACACAAGTCTTCACTTTTGTTTCTTCAGCTGAGTGTCGACACATTCCTTTAGTGTCGACACTTGTACTTAGAATATTTTGTAACTTTTCTATTCTTTGCTAAGTGTCGACACAGCTCCTTGTGTCGACACTTTCTTCAAGTGTAGAGTCTTCAATTAAGTGTCGACACATTGTGCTGGGTGTCGACACTTTCTTCAAGTGTTGACTCTTCTGGTTGTGTGTCGACACATTGTGCTGAGTGTCGACACTTTCTTCAAATACTGACTCTTCAGCATAGTGTCGACACATTGTGTTGAGTGTCGACACTTACTTCAAATACTGACTCTTCAGCATAGTGTCGACACATTGTGTTGAGTGTCGACACTTACTTCAAATACTGACTCTTCAGCATAGTGTCGACACATTATGTTGAGTGTCGACACTTACTTCAAATACTGACTCTTCAGCATAGTGTCGACACATTGTGTTGAGTGTCGACACTTTTACTTAGACTCTGCAGACTTTTGCTGAGTGTCGACACAGCTCCAAGTGTCGACACTTTCTGGTGTAGACACAGCTCTTCTAGGTGTCGACACTTCTGCTAAGTGTCGACACAGCTTTTCTGCATACTTCTTCACTGAGTGTCGACACAGCTCCAAGTGTCGACACTCTCTGTCTGGTGTCGACTCTTCATCCCAGGTGTCGACACAATGACTCCAAGTGTCGACACTGCTTGTCTGGGTGTCGACACAAGCTTTCTCAAGTGTCGACACTTTCCCTCTGGGTGTCGACACATGGACTTAGAAACTTTTAGCTTCAGTCTAGTGAATACCTAACCTGCACAAGTAACTCAAACAAACATCAAATACATTATGATGTATATCATTGAGTTAGGTGAGGCTTCTTCAAATCAGGTACATTTGACCAATGTACCCAACAACAATTACTACTGAAATAGTAGTGCACAAGCATAAAAATAAGCTCAGATGAGTCCGAAAAATCCTATATAAATCGGACTCATCACACCATCAGACTTAAACATTTGCTCGTCTCGAGCAAATCATCCTTAACGCGGACGAGTAAAATAGCATAGCTGGCCTATAACTGCGTAGCGGAGTACCATGCGAAATCGCATGCTCACGCTCTTAGGAATATCGTAGGAGTTTCTAATTATGCACTAATAGCTTATATATTTCTAAAGGCGTATCAAAATATTATTACTACTCTACTATAGTGTCACACCCCAAATCCCAAGATTGGGTTCAGGTTGGGCAACAAGGCCTGTGATACGGGTGTGTCCCACGCCGTGTCCTGCTCTGTATAGCTGAGCAGCCTGTCGAGTGCTCGACGAAATGCACTCGACGAGTTCTCGAGAGGGAACACGCCCTGCGACACGGGCGTGTCCGAGGGCATGTCCTCCTCTAGTTCATCGACCTCCACTCGAATAAATGTGCTCGACGATCCTCAAGTGGGAAACACGGCTTGTGACACTGGCGTGTCAAATATGACACGGGCATGTCACATGGTCATGTCCTTCTCTGGATTTGGGCAAGGCACTGAGGCCTTGTAAACACGGGCAGGACACGGATGTGTCTCTGGGCACACGGCCTATGACACGGGCATGTCACATGGCCGTATCTTGTTCTGGTTGAATCGGTTGTGTGCTGCCTGAGGTACACGACCGCAGACTTGGGTGTGTCTGAAGGCGTGTCAGGGCACACGGCCTGTGACATGGGCATGTCACATGGTCGTGTCCTGCTCTGGGTAAGTCGGTTAAGTGTCGCTTAAGATACACAGCCCTTGACACGGGCGTGTCATAGGCCGTGTCAGCCCAAAAATAGACATGTGTGGGCGATTTGTGGCCTTTCATTTCCTTCATCCGGGATCTAATGGCACAGGCTTCTCCCTGCTGGTTAATATCCAGGAATGAGAAAGAGATTCTCATTGAGTTTGGGTTATTCTCTTTCTAAAAGAGTAGAGAGAATGGAGAGAAAGGAGGAGGAGGAAATAGGGATCCGGCCACCGGTGGAGCTTCTGAGTTCCGAATCGAGATCCGAGGCCAGCTTTGTGGAGGTAAGGCCGCTGCGGTACTTTCTAACCGGCTAGGTTTCCATGGCTCCAAAGAGGTCATCAAGGGTAACGATCTTCCTTCTTGGACATGTGAAGTCCTTCTTTTGGCATGTGCATGGATTTTCCCCACTAGAGGGTGGATTGTGAAGGGATTTCCTTGGGTTGATTCTTGGAATCCCCAATAGTCTTGCATATAGATCCGGAAATGTGTAGTACGGAATAGACATGCTGTGTGAAGCTCATTTGGATAGGTTGGTCTGGATTGGTGATGTTTCATTTGCACACCGGAGAAGACTCTGTGGATAAACGTGTAGTTTGTGGATTCGATGAGTTGGACCTGTGAAGGGCAGTAACAGGAAGTACTGGAGTGGTAGTCCAGGAAAATACCCTTGTGATGCTTGTGTTGTGTGTTATGGCAAGGCCAGTTTTTTGGCACTGCAGGATGCTGCAGGGTTTGGGTGAAGTTGGGTGCAAAAGTGAGTTCTGCGGAACCCGCTAAGCGATCATGAAGGACGCTAGCATGAACTCCCCTTATTGATTGTGAATCCAGTCTGTAGTGTACATTGTGGCTATTGTGAAGTCAGCCCGTGGTGGACATTGTGGCTATTGTGAAGCCAGTCCCTTGGTGTATATTGTGGCTATTGTGAAGTCAGTCCCTTGGTGGACATTGTGGCTATTGTGAAGCCAGTCCCTTGGTGGAGATTGTGGCTATTGTGAAGTCAGTCCTTGGTGGAGAGTATGGCTATTGTGAGAAGGATGAGCTCTTGAAAAGGCCTCGTGCCGAACAGGAAAGGTGAAACCGACCCGCGCCTGATTTTGGCCTCGAGTACATTGTTATTCGGTGATTGCAAGGCGACTTGAGCAACGGGGGGTGGCTGATCCGTACATGCGTTATGTCCGTCCGACTTGAAGACCTGAAAGTGCGGTCAGTTGGAGCGCATAATGAGAGTTTTAGGCCTGCGCGCCGGAAAGACTAAATGCTCAATTTTATCGTCGGGTTTCGGACCTGGAATGGTGGTGGGACCTTGGTTCGCCGGTTCACCAAGAATGTGCCCTGAGTGGACGGATCGTCGGGCCGCGTGGCTGACGGTTGTGATGGATTGTTTGTGCGTGAGAGCACAATGTGTTATATATATATATATATATATATATATATATATATATATATATATATATATATATATATATATATATATATATATATATATATATAAATTGCTATGTCTGCAGGGAAGGAATACCACTGCCCCGGGAAAGGGGTATGGTCGTTATAAATTGGTCAGCTGAACGCTGACTGTTGCCTGATTTGCCACCACTTGGTGGGTTGTCCTTGTGCAGGTGTTGGAGAGCCGAGCGGGACATATAAGGGCTGAAGTCCCTACTACTACTTTTGTTGCCAGCCCTTGAAGGCTAAGCAAAGAATGTTGTGTTTTGTTCATGTGTGGCCGGCCTGCGCGCCGATGTTTAGAATCCACACTTGTAAAGAGTAACTGTAAGGCCATAAGGCCAAACGATATTGTATTTACTGAACTTTCCTTCGAGAGTTTATATATTAATGTGTTTGTTTATATATAGTGGATATTCATGGTTGGGGTTCAATATTATTGTTAAAATCTTCCGTTAGCATGCTCTGAGTTAGGATGCGATTGTGTTGTGGTATTAACCTGTAACTTCCCCGCCTGTTTTGTGACATATGGTGTGGGGTCGCGGCCGGACCTTCTATTATATGTTATATGAACGGATGGAGTCGTTATATTTTAGTATCCGCCTGTCTCGATCTTTCCCTTTCGAATTTGTGGTCGAATTCTTTTGTGGGGTGGCGAGCACGTGTAAGTGCGAACTGCGTTAACACTAATGAACTCTATAATATTGTTGGGTATTACATCCACACTAACCCAGATTTGATGAAGTCGCCCTGGAACTAAGATGAATTAAGTTGTATTTGATGCTTGGTTTGAGTTATATGTTTGCAGGAATTTCACTGGGAAGTGTAGACCAATGTCAGTCCGCAGTGGGTCACCAAACACAGGAACTGTGCAATGTAATCCCTCATTGCATATTCCAAGGTGTTTACTCATGTGTGGTCTCTCTATTGGGATACACTTCATATTCAAGCTATTGGACCTTGGGAAAAGGATTGGAAGTTGACTACATTAGAAGAAAGAGTTTCCAACAACAAAAATTCTCTAAGTCTTTTACTCGAGTAGGCTCATAACTACTCGAGTAGATTGGTTATAATTTACTCGAGTAGAGAAGCTTTATACTCGAGTACTTAAGTGTATCTCTCGTGTAGCTAAGTCATGTACTCGAGTAGACTTAGTCATATACTCGAGTAGCATGTTTATATACTCGAGTAGATCATTTATTATACCCGAGTATTAAAGGCTTCACTCGTCAAAATTCTTCTAAGTCATGGACTCGAGTAAAAACACTCATATACTCGAGTAAGTATACTCACATACTCGAGTAGATAGAAACATACTCGAGTGGTACATTATACATACTCGAGTAGATCATGTCTCACTCGTGTACTTTGTAATTTTCCTAACTCCAGAATTTTCTAAGTCTTTTACTCGAGTAGAACTTTCACGTACTCGAGTAGATCACTTCCTCTCGAGTAGTTTAGTTCAACTACTCGAGTAGCTGCCTGCTGTCGTCTTCAGAATTTATTCCAAGTATTCCACTCGAGTAGTCCTTCATGTACTCGAGTAGTTATGTAATATACTCGAGTAGTCTTTCTTATACTCGAGTAGATCCTTCATGTACTCGAGTAAGTCACTATACATACTCGAGTAGTTCTATCTGCTTACTCGAGTAGTTGATTTCTACCTACTCGAGTAGCCTATCTTTATATACCCGAGTATGTTCTCCTTCATGTACTCGAGTAGTTGTTCAACTACTCGAGTAGCTCTTCTCTTACTCGTGTATATGGCTGAACTTTCCTGAAATTTTGTCTAAGTCTTTTTCTGACGAGATTTTCAAATCACGCGACATGATTGGTACACGTGTACATTATTATGACCAATTATGACCGTTATTCTATCTTATATAAAGTCTTATCAGAAAATGACAAACCCTAAGTATTCTCCAAGCCTTCTTGTCATTTTATTTTGAGAAAGTTTTCAGCCGACTCCTCTATCTGTCTTTCACGGAACGGAAGCCGCCGCCGCCACCATCTTCTCCGACCATTGCTTCTAATTTCAGGGGACTCATTCTGATGAAAGTTACAGATCGAGATCGACATCATTGTTCATCTTCTCTCTCTGATTCTGTAAAAGCAAAGAAGATCCAGATCTGGGCCGAGATTCTCTTCACCGATTTCTGATAGTGCTGCAAAGTCCATAAGAAGAAGTTTTCTGGCCGTTTCATCAGATCTGATTGGATTTACTGTTTGTATAATTTTTCCAAAACTTTATTAATCTTGTAGGATAAAGTTTCTCCGAGTGTAGGAGTTTTTCACTCCGAGTTTGTAGGAAGTGTTATCTTCCGAGGTGTAGATCCCGTTGTTTGGATCGAGTTTGTAGGAACTTTGTTCCGAGGGTAGGATCGATTTTTCGATCCGAGATAGTGGAGTAGCCGAGTCTAGTTGATTGCTAGATCGGTGAGGGAAAGTGGATGTACCCAAGGTAGGGGAACCACTATAAATCTTGTGTCGTCTGTGATATTGGTAGATAGTTCTGTGCTGTGCTCTAAATATTTTTTTCCCGCAAAAGACGCCAACTCACTTATTCACCCCCCTATAGGTGATTTAGGTATCAACCGTTTTCTTTCAATTGGTATCAAAGCGAGGTTGATCGTCAAAAGGTTAACACCTTGATCAGATCCAAATCTGTTGTCTGAAAGATTCTACCATAAAATGGACAAGGGCAAAGATTTCGCCAAGCTTCCACTGTGCAACAAAAATAACTTTCCCATGTGGAAAGAAAAGATAAAATTTTTCATGGAAGTTGTGGATCCAAGGATCTTCGTGATCGTTGAAGAAGGTCCTTACGTTCCCATGACTATGTCCACTATCGACCCTACCAAGAAAGTTCTCAAAAAGCTAATGGATCTCGACAAAGATGAGATTGCACTTGTCTCCCTCGACAAGAAAGCTAAGAACATTATAGCAAGTGCAGTCGATGACTCGATGCTGCAGAATTTGATTCATTGTCAATCGGCTAAGGAGATGTGGCATTCCTTAGTCACTTTGATGGAAGGAACTAAAGAAGTAAGGGATGATCGGAGATCCCTTCTCAACCAAAAATATGAAGCGTTCCGACAAGGGAACAAGGAAACAATTGCCGACACCTCTGAAAACTTCTTCAAAATTGTGAATGGCCAAAGGGTGTATGACCGTATCTTCACCAACGGAGAACTGAATGACAAATTCTTGAGATCCCTAACCAAGGAATGGGATAACAAGGTATGCGCCATCAAGGAGTTCGGGAAGCTAGCTGAAACGGACCCGCAAAATCTCTTTGGAAAGCTTATGTCTTATGAACTCCAAATCAATACAAGAAAAGCTGAAGAAGAGAAAGGCAGGTCTGCACTAAAGGAGAAATCTGTCGCTCTGAAGGCAGACACCTCCAGAAATACTAAGGCTGCCTCCCCCGCTCCAGCTCCAGAAGTTGATGAAGAAGAAGAAACATCAGAGCCTAGCACCTCAGGCTCTGAACTATCTGAAGGAGAGTTCTTCTTACTCTCAAGGCAATTCAAGAAGTTTCTTAATAAAAAGAAACAATGGAAAGGCAAGGATGCCTCATACAGAAGATCGCGGCGCGATGGCGATCGACAAAGAAAAGGCTCAAGCAGCCACGAAAGGTACAATACTAAACAGAACAAATACGTTTCAACTGACATCATTTGCTATTGCTGTAATAAGCCAGGTCACGTCATTGCTAACTGCCCTCATAAGAAGGAGGGTGGTAGAAGAGAAGAAAAGAAATCGTCACACAACAAGAAGAGGAAAGAGAAGAGCCTCATAGCCAAAAAGAGCAAGACCCTTAGTGACTCCGACTCATCTGAGTCAAGCGAAGAAGAAGAAGCTTACTTTGGGCTAATGGCTCAAACAGATGATGAACAAGAGCCCCAGTTCACTGGGAAGGTGAACTCTCATACCCCTCTTTAAGATTCTGAAGTCTCTGAACATGATTACGAGGGTAGATCCTCTGACGATGAGTCAGAGTTAATGGCCCAGTACAAGGAGTTAATCATGGCTTACGACAAATGTCGTTGAGTCGTGAATACTCAAGCAAAAGAGATCAAATCTCTAAAAGCCGAAGAGAGCATCTTGAGAGAGAAAGTCGCAAAGACTGACTCCCTCGAAGTAAACTTCAATAATGCTATTGAAGAATATAACAAGGCTCTTGAGCACCTTGACCTTAAGGAGAAGATCATCAAAGAATTGGAAGCCAAACTTGTGGCTGAAAGGAAACTTGTTGAGAGTTTCTCGAAGCCCAAAACAGTTCTTCCATTCGTTGTTGAATTCTCAGCAAAGGCCAAGGGAGCTGGACTAGGCCATGAATAAGCTCCTAGTAAATCCTCTAGGAGAAACAAGAAACAATGGAAAAATAAGGCCGCCAAAAAGGCCTTAGCGAAAGAGAAGGGGAAAGCCCCTCAAGATCAAACTACATTCAAGAAAGTCATCTTTCCGACAAATGAGTTTGATTTTGACTCATCCTACGGGCACTTTGCTAGGCCTACCTATGTAGAGCCAAAGTCCCGCTATCAAGGATGGACTCGACCCCGAAACTTTGGCGAAAGTGTCTTTAAGGCACCTTATGAAGAAGTTATTTTTCAGAGCTATGGCCCTTTCAATCATGCGCATAATTTCAAGAAGGCACCAAAGACAAAGCCTGTTGTAGAGAAGCCCATAAAGGAGAAGAATCCATGTGATTGTCATCATCATGAGGCATCTTCCTCCAAGAATGCTACCCCTGCTAGACCAAAATTCCAAAAAGTCAAGCAGGAGATCTTGAGGCAAAGGTACAACAGATTTGACTGTTGGTGCTGTGGCAAGGTTGGTCACTTCGCCATAGATTGCTGGTTCAATTCCAGAAATGCTGCAACCCCTCATGTCAGCAATATGAGAAAGACCTCTCATAATGCTAACACTCGTAGGGGGAGTGCTCTAACCCGAGACCAAGGACCCAAACGTGTTTGGGTTCCTAAGGTAATTTGATTATGATTGCAGGGATGTCCAAAGGCCAACAAAACGCCCATCTGGTACTTGGACAGCGGATGCTCTCGGCATATGACCGGGAGTAGAAGCCTCATTCAGAACTTTACTCCAGTCGTGAACGGACCAAAGGTCATCTTTGGAGGTTCAGACCGTGGAATTACTAGAGGCTATGGTACGATTACTAACGGCAATGTATCCTTCTCGGATGCGGCCTATGTCGAAGGATTGGAACACAATCTCATTAGCATAAGCCAACTCTGCGATAAAAGATATATAGTTGAGTTCCATGCTGATAAGTGCTTGATAAAATTCATTGACAATATGGAAATGATTCTATCCGGCACTCGAAGCAGGAATATTTTCTGTTTAAATTTCATCTGTATAGATTCCTCTACACTAGTGTGTCTTTTAGCAAAAGATAGTGCGTCTCTTGGTGACCAATGGCACAAGAGACTAGCACGTATTAATTTCAAAACCATTAATAAACTATTTTTAATGAACTTAGTACGTGATGCCCCAAATGTCAAATGCGTCAAAGACAGGCCTTCTCATGCATGCGTAAAAGGTATGCAAACAAGGGCTACCTTTAAAAGCATTATTGGCAAAGACTCTAACAGATGTCTCCATCTACTGCACATGGACTTATTTGGTTCACTGCAAATTAGAAGTTTGGGAGGTAAGGACTATACATTGGTAATTGTTGATGACTACTCGCGCTTTGCGTGGGTGTTCTTTCTGAAACACAAGTCAGATACCTTCGACATCTTTACTAATTTTGTCAGGCAAGTCCAGAATGAATACAACTACTCCATAGTCAAAATCAGAAGTGATAACGGAACAGAGTTCAAATCTGGGGCCATGACAGAATTATGTGAAAGCTTAGGTATCTTTCATGAGTTTTCCTCTCCTCGTACTCCACAATAGAATGGAGTGGCTGAGAGAAGGAACAGAACACTCATAGAGGCCTGCAGGACCATGTTGAGTGATGCTTCACTACCGGAGTACTTCTGGGCTGAAGCCGTCAACACTGCATGCCACGTGCAAAATCGAGCACTCATAAACAAAGATCACAAAAAGACACCTTACGAACTTCTGAAAGGCAGGAAACCAACAATCTCATACTTTAGAATCTTTGGTTGTAAATGCTTCGTACTTAATAATGGTAAGTATCATACCACCAAGTTCAGCGAAAAGAGCTTTGAAGGTATTTTTGTAGGCTATAGTAGCCATAGTAAGGCATATAAGATATTTAATAGAAAAACCCTGGTGGTGGAAGAATCGATACATATTGTATTTGATGAGACGAGCTTGCTGCAAAGCAATCCGTCTAGTGTGCTCATTGAAGATGCAGGTGAAAAGCTGAAAGAAACTAGCTTGGATGATCCGTCCAAAGACAAAGGCGAGAAGTTCATTAAGATCACCACTCCAACTCCTATTGGAGAGGCTGATGATAAAAATGAAGAAGTCATCCAGGATGAAGAAATCACTCCAGTGATTGAAGATAATCCAGATGCAAGAACTCTAGAGCTCAGACATCTGAAGGATCACCCCATGGACCAGATCATAGGAGATCCCCGGGATGGTGTCAGAACTTGAAGAGGTACAACTAATGAGAATCTTCATTTGAGTTTTCTCTCACAGGTTGAACCAAAGAAATTTGAGTAAGCAAACTCAGACGCATCATGGATAATGGTAATGGAAGAAGGGCTAAATCAGTTCAAGCGTTGCAATGTGTGGATGCTTGTTCCAAGACCCAAAGGAAAGAACATCATTGGAACAAAATGGGTCTACAGGAACAAGATGGACGAAGACGGAACTATCATAAAGAATAAGGCCAGACTCGTCGCTAAAGACTATCGTCAAGAAGAAGGAATCGACTTCGACCCGACATATGCTCCAGTGGCGAGGCTGGAGGCAATAAGGTTGTTCCTAGCATATGTTGCTTTCAAGGGCTTCACCGTCTATCAGATGGACGTGAAGTCGGCATTCCTAAATGGTAACTTAAAGGAGGAAGTGTATGTGGAACAACCTCCAGGTTTCGTTGATCCTAACTTTCCTGATTATTTCTATTTTCTGCACAAGGCCCTATATGGTCTGAAATAAGCTCCTAGAGCTTGGTATGAAACGCTGTCTACCTTTCTACTTGAGAACAAGTTCACAAGGGGAAAGATAGACAAGTCATTATTTCTTAGGGAAATAAAAGGCAAGATTTTGCTAGTGCAAATCTATGTCGACGACATTATTTTTGGCTCTACAGATGACAACCTCTGCAAAAAGTTCTCAAAACTTATGCAAGGGAAGTTTGAAATGAGCAGTATGGGCGAGCTGAAGTATTTCTTAGGGCTTCAGGTGAAACAATCTGAAGATGGAATTTTCATCTCACAGACCAAGTTCACCAAAGAGCTAATTAAGAAATTCGGAATGGAGAACGCAACCTCTATGAGGACTCCAATGGGCTCAACTATGGCTTCATTTGGTTTAGCGGTTGCGGTTGTAAAAGGAGCTGTTGTAAAAGCAGGTTTGTAAAGGGAGCTGTTGGAAACTGGATGCTGGAAACGGAGTTCTGTTTGGCTAGTCTGCGTTTGCAGAGCTGTTGGAAACAGAGAACTGTTTGGCAAAACTGCGGTGACGTTTTGGGATTTTTTTAAAAAAAAATTGGTTTAAATTTTTAAAAATTCTGTGTGCCATGCCGACCAATGTAAGAAACCTGTAGATCAGCTGGAACTCGAGCATCCACATGTGTTCCATCAATAGCGCCTATGCAGTCTTTAAAGAAAGGCATGTATCGAGGATCGTTTACAATTTGTGGTGGAATACTATTGAAAAAATGATCTACAGGCCTGATGATATCAGAAGAGAGTCTCTTAATTGCAGTGATACCCTTTGAGAAGAATCTACTTATCATTTCTGTAGAATGTTGAAAGCGTTCACTTGCAAGTTGCATTGATAGATTGTGTCCCAGAATATACAGTGTAACAGCTAGCACCTCACGTGGTAGAGTTCTCCTGGAACCTTGAAATCCATAATGAAGTGTGAGTAGTGAAAGCAAATCACCAAAAACCACCTTCGACATTCGGAAGGCACTAAAAAACCTCGTCGGGTGGCCATCTAGAAGTTCAGCTACCCATCTAGCCCCTGTCTGCCCAGATGTCATGCATGGTCTACTATTTGATATAGGAGTCCGATTTATTTGAAAATTTGTGGTTGTTACAAACTGATACACATCGACTCCGCTATTGTGATACGTCAAATCAACACATTGTTGTTGAATTTCCTCATTAGAACTAACTGAGGATGACATTGTATACCTGCGACAAATATATAAGAATGCAACATTACATTTCAGCAAATTAGCAACTAGACATCGCAGCAAATGAACAAATAAACATAAGTCTGAACTATTTGAAGTAGCATCGCAGCAAATTAGCAACTAGACATCCTGCTCCAAAGTAAGCGAAGTAGCAAATGAACAAATAAACATAAGTCCCAAATGAAATACAAAACACACAACACAAACGTAATAATATTCAGTCAGAGCATAGAGAGAAAACAGAAACTAATCCGCTCGTTTTTCGTAACGAGTCTGCAGCCACCTAAGACGCCTGTCCTTGCGTATGCTCATAAAAGTTTCTCGATTTTGCTTATCCTTCAGAAGCAGGGTGGAGTAGTCATAGAAATCAAATTGTGACTCGTCCATAACCTCTGACATACTCTCTAGCTCTGAAATGGACTCAGGAATGGTGAATAACGATGAAGATATCTGGATGCGAGGTGGCTCTTGCATGCATTTCCCAATAATGCGTGATGTTTCCACAAGCTCATCTAATGCCGAACTTTTTGCCTTCTTCGCAGTAAACTTTCTTTTCCCCTTACCTGTCCGTTTTTCCTTAGCAGCGGTGGAGTGTGGAGAGTCGTTCATGTTTTGTGTACCATCTTCAGCAGAAACATCCTGTTCATCGACTGACTCAGCTTCAAAGTTTCTTGAATTTGGGGCCCATGCTAGATCTCCAGTTGCAACGACTTGGCTAAACATCATATGAAGTTTCTCCTCTAACTCAGGAGATATACCAGAAAACTGAAACTTCCTCGCAGTAGGAAGAACCTAAAACATGAATAAAAGAACGGATTAGACAAATCATCCAGCAAAAAATTAAACTAATGTTGTTTCACCTCTGAGTAATGTACTTACTTTCAAACGTTCTTTCCACCAGTCTTCTAAAGCAGCTATAGTTTTGCGGATTGGATCCCAGCCAAGACCCGTCTCACGCCCCTTTAGCTCTCTCCATAATTTCTAGTCCTTCTTTAGCTGATCCCACTTATTTTTCATTTGGTTTCGATCGTATGACTTTCCCGTACATGCCAAAAAACCTGTTGTTAAATTTATCCACCCATCCCTGCTAAAATGCGTGGTTGGGCGATTACCCAACTCAATCTCTTTGAGACACAGGTCACAAAAAATCATAACATCATTGGCCTCCCAATTTGTGCTAACACCACCTTCTTTATGTTTACCCATAGCACGAACTAAATAAAAGAAAAATAAAACTGAACATAAATAAAACTCCACTTGCTCTGAAAAATTGTGCAAGATGTTAGGGGTCCAAATGAATACTTAAGCCCCAAAAATCAAATTTACATTGACAAAAATGAATCAAACCACAACAATTTCAGCTTTATTAGAAAACAAGTCAAACTAAACTGGGATTCATATAAGTGCAAATCAATAGCAGTCTCTTTTCAAGCTTACTATGAACAAAAGCAGCCAAAGACAGTAATGGAAAAAGTTTACGAGGAGAAGAGTTCTATCAATTCGATCAATTTCATCCTACAAATAAGCTGAACGATTCAGATATGGCTCTACCTAAGCAAATTGCATTCAGATATGGCTCTACCTAAGCAAATTGCATTCAGATATGAATCAACCAGACTCTCATACAGGGAAAAAAATGAAATAGTGAAATGCATTAGTTTTTTTTTTCAAAAAAAAGAGCAGCTGCTATAACAAAATGTCCCAATACATATTTGTTTCTTCATCTGGGAGATACCGTAGGACCACCCCAATTACTACAGCCATTTTTAAAGGATCTAGAGATCCCAACCAAAATCATGCTAATACACAGCACAAACACACAGCACAAACACACAGCACAAACAACACAGCACAAACAACAAGCCAATCATCAAAAAAAAAATGGAAGGGGAAGGAAATGTATACCTGCTGAAATAGCCAAGCCGTCGGAGAGAAATGAGCACACCGTGGGAGAAGAATCTGTGGATTCGATCGGAAAATTTGGCGTCCCCGTCGCTGGAGCGTTACCGTCGGAGAAGGAAGCAAGAGGCCGGATCTACTGTGCCGCCGGAGAGGTCATGGAATAAGAAGGCTGGATCTGCACCTATCGGCGACGGGAGAAGAGCGGGATTTGCGAGCCCTGTCCGCCTTTCCGCGACCTCTGTTCCGCCGGCGACGGGAGAAGGAGAGGTCGTGGAAGAAGAAGGCTAGATCTGCACCTATCGGCGACGGGAGAAGAGCGGGATTCGCGAGCCCTTTCCGCGACCTCTGTGCCGCCGGCGACGGGAGAAGGAGAGGTCGTGGAAGAAGAAGGGATCTGCACCTATCGGCGACGGGAGAAGAGCGGGATTCGCGAGCGCTTTCCGCCTTTCCGCCCTAAACGCGTTAAAACGAAGCGGCTTGGCAATGTTTCCTGTCGCGCGGTTTTGAGCTGGGAGAAACGGAGGGCGGATCGAAAATGAGGCGGAAAACCAAATGCTATTGGTACGCTAAAGTTGCGTTTTGTCCAAACGCCCTAGTTAGAACCCGCCAACCCATTAGTTCATCTCAAAACCCAGGTGTTGAGATGAAGGGTGGCGGGGTACATGAACACAAAGGGGAGAAGTCTGCAGGCGGTGTGGGATTAACCCCAACCACATGACCGCGGGGATATTCCGCCACACAAGGGGGCCCACCGGGGTCAACACCCAGACCTGGAACGCGATGGGGAAAGCCCAAACATGCGGTCCCACACACACACGTGTCATGCTGGCTAATATAATCTCAACACACCCCCGCAGCATGATGTTGAGATTATATTAGCCAGCAGGACACGTGTGTGTGGGACCGCATGTTTAGGCTTTCCCCATCGCGTTCCAGGTCTGGGTGTTGACCCCGGTGGGCCCCCTTGTGTGGCGGAATATCCCTGCGGTCCTGTGGTTGGGGTTAATCCCACATCGCCCGCAGACTTCTCCACTTTGTGTTCATGTACCCTGCCACCCTTCATCTCAACACCTGGGTTTTGAGATGAACTAATGGGTTGGCGGGTTCTAACTTGGTATCAGAGCAGGTTGTCCTGCTGCGGGGGTGTTGTTGGGTACATTGGTCAAATGTACCTGATTTGAAGAAGCCTCACCTAACTCAATGATATACATCAGAATGTATTTGATGTTTGTTTGAGTTACTTGTGCAGGTTAGTTATACACTGGACTGAAGCTGAAAATTTCTAAGTCCATGTGTTGACACCCAGAGGGAAAGTGTCGACACTTGAGAATGCTTGTGTCGACACCCAGACAAGCAGTGTCGACACTTGGAGTCATTGTGTCGACACCTGGAAAGAAATGTCGACACCAGTCAGAAAGTGTCGACACTTGGAGTTGTGTCGACACTCTGTGTAGAAGAATGCAGAAAAGCTGTGTCGACACTTGGCAGAAGTGTCGACACCTAGAAGAGCTGAGTCTACATCAGAAAGTGTCGACACTTGGAGTTGTGTCGACACTCAGCAAAATTCTGTAGAGACTAAGTACAAGTGTCGACACTCAACACAATGTGTCGACACTCAATCAGCAGAGTCAAAATATGAAGAATGTGTCGACACTCAACACAATGTGTCGACACACACTCAAAGGAGTCAACACTTGAAGATTGTGTCGACATTCAGCACAATGTGTCGACACATAACCAGAAGACTCAACACTTGAAGAAAGTGTCGACACAAGGAGCTGTGTCGACACTTAGCAAAGAACAGAAAAGTTGTAAAATATTC
This sequence comes from Platanthera guangdongensis, assembly GCA_039583875.1. Classification (NCBI taxonomy): domain Eukaryota; kingdom Viridiplantae; phylum Streptophyta; class Magnoliopsida; order Asparagales; family Orchidaceae; genus Platanthera; species Platanthera guangdongensis. Next base: position 47,920,559 of record CM077161.1, on the reverse strand, counting down.
TAAGTACAAGTGTCGACACTAAAGGAATGTGTCGACACTCAGCTGAAGAAACAAGATTGAAGACTTGTGTCGACACCAAGAAGCAGTGTCGACACTTGACAGTTTCAACACATGAAGATGTGTCGACACAAAGGAGATGTGTCGACACTTAGAAGAATACAGATAAAGAATGAAGTGCAAGTACTTGTGTCGACACTCAGTTTCAGTGTCGACACATGCAGAAGAAACTGTGTCGAGACATACAAGGAATTGTGTCGACACCTTGTAGACTTGTGTCGACACTTACACAACATGTGTCGACACTTGGTCTATAAGTGTCGACACTTAAGAACAGAAAGTCTCGACACTAACTGACAGTTAGTGAGATTTCAAGAAGTGACTGGTTGACATGACAGCTGCCAATCCAGCCGGTCTATAGCAACTGTCAAAGAAGTCAAAAGTCTGTTATAAACCGGATCAGCCGGTTACCATAAAGGAAGCCTATAAATAGGCACCCACAGTTTACAAAAAAGTGGTTAAGTGGTTAAGTTGTTCACAATCATTACTTGTTGTGAGAATAATTGAAGTGGTTGATCAGATTAAATCAAGAAGTGATACATAGAGGATCAACACAAGAAGATCAGGCAGTCCAACTGCAGATCTAAGTAGTTGGAGAGAGAGAGCTCCAACCAAGGATTCAGTCTTTGGAACTAAGGCTGAGAAGAACAATTCAGAGTCATCTGGATTTCAAGAAGCAGAGATCAAGGATCAACTGCAGTAGATTCAGACTAATTCAGTTCTACTCAAGAAGCTTTGAAGAAAGCTAAGTCAGTTTGGATCAAGCTGAGTTCTTCCAAGAACTCTTCAAGAAACTCTCAACTCCTCTCATCCTTTCTGAGTTGTAGAGTTAGCATTTGTAATTTCTATTTTAAACTTGTAAGATCCATTGGATCTGAGTGACTGTAAGCCTATTTTATAAAGGCTGAGGGTAGGGCTTGGTGCCTGAGTGTAGGAGTTGAAGAACTCTGAGTGTAGGCCTTTAATTGGCTGAGTGTAAGCCTTGATTGGCTGAGTGTAGGCCTGGGTGGCTGAGTGTAGGCCTTTTGGCTGAGTGTAAGGCTTTGGGCCTGAGGTAGGAACCTTGTTGGGTTCTGAGCTAGTGGAGAAGTTTGGCCGAATCTAGTACACTGCTAGATAGGCGAAGGGGGAAAGTGGATGTACCCAAAGATTGGGGAACCACTATAAAATTAGTGTGTCTTCTGTGCTGTGCTGTGCTGTGAATTGAATGCTTAATTTCTGTATTTGCTGTTAGCTGTAGTAATCAGTGAAAAACTGTTGTGCTGCCAAACAAAAGTCAAAAAAGGTTTAGGTCACCTATTCACCCCCCCCCCCCTCTAGGTGTTTAGGTACCATATCTTTCAAGTGGTATCAGAGGCAGGTTCCTCAAAATCAGGACTAACTGTCTGAGGAGATCCAGTTTGGCAGATTCAGTATAAGTCAGGAAACAGGAAACAGTTTCAAGAAAATCAAGAACATGGGTTCTTCAGAGAATCATAAGGAGTTGGGTTCAATGAAACTACCTATATGCAGAAAAGAGATCTTTGGGATCTGGAAAGAGAGGGTTAGGCTTTTTATGGAAGCCTCTGACCCTAGGATATACATCACAGTCAAAGAAGGGCCATATGTGCCCATGAAGATTTCAGTATTGGATGCAAATCAGAGGACTCCAAAGGATTTCTCTGAAATGACCAAGGATGAGATTGTCCTAGCAACCATGGACAAAAGAGCACAGAATATAATAGTTAGTGCAATTGATGATGCCACCTTCCAGAACCTTATTCACTGTAAAACTGCAAAAGAAATGTGGGACACCCTCATTGTCTATATGGAAGGTTCTGAAGAAGTAAGGCAAGATAGGAAGTCCTTGCTTAATCAAGAATATGAGAGCTTTAGGCAAGGAAGAGGAGATAGCATCACTGAATGCTACAAGAAATTTTATAGAATTGTAAATGAACTCATGTCATATGGAAGAGAGTTCACAAACTATGAGTTAAATGATAAATTCTTAAGGTCCCTCACCAAAGACTGGGACACCAAGATCTGTGCCATCAGAGAAATGGCAAAGTTGGGAGAAATTCGTCCTCCCACACTTTTTGGCAAGTTGTTATCTTATGAGATGCAATTGTCAGTGAGAAAAGAAGAAGAAAAGTCAACAAGGACTGAATACAGAGAAAAGACTGTTGCCTTTAAGTCAGATGTACCCAGAAAGAGCAGGACCAAGTCATCAACTCCTCCTCCTGAGGTAGTTGAATCAGAATCTGAAGAGTCAGAAAGTACAAAATCTACAAGCAGTGAAAGTGATGAAGACTTTGCTGCATTCACCAGACATTTTCAGAAGTTCCTTAAGAAGAAACAGTGGAGGTCTAGACCTTCATCTTCCAAAGGGAAAGAGGTTCAGTATTAGGAAAAGAAGCCTTCAAAGAAGGACAAGAAAAGGACCAAGACTAGTAAGGCAACTGGATCCAAGATAATTTGTTACTGCTGCAATAGACAGGGCCATGTTATTGCAGACTGTCCTGAAAGAAGGAAAGAATCCAGTGACAAAAAGAAAACACACTTCAAAGGAAAGAAGGAGAAGTCCTTTGTTGCAAAGAATGAGAAGACTCTTTCAGATATGTCTTCTTCAGACACTGAGACAGATGCTGAAGCCTATATTGGGCTATTTGCTGAAGAAGAAGAAGAGTTTATGCAGATCATGGAATCTATCTATGAGCAAGAAGACTGTCAAAGCCAAGGACTGATGGCTTTGACTGAAAGTACCAAAAACCTGGAGCAGCCAGGACCCAGTCAGGTACAAGGTTTAACTCAAAGTTTTGATTTCAGTTCTAGTTCAGAGTCAGATTATTCTTCATCAAGTGATGAGAATATATCTGAGTCTGAGGGAGATATTCATCAACTCCTAGATGAATATCAAGTACTATTGCAAGCCTATAAGAAAAGCAAGACCCTAGCCAAAAATTTGGCCAAGGAAATTGCTGATCTCAAGGCAGCTGCAATAGATTATGAGAAGAATTATGATCAAAAACTGAATGAAGTGGCTAGGCTGAAACACATTACTGTGATTCAGATGGGTACTATTACATTTAAGAATGATCAAATTAAGAAACTGGAGATTAATCTTCAGAAGGAGAAAGAGCTAGTAGCTAGGTTTTCAAAACCTAAATCAGTGCTACCCTTGATTGATGATTTTGTTCATCATAAAGGAAAGACTGGACTGGGATTTGTTAATCCAGCTAGGACTGTTCAGAATCAGTCCAAGTCCAAGGGCAAAGCCCCAACATTCACTAAGACTGCTGTAGTTAAGACAGCCAAGTCTGTACCTAAGCAAAGGTACAACAAATTTGAATGTTGGTGCTGTGGCAAAGTTGGCCACTTTGCTTTGGACTGTTGGCACAATGTTAGTGCCAAAAGTAGTAACAAGATACCTGGTGGAAAGCCAGTAGGTAGCCTTGTTAAGTTGCAAGCTAACAGTTACCAAGGACCCAAGAAACCATTGGGTTCTAAGGTTCATTAATTTGTTTTGCAGGAAAATCCAAGTGGCCATACCCCTACATGGTACTTGGATAGTGGATGTTCCAGACACATGACTGGAACTAGGGGACTACTGAAGGACTACATCCCAATCAAAAATGGTCCAAAGGTGACCTTTGGTGGTTCTGAAAAAGGAATCATCAAAGGGTTTGGTAACATTTCTTCTAACCTTGTTACCATTACTCAAGTGGCTTATGTTAAAGGTTTGAAACATAACCTCATTAGTATAAGTCAATTAAGTGATGTAGGGTATGACATCTCATTTGTTAAAAATGGTTGTCATATCAAGAGGTCAAGTGATCAAAAGATCATTTTGACAGGTTATAGGAAGAGAAATGTCTATTGTTTAGACATTATGGTTGAGAACAATAGTTCTCCAGTTTGTCTTGTAGCTGATGAGACAGTCTCTCAATGTGTCAAGTGGCACAAGAGGCTTGCTCATCTTAATTACAAGACTATTGGCAAACTCTTTAGTAAAGAGTTAGTGAGGAATGGTCCTCAAGTTAAGTGTGTCAAAGATGGCATTTGCTCAGCTTGTCAAAAGGGCAAGCAGACTAAATCCACCTTTAGAAGCATTGACAACAAGGATGCTGTGAGGTGTTTATACCTCTTGCATATGGATCTATTTGGTCCAATGCCAGTTCACAGCTTAGGTAGGAAGGTCTACACCTTTGTAGTTATTGATGACTACTCAAGGTTTTCCTGGGTGTTCTTCTTAAAGCAGAAATCTGAAACACCTAGTGTCTTCCACAGTTTTGTTAGGCAAATTCAGAATGAATTGAACTGTACAGTGGTCAAAATTAGAAGTGACCATGGTACAGAGTTTCAATCTGAAAGCATGACAAAATTATGTGAAGACTATGGGATATTTCAAGAATTCTCTTCACCTAGAACACCTCAGCAAAATGGCATTGCTGAAAGGAAAAATAGAACCTTGATAGAGGCTGGTAGAACCCTATTAAGTGATTCATCACTGCCAGAATATTTCTGAGCTGAAGCAGTAAACACTGCATGCCATGTGATAAATAGGGCTACCATCACTAAAAGGTTAAACAAGACCCCCTATGAAGTAGTGAAAGGCAGGAAACCAAATCTATCCTATTTCAGGATTTTTGGTTGTAAATGCTTCATACTTAACAATGGGAAGTCTTACTTAACTAAGTTTGCTGCCAAATCCCAAGAGGGAGTGTTTGTTGGGTACAGCAGTAATAGTAAGGCTTATAGAGTCTACAACTTGACTACACAAGTTGTAGAGGAGTCTGTGCATGTAGTTTTTGATGAGACACTTCTTATTAACAATGAGTTGTCTAGTAGTGTGTGCAGCCCCACAGGTCTTTCTAAGAAGATGGACAAGCTAACCATGGAAGATGTACCTGCTGCAAGACAGCAAGTAGAAGAAGATGGCTTATGTCCAGGGGGAGAACTACATGTACCAGGAGCTGAAGAAGTTCAAGGAACTCAGCATGATGAAGATGCTGAAGAAGTACAACCAGAAGTAAGGATGCCTCCAGCCAACAGGCATCTAAGAGATCATCCAGTGGAGCTGATCATTGGAGATCCAAGACAAGGTGTTCAGACAAGGAGCAGAAATCAGAATGCTGCAGTATATTCAAGTTTTCTGTCTCAAATAGAACCAAAGAAATTTGAAGAAGCAATACAAGATCCACAGTGGACTGAAGCTATGCAGGAAGAGATAAACCAGTTCAAGAGGTGCAAGGTTTGGGACTTAGTTCCTAAGCCTAAAGATCACAATGTGATAGGAACAAAGTGGATCTACAGAAACAAGTTAGATGAACAAGGAGTCATCATTAAGAATAAGGCAAGACTGGTTGCAAAAGGATATAGGCAAGAAGAAGGTATTGATTTTGATCAAACCTTTGCTCCAGTAGCCAGACTGGAAGCCATCGGGATGTTCTTGGCCTATGCAACCTACCAAGGATTCAAAGTATACCAAATGGATGTGAAGTCAGCATTCCTTAATGGTAATTTAAAAGAAGAAGTATATGTGGAGCAGCCTTCAGGTTTTGTTGATCCTACTCTTCCACATTATGTCTATAGACTTAGGAAAGCATTGTATGGGTTAAAGCAAGCTCCTAGAGCTTGGTATGAAACCCTATCTAGTTTCCTCATTGAGAACAAGTTCACAAGGGGGAAAATAGATAAGACTCTATTCCTTAGGGAATCTAGAGGCAAAGTAATACTTGTCCAAATATATGTAGATGACATTATATTTGGGTCTACTGAAAGTAGCCTTTGCAAAAAGTTTGCAAAGCTTATGCAAAGTCAATTTGAAATGAGTAGTATGGGAGAACTGAAGTTTTTCTTGGGTCTCCAAGTTAAACAGACTGAAAGTGGCTTGTCCATATGTCAGTCAAAGTTCACCCTAGAACTCATAAGGAAATATGGTATGGATTCCTCCAGTACCATGAAGACTCCTATGGGGTCAAGTATGTCTCTAAGCAAGGATGATGCAGGGAAACCTGTGGATGAAACCTTGTATAGAGGGATAGTTGGCTCCCTACTATACTTGACTGCAAGTAGGCCTGACATTATATATGCTACATGTGTTTGTGCCAGGTATCAAGCCTGCCCCAAAGAATCTCACTTGACTGCAGTCAAGAGAATCTTGAGATATCTAAAGGGCACACCTTATCTAGGCCTCTGGTACCCTAGGAATGGAGATTTTGATCTAACAGGCTATTCAGATGCAGACTTTGCAGGATGCAAAGAAGATAGAAAAAGCACAACTGGATCCTGTCAATTTCTAAGTGGAAGACTCATTTCATGGAGTAGTAAGAAGCAAACCAGTGTAGCCATCTCCACAGCTGAGTCAGAATATGTAGCTGCAGGAAGTTGCTGTGCTCAACTTCTGTGGATTCAACATCAGCTAGAAGACTATGGATGTCAGGTAAGTAGAACTCCACTTTATTGTGATTCTACTAGTGCTATTTCAATAGCTAACAACCCTGTATCACATAGTAGAACTAAACATATTGAGATTAAATATCACTTTCTTAGGGAGCATGTAGAAAGAAATGATATTACACTTGAATATGTTAGAACTGATAATCAGATAGCTGATATGTTCACTAAGCCCCTAGATGAAGCTAAGTTTAATAGGTTCAAAATTGAACTATGTATGATAAACTTAGATTAAGTATACAAAACAAAAATTGGCTAAGTAAAAAGGTGTCGACACATAGACAAGTCTATGTCGACACAGTATAGTAAGTGTCGACACTTCAGGAAAATAGTGTCGACACATCTAGGAAGTTGGTGTCGACACTTCAGAATGTTAGTGTCGACACATGTCGAGTAGGTGTCGACACATCAAATAAGGTGTCGACACTTAAGTTTTACTCAGAATTTTTCTAAGTAAAGTCTCGACAACATGTCGAGTATAGTGGTGTCGACACTTAACCAAGTGTCGACACATAAAATATGCTGACTAAACTTGTGTCGACACATAAGTGTCGAGACATTATAAGTCAGTGTCGACACTTATTGCCAGTGTCGACACATCTTTAGGATTTCATCCCGCCTGTTCGTCTTCAAACTAGAAAGGTATAAATAGGGGTCTGTCTTTGTTTGTCGACACGCTTTCAAAGTTTCGAGACCTAAACTCTTGTGTCGACATTTCTCTCATCTCAAGACTAAATCTTCAAACCCTAATGGCTCCCAAGCTGGAAGAGAACGTTAACGAAGGATATGAACTGGTGCGTGGCGCATTCGACGACTGCGAACAAGAAATCAAATCAGTGATAACCCTAATTGCCAATTCAGGATTGGAGTTCTTGGTTTCAGAACCAACGAAGATATGGAAGAAGGAAGTCATTGAATTCCTTACTGGCGCGGCTGTAGATGACTCAGGCTACAGAATTAAGTCAAGGGTGCATGGCACCAAGGTCAAGATTTCACCGAAGTCTTTAAGAAAGGTACTTCAGCTACCTAAAGTTCAAGATGAAGAGGAAGTAACTGCTTCTAAGACCAGGGAAGCTCTTACTTGGTGTGGACTGGATCCAAAGATGAAGGTGGGATCAGTCTTTAACAGAAAAGGTATGAATAATCAAGGCAAGTTCTTGTCTGAAATAGTGGGCAAGGTAATACTGAGCAAGCCAGGAGGACATGACAGGGTGTCTGCCTCCATGTTTGAAGTCATGATCAGAATCATCTTCACTCTGAAAACAGATTGGTCAATGGTGGTTTATGAGAAAGTAAAAGAAAGCCTGAAGAAGCCCAATCTGGGCAGGATACTAAGTCTCTACCTGGCTGGATCAATTCCAGAGGTAATGAGCACTGCTGCAGGAACTAAGATCAATCATATGAGGAGAATGGACTCAAGGATATTCTCTAGATGGGAAAGGGTGCTGGTGTCAAAGGAATTGACCACCCCTGAAAAGCAAGCTTCTAAGAAAGACTCTCCTCCCAGGAAGAAGAGGAAGACTGCTGCTGTGCCTCAAGAGTCCTCCAGCAGCTCAGGCAGTGAAGAACATGTGGTCTTCACTCCTGAAAGTCCAGTTGATGTGGCTGCAGAGAAGACACCTGCTCCTCAGGAAGCAGCTGACATCCAGGGGGAGCTTCCAGGTGTAGCAGAACCATCTACACTGGAGAGTGAACAAGCCACCCTCCTCATTCAAGAGGTACTTGTTGATCTTAATACTTTGAATTTTTCTATAACAAATTCTGATTTGTCTGATGACCATCAGCCAACTCAGCAAGCACACCAAGAACCAGATGTTGTTCTTCCAGACACATCTGTTGTGATACCTGATAAAGTGGTTGAAGAACCAAGTACATCTCCTGCACAATCTCCACCAGAATATACCATGGAAGATCTATTTCTGGATTTAGAACAGGATGATTTTGATATGGAAAAGAATGATGCTGATACAGTAAAGAATGCTGCTGCTGAGGGGGAGAACATAGAAGTTGTGGAAGAGCCTATAAGGCTAGATACTGAGAAGGCACAAGATGTGCATACTGACAAACAATCCAGCCCTAAGGATAGGGTGGATATAGCCAGTACATCAGACTCTGAAGATGATGAAGCTGAGCAAGCTAAGAAAAAGAAGTTCTTTGTTTTCAAAAGAAGAAGCCAGAGCTATAAGAAGGCTCTCCAAACAGTTGCTCAACATTCCTTAGTTCAACAAGCTCCATCCACTGATTACAGTGCTCTATTGCTTGTCTTGCAAATCAAGATGGATGAACAAAGGAAAGCTTTAAAAACTTATGTTGATGAAGGGCACAAAGCACTACAATCTGATCTGGGCCAGGAAATCAAGTCAATAAGGTTTGAAATGAACCTTAATAAAAGGGAAATGACTGATTGTTTTACCAAGGGTGCTCATGCAGTAGTCTATCTGGCTAAACATCAAGAAACCATCAAAGAGAAAGTGGATGATATAGCACTAAAGCAAGGCTATGTGCTGGAGAATCAGTTAAGGATGAATGATAATTTGACTGCATCTCACAATGCAATAGTCACAGAACTCAAGAATAAATCAGATGAACCTTCCACTTCCTCTGCTGCTGCCAAAGCTGATTTTGATAAACTCTTTCAAGCAGAGATTGCTGCTGTACAGACTGCCATAAAAGATTCCCAGAAGGTCATTTCAGAACAGCTTACAAAGCTTAGACCTTTCTTTAAAGAGGGCATCAGGTATTTGGATAGCCAAATCAGATTCCAGAAAGATGATGTGAGAGATCATGTAGCCCAAGAAGTCATAAAGGGGGAGAGAGTGTTAGTCAAGGCCAGTTCTGAACATGCAAAATGGATATCAAATTCCATCAGGGCTACACTGGGCTATCCTCCCCTTTGTGATGATGACAATGTAGCTGACTCTGGCATTCAAGGCACATATCTTGGAGGTGAGCAACAAGCAGTGGCTGATGTAATCTATCCACCTCCAGACTTTGACATGATTCATGCAGATATAAGCACAATGTATAGTCCACCTGCTGGCAAGCCTAATATTATTCTGGAAAAGGTTGTTCAACCTATCACAGCTGCAATGCAAGAGGCTTTGGACAAGGAAGAAGAAACTAGGCTGTCAAAGAAGAAGTTTAGGGAAATTGCTGAGCAAAAGCCAGATTTTGAACAGTGGAGCCCTACTTCTAGGAACATAATTCTTACAGCCTGGAAAGCAGCCAAGGACAATGCCCATGAGAGGAACAAGTGGTTCTCAGAGGCTGAATGGAGAAAGCATGAGAGTAGGCAGGAAGCAATTGTCCAATATAGAAGGAAGGCTAAGTTAGGAAAGCTACCTCCAACAGCTGTGGAGCCTAGCAAGTACTTTCCTAAGCCCTATCATTATTTTGAAAGACAAAAGATCAAGGCTGAAGAACAGAAGAAGAAGGACTCTAAAGGGAAGAAGACTGCTGAAGCTGAGCCTGCTGCTGCTGCTGCTGTGAAAGCTCAAGTTAAAGCTGGAAAAGGCATTGTTATTAAAGAACCTGATCAGCACTAGATTAGGAATTAACTTGATGCTTGTTGTAATCTGTTGAGTGAAAAACATTGTAATACTTCATTGAAAATGTATAAGGAACATTATTGGAACAGTATATGATAAATATAGTATGAATGTTCTGAAATATGTGTGTTTCTTAATTGTTCTGCAATGTTTAATAAGTATACATGTGTGCTTTATTACATGTTCAAGTTTACCCTGTTGTCATTTATATGTTTTACATCATTTTGTAATTTTTAATTATGAGTGGTGTATATCATTGACTAAGGGTTATGACTTCTCCAAATAGGGGGAGATTGTTGGGTACATTGGTCAAATGTACCTGATTTGAAGAAGCCTCACCTAACTCAATGATATACATCAGAATGTATTTGATGTTTGTTTGAGTTACTTGTGCAGGTTAGTTATACACTGGACTGAAGCTGAAAATTTCTAAGTCCATGTGTCGACACCCAGAGGGAAAGTGTCGACACTTGAGAAAGCTTGTGTCGACACCCAGACAAGCAGTGTCGACACTTGGAGTCATTGTGTCGACACCTGGGAAGAAGTGTCGACACCAGTCAGAAAGTGTCGACACTTGGAGTTGTGTCGACACTCTGTGTAGAAGAATGCAGAAAAGCTGTGTCGACACTTGGCAGAAGTGTCGACACCTAGAAGAGCTGAGTCTACATCAGAAAGTGTCGACACTTGGAGTTGTGTCGACACTCAGCAAAATTCTGCAGAGACTAAGTACAAGTGTCGACACTCAACACAATGTGTCGACACTCAATCAGCAGAGTCAAAATATGAATAATGTGTCGACACTCAACACAATGTGTCGACACACACTCAAAGGAGTCAACACTTGAAGATTGTGTCGACACTCAGCACAATGTGTCGACACATAACCAGAAGACTCAACACTTGAAGAAAGTGTCGACACAAGGAGCTGTGTCAACACTTAGCAAAGAACAGAAAAGTTGTAAAATATTCTAAGTACAAGTGTCGACACTAAAGGAATGTGTCGACACTCAGCTGAAGAAACAAGATTGAAGACTTATGTCGACACCAAGAAGCAGTGTCGACACTTGACAGTTTCAACACATGAAGATGTGTCGACACAAAGGAGATGTGTCGACACTTAGAAGAATACAGATAAAGAATGAAGTGCAAGTACTTGTGTCGACACTCAATTTCAGTGTCGACACATGCAGAAGAAACTGTGTCGAGACATACAAGGAATTGTGTCGACACCTTGTAGACTTGTGTCGACACTTACACAACATGTGTCGACACTTGGTCTATAAGTGTCGACACTTAAGAACAGAAAGTCTCGACCCTAACTGACAGTTAGTGAGATTTCAAGAAGTGACTGGTTGACATGACAGCTGCCAATCCAGCCGGTCTACAGCAACTGTCAAAGAAGTCAAAAGTCTGTTATAAACCGGATCAGCCGGTTACCATAAAGGAAGCCTATAAATAGGCACCCACAGTTTACAAAAAAGTGGTTAAGTGGTTAAGTTGTTCACAATCATTACTTGTTGTGAGAATAATTGAAGTGGTTGATCAGATTAAATCAAGAAGTGATACATAGAGGATCAACACAAGAAGATCAGGCAGTCCAACTGCAGATCTAAGTAGTTGGAGAGAGAGAGAGCTCCAACCAAGGATTCAGTCTTTGGAACTAAGGCTGAGAAGAACAATTCAGAGTCATCTGGATTTCAAGAAGCAGAGATCAAGGATCAACTGCAGTAGATTCAGACTAATTCAGTTCTACTCAAGAAGCTTTGAAGAAAGCTAAGTCAGTTTGGATCAAGCTGAGTTCTTCCAAGAACTCTTCAAGAAACTCTCAACTCCTCTCATCCTTTCTGAGTTGTAGAGTTAGCATTTGTAATTTCTATTTTAAACTTGTAAGATCCATTGGATCTGAGTGATTGTAAGCCTATTTTATAAAGGCTGAGGGTAGGGCCTTGTGCCTGAGTGTAGGAGTTGAAGAACTCTGAGTGTAGGCCTTTAATTGGCTGAGTGTAAGCCTTGATTGGCTGAGTGTAGGCCTGGGTGGCTGAGTGTAGGCCTTTTGGCTGAGTGTAAGGCTTTGGGCCTGAGGTAGGAACCTTGTTGGGTTCTGAGCTAGTGGAGAAGTTTGGCCGAATCTAGTACACTGCTAGATAGGCGAAGGGGGAAAGTGGATGTACCCAAAGATTGGGGAACCACTATAAAATTAGTGTGTCTTCTGTGCTGTGTTGTGCTGTGAATTGAATGCTTAATTTCTGTATTTGCTGTTAGCTGTAGTAATCAGTGAAAAACTGTTGTGCTGCCAAACAAAAGTCAAAAAAGGTTTAGGTCACCTATCCACCCCCCCCCCCCCCCCCTCTAGGTGTTTAGGTACCATATCTTTCAGGTGTGTTGAGATTATATTAGCCAGCAGGACACGTGTGTGTGGGACCGCATGTTTGGGCTTTCCCCATCGCGTTCCAGGTCTGGGTGTTGACCCCGGTGGGCCCCCTTGTGTGGCGGAATATCCCCGCGGTCCTGTGGTTGGGGTTAATCCCACATCGCCCGCAGACTTCTCCACTTTGTGTTCATGTACCCTGCCACCCTTCATCTCAACACCTGGGTTTTGAGATGAACTAATGGGTTGGTGGGTTCTAACTGCCCTTATTAAAACGCTTAATGCTCATGGACAAGGATGAAAAAGAGAAACCTTTTGATGAAACCAAGTATATAAGCATAATTGGATCCTTCCTCTACCTTACGGCCAGTAGGCCTGACATAATGTTTTCAACATGTGTCTGTGCTAGATTTCAGGTGAACTCTAAGGAATCTCATTACGCTGCTGCAAAGCGGATTCTGAGATACTTTAAAGGCACACCAAATCTTGGCTTATGGTACCCAAGAAGTAATGACAGCGAACTAATTGAGTTTTTAGATGCAGATTTTGCAGGTAGCAAAGACGACCGGAAAAGCACCTCATGGACTTGCTAATTCTTCGGAAGAAGGCTAATCTCCTGGAGTAGCAAGAAGTAGAACTGTGTCGCAATCTCAACGGCCGAGTCAGAGTATATCTCTGCAGACAGTTGTTGCGCACAGTTGCTATGGATAAAGAATCAGTTCGAGGACTACAACCTGCAGTTCAAGGATATTCCTTTGTACTGTGACTCCTCCAGCGCAATTGCAATAGCCAACAATCCAGTCTCCCACAGCCGGACAAAGCACATCGAGCTAAGGTATCACTTCATCCGGGAACATGTGGAGCATGGAGACATAGATCTCCAATATGTGCCTACAGATAGGCAAGTTACAGATATCTTCACAAAGCCGCTGGACGAGACCAAGTTCTTGTTCTTCAAGACTGAGCTTGGGATGCTTAACAAAGAGGACTAAAGAAGGCTGGATGACTAAGAAGCAAGTAATTCCAAGGGGTTAGTCAAAATCTACATTTTCTAAATTTTTTCAAAGTTTGACTCGAGAAGCATAAGACATACTCGAGTATGTGAATTCACCTACTCGAGTCACTGCAGACCTACTGTAACGCCCCCACCTGTCACATGACATATAACGGTGGGTCCGGCCGGGGCCCCACGCCATATCTCACAGACAAGCGAAGGAATCACGTGTGGAAATCAAAATCGACGCGTATCCTTAACTCATCCATTCTAGCGCAGCAGTTTTTTTTGTTAACATGAACTCCAACCAGAATGTCCACCACTATATAAATACCATATTTATATATCACAAACACCAGGAATGTATACAACTCACACACCCTGGCCTTATGGCCTTACAAGTTCCTCTTTTACACAACAATCATTTCGTACATCGGCACGCAGGCCGACCACACATGAAATCCAAACAACACTCTTCGCATGGCCTTAAAGGGCCTCATCAAGCTAGCCATTCTTATGCATTTTCAGCCGCAACACCTGCAATTCCACATCCAAGACAAACCAGAAAACAAAGTAACGGTCAGCATTTAGCTGACCCATTATAACGACTCTACCCCCTACCCGGGGTAGTGGTTCCTTCCACAATATCATCAAGCATCATCCAACAATATATGTATAGCAGTTCCTTTATCCCACTAGCAAACACACGACATCACAAACGCTGGAATCCACCAAACGTTCCGTGCACTCAGGGCACCTTCTTGGCGTACCGGAATCCACCAGTCATACACCGCCGATCCGAGGTTTTTAACTTGTTGGTTGACCGGCCCTAGTCCACCAATCTCGCAAGCTGGCGACATCCCGCCCAAACCACACAGAGGTACAACCTCACAGCAACAACCAGAGTAGGTCGACCCACAACATGTAGTGTAGCACGCCGGGTTTATCCAAGCTCCCCAGGCAATGTCTACCCATCGACCCCCCTCCTAATCCGATCGACCCACACTATGTGGTGCAGCAACCCGGGTTTAACTCGGCTCCCCTAGCATTGCCACCCATCGATCCCGCTAACTAACTAGATCAACCCACCCTAGTGGTGTAACAGTCGGGTTTATCACGAGCTCCCCAGGCATGTTACCAATTGATCATATCACAACCAGGAACTTTGCCAAATCCTCCTCACATTCAGCATCACATCCATACATTCATCACAAGAGAAAACCATTTTCATCTCATCAAATCCACGGAGTCATCTCCGGTTTACCCATGAACATCACCAATCCAGACTACCGGTCCAGATGGGCTTCACACAGCATGCCTATGTCGTACTCCATTTTCCGGCTCTAGATGCAGACTCAACAAAGGAATCACTTCCGCAAATCCACCTCTTGGTGGAGGATTCCAAGCACATGCATAAAGGAAGGACTTCGATGTCCAAGAAGAAGATCGTTACCCTTGAAGATCCCTTCGGCGCCATGAAGTAGCCGGATGGAAATCACCGCCTCGGCTCTGCCTTCACGAATCCGCTCTCGGATCTTCGTTCCGCACTCCGCAGCTCCTACAGCAGCTGGAAGACTCCTCCCTTTCCCTCTTGCCTTGGCCTTTCTTCTCTCTCTCTTGGAATAAAGATGAAGAAGAAGAAGAAGAGAAAAGAGGGGTTTTATCCTCTTAGTCTCGGCCTTCACACACCTGGACAGAGCCCAGCCATTGGATCCAGGAAGAGGGAAACAAACGGCTCAGATTTGGCCAGAAAAGCTAAAATACGGCCTGACACGCCCTGTGACACGCCCGTGTCACAGGCCGTGTCCCTCTAAGCGGCAGACAACCGACTCAATCCAACCAGAACACGGCCGTGTGACACGCCCGTGTCACGGCCGTGTCCTCGACACGCCCTCAGACACGCCCGTGTCTGAGGCCGTGTACCTCAACGAAAATAATCCCAAAACAACCCGAGACTTCACACGGCCTGGCACACGGCCTAGCACACGCCCGTGTTCCTGGCCGTGTGCACCAGGACACACCCGTGTCCCGCAAACACGCCCCGGCTCGAATCGTCGAGTTGAGTTCGACGACCACTGACACGCCATGTGACACGCCCGTGTCACAGGCCGTGTCCTCACTCGACACTCGACACTCGACGATCGTCAAGAAAATTCGTCGACATTCAGGCCGATCGTCGATACGGCCCCGACACGCCCTGCGACACGCCCGTGTCACAGGCCGTGTCCACTGTGTCGACCCCAAATTTCGTCGACTGCCCGACTCGACACTACCCAGGCCTGACACGCCCTGGGACACGCCCGTGTCCCAGGCCGTGTCACCCAGGCCTGAACCCGATTTTGCTCAACTTGATCCGATTAACTTCGGGGTGTTACAATCCTCCCCCCCTTCAAATAATTTCGTCCTCGAAATTGACTCCACTCAATCACAACATCATCAAAGCTTACACCGCACGCCTCCGCATAAACTAACAAACATACAACACAACAAATATCCCTAACTTCCACTTGTGCATAATCAGCCACAAAGACCTCAAAACAAAGCAGCATGATTTATTTATCTTCTCACAATCACAATCACAAATGCACCAAGGTTTGATCGATATGTACACCATCTGTTATTCATTACAAATATAGATATACACATAGTTTACATACACCACCATGCTCATCGACGTGCTTCACATCACACGTCACTTTCGCTCAGCCTCCAGATTTTGAAATTCACGATTAAACGACAAATTAAACACCCGAGGCTGAATTTCGCCAACTGAGCTTTGCGGCTCTTGCACGGCCATAGCATGCAATCGTGGTTGCGTCCGGGGTGCAGATGACTCGGCCACTGCTTTTCCCTTTTCTTCATAGGACGCACCCATCATTTTCTCACTCCCTGGAGGGGCATTCCGACAAAATCTTCCTATATGTCCTTGCTGTCCACATTTATAGCAGATACGTGTATCCACACGTCCTGACCCATAAGTCGCCCCTGAAGAAACAGTCGACGGAGCTGATTCCGCCGACCTAAATCTTTTCTTCTCTTGTCGTCGAAACTCCGATTGATCCAACTGCGACACTTTCAACTCTGACTTTTCCACTGCCAGTCGCTTATTAGCTTGCACTCGCTTCATATCTTTCTCCAAGGCACGGGCTGTATCGACCAACGCTTGGAAGTCTTGGCTTACGGAACTCGAAAGTGTCAACCTCAATTCATCCCGCAATCCTTCATAAAACTGATTCGTCTTTCGTGCTTCCTCCGCAAAATTCGATCCCGCATATCTCCCCAATCTCGTAAACTCATGCAGGTAGGTATCAATATCTCGCTCACCCTGCACCAAACGGAGAAACTCATTTTCCATCGCAATCCTCTGCGACACCGGCACATACTTGGCTAAAAATATTCAGGAGAATTCATCCATGGAAACCTCCGTTAAACCTCGACCTGCCAAGTGATGTACTTCAATCTCATCCCACCACAATCTCGCATCGCCCTCCAACAGAAAAGTGGCCAACATCACTTTCTGTTCCTCGACCGTCCTGATTGCAGTGAGAATCCTTTTGACCCTTGCCAACCAATCTTCCGCCTGCATTGGGGAAAGCGCTCCACCAAACGTCGGTGGATGAAAGTTCATAAAACGTGTCAATGACTCGTCACTGGCTTGCGCCTCCACCACCACTTGCTCTTGCCTTGCACCAGGCCTTGCCTGTCCAGTAGGCTGTGCTTGTAACACTGCAAGCACTGTCTCCGTCACCACCCGTATGGCTTCTGCCGAGGGAGGCATAGGCGCTTCCACGGGTGCTGCACTCTCAGCAGACCGCTGGGGCTCAGATGGCCCAGCTCCATCCCTCGCCACCTATCAATGTACAGAACACCATGAATCCTTCCAAATCATAACGGTACTGATATACTGACTACACACGCACGCACATCATGTGCATGACATACATTCCTAGTGGACATTCATGAGTTCATTTATGTTCTCTCCTCCCAGACAATCTAAACCTGGCTTTGATACGACTTTGTAACACCCCCACCTGTCACATGACATATAACGGTGGGTCCGGCCAAGGCCCCACGCCGTATCTCACAGACAAGCGAAGGAATCACGTGTGGAAATCAAAATCGACGTGTATCCTTAACTCATCCATTCTAGCGCAACAGTTTTTTTTGTTAACATGAACTCCAACCAGAATGTCCACCACTATATAAATACCATATTTATATATCACAAACACCAGGAATGTATACAACTCACACACCCTGGCCTTATGGCCTTACAAGTTCCTCTTTTACACAACAATCATTTCGTACATCGGCACGCAGGCCGACCACACATGAAATCCAAACAACACTCTCTGCATGGCCTTCAAGGGCCTCATCAAGCTAGCTATTCTTATGCATTTCCAGCCGCAACACCTGCAATTCCACATATAAGACAAACCAGAAAACAAAGTAACGGTCAGCATTTAGCTGACCCATTATAACGACCCTACCCCCTACCCGGGGTAGTGGTTCCTTCCCCAATATCATCAAGCATCATCCAACAATATATGTATATCAGTTCCTTTATCCCACTAGCAAACACACGACATCACAAACGCTGGAATCCACCAAACGTTCTGTGCACTCGGGGCACCTTCTTGGCGTACCGGAATCCACCAGTCATACACCGCCGATCCGAGGTTTTTAACTTGTTGGTTGACCGGCCCTAGTCCACCAATCTCGCAAGCTGGCGACATCCCGCCCAAACCACACAGAGGTACAACCTCACAGCAACAACCAGAGTAGGTCGACCCACAACATGTAGTGTAGCACACCGGGTTTATCCAAGCTCCCCAGGCAATGTCTACCCATCGACCCCCCTCCTAATCTGATCGACCCACACTATGTGGTGCAGCAACCCAGGTTTAACTCGGCTCCCCTAGCATTGCCACCCATCGATCCCGCTAACTAACTAGATCAACCCACCCTAGTGGTGTAACAGTCGGGTTTATCACGAGCTCCCCAGGCATGTTACCAATTGATCATATCACAACCAGGAGCTTTGCCAAAGCCTCCTCACATTCAGCATCACATCCATACATTCATCACAAGAGAAAACCATTTCCATCTCATCAAATCCACGGAGTCATCTCCGGTTTACCCATGAACATCACCAATCCAGACTACCGGTCCAGATGGGCTTCACACAGCATGCCTATGCCGTACTCCATTTTCCGGCTCTAGATGCAGACTCAACAAAGGAATCACTTCCGCAAATCCACCTCTTGGTTGAGGATTCCAAGCACATGCATAAAGGAAGGACTTCGATGTCCAAGAAGGAGATCGTTACCCTTGAATATCGCTTCGGCGCCATGAAGTAGCCGGATGGAAATCACCGCCTCGGCTCTGCCTTCACGAATCCGCTCTTGGATCTTCGTTCCGCACTCCGCAGCTCCTACAGCAGCTGGAAGACTCCTCCCTTTCCCTCTTGTCTTGGCCTTTCTTCTCTCTCTCTTGGAATAAAGATGAAGAAGAAGAAGAAGAGAAAAGAGGGGTTTTATCCTCTTTGTCTCGGCCTTCACACACCTGGACAGAGCCCAACCATTGGATCCAGGAAGAGGGAAACAAACGGCTCAGATTTGGCCAGAAAAGCTAAAACACGGCCTGACACGCCCTGTGACACGCCCGTGTCACAGGCCGTGTCCCTCTAAGCGGCAGACAACCGACTCAATCCAACCAGAACACGGCCGTGTGACACGCCCGTGTCACGGCCGTGTCCTCGACACGCCCTCAGACATGCCCGTGTCTGAGGTCGTGTACCTCAACGAAAATAATCCCAAAACAACCCGAGACTTCACACGGCCTGGCACACGGCCTAGCACACGCCCGTGTTCCTGGCCGTGTGCACCAGGACACACCCGTGTCCCGCAAACACGCCCCGGCTCGAATCGTCGAGTTGAGTTCGACGACCACTGACACGCCCTGTGACACGCCCGTGTCACAGGCCGTGTCCTCACTCGACACTCGACACTCGACGATCGTCGAGAAAATTCGTCGACATCCAGGCCGATCGTCGACACGGCCCCGACACGCCCTGCGACACGCCCGTGTCGCAGGCCGTGTCCACTGTGTCGACCCCAAATTTCGTCGACTGCCCGACTCGACACTACTCAGGCCTGACACGCCCTGGGACACGCCCGTGTCCCAGGCCGTGTCACCCAGGCCTGAACCCGATTTTGCTCAACTTGATCCGATTAACTTCGGGGTGTTACACCTACTCGAGCAACTACTGACATACTCGAGTAAGTTAATTTACCTACTCGAGTACTCTTCTCTACTTACTCGAATATAAGAGTGTTCCTACTCGAGTAACTACTTACCTACTCGAGTAAGTCACTTACCTACTCGAGTATTTTTATCCACCTACTTGAGTACTTTCTGCAAACCGACTCGAGTAATTTTTGAAGATCTACTCGAGTAACCTCTTACCTATTCGCGTAATCTATATCTTTCTCGTGTAGTGTTTCCAGATTTTGAAATTTGTTCTATTCGCCACCCAAGGCTAAATGCCGCCTCTTCCCTCTATTTAATTAATTTCCTTCAAATTAATTAGATGTAATTTAGGGTTATATATATGAATTTCCGAAAACCCCAACCTACACGAAATCATTTCGTTCTCTCGAGTACCCTCTGCCGCTTCGCCTACTCTGTCGTTTCGCCTACTCGCCACTGACACTGTTGCAGAGCCGCTTCCCTCCTCACCACTTCCAGTCAACCGCAGCCATGGACGCTTCTTGCAAGATAGGCGTCGGATCAGAACTCGTTACCGCAGGTATTGCAGAGCTCTCAGATGACTTCCACAACCTTCTCATCCTTCTCGACACCGCCGGCCTCTCCTTCATCCTCCAGGAACCCTGTCGAATTTTATTCCCAGAAGTTGCCGAATTCTTTTCCAATCTAAAGGTCAGAAGGAATGGGAAAGTCCTGAAATCCAAAGTGAAGGGTTTGAAAATTAAGTTCACCAAGACCTCTGTCTCTCAGCTTCTCCGATTGCCGCTTGTCGATGAAGAAGATCACTTAGTTGCTGAAGACTCTGACAGAACAACCCTTTTCTGTGATTTTTCAACTGATGCTCAGTACTTCAAAAGGTCAGACATGAATGCAGAAGGCAAATTTTTGTTTGATGTTATTGGCAAAATTTTACTGTGCAAGACACACTCCATCAGAGACATTCCATCATATTTCTTCTACATAATGCAAGCAATTGTCTGCCGCAAGAAATGCCAATTTGGTATGCTGATTCTGGATAAAATCAAGGACAATTTAAAATCCCCCAACTACGCCAAAATTATCTCTCTGCTCCTCCATGAAACAAATCCTGAGGTCTTTAACTTCTCCAAAGGGACCCCTCTTCACCACATGAAGAAGGTCTCCATCTCTTCCATTCAGAGATGGGATCTCAACCTAAAGAATTCTGCCCAAGCTGCAAAGATCTCAGAAGTTCCAGGAGTTCCAGCTATAGAGGATAGGATTCCATCTCCCTCTCCTCATCTTGTGGCCAGCTCCTCTGGTACACTAAGTGAGTGTGAGCCTGCTCCTTCTAGCCAAGTCAGGCAGCCCTCTCCTCAGCCAGAAATTCCTTCCCTACCTCATACTCCACAAAGTCTAGCCACTCCTTCAGATCAAATACTTCAAGACTCTCTTCTGTCCACATCTGCTGCTATAGATGCTATGATTGCAGAGCTCTCTGAAGAAGTGATGCTCATTCCTCCTCTATCTCCTCCAGCTCCAACCTCTGCTTGTCACAAGGACTCCACTCCAGTAAAGTCTCCTGCCCATTCTCCAGCCAGGACTCCAACACCATCTCTAGATCCCCCAAAAGACAAGCAAGACACCATTCTTATTTTTGATGAGACCTCTCCAGAGCCAGCTGAGGCCCCTCTTAGAAACCTAGATTTCTCCATTCCCCATGATACAGAAGAAAGGGATGCTATAATTCATACCACCAGAGCTCTCAGCTCTGTCATCATTGAAGAAATAGCTCCTTGGGTAACTCCTCTTATCCCTACTGCTGCTCCCTCTGCTGCTACAGTCTCTTCCTCCTCAGATTTGCTGCAAAATATTGCACTTCTTCTTCAAGAACAGATAAATTATTTTGACACCTCTCTAAAGGTAGTCACTGACAAGGTAACTGCTCTTGAGACTGAGATGAGTAGAGGCTTTGCTGAAATTCAGCATAATACTGACAACCTCAAGTATTTATTTCAAATTGGTGGCAAAGCCCTTGACCACACTATCACTAGTGTTGGAAATGTTATGGAACAAGGTGTCACCCTGGCCAACAATCAGATAGAACTAGACAAGAGAAATGAGGCTAATAAAATGAAAATCTGTGAAGAAGTGGGTATTTTCAAAGATGATGCTATAGCCCAGCTATCTGTTGAAAGCAGAAAGGGGGAGGGATTGGTCAAAGAACTCAAAGAACAGGTAGAAAAATCTGCTGCTCAGAAGACAGATGTATGGGAAGCTCATGTGAAGACCATTCATGATGATGTGCTAGCCCAGATACAGAGTGTCAGATTTCACACCTATGACACTGTTGTCTGGATGCACAATCAGATTTTGCCAGACCTTGCAGTTGATCCCAACATCATTCCCCATCATCTCAACCCTCTAGCTACAGATGTCACTGCCCCAGCTGTTCCTCTGCAACCTACCTTCTCTCCCAAGCCTGGAGACTCAGTTGCTCCTCCAGATACTTATGTTCCAGGCTGGGAAGAAGAAGACCCTGCTGACATCTTCCTTCAAGCTCCTCCATAGATCAGAACCTACAAGAAGAAAAGGAAGTATGGTGAAGGCCCCTATGCTAGCAGGACTGCTCCTTCCAAAGCCACTGAACATGCTGAAGTTTGGTCTCCAACTTCCAAGTCTCTAATTTTGGACACACTCAGACTAGTTATGGATCTTAATGAGAACAGGAACATTCATTACAGTTCCCAGCTTTATACAATTCTAAATTTCTGTCTAATTATCTTTTTCATTGTCTATTGCTTACCTGCTCATGTTTTTCTACTTAGTTTCTTTTATGTCTATAATTCACGTTAGTGTAAAGGGTTCTGACTTCAACAAACAGGGGGAGATTGTTGGGTATTACATCCACACTAACCCAGATTTGATGAAGTCACCCTGGAACTAAGATGAATTAAGTTGTATTTGATGCTTGGTTTGAGTTATATATTTGCAGGAATTTCACTGGGAAGTGTAGACCAATGTCAGTCCACAGTGGGTCACCAAACACAGGAACTGTGGAATGTAATCCCTCATTGCATATTCCAAGGTGTTGACTCATGTGTGGTCTCTTTATTGGGATACACTTCATATTCAAGCTATTGGACCTTGGGAAAAGGATTGGAAGTTGACTACATTAAGTCATGGACTCGAGTAAAAACACTCATATACTCGAGTAAGTATACTCACATACTCGAATAGATAGAAACATACTCGAGTAGTACAATATACCTACTCGAATAGATCGTGTCTCACTCGTGTACTTTGTAATTTTCCTAACTCCAGAATTTTCTAAGTCTTTTACTCGAGTAGAACTTTCACGTACTCGAGTAGATCACTTCCTCTCGAGTAGTTTAGTTCAACTACTCGAGTAGCTGCTTGCTGTCGTCTTCAGAATTTATTCCCAGTATTCCACTCGAGTAGTCCTTCATGTACTCGAGTAGCATATGTAATATACTCGAGTAGACTTTCTTATACTCGAGTAGATCCTTCATGTACTCGAGTAAGTCACTATACATACTCGAGTAGTTCTATCTGCTTACTCGAGTAGTTGATTTCTACCTACTCGAGTAGCCTATCTTTATATGCCCGAGTATGTTCTCCTTCATGTACTCGAGTAGTTGTTCAACTACTCGAGTAGCACTTCTCTTACTCGTGTATATGGCTGAACTTTCCTGAAATTTTGTCTAAGTCTTTTTCTGACGGGATTTTCAAATCACGCGACATGATTGGTCCACGTGTACATCATTATGACCAATTATGATCGTTATTCTCTCCTATATAAAGTCTTATCAGAAAATGACAAACCCTAAGTATTCTCCAAGCCTTCTTGTCATTTTATTTTGAGAAAGTTTTCAGCCGACTCCTCTGTCTATCTTTCACGGAACGGAAGCCGCCGCCGCCACCATCTTCTCCGGCCACTGCTTCTAATTTCAGGGGACTCATTCTGAAGAAAGTTACAGATCGAGATGGACATCACTGTTCATCTTCTCTCTCTGATTCTGTAAAAGCAAAGAAGATCCAGATCTGGGCCGAGATTCTCTTCACTGATTTCTGATAGTGCTGCAAAGTCCATAAGAAGAAGTTTTTTGGTCGTTTCATCAGATCTGATTGGATTTATTGTTTGTAT
This sequence comes from Platanthera guangdongensis, assembly GCA_039583875.1. NCBI lineage: Eukaryota > Viridiplantae > Streptophyta > Magnoliopsida > Asparagales > Orchidaceae > Platanthera > Platanthera guangdongensis. Next base: position 47,896,761 of record CM077161.1, on the reverse strand, counting down.
AATTTTTCCAAAACTTTATTAATCTTGTAGGAGAAAGTTTCTCCGAGTGTAGGAGTTTTTCACTCCGAGTTTGTAGGAAGTGTTATCTTCCGAGGTGTAGATCCCATTGTTTGGATCGAGTTTGTAGGAACTTTGTTCCGAGGGTAGGATCGGTTTTTCGATCCGAGATAGTGGAGTAGCCGAGTCTAGTTGATTGCTAGATCGGTGAGGGAAAGTGGATGTACCCAAGGTAGGGGAACCACTATAAATCTTGTGTCGTCTGTGATATTGGTAGATAGTTCTGTGCTGTGCTCTAAATATTTTTTTTCCGCAAAAGACGCCAACTCACCTATTCACCCCCTCTAGGTGATTTAGGTAGCAACCGTTTTCTTTCAAATGTCCACTTAGGAATGCAAATACACTTGTTTGAGGAACCTGCACACTCCTATATTGTTGTTGTTGCTTGTGCGAGGTCGCTAATGTGTGTCTTGTTCACCTATAGGTGACTCGTAGTGGTGCTAGGCAGTCGGAGCCCCAGCGTTCTGATGAGAGTACGGCACCAGCTAAGGTGCCTACACCTCCCCATTCTGCGGAAACCGTCCGCTTAGTTGCTGAGGCGTTGTTTGCAATGTTTCAATCACAGCCTAGTGGGCAAGCGCAGCCAGCAGTGGTGTTAGAACAGGTTGGTGGAAGGCTAGAACCTGTTGCGGCTATTGATGCGCGAGCAGCTGAACGGCAGTTGAAGTAGTTCATGAGCTTCAATCCCCCTACGTTTATGGGTATGGGATCCCCTATGCAGGCGAAGGATTGGTTATCACGCGTCAAGCGTATATTGACGATGATCAGGACGGAGGAAGATCAGAAGGTCACCTTGGCCACCTTCTTATTGGAAGGAGAGGTTCGGCTATGGTGGGACGAGATCGAGTTACACCACTTAGCGGGCAGGCAGTTAACACAAGTCTCGATTGAGGAGTTCTCGCGACTATTCCTGGCAAAGCACCTACCAGCAGCACAATGCATTGCCATGGAAAATGAGTTCCAACGGCTAACTCAAGGAGAAAGTAGTGTTGAGACTTACCTGCATGAGTTCACAAGGTTGGGGCGTTATGCGAGCTCTATCTTCGCCGACGAGCAGCGGAAAACTAATAGGTTCTACGAAGGATTGCAGGATGAGCTGCGATTCCTGCTCTCGAGTTCGGTGAACCAAGGGTTTCGGGCGTTAGTCGATACTGCTTGTGCGCTGGAGAAAGATATGAAGCGGGTGTAAGGGAAAAGGGTCTTGGCTGTGACAAAGCCAGAGTTAAAAGCACCCCGACCTGGAAAATCGTACTATCAAAAGAAATGGGGTAAGAGGTCCAAGTCTTCTGGGCAAGCTCCTTCAACAGTTCTGTCGGGGCAACATCGAGGCCAGAGACTCGTAGCTGCTTTACTTATGGTAGAGTGGGGCATATAGCCTGTGACTGTCGAGATGCTCCACCAAAGTGTGAAAAGAAGACGGGAGCGTCTTATGCTGAGAAGGGAAAGGCAGTGGTGGAGTCCTCTACATCTCAAGCGCAGCCCCGAGTCTATAATCTTGGCCAGCAGGAGGCCATCAAACAAAGGTCGTCACAGGTACGATTTACGTTATTGATTGCTTTTCTTTTTGCACACTTTGTGTGTTGCTTGTGTGTGATGTGGTTGTCACAGGCTTTGTTATGATTCGGAACACGCTGACGAGAGCACTATTTGATACGAGTGCTTCGTATTCATTTTTGTCTAAGGACTTCGTAACTCGGATTGGAGTACCTAGTCATGGGAAGACAGAGAGCGTAAGGGTGTTATTATCGAATGGTTGTTTGATGCTTGCGGATAGGGCTTGCGATGTGGCGGTTCAAATTGGAAGTCGGGATTTTTGTTTGAATGCATCTGTGCTACCGATATCAGAATTTGATGTGATCTTTGGTATGTACTGGCTTTCGGAGCAGCGTGTCTTTATTGATTGCAAGTCAAAAGAGATCACACTGGGCCAAAATACCGAGCTTGAGACTAAGTTTACTGGTATGCGATGAGTGAGCGGGACCTTGATGTCTGCACTCCAAGTCGTCAATGTTGTTCGGAAGGGCGCAGAGTTATTCTTCACGCTAATTCAGGCTGTTGAGTCAAAGGCCAATGTGAGTGATGTTCTGATTGTATCGGAGTTTGTGGATGTGTTTCCTAAGGATCTTCCTGGGCTACCACCCCAGCGGGAGATCGACTTCACTATTGAGTTGGTGTCAGGTGCGAAACTTGTGGCCCGCTCGCCATATCGTGTCGCGCCAAAGGAAATGGCTGAATTGAAAGTCCAATTGCAAGAGTTGCTGGAGCAGGGATATATACGCCCAAGTATGTCACTTTGGAGCGCACCTGTTCTGTTTGTGAAAAAGAAGGATGGTGGTTTGCAGTTATGTATTGATTATCGTGAATTGAATAAGCTGACAGAGAAGAACAAGTATCCAATTCCACGGATAGATGAATTGTTCGATCAGCTAGTGGGATCAACCATCTATTCCAAATTGGATTTGAAATCTGGATATTACTAATTGAGGATTCGGGAAGGTGACATTCCCAAGACCGCATTTGGAACACGATATGGTCATTATGAGTTCACTGTTATGCCGTTTGGGCTATGTAATGTGTCATCAGTGTTCATGGACCTAATGCACCGAACGTTCCGAGAGTACTTGGACCTATTTGTGATCGTATTCATTGATGATATCTTGGTGTACTCTCAATCGGAAGCTGATCATGCAAACCACTTGCGGTTGGTGTTGCATACCTTACGGAGGAATAAACTCTATGCCAAGTTCTCAAAGTGTGAGTTTTGGCTGTCGTCGGTGGCTTTTCTTGGCCATGTGGTGAGTGGAGATGGCATAGCAGTGGATCCGTCAAAGATAAGAGCCATACAGGAGTGGTCGGTATTGTCTTCGGTGGCCGAAGTCAGGAGTTTCCTTGGACTGGCAGGCTACTACAGACGTTTTGTGGAAAACTTCTCGCGGATCGCTTTGCCTTTAAACACATTGACGATGAAGGATCAGAAGTTCATTTGGATGCCAAAGTGCGCACGAGATTTTGAAGAGCTAAAGAGTCGTTTGACCACGGTGCCTGTGTTGACATCGCCATGTGGTATAGACAGTTATGAGATCTATAGTGATGCTTCGGGGAGCGGCTTAGGCTGCGTTCTTCTGCAGTTTGGAAAGGTGATTGCTTATGGCTCATGCCAGTTGAAAGTGCATGAGCGAAATTATCCCGTCCATGACTTAGAGTTGACGGTGGTGATCTTTGCACTTAATTTATGGCGGCATTATCTTTATGGTGTAAAAGTGGATATCTTTACGGACCATAAGATCCTAAAGTACTTGTTGGATCAGAAGGATCTGAATATGTGACAACGAAGGTGGATGGAGTTCCTTGGGGACTATACCTTTGATATTCATTATACTCCCGGGAAGGGAAATGTGGTCGCTGATGCCTTGAGTCGTAGGACTCCGTCAAGGGCAAATTGGTTGCAGATGCATGATGAGCGTCTGATCCAGGAGTTAGAAGCGTTAGAGATTTCTTGTGTTGATAAGAATTCCACAGCCAATGCATGCTTACACTGGACGGAGGTACAATATGACCTTGCGGACAGGATTTGACGAGCAACAGAGCTGGATCAAAGTCTCCAACGCTATGCAAACGATGGGCTAGATGGACATTTCTCATGGGATGACAACCTTTTGCAGAAAGAGGGTCGTTTGTGCGTCCCGAGTGTGGGTAAGCTGAGAGAAGAATTGGCATATGAAGCTCACTTTACAAAATACTCAATTCAACCTGGGAGCACAAAGATGTTCAAGGAGATGAAAAAGTTGTTCTGGTGGCTAGGACTAAAGAAAGACATATCGCATTATATGGCTAAATGTCAAACTTGTGCTTTGGTGAAAGCAGAATGCTAGAAGCCCGGAGGTTTCTTGAAGTCGTTACCGATTCTGGAATGTAAGTTTGATGATATTTCCATGGATTTCGTGCACGGGTTGCCGAGGTCTCAATGTGGGAATGATTCAATCTGGGTGATTGTAGATCGGTTGACGAAAGTGGCTCACTTCCTTCTGAACAAGAGGGACGATTCAGTGGAAAGTTTGGCGAAACTATATGTTAAGCAGATCGTACGGTTGCACGGTGTTCCTTGTAGCATCGTGAGTGACCGTGATGGGCGATTCACATCGAATGATTGGAGGCTAATCCATCAATTGTTGGGAATGAAGTTAACGTTCAGTACGGCCTTTAATCCCCAAACGGATGGCCAGACTGAGAGGACCAACAGAACAATGGAGGATATGCTCTGAATATGCGCCCTGGATTTTGGTAAGAGATGGGAAGATCATCTCTATATGGTGGAGTTTGCCTACAACAATAGCTACCAAGCGAGCATCGGTATCACGCCGTTTAAAGCTTTGTATGGTCGGAAGTGTCGTACATCGTTAGCTTAGTCAAAAGCAGGCAAATCCAAACTCTATAAGTGTAAAGAAGTCGATGAAGCTAACTCGACGATACACTCTATTCGGGAGAGGCTACTAATACACAGGATCGTCAAGCAAAGTACAACAACTTCAAGCACCGGAACGTGGAGTTTACGGTGGGTGATTGGGTATATTTGAAGATCAAACCATTCAAAGGTGTGCCCAGGATTCGGCGTCTGAAAAAGTTGAGTCCGAAATATCTTGGTCTGTTTGAAGTGGTGGAGCGTGTTGGGGAAGCTTCCTATCGGCTAGCTCTTTCGGCAGAATTGAGTGGATTGCATAATGTGTTTCACATATCTGTGCTTTGGAAAGCCATCAAAGAACCAGCTCAAGTGATTAATAACGATTGTGTGCCGATTGAGTATGGGCTAACGATGAAGGTTAGACCCATTCAGATCGAAGATAGAGCCGATAAACAGTTACAGAACAAGACAATTGGGATGGTCAAAGTCCGGTGGGACAACTATGGCCGTGAGGAGCTAATATGGGAGTGAGAGCAGACCATGCGAGCTGAATTTCCCGAGCTACTTGTGCAACAATATTGTGTAGTGCGTGTCAAGGTGTATCAAACTTTTGTGGAGTTATAACATCTTGCTTTTTGTTTCCTTACTGTATGCAAATTTCGGGACGAAATTTCTTGTAAGGAGGGGAGAGTTATAACACCACAAATCCCAAGATTGGGTTCAGGTTGGGCAACAGGGCCTGGGATACGGGCGTGTCCCAAGCCGTGTCCTACTCTATATTACTTAGCAACCTGTCGAGTTCTCAACGAAATGCACTCGACGAGTTCTCAAGAGGGAACACACCCTGTGATGCGGGCGTGTTTGAGGGAGTGTCCTCCTCTGGTTCATCGACCTCCACTCGAGTAAATGTGCTCGACGATCCTTGAGTGGGGAACACGGCCTGTGACACGGGCGTGTCAAATATGACACGGGCGTGTCACATGGCCATGTCCTTATCTAGATTTGGTAAAGGTATTGAGGCCTTATGAACACGGGCAGGACACGGGTGTGTCTCTGGGCACACGGCCTGTGACACGGGTGTGTCATATGGTCGTGTCCTGTTCGGGTTGAATCGGTTGTGTGCCGCCTGAGGTACCCGGCCGCAGACACGGGCCTGTCTGAAGGCGTGTTAGGGTATAAGGCCTGTGACAGTGGCGTGTCACATGGCCATGACCTGCTCTGGGTAAGTCGGTTGTGTGCCGCTTAAGGTACACTGCCTTTGACACGGGCGTGTCACAGGCCGTGTAAGCCCAAAAATAGACATGTGTGGGCGATTTGTGGCCGTTCATTTCCTTCATTCGGGATCTAATGGCCCAGGCTTCTCCCTGCTGGTTAATATCCAGGAATGAGAAAGAGATTCTCATTGAGTTTGGGTTATTCTCTTTCTAAAAGAGTAGAGAGAAGGGAGATCAAGGAGGAGGATGAGATAGGGATCCAGCCACCGGTGGAGCTTCCGAGTTCCGAATCGAGATCCGAGTCCAGCTTTGTGGAGGCAAGGCCGCTACGGTGCTTTCCAACTGGCTAGGTTTCCATGGCTCCAAAGAGGTCGTCAAGGGTAATGATCTTCCTTCTTGGACATGTGAAGTCCTTCTTTTGGCATGTGCATGGACTTCCCCCACCAGAGGGTGGATTGCAAAGGGATTTCCATGGGTTGATTCTTGGAATCCCCAATAGTCTCGCATATAGATAAGGAAATGTGTTGTACGGAATCGGTATGTTGTGTGAAGCCTGATGAGTCCACTTTTTATACCTATTTTTGGACTCATCTGGGCTAGTTTTCACGTGGTTGCACTTCACTTTTAGTTCTTTATCGTTCTTATCTCATCTAATCCTTATTTCCATAGGAAGTGCACATTTATGCCCGTGGTTGTGTATTTTGTAATTTTTATAGTTTGTACTCCATTTTGTGATTGCCTGGAATGTCTGCACATATCAGTGATTGGTTTTTCCTTTCGGTACAGGGGTCGTGTGCGTGTTCCGAGATGGTTGTCATATAGGAATACTGCGCACGATCATGGGATCTAATGCGCACGACCACTGGTTGTGCGCCCCTGATCGTGCGCACTACTCTTCATTTTCTAGAATCAGCCTGGGGTAAGCGCACGACCACTGGACATATTGCGCACGACCACCGGTCGTGCGCCACTGATCTTGTGCATTGATTCCTATTTTTTGGAGTCCTGTCTGGGTAATCGCACGATCATTGGACTTAGTGCGCACGACCACTGGTCGTGCGCCACTACTCGTGCGCGTTATCCTAGTTCTTCTTCCTGATATTCCATGCCAGTGCGCACGAGCACAGGACATAGTGCGCATGACCACTGGTCGTGTGCCTGTGACCGTGTGCATTGTTCATTTCTGCTTTTGTATAAATAGTGCAGGTTCCGCCCTAATTCGAGATCGCTCATTTTTCCTCCGCCGTTTTCGTCTCCGAGGAGGGATTCCTCCGTCCTCCTTCAATCTCCACACTAGGGAGGTGCTCCGGGCAAGCTTTAACCACCAAATCCAAGCCGGAGCTTCCTCTCGGCCTCCTCCTTCATCCTTGAGCTTCAAGAAGGGCTTGACCTAGCTTTCTCCATCAATCTAGGGGAAGTTGTGCCATCCTCCACCGGATTGTGACGCGAAGAAGACGGGCCATTAGAAGGTGTTGACAGCCCTTCTCTACCCCGGACGCAGTTGTGGACCGAGCTTGGACGCGGATTGACAACCCGACGATTCCAACCGTGAATCCTCAGCAAGGCTTCGGATCTGGTCGATTTCGCACACTTTTCTTCTCTTGTTGTTGATAGTATAGTTGAACTCTTTGTATTTGATGAAGCCATGCTTAGTGTAATATACGTTTATCTGTAATCATGTCTATGTGATTGTATATTTTCGTTATATTTACTTGAGGTGCGCCTATTTGTTCATCCACCATCCATCCGCCCTTGCCGCACTAGCAATTGCTAGTGGCGTGCATAGCGAAGAGGTGCTCGCGACCCTCATTCCGCCGTTCTAACCACCTCATCCGCAAGCCTACTCGCCCATCCGCCTAGTGATTTGGTGCATAGCGGCCCGACTAGTCTTCCCTCCCTCCTGGCGAAGCATCGCATAGCGGCGTTGCATAGGAGTAGTTGATAGCCTTTTATTTTCTTTGTCCGCAACATCAAAACCCCCCTTAGTTAGCTCCGACCTGAGGACTTCAATCTCAAGTCCTCCTCGAAATTAACTCCACCTTACTGTGTTCCTTGTGAGATCGATACTTGGGAAAACTCTCATTTTATATTACTTGTGCGACCGGTTCACTGCCGTGATCTTAAGCATCAAGTTTTTGGCGTCGTTGCCGGAGAACACAGTCGTGTGAGTTTTTGTAGAGGAAGATAAGAGATAGAAGCCCTTTTTCATTTGTTCATATCACTATCTTCTTTGTTTTAGTTTTTAGCATTTGTGTTTGTTTTTATTTGTTCATATTCTAGTTTTAATTTTGCTGTAGCAGGTTTTCCTATTTTTTTATTTGTGCTGTGTAGTTAATTATTGCTTAGAAACTATCTGTTGGTGAATTATTCTTGTTGCACCATGTATTCTTATATGAATATCCGTTGTCGATGGTGCGGGGATTATAGGCATGGTAGTGATGAGTGCCCCACTGAAGATTGGGAGCATAATTCTCGTGGTTTTGTGTATGGAACACCGTCTTCCTATGGTACTTCATACACCCAACCCAGGTCTTATGGTCACTCCTCTTTTATGCATTCATCTTTTTCTTATTCCTCTCCGGTCCAACCTGGATCGAGGAGTAATGGAAAACGATGTTTGTGTTGTCGTAGCACCGACCACGTGTTGAAAGATTGCGCAGAATTTCAGCGCCAGTTGGAGGAGGATGATGAACCGGGTATCCGATTCATTCCATCCACCTCTCAATCGGCTGCCCCTTCTGATTCTGATGATATGTTCGCAGCACCACCTTGTCTATGGGGGACTGCTGCGGATATACCCATCAGACTTTCTGCTGATCGGTGTGACGACATTGTGGCACCGTCTCTCCCCATGCACTCTTCCCCTCTTGTTGATTCACCCCCGGAGGAACCTGCACATATTTTCTCTGATGCTGTTGTTCCTCCACCTTCTTTGCAAGAATTATCTATCCCTATTTTTAGTGAATCGGTTGATGATGTTCGGTCGGATTGTGATTCTGAGCCTGAGGATGTGCCCATGTTTGACGAGGATATTATTTTCATTAATGGACAATATTACGTCTTGGAACATGTGGACGCACCGAGGTGTGTTGATGAGGATATCCTCTTTGTTGAGGAAGTTTCCACTTCCTTGATGGATGAGGAGGTCCAAACCACCACCGAGGACCTCGAGCTCGCGGATTCCCCTCGCCATGACTCATATGACGCTGTTGATGATCTATGTCGGGATCCTGCTGGGAGTGAGACCGGGACCACTCCCCCTATTTCTGATTCTTTTAGTTATTCATCTCCTTTATTTCTTGATACCATTTCTGTATCTGAGCCTGTGCGGGTTGAGTCTTCGCAGGTTCTTCCGGAGGACTTGGAGCTTTCAGCTCGAGTCATGGATGATAGCATCCTCTTTTGTGAGAAGGTTGATTCCTCCTCTGTTGAGGAAGCTCCATTCATCGCTTTCTCCTCTTGTAGACTCCCTGTAGACGATACCTTGCTAGGCAAGGATTTCTTTTGTGATAAGATGAGCGAGGACCAGTGCTCCTCCTCTTCTTATTTCTTATTTCCTCTACCTGTGTTGGGCAGGTATGATTATTTAGGTAGAGGGGTAACTGCTCTATCACCGTATCGGTACCCGTTACCGAAACGGATAATGAAACAGTTGCCTGTTCATTTTTTATTTCATAGACCCATTAGCTAGAACTGTATAGAATTTAATAAGTCGTGCTGGGATGACAGTAACCCCAGTACTTATCTTTCATTTTCTGCATTTTTATTTTTCTTGTCTATTTTAGTTTTAGCATTTCTTTTTGTATATTTTCTTGTGTTTTTGCGGAGCTCACCCCTGCAGGTATTCATAGCAAATCGCATTGGCGGGGTTCTGATTCTTCGTATGGCGGGCCTACTTCAGGTTTCCACGCGTCTTCTGGTATGCTCACAAGCTGAGCATTGGGTAACCTCTTCCCTTAGCTTTTTATGATTTTAATTTCTCTATTTTATGCTGTTTTGCTTAGTTTAAGTCTGGGCGGAGAGATCTATTACCTATTGCACGTACACATCTCATGTGCATAGTAGAAGCATTTATTATTTTATTTTGCTTACTTCATTGCATCACACACCACTGCACCCACATGAGCGCGTGCTTAGCTTTTTGCGTTCTGCGAGTTAAACTCATTTCTTCGTTAGATTTGGGAAAATTATGGTGCTGACATAGGATTGTGAGACGGAGTAAAATGTTGGCCTTGTTGTGTTTCTAGTCAACTGCTCTCGTCTCGTGTAGAAATTCGAGTAGATTTAATTTTTTTGTATGCTTTTAGTTTTATATCTTTCTATTTGCGTAAAGACTTTTTATTCTACTCAAAAGTTGGTGAATTCGGTGTGAATCCGACGGTAGCTTAGGGATGTGTGTAGACGGCCGTTAGGTTCGTATTGCTCGAGTCGGGAGGATGGATAGTCTTTCTCGTTGGCTAAGAACTTGCCCCAAGCTATTCTTGAAGCATGGGTATAGGTTAATCATGCATGAGCGTGATGTAGGCCATCATTTTGGCCCGGTTGAGCTTTGTACCATTCCTAACATCATATCCTCGCTAGCCTTGTTGTGCCTACCCCTCCTTTTGATTCAGCTCCACCATGATATCACCAAAGCCTCATAGTCAATCCTAGTCGCACACCCAAGTCGAGTTTAGTGTTTTATATTTTAATGTTGTGGTGTGATGTGGTGATTTTACTTGTGATTATGTGGATGTGCACCAATGTTATATTTGCTGAAATTGCAAAAAAAAAGATGATTTGAATAAAGAAAAAAAAATATTTGTAAAGAAAAAAAAAAGTGAAAAGAAAAAGTTTTAATTGAAAATCATTTTGGAAATGTGATTATATTTGGAGTAGGCGGTGTACACACCCATATGTTAAAAGTTAAGTTTGGGGGTGTGGTGTACCCGCATATATTTTGGTTAGCTGATGGATTCCCTTCATTCTAGCTCATTTGGGTTAGGTGCATAGCCTTCCTGTATATCTTTGTTTACCTCACCGAAACCCAAGCCTCATCTCTTCACCTAAAGTCCTACTGATTCATGTGTGAACCAAACCAGTGCTGTGGAGAGAATGCGAAAGGGCAAGCATATGGTCACCGACATTGGTGGATTCCTTTGGAGGTTATCCGGAGCCCCGATCTTTGGCAATGCTCGCCTAGCGATTAGTCTACTTTCTCCCTACGCATGACCGGATGATTCACCGTGATTCCATTTTTGAGTAATAATAAAATTTTGATACGCATTGTGAAAAGTATAAACTGTTTTGTATACTTAGAAATTTCTTCTATTATATTTTTACGCGCGCGAGCATGCGACTTCGCATGGTACTTCGTATTGCAATTTCTTTGTTAACTAGTATTTTTTCCTTTCTGCTTAGATTTTGTTTGCTCGGGACGCGCAAACAGTTAAGTCTGGGGGTGTGATGAGTCCACTTTTTATACCTATTTTCGGACTCATCTGGGCTAGTTTTCACGTGGTTGCACTTCACTTTTAGTTCTTTATCATTCTTATTTCATCTAATCCTTATTTCCATAGGAAGTGCACATTTATGCCCGTGGTTGTGTATTTTGTTATTTTTATAGTTTGTACTCCATTTTGTGATTGTCTGGAATGTCTGCACATATCAGTGATTGGTTTTTCCTTTCGGTACAGGGGTCGTGTGCGTGTTCCGAGATGGTTGTGAAACAGGAATACTGCGCACGATCATGGGATCTAATGCGCACGACCACTGGTCGTGCGCCCCTGATCGTGCGCACTACGCTTCGTTTTCTAGAATCAGCCTGGGGTAAGCGCACGACCACTGGACATATTGCGCACGACCACCGGTCGTGCGCCACTGATCGTGTGCATTGATTCCTCTTTTCTGGAGTCCTGTCTGGGTAATCGCACGATCATTGGACTTAGTGCGCACGACCACTGGTCGTGCGCCAATACTCGTGCGCATTATCCCAGTTATTCTTCCTGATATTCCATGCCAGTGCGCACGAGCACAGGACATAGTGCGCACGACCACTGGTCGTGCGCCTGTGATCGTGCGCATTGTTCATTTCTGCTTTTGCATAAAAAGTGCATGTTCCGCCCTAATTCGAGATCGCTCATTTTTCCTTCGTCGTTTTCGTCTCTGAGGAGGGATTCCGCCGTCCTCCTTCAATCTCCACACTAGGGAGGTGCTCCGGGTAAGCTTTCACCTCCAAATCCAAGCCGGAGCTTCCTCTCGGCCTCCTCCTTCATCCTTGAGCTTCAAGAAGGGCTTGACCTAGCTTTCTCCATCAAGCTAGGGGAAGTTGTGCCATCCTCCACCGGATTGTGACGCGAAGAAGACGGGCCATTGGAAGGTGGTGACATCCCTTCTCTACCCCGGACGCAGTTGCGGACCGAGCTTGGACGCGGATTGACAACCCGACGATTCCAACCGTGAATCCTCAGCAAGGCTTCGGATCCGGTCAATTTCGCACACTTTTCTTCTCTTGTTGTTGATAGTTTAGTTGAACTCTTTGTATTTGATGAAGCTATGCTTAGTGTAATATACGTTTATCTGTAATCATGTCTATGTGATTGTATATTTTCGTTATATTTACTTGAGGTGCGCCTATTTGTCCATCCACCATCCATCCTCCCTTGCCGCACTAGCAATTGTTAGTGCCGTGCGTAGCGAAGAGGTGCTCACGACCCTCATTCCGCTGTTCTAACCACCTCATCCGCAAGCCTACTCGCCCATCCGCCTAGTGATTCGGTGCATAGCGGCCTGACTAGTCTTCCATCCCGCCTGGCGAAGCATCGTATAGCGGCGGTGCATAGGAGTAGTTGATAGCCTTTTATTTTCTTTGTCCGCAACATCAAAACCCCCCTTAGTTAGCTCCGACCTGAGGACTTCAATCTCAAGTCCTCCTCGAAATTAACTCCACCTTACTGTGTTCCTTGTGAGATCGATACTTGGGAAAACTCTCATTTTATATTACTTGTGCGACTGATTCACTACCGTGATCTTAAGCATCAAAGCCTATCTGGACAGGTTGGTCTGGATTGGTGATGTTTCATTTGCACACCGGAGAAGACTCCGTGGATAAACGTCTAGTTTGTGGAGTCGATGGGTTGGACCTGTGAAGGGCAGTAGCAGGAAGTACTGGAGTGATAGTTGGGGAAAATACCCTTGTGATGCTTGTGTTGTGTGCTATGGCAATGCCAGTTTTCTGGCACTGCAGGATGGTGTAGGGTTTGGGCGGAGTTGGGTGCAGAAAGTGAGTTCTGCGGACCCGCTAAGCAATCGTGAAGGACGCTAACATGAACTCCCCTTGTTGATTGTGAAGTCAATCCGTGGTGGACATTGTGACTATTGTGAAGCCAGTCCGTTGTGGACATTGTGGTTATTGTGAAGCCAGTCCCCATTGTGGCTATTGTGAAGCCAGTCCCTTGGTGGATATTGTGGCTATTGTGAAGCCAGTCCCTTGGTGTACATTGTGGCTATTGTGAAGCCAGTCCCTTGTAGATAGTATGACTATTATGAGCTGGATGAGCTCTTGAAAATGCCTCGTGCCGAACAGGACAGGTGAAACCGACCCGCGCCTGATATTTGGCCTCGAGTACGTTGGTATTCGGTGATGGCAAGACGACTTGAGCAACGGGGGGTGGCAGATCTGTACCTACGTTATGCCTGTCCGACTTGAAGACCTGAAAGTGCGGTCAGTTGGAGCGCATAATGAGAGTATTAGGCATGCGCGCCGGAAAGACTAAATGCTTAATTTTACCGTCGGGTTTCGGACCTGGAATGGTGGTGGGACTCTGGTTCGCCGGTACACCAAGAATGTGCCCTGAGTGCACGGATCGTCGGGCTGCGTGGCTGACGGTTGTGATGGATTGTTTGTGCGTGAGAGCACAATGTGTGATATATATATATATATATATATATATGAATTGTTATGCCTGCAGGAAAGGAATACCACTGCCCCGGGAAAGGGGTAGGGTCGTTATAAATTGGTCGGCTGAACGCTGATCATTGCCTTATTTGCCACCACTTGCTGGGATGTCCTTGTGCAGGTGCTGGAGAGCCGAGCGGGACATACAAGGGCTGAAGTCCCTGCTGCTGCTGCTAGCCCTTGAAGTCTAAGCAAATAATGTTGTGTTTTGTTCATGTGTGGTCGGCCTACACGCCGATGTTTGGAATCCACACTTGTAAAGAGTAACTGTAAGGCCATAAGGCCAAACGATATTGTATTTGCTGAACTTTCCTTCGAGAGTTTATATATAAATGTGGTTGTTTATATATATAGTGGACATTCATGGTTGGTGTTCAATATTATTGTTAAAATCTTCCGCTAGCATGCTCTGAGTTTGGATGCGATTGTGTTGTGGTATTAACCAGTAACTTCCTCGCTTGTTTTGTGGCATATGGTGTGGGGCCCCGGCCGGACCTTCTATTATATGTTATATGAATGGATGTAGTCGTTACATATAGAATCGAGGGGAATCATTCGGTCACGCGCAAGGAGAAAGCAGACAATCAATAAGTGAAGCATTGCCAAAGCAAGGGATCGGGATAACCTCCAAAGGAATCCACCAATGTCGGTGACCATATGCTTGCCTATTCACACTCTCTCCACGACACTAGTTCGACTCAAGCACGAATCCATAGGACTTGAAATATAATGGAGGCTTAGGCGAAGGTGGGGTATACAAAGATAAATAAGGCGGATATGCACACCCAAAATGAGACCGCTCGAAAACAATAACAACTATACTCAACGACAAACACGCGCAGCGCACCACCAGACTTGGATTTTTAACAGTGCGTGCACGCCCATAACGATCACAACACAACCCACTTCCACAAACATAAATGCACACAAAACAATGATCAAAATGCAAAAAAAAACTTGCAACAACTTTTCCAATAGATAAATGCACACAACGGTTGCACTCCCCTGCAATGGCGCCAAAAACTTGATGGACACTTTCAGCAAGTATACCGATCGTAGTCAAGTAATAGATTTGAGGAGTTGAATACCCGAATATTGATCTCTCGAGGATTGCAAGTAGGGAGTGTGACTTCACTATTGAAAGAGGGATTGCAAGTGCCAATGTAACAAAGAGTTTTGATTTTTGGTTTCCTAATTTTAACACTAATAAAATTAATGTGGGTCACCTTCACCGCGTCGCTTGGGTGGATTACTCCAGTGAGTAATGAGGAGGATGGATAAACAAGAGAGGGTCGCAGTCACCTCTTCGCCACACACGCTCCTAACAATTATTAGGACGGCGTTATCGCGTCAAGAACACAGGATGAAAGCACACCAACACAATCAAGAACGAAAATATGTCAACACATAGACATGCTGAAATCATTAAGTAAATCAAGTTCTTGCTCATCAATCCAATAACAAAGAAATCAAGAGAAAATTTACTACAAGAGAAGGGGGAGAGATACAACAAACACACGAAGTCTTTCCGAGTTTCGTGACCGAAGTCAAGGGTTGTCGGGCCTTGTCCGTGCTCGGTCTACGGATGACGTCCGGGGTTGAGAAGGGCTGTCACTTCCTTCTAATAGCCCGTCTTTTTTGTGAATAGCCGTCGGGTTAAATCTGACCGGAGAACTCCACATATGCAGCATCTAAGAGCTTGACACGGAGCGTTGAGGTTGGAAAATACGATGGCGGCCGAGGATGAAGCTATTGAGAGCTTTTGGAGGGAGAATGGTGGTCAGACAAGCTCTCCAAGGAGGAGAGAGGAAAAAGTGGCTAGTGGAAGGTTTTCCCGCTCAAAGGAGCGGAAATGGCGGACTGACTCTTTTGGGCGAATGAGACCTGTGGCTTAAATAGAGAAGTCAGAAATAATGGTCACACACGGTTTGGCGCACGACCGTGCGTTAACCGTGCGATATTAGATTCCAGAACAAGCTTGTGGAAGAAGAAGCGTTGACCCTTGCGTTTCCTTCGTGCACGGACGCTTCCGCCCGTGCATGAAGGAAAATGCACTGGTAACCACAGAAAGCAGAAATTTCCGGCAAGCAGGTGGAACCATGCATTTTACTCGTGTACGCGCACTTCTACCCGTGCGTGAGCAAATCGCACGATTAATCATAGACAGTTGTAAATCAAAGCAGCCACAGGAAAACTGTGTGTTTCCTTCGCACACGGTTTCGAAGAAGTCGTGTGTTAACCATGCGTGAAGATTATCGAGCTCAGCTCGACAAAATTCGTCGAGCTCCACTCGACGCTTTTCCTGCTCAACAAAATGCACGATTGGGCAAAAAACATGCGGTAAGGAAATGCAAGACCGTGCGTTTTCCACAAATCAAAATTCTTGCCTTAGGGAAAACGCACTACCTGCACAACAAAAAATCATAACTAGAGCACAAGCTCCCAGTATCAAATATACAATAAAGAATAACCAAAGCAGCACGAGGAGTACCCCAGTACATACCCCCGACATCCCGGTGCAATTCACAAACCAAAATGGGCTAAAACAATGCACAATGGCTAAGTGAGGCCGTAATCAAATATATGATAATTCCTACTGAAATAGTAGTGCACAAGCATGAAAATAAGCCCAGATGAGTCTGAAAAACTCTATATAAATCGAACTCATCACACCACCATGCTTAAACATTTGCTCGTCCCGAGCAAATCATCCCTAATGCGGACGAGTAAAATAGCATAGTTGGCCTATAACTGTGTAGCGGAGTACCATGTGAAACTGCATGCTCACGCTCTTAGGAATACTGTAGAAGGAGTTTCTAATTATGCACTAATAGCCTATATATTTCTAAAGGCGTATCAAAATATTATTACTACTCTACTATAGAATCGAGGGGAATCATTCGGTCACGTACAAGGAGAAAGCAGACAATCAATAAGTGGAGCATTGCCAAAGCAAGGGATCGGGATAACCTCCAAAGGAATCCCCCAATGTCGGTGACCATATGCTTGCATGTTCACACTCTCTTCACGATACTAGTTCGACTCAAGCACGAATCTGTAGGACTTGGAATATAATGGAGGCTTAGGCGAAGGTGGGGTATATAAAGATAAACAAGATGTATACGCACACCCAAAATGAGATCGCTCGAAAACAATAACAACTATACTCAATGATAAATACGCGCAGAGCACCACCAAACTTGGATTTTTAACGGTGCGTGTGTAATGACCTAGGGAGGACCCCTAGTGCCGCCCGGCCCACCAGTAGCCCATGGAGGACCCATGGCACCATGACGGTACAGCCGGAATTTACAAGGCCTATAGGTCGTACACCCCAAAGCATCTCCAGCCTGTTTATCAACACGGTACATTGTTACCACGGGGTCTCGAACCCGCAACCTTGATAAGAAGCCTTTAATACCACTCCTCATCACCAACTGAGCTGCTGTAATGACCTAGGGAGGACACCTAGCGCCGCCCGACCCACCTATAGCCCATGGAGGACCCATGACACAATGGTGGTACAGCCGGAATCTACAAGGCCTGCAGGCCACACACCCCAAAGCATCTCCGGCCTTTTTATCAACAAGGTGCATTGTTTCCACGGGGTCTCAACCCGTAACTTTGATACGAAGCCTTTAATACCACTCCTCATCACCAACTGAGCTGTGCTTTGGGGTGTACTGCATGCAGGCCTTGTAGATTCCGGTTGTACCACCATGGTGCCATGGGTCCTCCATAGGCTACTGGTGGGTCGGGCGACGCTAGGGGTCCTCCCTAGGTCATTACAAAAAAATTGCAGCTCAGTTGGTGATGAGGAGTGGTATTAAAGGCTTCTTATCAAGGTTGTGTGTTCGAGACCCCATGGCAACAATGCACCGTGCTGATAAATAGGTCGAAGATGCTTTGGGGTGTACGGCCTGCAGGCCTTGTAGATTTCGGTTGTACCATCGTGGTGTCATGGGTCCTCCATGGGTGACTGGTGGGCTGGACGGCGCTCGGGGTCCCCCCTAGGTTGTTACAAAAAAAGTGCAACAAGGTTGCGTGTTCGAGACCCCATGGCAACAATGTGTTGGAACACCCTATTACTAATTTGGGTCAGGATCACTATGTCTCTAGGAACCTTTACTTGACCTTCTGTATAGCTTAATAGGTCAATTAGAATTGAGTCTAAGGGTTAGAAGTCTAGGATTGGAAGCTGCCCTGAAGACCAAGTTTTTCTGATTGGAGACCAAGTCTGATCGTCGAGCTCAGCACGACGATTCGTCGAACTCAGATCGACGATCGTCGAGCTCAACTTCGACAGATCGTCGAGCTCTACTCGACGATCGCTGAGCTCAACTTCAGAATATCGTCGAACTCCATTCGACGATCGGTGAGCTCAGTTCGACGATTCTGACTCTGCATTGGATCTTTATCTCTGAGCTCAGTTCGACGATCTTTGAGCTCAGATCGACGATTATTTTGCTGCTTGAGTTTTCCAGTTCGCTGAGCTCAGCTCGACGATAGTAGAGCTCAGTTCGACGATTTCAGATAATCTTCAGAATTCAAATTCAAATCAGACAGGAGTTATTATGCAATTAATTCAGAAGATTTGCTAGCCGTTTTCATTTATTTCTGGACCAAGTTTCAAGGGATTTTTCAAGGAATAATTCTGTGGACTTTCCTCCAGAAGAGTTTTGCAATTAAGGATGCAATCAATGCAGACCAACGGCTATCTTTGACAGAGTGATATTCTATTCTGGCACAGAGAATAAAAGACAGAATGTTTTTGAATGAATACAGATCATATACAGAGATTAACAACAAGAGTACACACAACTCAGAATACAGAGACTCTCTCAAAAACTTCTGTCAAAAAGAATTCTAAAGAACACTCATCAAAGAGATCAAGCTTTCTTCAGATCTCTTCAGCTCTCAAAGTGTTCAAGGCCAACATCATTTCAAGACTCCAGACACTCAACATTTCAGCCATTGCTGAAATCATCTTTTGCTGAAGTTCTACCTTTGAAGGCCTATCACCCTCAAGCAAAGCTTTTCTTCCTGAAGATTTCAAGGATTCAGGGGGAGCTTTGACATCAATCCACCTAGTCTTCTCAGTTGATTGAGAAAGAGAAGACTGTCATCACTCTCTCACCCCCATTCTGTAAAGGGTTTCTCAAACTCCCTTCAAAAGTTTGAATCTGGTTTTTGAGCACCTTGTCAAAAGCTCATTGGTGGCAAGACACCTGATCAAAAAATCTGCCTTGGTTTTTGAGCACCTTATCAAAAGCTCATTGGTGCCCAGGACACCTGATCAACTCATCCTGCAGTGGATTCCTACCTAGGGTGGTAGAAGAGTGGATGTACCCAAGTTTGGGGAACCACTATATTTCCTTGTGTCCTCTGGTTCTGCTTGTTTACATTTTGTTTCTGGCCTTGATTTGTCTGTGATTAGTTTTTGCATAGCTTAGTTCTGTGATTTGATTTATATTTGCTTCCCTGTTCACACTTAGTACAACAATTGTTGTAAAAGTATTTCAGAAGTTTTAAAACACCATATACTCTATTCACCCCCCTCTAGAGTATATCAGATCTAGTTGCACTTTCAATTGGTATCAGAGGCAGGTTGGTTAAACATACCATACCTGATTGGTTGTACAGGCTAACACCTGAACCCCAAGATCCTAAACTAGATCTGTTTTTCTTTTGTATTCTATTATTAGATTTTGTTTGCACAAATCATGGCCCAAAACAAAGATTATGCTAGCACCAGACCTCCAGTGTGCAATCTGTCAAAGTTTGCACTTTGGAAAGCAAGGATTAGACTCTACATGAATTCTATTGATGAAGATATATTTAATTCTGTTTTGACAGTGTGTCCAAGACCCCCAGAAAGCACAAGTACAAATGCTGTTCCACCTCCATCAGGAACAGATGCTGACATCAAAAAATGGAAAGTAGCTGATGCCAAGGCTATGAACATTCTAGCCCAGACAATGTCAGATGACATATTCCAAAAGGTAGCTGAATGCAACTCAGCCAAGGAGATTTGGGACAAGCTCTCAGAAATTGTCTCAGGCTCAGCTGATGAGAGAAAGGACAGAAGATCCCATCTCATCTCCCAATATGAGAACTTCAAGAAGGGAGAGAATGAGTCAGTGGGAGACATGTATAACAGACTGAGTCTAATTGTCAGTGAACTAAAGACATTAGACAAAGAGATCTCTCTGACAGAACTTAATGACAAGATCCTAATGTGCTTCCCCAGCACTTGGGATTCAAGAATCTGGCCAATCAAAGATGCCAGAAGTCTAAATGAGATCACCACTGAAGCCTTGTTGGGTAAGCTCAAGTATTATGAGCTGCTCATCAAGAATAGAGAGGAAGAACAGAAGGCTGCTTCACCAGCCACAAGGAAAGAGAAAACCATAACCTTCAAGGCAACTGAGGATCTGCCTGAAGATAAGAGCACAGGCAATGATGAACTTCTCAGCTTGTTGGACAAAAGATTCTATAAGATGGCCAGAAAGGACTTCAGAAGAAGATCATACAAGGAGTAGGATAAGCCAAGGTATGACAAGTCCATTGGTAATAACAAAGACATTATCTGCTTTGGTTGCAGGAAACCAGGGCACATAGTTCCTGACTGTCCAGAGAACAAGAACAAGGACGGAAGGGACAGAAAAGAAAGAAGAAAGGAGAAGGACCCCAAAAGGAATGGCAATAGCAAACCTTCTTCCAGCAAAAATAAGCATACAAGGAAAGGGTTTGTTGTTGAATCCTGGAGTGAGACAGAAGAGGAATCAGAAGCCTCATCCAGCTCCAGTGATGATGAGGATGATGCAGAAGAAAAGGAATTCTGCATGATGGCAATTAATGCCTCACAGCACAATTCAGAGGAAGAAGAGTCAGAGTCAGACTCAGAGACTCAACCTGAAGAAGATCAGGTAATTAGTTCTTTTGATTTTACTTCAGAAGATTTTAAATCTGAATTTAAAACACTGTGTTTAGACCTGCTAAAGTCTGAGAAAGAGATTATCTCTCTCAGAAATCAATTATCTGAACACAATGGTTTAAAGTCAGAAAACCTCAAACTCTCTCAGGAGTTGGAGAACTGTAGGGAACAGATAGCTACACTGAAAAGTGAGCTCTCTGAGGCCAAGAAGCTTGAAGAATCCCTTAATGGGAGAAGCATCAAGCTGATGGACATCACAAGCACAGTGAACTCTAGACTTAACAGTACACTGGGCTTGGGTGCTTCATCCAGCCAACCTATAGTCCTAACAACTCCCATCAAGTTTATTTCTAGCAAGGGAAAGGGAGTTGTAGAGGTTGCCAGGAAAAATTCTGATCTGCCTCAGAAAGTTAAGTCCCAGCAGAAATCGTCGAACGAAGCTCGACGATCGCCGAATGAAGATCGACGATCGCCGAACGCAGCTCGACGATCTCAGGAAAAATCGTCGAACGCTGATCGACGATCTCAGCCAAAGTCGTCGAACGCAGCTCGACGATCTCATATACCTGACCTCACCCATAGTCGACCGTCGAACGGAGCTCGACGATCTGACCCAAGATCGTCGAACTCAGCTCCAAGATCGTCGAACCGAGGTCAGAGCTCTGGAAAATTTTTCAAAGGCAAATCAAAATTGAATCCTGAGGGTTCTTCATCCCAAACCTTTAACCCTTATACTGAATGGATTTTACCTCCAAGGAGATATCATCCTGAAGGATATAAGAGTCAACCAGGGATGTCTTTCATTTCTGAATTTAGAGGTTATCAACCTAGGCCCAAGGTAAACTGGGTCAAAAACAAATGAACTGCTTTATGTGCAGGTGAAGACCTATCCAACATCTAACCAGCAATGGTATTTGGATAGTGGGTGCTCTAAGCACATGACAGGGAATAAGGACAACCTCACTTCCTTTAGAACCAAGCTTAGACCCAAAGTTATCTTTGGTGATTCCAACTTTGGACAAACTAAAGAATATGGTGCAGTACAGATTGGATCAGTAACCTTCAAGAAGGTAGCATATGTGGAAGGACTGAAGCACAACCTGATCAGCATCAGTCAGCTATGTGATGAAGGCTACCAGGTGACCTTCAGCAAAACCTTATGCAAAATCAAGTCAGAGGACAACACAACTGTGTTGACAGGTATAAGGAAAGGTAACATCTACTTAGTAGATTTTCTTTCAACTGATATAGATATTTGCCTGTTTAACTCAGTCTGTAGACCAAATGTGTTATGGCATAAGAGATTAGGACACCTAAACCTTAGAACTATTGCTAGGATATCCAAGGACAACCTTGTTAGAGGACTACCTTCTGGCCCCTACAAGAAGGAAGGACTCTGCAAGGCTTGTCAACTAGGCAAGCAAACTAAAAACAGTTTTAAGTCACTTAATAAGAGTGATTCACCTAGGATTTTGTATCTGTTACACATGGATCTATTTGGACCCATCACAGTACAAAGCCTAGGAGGGAAATCCTACACTTTAGTAATTGTAGATGACTTCTCTAGATTCACTTGGGTGTTCTTTCTAAGGAAGAAGTCTGATAACTTTAAGTGTCTGACAGAGTTTCTCAAATGTATATAGATTGAGTTCAATACTCACATTGTCCTGATCAGAAGTGATCATGGGACAGAGTTTGATTCTCTTCTTATGCAAGAGTTCTGTCAGAGTGAAGGGATCAGGCATACTTTCTCAGCTCCTAGAACTCCTCAACAAAATGGGGTAGCTGAAAGGAAAAATAGAACCCTTATTGAATCTGCCACTACATTGTTGTCAGATGCTCATCTACCTCTATCCTTTTGGGCAGAGGCAGTGAACACCTCCAACTATGTGCTGAACAGAAGTCTGATACATAAACTGAAGGAAAAGACTCCCTATGAATTACTCAAAGGGAAGAAACCTAAAGTTGACTATTTCAGAATTTTTTGTTGCATTTGCTATATTCACAATAATGACAAGAAATACTTAGCAAAATTTCAAGCCAAAGCTGATGAAGGAGTGTTTCTGGGATACTCCATGATCAGCAAGGCCTATAGGGTCTATAATAAATCATCTTTGAAAATTGAGGAATCTGTTCATATTTCTTTTGATGAAACTAACATGTCTTTCAAGGAGAAGATTTCTTCTACCATAGAACCTTTGCAGGAACATTCTCTAGTTGAAGATATGAACAAGTTACAGGTTGCTCAAGAAGAAGAAAGCAGTAAAGATGAAAGCAATGCTCAACATATTGAACCACCACTTGAAGAGCCAGTTGTTGTACCACAAGAGGAAACAACAACACAGGTTGGTGAACAATCAACACCCCCTGTTGATTTAGTAACATCAAGAGACCATCCAATTACCCAAATAATTGGAGAAATCTCAGCTGGTGTGCAAACCAGAAATCAGGTCAACCAAAACCTGTTGCACACCTGCTTCCTTTCTCAAATTGAACCTCAGTCCATTCAAGATGCAGAGCAAGATCCACACTGGATCATTGCAATGCAAGAGGAGTTGCATCAATTTAAGAGAAACAAAGTATGGGAACTAGTGCCAAAGCCAAAGGATCATTCCATTGTTGGAACAAAATGGGTATTCAGAAATAAACTGGATGATCAAGGAGTAATAATAAGGAACAAGGCAAAGCTAGTTGCTCAGGGATATTCTCAAGAAGAAGGAATTGACTACGACCAGACCTTCGCACCTGTTGCAAGATTGGAAGCCATTAGAATATTTCTAGCTTGTGCAGCTCACAAAGGCTTCAAGGTTTATCAGATGGATGTCAAGAGTGCCTTCTTAAATGGAGACATCAAAGAGGAAGTCTATGTCAGACAACCTCCAGGTTTTATCTCTTCAACTTATCCTGATTATGTTTTTAGACTAAATAAAGCATTATATGGTCTCAAGCAAGCTCCTAGAGCATGGTATGAGACCCTAGCATGCTTTCTCTTGGAAAATGGTTTTATAAGGGGTAGAGTAGACCAAACTCTTTTTATTAGAACACATAAGTCTCATACCCTACTAGTACAAATTTATGTAGACGATATCATTTTTGGCTCTACTGACTCAAAATTGTGCAGAAGGTTTTCTAACCTGATGCATTCTAAATTTGAGATGAGTAGCATGGGTGAGCTATCCTTCTTCCTAGGATTGCAAGTCAAACAACATGCTGAAGGCATCTTTATTTGTCAAACCAAATATGCTAATGAGTTGGTTAAGAAATTTGGTATGTCTGAGGCATCTTGTATGAAAACACCCATGCCTACCAATGCTGTACTGGATGCTGATGAACATGGGGAACCTGTTGATCAGACAACATATAGAGCAATGATTGGCTCTTTACTGTATCTTACAGCTAGTAGACCAGATATAATGTTTGTTACATGTATATGTGCTAGGTTCCAAGTAAGCCCGAGAGAGTCACACCTAACATTAGTAAAGAGGATTCTCAGGTATGTTAAAAGTTGTCCAAATCTAGGTCTCTGGTATCCAAAAGATTCAGCATTTGAGTTAACTGGATTCTCTGATGCTGATTATGCTGGATGCAGAATTGACAGGAAAAGCACCAGTGGAACTTGTCAGTTCCTTGGTGATAGACTTGTCTCTTGGTTTTGCAAGAAACAAACATCTGTGTCAACTTCAACTGCTGAAGCTGAATATATGGCTGCAGGCAGTTGTTGTTCATAAATATTGTGGATTCAAAACCAACTCCTAGACTATGGCTACAACTTAGAGAAGTCAAAAATCTTTTGTGAAAATACAAGTGCTATTTCCATATCTCAAAATCCAGTCCTCCATAGTAGGACAAAACACATAGAGATTAGGCATCACTTCTTAAGGGACAATGTTGAAAAGAATAAAATTGAATTACAATATATCCCAACTGATTTACAAAGGGGAGATATTTTCACCAAGCCTTTGGATGAAAAGAAACACACCTTCTTCCTAAATCAGTTAGGAATGTTAGATGGAGGAAGTCTTAAATAATATCCAAGATTTTGAAAGCTAAAAATTGACCAAGACTAGGCAAATTTTTTTTTTTTTGTCTAGAACTTTCTGATCTCTGAACTGCGCTCGACGATTTCCACACAAATCGTCGAACGGAGATCGACGATTTCCAGAATCGTCGAACTGAGTTCAGCGCCTCTCAGATAGTATGGACTATCTCTTCCGGTCAACGATCGTCGAACGGCGCTCGACGATTTTGTTCCCTGAACGATCGTCGAACAGAGCTCGACGCCTTCCAAGATCGTCGAACAGAGATCGACGATGTTGGAGTCTCTTCAGATTACCTTAGAAGCCTAGATCGTCGAACTGAGTTCAACGATCTTTCCAATTCTGCGTCGAACCCTAATATAAAACTCATTTTTCGCCGTCGTTCTCTCTTGCGCTTTCAATTTCTCTGCAAGAATCTTCTTCCCTCCAAACAGTTCTACGCTTGTTCGTTTTGTTTGTTAAGTTTTGCAGGTACAATGGCCGTATCAGTTGCTATTCTAGCCGCCATGAAGTTCGATGCAGGATTCGATATTGATCTGGACTCATTCAACACTACTGATCAAATCTTCCAGGACATTTTGAGTTTATTCAAGGATCAGAACTTGTCTGCCCTCATGACCACTAGAATCAAGCTTGCTTCAGATGAAATAAAGGAATGGGTGTATACTGCTCACAACCTTGACAACAACACAATGGTTGGATCTATTGTTGGAACCCAGGTATCTCTGACCCCCACAGTTCTAACAGAGGTTTTTGGTTTGAGAAATGGAGAAGAAACTGTTGAGTTATCTAGAGAGGAGTTTGATGACATACTTGCCAGGATGGGTCATCCAGAGGGAAACCCTAGCAAGTTATTTAAAAGGAACTTGTCTGTTGAGTACAGGTTCCTAGCAGATGTTGTAGGAAAAGTGCTGCTGGCAAAGCACTCAGCTCATGATACTATCTCCAGACATCAGCTCTGCCTCATGGGAGCTCTGGTAGATAAGAAAAGCTTGAACTGGGGAGAGGTCTTCTTTGACCTGATAAAGAAGAAAATCAATAAAAGTTTTGTTAATTTTGGAAGGATCCTTGGAGTCTTCTTGCAAAACAAGTGCCCTACCTTGCTGGTCTCCTCTAGAGTGCACATAAATGCCTCCAAGAGACTTACCTGTGCCCTCTTTGGCAAGTGGGACAGGCAGATAAGCAAGCCCAGCAGGCCCTCTTCTAGTGCTCCTTCAGGCACCAGGACTCAAAGAGTCACTCTCCCACAGGTCTCTGCTCCTGCAGAAGACCTGGCTGCTGCTGTTGCTGCCTCTCCTCCTCCTCCAAGTCCAACCTTACCACTTCCATCCACCATTCCTGCTTCATCCCCCATTACCATCTCTAGCCCTTCCCCAACATCAATCCCATCTCCAGCAACCATTTCATCACCTCCAGTAGACCAATTCCACCCATTGTTCTCATATCCACCACCAGATGTCACTTCATCTCCATCCATACCATCATTCACCCTTCTGGATGAATCCTACATGGATGATTCCCCCTCTTCTCCTCCAGAATTACCCTCCTCCTCAACCTCATTCCAAGATCTCCTCCACCACATCATTGACCAACCCACATTCACTTCATCCATATCCATCCCCCTGTCCTCCATCTCCACCATCCCCACTCCTCAGCCATCCATCCCTCCACCATCCAGCCCTCCACTTCCAGCTTCCTCAGCCATCCCTATACCATCTACCTCTGCTCCTGCTATTAAGCATGTAGACCTGCCAGCCTTAGCTGACAAGTTGTATGAGCTACTTGCCCCCAGGCTCTCTCTTCTCATGGAGGCCTCCTTAGCTCCTCTACAACAGTCAGTGGCAGCTCTCTCTGTCAGGCTTTCCTCCCTCATTCCTCAGGCAGCACCTCCAGCAGTGTGCCTTGATACAGATGCATCTGCATCCAGGCAGGGGGAGATGCCATATGAAGCAAGCCTTCATGCTGCTGTTGCTGCTGCTTCTGCTCCTGCTGTTCATGATACTGCTGCTGCTGCTGTTGTTTTTGTATCTGCTGCTCCTGTTGCTGCTACTCCAGTTTTGGCAATAGACCTAAGGTCTTTGCTGTCTGCATTTGATACTGCATACTTCAGCTATCTCCCAGAGCCTAATGCTGTCCAGCCCCCAGAAGATCTGTCCAAGGCTCTGGTGCCTTTCTCTGGCTGTGACCCCAACATTATTTCCTCCTTTGTACTCTCAGTGATTACTGTTGCTGCTGCTGATGAAGAAAGGACTGTCTTTGCCTCTGAAATTGTTGATGCTAATGCTGAAGTTGTTCTCCCTGCTGCTGAAATTCAAATTGCTTCTGATGAGCAGACATCCCAGGACTTTCTGATGCCAGAGGCCACTGTTCTTGAGCCTGCTGAAGATTTTGTTGTTGTTACTGAAGTTGCTGCTGCCATCACTCCTGAAGCTACTGTTGTTGTTTTTGCTTCTCCTTCTGTATCTGCTGATGAATCTGTTGCTCCATCTGCTGCCCCATCTGCTGTTGTTCCTGTATCTGATGTTGTATCTACTGTTGCATTTGCTACTGTCCCTGCTGCTGCTCCTTCTGCTTCTGCCTCATCTGCTGCTGCTCAATTAAAGAAGGATCTTATGAAGAAGATTGATGTTATATATGATGACCAGAGTTCTGACTCTGATGAGTTCAAGACAGACTCTGATGACTCTGCTGCCACTATTGCCAGGAAGAGGAAGGCTAGAAGCAAAGCTATGAAAAGGGTTCCTCCTGCAAAAGTAAAAGATAATAATGATATACCTTATTATATTCTGCATAACTGCCAAATTACAGAACATTGGATGCAGTATTCTAAAAATCAGCTGAAAGCCATGAAGAAGAAAAGAAAGTATGAAAAGGGCTCCTCCCAGTTCCAGCACCCTTATCCTCCTCCACCACCTCCACCTGATGCAGGTGCAGGTGGCAGCTCTGCAAGTCAAGCCCCATCTACAAGCCAGGCTCCCTATCAACCCCATGCCAGATCATATCAAAGGGAAAGCCAGCCTAGGGGTTCTTATTCCAGAAGATGAGGATACAGTGGAAATCAAAGAGATATTCAAGTTTATTCTAAAGGGCATTCCAGGCAGCACCCATACTCCAGGGGAGGACATGTTTCATCTGATACTGCTTCTGGTCCATTCCCCTACAAGCTCAAAGAGACAGTGTCTGCCAGGCCTCCTCAAGACAATTCTTCCAACAGGTATGAGCCACCTGTACCATTTGAGGACCCTGAGAAGAATCCTGTTGCTTGGACTGCTAGGATGAACGAGTTGGCTGCATTAGACCAGATAAAGAAAGCCAGAGAGCAAGGCCTAGACTCTTCAAATATTTCTACCATGTCAGAGCAAAGACAAAAAGAGCTAGAAAGATATGCCTCCAGCAAATTCTTTGATGCAGACAGATATATGGAGTTGCATCCTGCTGCTGTAGTTCCCAGGACTTCAAAGCAAACATACTTGGGTGCAGCTGATGACACCAGGTCCAACAAGGAAGCCTTAAATCCAAACAGAGAAATCAAAATGGTTAAAGGCAAAGAGAAGAAGTAATTCTGTAAGGTGACAATCTTTGGATTTTCTGAACTGCTATCTGGATGCCATATATATTGTTGGAGTTACCATGATGATCTGGAAGTGGTCAAACATCTAATCTCACTGCCAACGCAATATGAGCCTGTAGGGTCGCACATAAGAGATGTGGAGAAGTTGGATGACTGACTGTGTTGGTAAAGGTTACCAATCACCGACCTGAATAGGGTTATGGGCAAAGTGTTGCCTTATAGGATCATCGGGTTGGGCAAAGGTTGCCTTGAAGGGCTGGTTAGGTTCGTCGTCCGAGGGTCAAAGACATTAGTCGAGAATGGTCTTCTGATTCCCGCCGATCGACGAGAATCACCTTGCTGATTCTCGCCGATCGACGAGAATCGTCGAGAATCAATTGTTGATTCTCGACGATCGACTACCTTGACAATTGTAGTCGACCGCGGCTCGACGATCATCGAGTATCATTATGTGTCGTCGAGCGTGGCTCGACGATCGGCGAGAATCGTCGAGTATTGTACTCTGATTCTCGCCGATCCAATGTGATACTCGCTGAATGATTCTCACCGAACCTGCTCAGTGATTCTCGCTGATTGTCGCCGATTCTCACCGATTCATTCTCGCCGATTCTGAACCCTAGTTCTGGGTGGTCTGCGGATAGCGATTTTCCTGAGTTTATTTTATACTTTAAGTATAAATATAACACTTAGGGTTTCGTGAAGACAAGCGATCTGTCTCTTCTGTGCGAATCGAACCCGACGGAAGGAGTTCCGCGTTCGCTCCGCCGATCCCGATCCCGCCGCCGGAAGAGTTCCGCCGCCGTGTTTGCTCCGTTGACCATCTTCTCTCCAGCGATCGTCGCTGGCGCTGCATTCCCTGGCGCGGACCTAGCAGTCCGTGGGAAAGCAAAGGTGCGGTCTTATCCTTCCCGATCTTCCGTGCGACGGAAAGCTCGGCGTTCTCCCACTCGTGTGTACTTCTGCAGAAACGTGGATACTATGCCACGTAGAACTCGCCACTAGCAAGCAGATAAAGTTTGGAGCTTCTCCGTTGAGTTGTGACTCAACGCCACCGAGGTAATTTTTGCCTAGTTTTGCTAACTTCTTGATTCAACTGTTCATGGCCCGATCCACATCTCTTTGGGTTTTCTTGATGTTTTTCTTTCCGCTGCGTGCACAAGCGTTGTGCCAACCCTATAGAGAAAACCCAACAGTGGTATCAGAGCCAGGTTCCGGCCATGACTGTTGTTTTGGAAGTTGTCTTATTCCAATGCGTGTAAACCTAGAGATTTAGAAGTGTTCTAAATGTCTAGATTTAGTCTTGGCACTTCGCCAAGAACGATTGGAATTTCGGTGGAATTTCTAAGTGTTAGAAATTGTTGTCTCCTTAGCAGTAACCATCCCTCGAGTATGTTGTGGATTTTGAATCCAACAAAGAGAGATGAGCTTGTCTATTGCTTTAAGTTGAGCTGTCTTTGCCTTTGTCCAATGCATGTAAATCTGAGGATTTGGAAATTTCCGGATGCTCAGATTTAGCCCTTCCTTCTATCAAATGTTGATGGTGTCAGGATGTGCACATAAGGGATGCATGTGGTTTTAGAAGAATTGTTTTTCTTTGGATGTGCACATTGATCAAATGTTGATCATGGTTAATTGTTAACCTAAAATTGAAATCCCTTCTTTTAATATTAAGTGTTTGGATGTCTTCTGATGGATGACACTCTTCCTGCCTCGATCGATGAAGTGTGGGCATGCCAAAGCAAGGTGCATTAATCTATCTTGGTAAGGGTGCGAGCGGATAATTGTGATATCCCACTGTTGACATCGGGTCCAGCTTAACTAGGTGACCTCAAAGGTTGAGTGCCTAGAGGCATAGGGTTGGCATGCACCATATGATGGATGCGAATAAGAAGTTATTCACCAACCATACAAGAATTGCATGAGGATGCAATTGGCAAGCGTTGACTACCTAAATAACCACATCGTGAGAGGAATGCCAAAGCAGACTCATTGTGTTGGTGAAATACGGATCTTGTCCACTAAGAGAGTAGCTCGCATGAACTCTCCGAATTGTTAGTGAGGGCTATCATTTCGAATAAAATAGTGGGAGTATTTTTTAATTGAAGTCCTAATTAGAATAAATTGTAATTGAAATTTAGGTACTGATTTTATTCTACATAAATTCTTGTAGAATTCCATGGCAAGCATTTCACACTCCACGCTGTCTCTGAGAGCCATCCTTGAGAAGGATAAGCTCAGCGGGACAAACTATATGGACTGGTATAGGAACCTGAGAATTGTTCTCAGGCAAGAGCGAAAGCTCTATGTCTTGGAAGAAGAAGCCCCCGAGGTGCCGACCGGGAACTCCTCCCGTGCTGAGAAGGATACTTATAAGAAGTATACTGATGATGCTTTGGATGTCGAGTGCCTTATGCTTGCCACCATGAACTCTGAGCTTCAGAAGCAACATGAGAACATGGGGTGCAAGGAGATTGACGAGCATCTCAAGAAAATGTTTCAGGGGCAGGCTCGTCAAGAGAGGTTCGACATCACGAAAGCGTTATTTCAGTGCAAGATGGGAGTTCGAGACTCAGTAGGGACTCACGTACTCAAGATGATTGGGTATATTGAGAACCTTGAAAGGCTGGGTTTTCCTCTTGGTCAAGAGTTGGCCACGGATCTGATCCTGCAATCGTTGTCGGACAGTTATGAGCAGTTCGTCTTGAACTACAACATGAATGAGATAGACAAGACACTGCCCGAACTCCTAGGCATGTTAAGAACTGCCGAGATCAACATGAAGAAGGCCAAGCCTGCCAGCCCCATACTGATGGTGCATAAGGGCAAGGGCAAAGCCAAGGGCTCTAAGAAGACGAAGGTAGGACCTAAGTCATATCTTGAGCTCAAGTCTTCAGCACTGATCAAGAAGAAGAGCACGGTGAAGGAAGGGAAATGCCACCACTGTGGCAAGGCTGGTCATTGGCGGAGGAACTGTCCTTCGTATATTGAGGGTCTGCAGAAATTGAAGGGAGGTATGACTTCCGCTTCTAATGTTTACGTTATAGAGATAAACCTTTCTGCTCCTTCATCTTGGGTATTGGATACCGGATGTGGTTCTCACATTTGTACAAATGTGTAGGAACTGGGAAGGAGAAGATTGCTGAGTAAAGGGGAGGTGGACCTCCGCGTCGGCAATGGAGCAAGAGTTGCTGCTGTAGCCGTAGGAGTTTACCGTCTTTCTTTGCCCAGTGGGCTTGTAATAGAACTAGATAACTGTTATTTTGTTCCGGCGATAACTAGAAACATTATATCTATTTCATGTTTGGACATGATTGGATTTTCTTTTATAATTAAGAACAATTGTTGTTCTATATTTAAGAATGATGTTTGTTATGATGTAGCCCAATTGTTTAATGGTCTTTACGTTTTGAACTTGGACCATCTGATCTGTAATGTAGAAAACAATAAAAGACTAAGAACAAATGACTCGAACCCTACGTTTCTCTGGCATTGTCGTTTGGGCCATATCAACGAGAAGCGCATATCCAAACTCCATAGAGATGGACTTTTGGACTCATTTGATTATGAATCATTTGAGCGATGCGAATCTTGTTTGTTAGGCAAGATGACTAAAGCTCCTTTCACTGGTTATACTGAGAGGGCTGAGGATCTCTTGGGTGTTGTACATAGTGATGTATGCGGACCCATGAGTTCCATGGCTAGAGGAGGGTATTTCTACTTTGTTACATTTACTGATGATTTCAGTAGATACGGATATGTGTATCTTATGAAGTGCAAATCCGAGACCTTTGAAAAGTTCAAAGAGTTCAAGAATGAAGTAGAAAACCAGTTGGGTAAAAGGGTTAAAGCACTCCGATCTGATCGAGGTGGCGAATACCTGAGTCTTGAGTTCCGTGATCATCTGAAAGAGTGTGGTATTGTATCACAGCTCACTCCACCTAGAACGCCACAACATAATGGTGTGTCTGAGAGGAGAAATCGTACTCTGTTAGACATGGTACGTTCGATGATGAGTCATGCAGACTTGCCTGTTTCCTTTTGGGGTTTTGCTTTAGAGACTGCTGCAATGACATTGAATCGCGCTCCAACGAAAACGGTTCTGAAGACACCATATGAGATATGAACTGGGAAGCGTCCTAGTATGTCGTTCATTAAAATTTGGGACTGTGAGGCATACGTGAGACGTCAAATGCCTGACAAGCTAGAACCCAAATCAGATAAATGTTATCTGGTGGGATATCCTAAGGAAACGAAAGGGTATTACTTTTACCTACCATCCGAGGGCAAAGTGTTTGTCGCAAGGACTGGTGTCTTCTTGGAGAAAGAGTTCTTATCAAGAAAGACTGAAAAGGTAGAGCTTGAAGAAGTTCAAGAGCCACATGTAGTGAACGAACCGGAATTGGATTTTGAGACAGGACTACAAGATGTTGTAGCTGGAGAACCTGCTCAGGGAACACAAGTCCTACGTAGATCTGGTAGACCGAGGTTTGAGCCTGAGAGATATGGATTTCTCGTGTCTCAAATAGGTAATGTGTTGCTTATGGATCATGATGATGAGCCAGCAACCTACCAAGAGGCTATGAATGGACCGGACTCCGACAAATAGCTTGAGGCTATGAAATCCGAAATGGACTCCATATATGCAAACCAAGTTTGGAACTTGGTGGAACCACCTGAAGGGGTACGACCCATAGGGTGCAAGTGGGTCTTCAAGAAGAAGACCAACATGGATGGGAATGTACAGACATTCAAAGGGCGACTGGTGGCTAAAGGTTTCAAGCAAATTCATGGTATTGACTATGATGAAACTTTTTTCCCATGTTGCCATGGTAAAGTCCATTAGGTTATTGCTTGCTATTGCTGCGTATTATGACTACGAGATCTGGCAGATGGATGTCAAAACGGCTTTCCTTAATGGAAACCTCCTTGAGGAAGTGTATATGACACAACCCGAGGGTTTTGTATCCCCAGATGAAGCCACTAAAATATGCAAGCTGAATAAGTCCATTTATGGACTGAAACAGGCCTCTCGAAGTTGGAATCTTTGTTTTGATGAGAAAATCAAAGAGTTTGGTTTCATCAAGAATGAAGATGAGCCTTGTGTTTACAAGCGAATCAGTGGGAGCATTGTTGTCTTCCTGATATTGTATGTAGATGACATACTGTTGATCGGGAATGACATTCCTACCCTGAAAGTTGTTAAGAACAACCTAGGGAACTGCTTTTCAATGAAGGATTTGGGTGAAGCGACTTATATACTTGGTATTAAGATCTATAGAGATAGATCGAAGAAGTTGCTGGGTTTGACCCAGAGTACGTACATCGAAAAGGTGTTGAAGCGGTTCAACATGCTTGAGTCCAAGAAAGGATTTTTGCCCATGTCTCATGGTGTGAATCTCTCTAAGGACCAATGTCCAAAGTCTTGTGAAGACAAGGACCGCATGAAGTTGATTCCATATGCTTCGGCAATTGGATCGATCATGTACGCGATGTTATGTACTCGACCCGATGTCTCCTTTGCTTTGAGCATGACTAGCAGGTATCAGTCAGACCCCGGTGAGTGTCACTGGATTGCAGTCAAGAATATCCTAAAGTACTTGAGAAGGACTAAGGACGTGTTCTTGGTGTATGGTGGAGAGGAAGAGCTCGTTGTAAGTGGTTACACGGATGCTAGCTTCCAAACTGATAGAGACGACTCCAAGTCTCAGTCAGGTTTTGTGTTTTGCCTGAACGGAGGAGCTGTGAGCTGGAAGAGTTCCAAGCAAGAGACAGTTGCTGATTCTACAACAGAGGCCGAGTATATCGCAGCAGCTAATGCGGCGAAGGAGGCTGTATGGATTAGGAAATTCATCGGCGAGCTTGATGTAGTTCCTAGCATTGTTGGTCCCGTAGTTCTCTACTGTGATAACAATGGTGCAATTGCACAATCTAAGGAACCTAGATCTCATCAGCGCTCCAAGCACATACTCCGGCGGTTTCATCTTATTCGTGAGATTGTCGAACGAGGAGATGTAAACATTTGCAGAGTGCCGACTGAGGAAAATATTGCGGATCCGCTGACAAAGCCTCTCGCGCAGAGAAAGCATGATGGTCATACTAGATCGATGGGTATACGATACCTAAATGATCAACTCTAGCGAGAATCTTGTGGGTTGCATGTAATCTTGTATTTTGTTGGCTGTTTGTTCATATGATGAACTGTGTACCTAGTTTTTCTTTTATAATTAATGGCAAATTCTTTTATTATGAGTTTTTCTATATATGATAGTTAAATGTTAACATAATAGATACCCTTAGAATGTTTGCTTCCATGGGACATCAAGTACGTGACTTGAATGTGAGAGCCCATGATTTATTTGAAGCTTCATTCTTAAAGGTCCCTGGTCAAGTATCATCATAGAAACTAAGGGTGATGATGATACATGAAGGCTAGCACGTGTGTTGACTGATGACTGGTTCTCACAGGTCATGATATTGTGATATCAAGTCATCACGTGGGTACTTGTTAGTGAACAAGTTGTACTGGACAGACCCAACCTGAGACTACTCTGTGGATTGTCATCCAATAGTGTCACGAGTAGGTCTCAATTGACAATGGTGTTGTGGTCCTTTGACCTGAAGTCACAGCATTCATCAAGTGAGGAAGAGCGTGCTTTGATGCCATCTAAAGTCTTCCTTGAGAAAGGTTGATGATAAGGGTGGTCGTTGGGCATGTTACGAATCATTTGGGTGTTTGTGTGTGAGCAGATATGGGATTTGTCTTCCTGTATGACAGGAGTTGCATCCATGGGCCCCTTGATGGAACTGGACTGAGAAATGCATGGCCATGCTTGGTTGAGTCAATATGTGATATTGGACTCACCATTCTCTGGAAGTCCGTCCTGGATCAAGAAAACTTGGATTGAGCTATTACGAGGGTGACACGGTCCATGCCTCTAGTTCTTTCCGGATGTAAGGGACAAAGGGACAAAGACAACGCTGATACATTGGTCATAAAGGCTTATGAGTTATTAACTCTTATTGCTTGGGGAGCAATGATGCATTGCTAGATGCCGCTCATTGTTTGTGAGGTTTTTAGTTTGATACTTTCGAGATCAAGTGGGAGTCTGTTGGAGTTACCATGATGATCTGGAAGTGGTCAAACATCTAATCTCACTGCCAACGCAATATGAGCCTGCAGGGTCGCACATAAGAGATGTGGAGAAGTTGGATGACTGACTGTGTTGGTAAAGGTTACCAATCACCGACCTGAATAGGGTTATGGGCAAAGTGTTGCCTTATAGGATCATCGGGTTGGGCAAAGGTTGCCTTGAAGGGCTGGTTAGGTTCGTCGTCCGAGGGTCAAAGACATTAGTCGAGAATGGTCTTCTGATTCCCGCCGATCGACGAGAATCACCTTGCTGATTCTCGCCGATCGACGAGAATCGTCGAGAATCAATTGTTGATTCTCGACGATCGACTACCTTGACAATTGTCGTCGACCGCGGCTCGACGATCGTCGAGTATCATTATGTGTCGTCGAGCGTGGCTCGACGATCGGCGAGAATCGTCGAGTATTGTACTCTGATTCTCGCCGATCCAATGTGATACTCGCCGAATGATTCTCACCGAACCTGCTCAGTGATTCTCGCCGATTGTCGCCGATTCTCACTGATTCATTCTCGCCGATTCTGAACCCTAGTTCTGGGTGGTCTGCGGATAGCGATTTTCCTGAGTTTATTTTATACTTTAAGTATAAATATAACACTTAGGGTTTCGTGAAGACAAGCGATCTGTCTCTTCTGTGCGAATCGAACCCGACGGAAGGAGTTCCGCGTTCGCTCCGTCGATCCCGATCCCGCCGCCGGAAGAGTTCCGCCGCCGTGTTTGCTCCGTTGACCATCTTCTCTCCAGCGATCGTCGCTGGCGCTGCATTCCCTGGCGCGGACCTAGCAGTCCGTGGGAAAGCAAAGGTGCGGTCTTATCCTTCCCGATCTTCCGTGCGACGGAAAGCTCGGCGTTCTCCCACTCGTGTGGACTTCTGCAGAAACGTGGATACTATTCCACGTAGAACTCGCCACTAGCAAGCAGACAAAGTTTGGAGCTTCTCCGTTGAGTTGTGACTCAACGCCACCGAGGTAATTTTTGCCTAGTTTTGCTAACTTCTTGATTCAACTGTTCATGGCCCGATCCACATCTCTTTGGGTTTTCTTGATGTTTTTCTTTCCGCTGCGTGCACAAGCGTTGTGCCAACCCTATAGAGAAAACCCAACATATATATATATCTGTGATGTTTTTGCAATGTCTGTATGTTGTTTTTATGCTTTTCTGATTGTATGTTGTTATTTGATTTTCCAAAATCTGTAAATAGTAATCCTAACCCAAATAGGGGGAGATTGTTGGAACACCCTATTACTAATTTGGGTCAGGATCACTATGTCTGTAGGAACCTTTACTTGACCTTCTGTATAGCTTAATAGGTCAATTAAAATTGAGTCTAAGGGTTAGAAGTCTAGGATTGGAAGCTGCCCTGAAGACCAAGTTTTTCTGACTAGAGACCAAGTCTGATCGTCGAGCTCAGCACGACGATTCGTCGAACTCAGATCGACGATCGTCGAGCTCAACTTCGACAGATCGTCGAGCTCCACTCGACGATCGCTGAGCTCAACTTCAGAATATCGTCGAACTCCATTCGACGATCGGTGAGCTCAGTTCGACGATTCTGACTCTGCATTGGATCTTTATCTCTGAGCTCAGTTCGACGATCTTTGAGCTCAGATTGACGATTATTTTGCTGCTTGAGTTTTCCAGTTCGCTGAGCTCAGCTCGACGATAGCAGAGCTCAGTTCGACGATTTCAGATAATCTTCAGAATTCAAATTCAAATCAGACAGGAGTTATTATGCAATTAATTCAGAAGATTTGCTAGCCGTTTTCATTTATTTCTGGACCAAGTTTCAAGGGATTTTTCAAGGAATAATTCTGTGGACTTTCCTCCAGAAGAGTTTTTGCAATTAAGGATGCAATCAATGCAGACCAACGGCTATCTTTGACAGAGTGATATTCTATTCTGGCACAGAGAATAAAAGACAGAATGTTTTTGAATGAATACAGATCATATACAGAGATTAACAACAAGAGTACACACAACTCAGAATACAGAGACTCTCTCAAAAACTTCTGTCAAAAAGAATTCTAAAGAACACTCATCAAAGAGATCAAGCTTTCTTCAGATCTCTTCAGCTCTCAAAGTGTTCAAGGCCAACATCATTTCAAGACTCCAGACACTCAACATTTCAGCCATTGCTGAAATCATCTTTTGCTGGAGTTCTACCTTTGAAGGCCTATCACCCTCAAGCAAAGCTTTTCTTCCTGAAGATTTCAAGGATTCAGGGGGAGCTTTGACATCAATCCACCTAGTCTTCTCAGTTGATTGAGAAAGAGAAGACTGTCATCACTCTCTCACCCCCATTCTGTAAAGGGTTTCTCAAAATCCCTTCAAAAGTTTGAATCTGGTTTTTGAGCACCTTGTCAAAAGCTCATTGGTGGCAAGACACCTGATCAAAAAATCTACCTTGGTTTTTGAGCACCTTATCAAAAGCTCATTGGTGCCCAGGACACCTGATCAACTCATCCTGCAGTGGATTCCTACCTAGGGTGGTAGAAGAGTGGATGTACCCAAGTTTGGGGAACCACTATATTTCCTTGTGTCCTCTGGTTCTGCTTGTTTACTTTTTGTTTCTGGCTTTGATTTGTCTGTGATTAGTTTTTACATAGCTTAGTTCTGTGATTTGATTTATATTTGCTTCCCTGTTCACACTTAGTACAACAATTGTTGTAAAAGTATTTCAGAAGTTTTAAAACACCATATACTCTATTCACCCCCCTCTAGAGTATATCAGATCTAGTTGCACTTTCACAATGCACCGTGTTGATAAACAGACCGGAGATGCTTTGGGGTGCACAACCTGCAGGCCTTGTAGATTCCGGCTGTACCACCTTGGTGTCATGGGTCCTCCATAGGTTACTGGTGGGCTGGGCGGCGCTAGGGGTCCTCCCTAGGTCGTTACAGCATGCACGCCCATAACGATCACAACACAACTCACTTCCACAAACATAAATGCACACACAAAAAAACAATCAAAATGCCAAAAATGCTTGCAACAACTTTTCCAATAGATAAATGCACACATTGGTTGCACTCTCAGGCAATGACGCCAAAAACTTGACGGGCACTTTCGGCAAGTGTACCGATCATAGTCAAGTAATAGATTTGAGGAGTTGAATCCCTGGATATCGATCTCTCGAGGAGTGCAAGTAGGGAGTGTGAATTCACTATTGAAAGAGGGATTGCAAGTGCCAACGTAACAAAGGGTTTTGATTTTTGGTTTCCTAATTTTAACACTAATAAAACTAATGTGGGTCGCCTTCACCACATCGCTTGGGTGGATTACTCAAGCGAGTAATGAGGAGGATAGACAAACCAGAGAGGGTCGCAGTCACCTCTTCGCCATGCACACTCCTAGCAATTATTAGGACGACGTTATCACGTCAAGAACACAAAGCATGGAAGCGCACCAACACAATCAAGAACGAGAATATGTCGACACATATACATGCTGAAATCATTAAGTAAATCAAGTTCTTTCTCATCAATCCAACAACCAAGCAATCAAGAACAAAGTTACTATAAGAGAAGGGGGAGAGATACAACCAAACACACGAAGTCTTTCCCAGATTCGCGACCGGAGTCAAGGGTTGTTGGGCCTTGTCCGTGCTCGGTCTATGGATGACATCTGGGGTTAAGAAGGGTTGTCATTCTAATAGCATGTCTTCTTCATGAATAGTCGTCGGGTTAAATCTGACCGGAGAACTCCATATATGCAGCACCTAGAGCTTGAAACGGAGCGTTGAGGTTGGAAAAGATGATGGCGGTCGAGGATGAAGCTATTGAGAGCTTTTGGAGGGAGAACGGTGGTCAGAAAAGCTCTCCAAGGAGGAGAGAGGAAAAAGTGGCTGGAGGAAGTTTTCCCGCTCAAAGGAGCAGAAATGGCGGACTGGCTCTTCTGGGCGAATGAGACCTGCGGCTTAAATAGAGAAGTCAGAAATAATGGTCACACATGGTTTGGCGCACGACCGTGCGTTAACCGTGCGATATTAGATTCCAGAACAAGCTTACAGAAGAAAAAGCGTTGACCCGTACATTTCCTTCACGCACGGACGCTTCCGCCCATGCGTGAAGGAAAATGCACAGGTAATCACAGAAAGCAAAAATTTCCGGCAAACAGGTGGAACCATGCGTTTTCCTCGCGCACGGGTACTTCGGCCCATGCGTAAGCAAATCGCACGATTAACCAGAGACCGCTTTAAATCAAAGCAGCCATAGGAAAACTGTGTGTTTCATTCGCGCACGGTTTTGAAGAAGCCGTGCGTTAACCGTGCCTGAAGAATGTCGAGCTCCACTCGACGCTTTTCCTGCTCAACAAAAGTCACGATTGGGCAGAAAACGTGCGCTAAGGAAACGTACGACCATGCATTTTCCACAAATCAGAATTCCTGACATGGGGAAAATGCACTACCTGCACAACAAAAAATCATAACTAGAGCACAAGCTCCCAACACCAAATATACAACAAAGAATAACCAAAGCCGCACGAGGAGTACCCTAGTTCATACCCCTGACATCATGGTGCAATTTGCAAACCAAAATGGGCTGAAACAGTGCACAATGGCTAAATGAGGCCCTAATCCTACTGAAATAGTAGTGCACAAGCATGAAAATAAGCCCAGATGAGTCCGAAAATTCCTATATAAATCGGAATCATCACACCATCAGACTTAAATATTTGCTCGTCCCTAGCAAATCATCCCTAACACGGACGAGTAAAATAGCATAGCTAGCCTATAACTGCGTAGCAGAGTACCATGCGAAACTGCATGCTCACGCTCTTAGGAATACCGTAGAAGGAGTTTCTAATTATGCACTAATAGCCTATATATTTCTAAAGGCGTATCAAAATATAATTACTACTCTACTATAGAATCGAGGGGAATCATTCGGTCACGCGCAAGAAGAAAGCAGACAATTAATAAGTAGAGCATTGCCAAAGCAAGGGATCGGGATAACCTCCAAAGGAATTCACCAATGTCGGTGACCATATGTTTGTCTGTTTACACTCTCTCCACGACACTAGTTCGACTCCAGCACGAATCCGTAGGACTTGAAATATAATGCAGGCTTAGGCGAAGGTGGGGCATACAAAGATAAATAAGACGGATACGCATACCCAAAATGAGACCGCTCAAAAACAATAACAACTATACTCAACGACAAACACGCGCAACGCACTACCAGGCTTGAATTTTTAACGGTGCGTGCACGCCCATAATGATCATAACACAACCCACTTCCACAAACATAAAATCACAACTCTACAATAAATTTTTTTTTTCTTTTCTTTTCTTTTTCTTTTTTTTCTTTTCTTTTAATATTTCTTTAACCAAATAACCAAAACTAGCCGAAAACACGGCAACACCACAACATGCACAAACACCCACATAAATGCCACACATACCGGATACAAACAACAATAAAACAAACCAAGCAAGCGACCACATTCAGGTGTGCGGGTAGAAAAGACTATATGGCTTTGGTAGCGAGATGTAGGGGTATCAAAGGAAGGGACAGGCTCAACGGGGATAGTAACGGATAGACGTCGGGAATGGTACAAGGCTCAAACTAGACAAAGTGACGGCCTACATCACGCGCGCACTTGACTAACCATGTACCCATGCTTTGAGAGTAGCTAGGGGCGAGTTCTTAGCCACCGAGAAAGAGAATCCCTCCTCCCGACTCGAGCAATATGAGGCTAGCGATGTCGACACACATCCCTACGCTACCGTTTGATTCACACCGGATTTGAAGTAGACGAGTAGAATAAACAAGATTTACGCCAATAGAAATAATATACTGAAAGATAGGGGTTAGATCTGATTTACTCTAGAGGGGGGTGAATAGAGTAATAAAACTTTTTGGTTGTTTTAGATTTTTATCAGAGTAAAAAGTATATGATACCAATAATAACAGAAAGGAAAAACAGTCTAAGTTAATCTACTCTAACACAGCACAACAATATATCACAGCACAAAGAAAAGAGGCAACCAGACGACACAAGAATTTTATACACTCTTCTACCACCCTGGTAGGAATCTACTAGCAGGTTTTTGATCAGGTGACTGCCACCACAATATCTATTTCCAGGGAGATCTCACAACCCTTTGAGTTTTTGATCAGGTGCCCAAAAACCAAACATAAACTTTTCAAGGGAGTTAATAAACCCTTTTACAAGTGGGGGGAGAGAGATTTGATGGTGTCTTCTCTTTCTCTAATCAACAAGAAGACTTAGTGGATTGCTGTTGTCAAGAGCTCCTTCAGAAATCACTTGGAGTCTTGCATAAAGTGTAGGTCTTCAGCCTTGACTTGAAGTATTCTAGGAACTTCTGACTGATTTAGAGTTTGTTGTCCTTGAAAGCTCCTGGAGTTGAAGTTGAAGAAGACTCTTGATTTGTGATTATTGTTCTTCTTCTTCTTCAGAAAGATCAAAGAGAAAACAGGTTGTTTTCTTGCACAGAGAATTTTTGACTTTCTTTTTTGTATTCTCTGTGTATCTGTCTATCTCTATGCTATTCTCTGTTGTCTGAAAGAGAAAATACCTTTTATATTATGCAATTGAATTCTCCTTTGAAATTTGAATCTCAAGCATTGATTGCTGATTGCCTGTAGAATGAAAACCAGCTGGATAATAATGTCTTTAGTAAGTTTCACCAACTGAACTGTGCTTTGGGGTGTACTGCCTGCAGGCCTTGTAGATTCCGGCTGTACCACCGTGGTGTCATGGGTCCTCCATAGGCTACTGGTGTGTCGGGCGGCGCTAGGGGTCCTCCCTAGGTCATTACAAAAAAAGTGCAGCTCAGTTTGTGATGAGGAGTGGTATTAAAGGCTTCTTATCAAGGTTGTGTGTTCGAGACCCCATGACAACAATGCACCGTGCTGATAAACAGGTCGAAGATGCTTTGGGGTGTACGACCTGCAGGCCTTGTAGATTTCGGCTGTACCATCGTGGTGTCATGGGTCCTCCATGGGCGACTGGTGGGCTGGACGGCGCTCGGGGTCCTCCCTAGGTTGTTACAAAAAAAGTGCAACAAGGTTGCGTGTTCGAGACCCCATGACAACAATGCACCGTGCTGATAAACAGGCCGGAGATGCTTTGGGGTGTACAACCTGCATGTCTTGTAGATTCCGGCTGTACCGCCGTGGTGCCATGGGTCCTCCATGGGTTACTGGTGGGCTGGGCGGCGCTAGGGGTCCTCCCTAGGTCGTTACAGCCTGCACGCCCATAACGATCACAACACAACCCACTTCCACAAACATAAATGCACACACAAAAAAACAATCAAAATGCTAAAAATGCTTGCAACAACTTTTCCAATAGATAAATGCACACAACGGTTGTACTCTCAGGCAATGACGCCAAAAACTTGATGGACACTTTCGGCAAGTGTACCGATCATAGTCAAGTAATAGATTTGAGAAGTTTAATCCCTGGATATCGATCTCTCGAGGAGTGCAAGTAGGGAGTGTGAATTCACTACTGAAAGAGGGATTGCAAGTGCCAACATAACAAAGGGTCTTGATTTTTGATTTCCTAATTTTAACACTAATAAAACTAATGTGGGTCGCGTTCACCACATTGCTTGGGTGGATTACTCAAGCGAGTAATGAGGAGGATAGACAAACCAAAGAGGGTCGCAGTCACCTCTTCGCCACGCACGCTCCTAGCAATTATTAGGACGACGTTATCGCGTCAAGAACACAAAGCATGGAAGCGCACCAACACAATCAAGAACGAAAATATGTCAACACATAGACATGCTGAAATTATTAAGTAAATCAAGTTCTTGCTCATCAATCCAACAACCAAGCAATCAAGAGCAAAGTTACTATAAGAGAAGGGGGAGAGATACAACCAAACACACGAAGTCTTTCCCAAATTCGCGGCCGGAGTCAAGGGCTGTTGGGACTTGTCCGTGCTCGGTATACGGATGACGTCCGGGGTTAAGAAGGGTTGTCATTCTAATAGCATGTCTTCTTCGTGAATAGTCGTCGGGTTAAATCTGACCGGAGAACTCCACATATGCAACACCTAGAGCTTGAAACGGAGCATTGAGGTTGGAAAAGATGATGGCGGTCGAGGATGAAGCTATTGAGAGCTTTTGGAGGGAGAACGGTGGTCAGAAAAGCTCTCCAAGGAGGAGAGAGGAAAAAGTGGCTGGAGGAAGTTTTCCCACTCAAAGGAGCGGAAATGGAAGACTGGCTCTTCTGGGCGAATGAGACCTGCTGCTTAAATATAGAAGTCAGAAATAATGGTCACACATGGTTTGGCGCACGACCGTGCGTTAACCGTACGATATTAGATTCCAGAACAAGCTTGCAGAAGAAGAAGCGTTGACCCGTGCGTTTCCTTCGCGCACGGACGCTTCCGCCCATGCGTGAAGGAAAATGCACAGGTAATCACAGAAAGCAAAAATTTCCGGCAAACAGGTGGAACCATGCGTTTTACTCGCGCACGGGCACTTCTGCCCATGCGTGAGCAAATCGCACGATTAACCACAGACCGCTTTAAATCAAAGCAGCCATAGGAAAACCGTGTGTTTCATTCGCGCATGGTTTTGAAGAAGCCGTGCGTCAACCGTGCCTGAAGATTGTCGAGCTCCACTCGACGCTTTTCCTGCTCAACAAAAGG
This sequence comes from Platanthera guangdongensis, assembly GCA_039583875.1. NCBI lineage: Eukaryota > Viridiplantae > Streptophyta > Magnoliopsida > Asparagales > Orchidaceae > Platanthera > Platanthera guangdongensis. Next base: position 47,852,829 of record CM077161.1, on the reverse strand, counting down.
CACGATTGGGCAGAAAACGTGCGCCAAGGAAACATACGACCGTGCATTTTCCACAAAATCAGAATTCCTGACTTGGGGAAAACGCACTACCTGCACAACAAAAAATCATAACTAGAGCACAAGCTCCCAGCACCAAATATACAACAAAGAATAACCAAAGCCGCACGAGGAGTACCCTAGTTCATACCCCTGACATCCTGATGCAATTTGCAAACCAAAATGGGCTGAAACAGTGCACAATGGCTAAATGAGGCCCTAATCCTACTGAAATAGTAGTGCACAAGCATGAAAATAAGCCCAGATGAGTCCGAAAAATCCTATATAAATCGGACTCATCACACCATCGGACTTAAACATTTGCTCGTCCCGAGCAAATCATCCCTAACGCGGACGAGTAAAATAGCATACCTAGCCTATAACTGCGTAGCGGAGTACCATGGGAAACTGCATGCTCACGCTCTTAGGAATACCGTAGAAGGAGTTTCTAATTATGCACTAATAGCCTATATATTTCTAAAGGCGTATCAAAATATAATTACTACTCTACTATAGAATCGAGGGGAATCATTCGGTCACGTGCAAGAAGAAAGCAGACAATTAATAAGTAGAGCATTGCCAAAGCAAGGGATCGGGATAACTTCCAAAGGAATCCACCAATGTCGGTGACCATATGTTTGTCTGTTCACACTCTCTCCACGACACTAGTTCGACTCCAGCACGAATCCGTAGGACTTGAAATATAATGCAGGCTTAGGCGAAGGTGGGGTATACAAAGATAAATAAGACGGATACGCATACCCAAAATGAGACCGCTCAAAAACAATAACAACTATACTCAACGACAAACACGCGCAACGCACCACCAGGCTTGAATTTTTAATGGTGCGTGCACGCCCATAACGATCATAACACAACCCACTTCCACAAACATAAAATCACAACTCTACAATAATTTTTTTTTTCTTTTCTTTTCTTTTCTTTTTTTTCTTTTCTTTTTATATTTCTTTAACCAAATAACCAAAACTAGCCGAAAACACGGCAACACCACAAGCTGCACAAACACCCACATAAATACCACACATAACGGATACAAACAACAATAAAACAAACCAAGCAAGCGACCACATTCAGGTGTGCGGGTAGAAAAGGCTATATGGCTTTGGTAGCGAGACGTAGGGGTATCAAAGGAAGGGACATGCTCAATGGGGATAGCAACGGATAGACGTCGGGAATGGCACAAGGCTCAAACTAGACAAAGTGGCGGCCTACATCACGCGCGCACTTGACTAACCATGTACCCATGCTTTGAGAGTAGCTAGGGGCGAGTTCGTAGCCACTGAGAAAGAGAATCCCTCCTCCCGACTCGAGCAATATGAGGCTAGTGATGTCGACACACATCCCTACGCTACCGTTTGATTCACACCGGATTTGAAGTAGACGAGTAGAATAAACAAGATTTACGCCAATAGAAATAATATACTGAAAGATAGGGGTTAGATCTGATTTACTCTAGAGGGGGGGGGGGGTGAATAGAGTAATAAAACTTTTTGGTTGTTTTAGATTTTTATCAGAGTAAAAAGTATATGATACCAATAATAACAGAAAGGAAAAACAGTCTAAGTTAATCTACTCTAACACAGCACAACAATATATCACAGCACAAAGAAAAGAGGCAACCAGACGACACAAGAATTTTATAGTGGTTCCCCAACCTAGGTACATCCACTCTTCTACCACCCTGGTAGGAATCTACTAGCAGGTTTTTGATCAGGTGACTGCCACCACAATATCTATTTCCAGGGAGATCTCACAACCCTTTGAGTTTTTGATCAGGTGCCTAAAAACCAAACATAAACTTTTGAAGGGAGTTAATAAACCCTTTTACAAGTGGGGGGAGAGAGATTTGATGGTGTCTTCTCTTTCTCTAATCAACAGAGAAGACTTAGTGGATTGCTGTTGTCAAGAGCTCCTTCAGAAATCACTTGGAGTCTTGCATAAGGTGTAGGTCTTCAGCCTTGACTTGAAGTATTCTAGGAACTTCTGACTGATTTAGGCTTCATTTGTTTTAGCGGTAGAGGTTGTAAAAGGAGCTGTTGTAAAACCAGGTTTGTAAAGGGAGCTGTTAGAAACTGACTGTTGGAAATGGAGATCTGTTTAGATAGTCTGTGTTTGCAGAGCTGTTCCAAACAGAGAATCATTTGGCAAAACCGCGGTTGCGCTTTGGATTTTTTTTAAGTGTCTAAAAATATGTGTGCTCTATTATTTTTTGAGCGCATGCGAACATATACGCTAGATGTGTTACACACACCAAAAAGTTCTCTTACAAAGTGATAATTATTTTTGGTGCGGATAATACACCATCCTCTACATGTGTTGTACCTAATTTTTTGCTCTACATAATTGTTTTTGGTGCGGATAATACACCATCCTCTACATGTGTTGTACCATATTTTTAAGTGTCCAAGAAAATGTTTTTTGCAAAAACAATTTACGGAACATGAATTATGGTGTTTTACAATCAAATTTTTTAAGTACTCGCTTCACCCACATTCTGGTCCTATTTGAAAATATCCGACTGAAAAAAATCGAATCGTACTGTTCCTCCGCCGCTCGGCACCTGCCATTCCTCAGCTCTGCTCCACCGCCAGCCTGCCGGAGAAGATGGGAGGAGAAGTAAGATCTCTCTTGTTGGAGAAGATGCGGCGTGAATGAGGCAGAGAAGGTCGCCCGATGCCGCCGGAAACACAAACGAGATGTGATGCCGCCGGAGAAGATGTGATGCCGTCAGCGAAGATGTGATGCCGCCGGAAAAGAAGCGGCGGGATTCCTCCTCGCGACCAAATCCTTGAAGATTCTACCCAGAAGGAGAAGCAAATAGACATAACAGGCCGAAGAATCAAACGCCGGTGGGTAAGAGAAAAGGAGAGAGGGAGAGAGAGCAAAGGCATGCCATGGTTTTTCTTGTTTCCATTGGCGTCGATTCGTTGTCGCCAGTTCACTTTTCCCTTCCCTACACGGCCGTCGAGGGTTTTATAAGAAGCCGACCAGCCCTGGATGTGAGCCGTGGATGCTGCCGGAGTTGCGACCCCTGAAAGCCGTCGGAGAAGACCAGAGTCGTGGATGCCGGAAGAAGACGACCAGCCCTGGATGTGAGCCGTGGATGCTGCCGGAGTCGCGACCCCTGAAACCCGTTAGAGAAGATGACGGAGATGTGGCAGCTGATGCCCAGCCTTCGACGTCTTCTCCTCCCCCAAACGCGAAGAAATGGAGCTCGTGATCTGGGTTTCGACCCGCTGGTTTTTCAGCTACGATAAAACGCGCTGCGCTTGGAAAAGTTGCGGGAAAACAAATGAGAAAAGTGGGTTAGGAGCGTTTTTAGAAAACGAAACGGGGCTTAAACGCGGAACCAAACGTACCCTTAGAGTTTGTTGTCCTTGAAAGCTCCTGGAGTTGAAGTTGAAGAAGACTCTTGATTTGTGATTGTTGTTCTTCTTCTTCTTCAGAAAGATCAAAGAGAAAACAGGTTGTTTTCTTGCACAGAGAATTTCTGACTTTCTTTTTTGTATTCTCTGTGTATCTGTCTATCTCTATGCTATTCTCTGTTGTCTGAAAGAGAAAATACCTTTTATATTATGCAGTTGAATTCTCCTTTGAAATTTGAATCTCAAGCAATGATTGCTGATTGCCTGGAGAATGAAAACCAGCTGGAGAATAATGTCTTTAATAAGTTTCCCCAACTGTCCCAATAAATTAAACAAGTAATTAATCTGATGAAGACCATAATCAATGCTGCCAATAACGATCATATTCAAGAGAATACGTGCATTCATTACTCAGAGAAATCACTGCTAAATAATATAGAAAGTAAGGACAGAAAGGAGGGAAAAACTCTAAGTCAGGCTTGGACAGAATTCGTTGATCTCTGAACAGATTTCGTCGACCGGAGATCCACGTTCATCGAGCTAAGAAATCCTCTTCGTCGACCTGAGAAAACCTGTTCGTCGACCTGAGCTCAGCGAACTGCATTCTGGAGATAACTTGCCTAATCTGCGCTCCAAGTTCGTCGAGCTGATAATCTGTCTTCGTCGAGCTGAGTTCAGCGAAAGTAATCATGAAAGAATGTGTTGAAGGCTGAACTCCAGACATCGTCGACCTGAGCTCGAATATCGTCGAGCTCAACTCAGAGAATTAACTCTGAGTTCGTCGAGTAGAGCACGACTATCGTCGAGCTGAGTTCGACGAACGTCGAACTTAAATATTGAACTTGATTTATTCTAAGTCTTGAGTCAATCTGAGGTCTTCTGTTGCCTGGTCCATGTAAGGTTAAACCTAATGACTTATTCTAAACTCTAGGACTCAAAGACATGACCCTGGCTATACATTGTGGGTCAAAACATCCTAATTAGTGAACCTAGCCCAAATCCAAACTAAAGATCCAACATATACGTTATGAGCATAAAAAGAATCTAATTCTACACGTAATCCTAAATGAGATGTGAGCACTCGATTAGGAGTACTACATGAGTCAATATTTTACTCTGTCTCGCAATCCTCAACCAGCGTCGAAATTTTCCAAATCGCACACTAGTGACAATAAAACTCACGACATGATCCTGTTCAAGCACACGCTCAAGTGTGGTGCAGTGGTATGCAATGCCAATCAATAACAACAAATGAAATTATTCTTCTAGCATGATAGTGATTTAGTGCACGTGTGTGAGTAACCTACATAACACTCCCCACCAGACTTAGCCTAAACATCCTAACACCACAATGTGATCGTGAAATTAAAAAGCAAGTAAGGAGAAGGGGTTACCCAATGCTCAGAAATGAGCACACCAGAAGATTGACGTTAATTTCTGAAGAAGGTTCACGACCCAAACGAACATCACCTGCAAAAGCAAATACCTCCAAGCACAACAATCATATTATAGAAACAACAAAAACAAAATAATGGGTTGTCTCCCAGAAGCCACTTTTCTTTATCATCCTTAAGGTGGACCAAATACTTGTATTAGCAGTTTTATATAAAGTTCAAGCGCATAAGCAACGATAAAGTCTAAAGGCACACACAGCTTAAAGTAAAAATTAAACTAAAAGAAAGGGGGAGGGCCCCCGGAGATCCTTCATATCTCAGCTAAATGTTGACTTGTGATAGATCTCCCCAGTCACGAGAGATGAGGAAGAAGCAAAAGCTTTAGGGCCCAGAGAAGACGAATCTCCCCTACCCCTAGCCTCTTTCTTCTCACGCCGGCGGGCAAAATCCAGCGCCTTGCGCTTTCGCAGTTCATTCCTTTGCAGTTCTACAGATGGAGATCGCTATGGTGGTACAATTACCTCATCCAATCCATAGGTATTTCTAGCTTTTCCATCAGGGGGCGTCCTTTCCTTACCCACGACGGGTGATAGATCAGCCCAAGTGACCTGTTTCATAGTTCTACACAATTTATTTGGCTCAATAAAAGTTTTCAAATCTATTTTATGCACTCTCTCAACAGCCGTGCTCCGCTCACGTTTCTTCTCCTCCAAATCTTGTTTCGCTCCAAGCAACTCCGTCTTCGTCTCATCTTCAGCTATCATCAACACTTCTGCCACTTTCATAGCCTGGTCTTCCTCTTCTGCAGCACACTTGTCTCAGCTGCACTTGACAAACCATCAGATAACATAACATTTAAGTTAAGCAATTTTCCAGGTTCATTTTGAATTAAAGGGGGAAGGGATGACGGTAAAGGCGAATCAACCTTGGATTCCAAGGTGATGCCACACATATTAAATTGCAATTTCGCCCCACTAGCTTTCAGGAATGGGACCCCTAAGATAGGTTTTGAAGCATTCCCCATTGGTCCCAAAACCTGAAAGTCAGTGATCACCGCAGTCCCGTTCAATATCACTTCCACCTCCTTAATCTCACCGTCGGTCTTCACTACCTACCCATCGGCCAGAACGAGTGATTTCCGAACATTTGACTCGATGTTCAAATTAAATTTCTCAACATCTTGCAAAGCAAGAAGGTTACAAGAAGATCTGGAATCACATAACATCACAGTCTCAATCTCATTTATCTCGTATTTTACGGCCATTTCATTTTCAGTACACTCATCCGTCTCCCCAACACACTTCCCTTGCTCACAGGGATTTTCTTCTGTGTCACTTGGGAGGGTGCCGTGAGTGCGCTCAGAGAACACATGGGCCAGTTGACCCAACCGTGTCTCCAAGTTTCTCATGAAGGCGGTTTGAGTGGCCATGTTGGATTGGGCCATCTCCATAAACTGTTTCATCATTTCTTATAACGCACTCTTTCGCGTCCCCTGCGCGTTCTGATTATAACCTGCTTGCGGCGGTCGCGGCTGGCTATTAGAAGCTTAAGCATCAAACTGATGCTGGCCTCCCTGCCACCTTTGACCGGGCACATATTGGTTCTAAAAGAAATTCAGATGATTTCTCACATTCGGGTTATAAGCATTATTATAAGGAACAGTGCGGTTCTGGTTATTTATAAAATTTACACTCTCGTCAGTGGATATACCTGAGGGATCAGTAAAAGCTTCTCCAGCTGGGCATTCATAAGTATGATGGTTGAGGTTTCCACAACCCTGGCACGAAATAACCATCACCCGAGCCGGAGGAGGGGACGATCTAGTCAGCATCATCATTCCATCCGTAGTAGGATGGCTCGCCTCATCTTGCGGATGCATCGTATTTACTTCAAACAAATTTCTCGCACCCCTCGGTGTGTTTCTTCCCGCAGTCCAATACGTGCTATGGGAAGCAGTGTCGCGAAGGAGCCACAACGCCTCGTCAGGAGTCAGGTTCATGATAGTTCCTCCAGCCGCCGCGTCCATCATAACCCTATAATTGGGCTCAATATCAAAATAAAATATTTCCACCAGATTCCAAGGCTCACCGCCGTGCTGGGGGCATCGACGCTGCATATCAGAAAATCTCTCCCAGGTCTCAGACAAAGTTTCCTGGTCCAGCTGCCGGAAAGTAGCTATCTCCCTTCGGGCGTTCATTATTTTGTCCACCAGGTGGAATTTAGCTAGGAACTTCATGGAAAGAGCCTCCCACGTAGTTGCAGTCCCGGGAGCAATAGTGTGGAGCCAGGTCTTCGCCTTATCCCTCAGCTAAAATGGGAATAACCTTAGCTTCACCACGTCATCAGTAATACCGGCGTAGCGGAAGGTGCCACAAATCTCCGAGAATTCCGCCGAATGGAGTTGCGGATCCTCACTTGGCAGGCCCGAAAACTGAGTGTTATTTCTGATCATGTTGAGGATGACAAGCTTTATCTCGAAGTGGTTGTTTACAATGGCCTAACCGAAGCTCGGGTAAACACTTCCCGCAGTAGGGGCCGTGAAGTCTCTCATTGTCCTAATGCGGGGTTGGACCACCTCCTGGTTCTCAACGACCCGTTCACCAAGGTCATTTCCTCCTTGGCCTAACTCTTCCATTTTATCTCTACCTTCAGCAGCTGCACGCCGGCGAGCTCGCGCGGTATCAAGATATACACCCAGATCTTCCTCTATATTCCTGGGGTTTGGATCTGTCATACAACACACAAAAACACACAAAAAACGATCAAAATGCCAAAAACGCTTGCAACAACTTTTCCAATAGATAAATGCAGACAACGGTTGCACTCCCCGACAGTAGCGCAAAAAACTTGATGGACACTTTCGGCAAGTGTACCGATCGTAGTCAAGTAATAGATTTGAGGGATTGAATCCCCAGTTATCGATCTCTCGAGAAGTGCAAGTAGGGAGTGTGACTTCACTATTGAAAGAGGGATTGCAAGTGTCAACGTAACAAAGAGTTTTGATTTTTGGTTTCCTAATTTTAACATTAATAAAACTAATGCGGGTCGCCTTCACCGCGACGCTTGGGTGGATTACTCAAGCGAGTAACGAGGAGGATGGACAAACCAGAGAGGGTCGCAGTCACCTCTTCGCCACGCACACTCCTAACAATTGTTAGGACGGCATTATTGCGTCAAGAACACAAAGGATGGAAGCGCACCAACACAATCAAGAACGAATATATGTCAACACATAAACATGCTGAAATCATTAAGTAAATCAAGTTCTTGCTCATCAATCCAACAACCAAGAAATCAAGAGCAAAATTACTACAAGAGAAGGGGGAGAGATACAACCAAACGCACGAAGTCTTTCCGAGATTCGCGGTCGGAGTCAAGGGTTGTCGGGCCTTGTCCGTGATCGGTCTACAGATGACGTCCGTGGTTAAGAAGGGTTGCCACTTCCTTCTAATAGTCCGTCTTCTTTGTGAATAGCCGTCGGGTTAAATCTGACCGGAGAACTCCATGTATGCAGCACCTAAGAGCTTAAAACGGAGCGTTGAGGTTGGAGAAGATGATGACGGCGAGGATGAAGCTATTAAGAGCTTTTGGAGGGAGAACGATGGCCAGACAGGCTCTCCAAGGAGGAGAGAGGAAAAAGCGGCTGGAGAAAGGTTTTCTCGCTCAAAGGAGCCGAAATGGCGGACTGGCTCTTCTGGGCAAATGAGACCTGCGGCTTAAATAGAGAAGTCAGAAATAATGGTCACGCACGGTTTGGCTCACGACCATGCGGTAACCGTGAGATATTAAATTTCAGAACAAGTTTGCGGAAGAAAAAGCGCAGACTCGTGCGTTTCCTTTATGCACGGACGCTTCCGCCCGTGCGTGATGGAAAATGCATGGGTAACCACAGAAAGCAGAAATTTCCGGCAAGCAGGTGGAACCATGCGTTTTACTCTCGCACTGGCACTTCTGTGCATCATCAAATCGCACGTTTAACCACAGACCGCTGTAAATCAAAGCAGCCACATGAAAATCGTGAGTTTCCTTCACGCACGGTTTCGAAGAAACCGTGCGTGAACATCGTCGAGCTCAGCTCGACGAAATTCTTGGAGCTCCACTAGACGCTTTTCCTGCTCAACAAAACACATGATTGGGCAGAAAACGTGCGCTAAGGAAACGCACGACCGTGCGTTTTCCACAAATCAGAATTCCTGCTTTGGAGAAAACGCACTACCTGCACATTAAAAAATCATAACTGCAGCACAAGCTCCCAACACCAAATATACAACAAAGAATAACCAAAGTCGTATGGGGAGTGCCCTAGTACATACCTCCGATATCCCGGTACAATTCGCAAACCAAAATGGGCTGAAACAGTGCACAATGGCTAAGTGAGACCATAATCAAATATATGACAATTCATACTGGAGTAGTATTGCACAAACATGAAAATAAGCACAGATGAGTCCAAAAAACCATATATAAATCAGACTCATCAGACGACGGTGGCGGTTTGCGGCGGCGGCGGTTTGCGGCGGCGACGGTTTGCGGCGGCGACGGTTTCGGTGCAGCGTCGACGAGGGCGGTTTGCGGCGACGACGATGACGGTTTGCGGCGGCGGCGGTTTCGGTGCAGCGTCGGCGATGGCGGTTTGCGGCGACGACGGTGACGGTGTGCGACGGCGGCGCTTTCAGTGCAGCGTCTGCGATGGCAGTTTGCGGCGACGGCGGTGACACTTTCAGTGCAGCGGTGGCGATGGCGGTTTGCGGGGAGGGCTGTGGCGTTTTGCGGCGACGACGCTTTCGGTGCAGCCGGCGATGGCGGTTTGCGGCGACGACGGTGGCGGTTTGCGGCGGCGCCGCTTTCGGTGCAGCGTCAGCGATGACGGTTTGCGGCGACGGCGGTGACGGTTTGCGGCGGCGGTGGTTTCGGTGCACCGTCAGCGGTGACGGTTTGCGGCGACGACGATGACGGTTTGCGGCGACGGCAATGGCGGTTTGAGGCGGCGGCGGTTTCGGTGCAGCGGCGGTGGTTTCGGTGCAGCGTCGACGATGACGATTTGCGGCGACGACGATGTGGTTTTCGGGGACGGCGATGCGGTTTGCAGGTACGACGATGACAGTTTGTGGGGACGACGATGACGGTTGGCGCGACATCGACGATGATGGTGGTTGGCGCGACGACGAAGGCGGTTTGTGACGACGACGAATTTGGTTACGTCGGGGAGGGTTCGGATATCCGCACCTCATGCATGATGTGCGGGCACGGGTAATGCCTCTCAGAGAATCTCATCATTTTTCTCAACATTATTATGTATGAGTACAAATATTAATTATAAGTACAAATAACTATTTCAGATACAAATATAAATGCATTAGGAAAATTTATTTATGTAATACGGATAGCAATTCCCAAAAAAACGAGAACAAAAGTTATTTTTAGCGATGAAATTTCTTTACGGAACAATCCAGAAAACATACGCAGATTCTCTAGGATCCATAAAGCCAGCAACCGCATTGTGCGGAGAAAGCATTTCGAGATTTCTTATCACCGTGCGAGTATCTTCAATGGCGTCACTGCTCACTACTGCTAATCCTTTCATACTTTCCCATCAATCGCAAGTTCCTTCTTCCCTAGCAGCCCGGTCTCCACTTACTAACTCTAAGCACCTCATTCGGCTGAGCTCACTTAGGGTTTCGGCCGTCGCTCAAAAGTGGGAGCCCTCTAAGGTTCTCCCTCCCTCTCTTTCTTTATTCCTCTCTTCATCCCATTTCTTATTTTCTTTCTCCTCCATGTAATCACGTCATATTTTCTCTTTCTGTGTTTCTTGATTGGTGCACAGGTACTGCCGCAAGTGGATAGGGTTTTAATTCGCCTAGAGGAGTTGCCGGAGGTATGCCTTTATAAATTGTTTCAGTATGTTAACTTTACGTTAAGTGTGATTTCTAAATGTTCTTTTACTACATTTTATTGGATCTATTTACTTGAAATTATTAAAGTGCTACGTAGGGTGTGATTGTGTGAATGTATTTCCTAGCCTAAATCTGGTTTAGATTGGACTTCTTAGTCTGTATCTACATTTTATTAAAGCGTGGATTTGTTTTATTTGATTATTAGTTTATTACTGATGTAGGATGGTCCTGTATGACGGGGATAATATGGGTGATTGCTACATGAAACTGATATGAGATCGGACGACTTTTAAACCTACAATAACTTCTTTATAAATCAATTACAAATGATAAATAACAATAATTAAAGTATACAGGGAAGAAAATAAGAGAAACAGTACAAGCGCGAGAGTGCTCAAAATCAAGTAACTTATTGAATGTGAAAATACGAAGACATAAACAACTGAAATCCAAAGCTTAGACCAATATATCTCAACTAGAGAACAAACACAAGAGTCAACTGTAAAAGAAACATCACACCTTGAACTCACACGACACTGAAAGGGGAGGGCTGTGTAGTGGCCGTGAAGACCTTCGTGGGCTGAATTTGGTTCTCTCTGAAGTGGAGAAGAGCTTCCCAATCAACAGGGACTGATTGGTGGCTGTATGGGGGGCCTGTACAGTTGCTGTTGTGGGGCTGGGATAAGAATTGCTACCAAAGAGCTCTCTACAACTTGAGGTGGTTGGTAGGGGGAATGAGCGCGGCTGCTGGGTGGTAGCAGGGAGGAGGCTCTAGATGGTAGTGAAAGGGGAGAAGAGGTGGATCCACATGAAGTCTAGGGAGGGAGATAAGGAGGTCGGCTCAGAGGGGAAATGAAATAATGGAGAGGAGTTTTGAGTGGCAGGGTTCGACCAGGAGAATGGGAGGGAGTTTCCACGTGATGTTGAGGGAGATTTTGGTTGAAAGTTGGCTGAATATGTATGAAGATAATGAGAGAGAAGTTTGGCTTAATTCCTAAAATTTAGGAGAGTGGGAGAGGTCCGACTGTTTGGCGATGAATTGGAATAATGGGTTCTATTTTTTGTAAGGTGGCTCACTAGCTCCATGTGGGATTAATTGGGATAGGGGTGGCTGATTGGAGGATTAGCGGGGAGTTAAAGGAGAGGAGTTTTGAGTGGCAGGGTACGACCAGGAGAAATGAAATAAAGGAGAGGAGTTTTGAGTGGCAGGGTTCGACCAGGAGAATGGGAGGGAGTTTCCAAGTGACGTTGAGGGAGAATTTGGGTGAAAGTGGGTTGAATATGCATGGTGATAATGAGACAGAAGTTTGTTTTAATTCCTAAAATTTAGGAGAGTGGGAGAGGTCTGGCTGTTTGGCGATGAATTGGAATAATGAGTTCTATTTTTGGTAAGGTGGCTCACTAGCTCGACTAAGTTATCAAAGGCGCAAGGTGCACCGAGGCGCAAAGGGCCCCTGGAGCCTAGACGCAAGGCGCAGACGCGCGCCTGAGACACGTGAGACACAAAAATGGGGTAAAAGAGAAATTGAGCGAATTGGACGCCCAATTCGCTGAAATCTAGGAAGCACCGGTACGGGTACAAGTACCGAATACGATAAGTATCCGGTACGGCGGTACGACAAAATTAAAAAAACAAGGATACAGATATGTCATGATATGTTATAACAAATATAAGATATATTTATATATCACAAGTGCAATAAATAGTTCTCAAAATTTAACATCTTATATGTTTAACCAAACAACAACAACATTCAAGTCTTTTTATATGTTTAACTAAGAGAGAGAAAATTAAATTTAACTTAACATATCAGTTTTTGTTTCTTTTTCTTCATTGTTGGAGATCCACTTTATTTTTGGAGATCCACTTCATTGTTGGAGATCAACATCTTCAATCTTCGGTTAGTCTAGAGACAAGTTAACTGTTTTGTTAATAACTTGCGTTGAATCAACACGTTCAATACACGTACTTATAATAGAAACGTACCAATACCAGAAACATACTCGGTATAGATAGACAACTTAATTGAACGTACCAACGCTTTTTAGCATAGAGAAGACTTTTATTTACCGTAGAAAATAGACTCCTATCACAATATGCAGAATGATGTGCTAAGTCCAAGTGTGTCCACATAGGTGTATCCGTTGAGTATCGGGTACGTACCGGTACATGTACACTGCCTTCAGGGAAGTATCCGTGCTTCATAGGCTGAAATTGTGCGAATTACCCAAGTGCGCCTAGGGGTGACTCGGGTGCTTCTAAGATCATGTTTTTGTCCATATAATTTTTTTTAAAAAAATACCTTGAAAGGCCCGGGCGCGCGCCTGGGAGCCTGTAAGGCACTCGCCGAGGCGCGCCTGGGAGCCTGTAAGGCACTCGCCGAGGCACGCCTGGGCGCGCCTGGGGCACATCGCCCGCCTCAGCCGTGCTAAGTCGCGGCGGGCTGAGCCTGGTGCGCCCGGCCCCTCAGGCACGCCTAGGCGCGCGCCTTGACAACACGTGGGATTAATTGGGATAGGGGGTGGCCGACAGGAGGATTAGTGGGGAGTTAAAGGGGGAGGGCCAGCTATTTAGTTAGTGGTGGGAACAAAGTGGAAGATAGTATTTAGGAAGTGTTCCTAAAATTTAGGAAGTGTGTTAATGGGGAGAGTTGGGAGGTGGTTATGTGGATGTGGGGTGGTGGCTGTCCGGAGTTGGCTGGAGATGCTGGTGGTCGCCAGAGGTATTTTTCGACGATCGCTAGAAAACTGAAAACGATGGAAACTTGATGGAGATGGTGGTGGTGGTAGTAGGAGTCCAAAAAGGTTTTCCGGTGATTGCCAAAGATGAATTCTAAGGGCTATTTTGGAGCTTTGGTGAGGGAACGTTAGGGAAATGGTTCCACGACAAGAAGGGGAAATGGTTCCACGACAAGGGGGAATGGTGGAAGGTCGGAAAAGGGGAAATTAGGGAGGAAGGGTGGCCGACTGTTTGTGGGAGGGGCTGGAATGGGGAGGTGGTAGTCGGCCAAGGGGAAAATGAAGGAGGGAGGATGGACGACCAAGGAGAGGAGGGGGTAATCCCAGGCTTCGTACCCGGGTTCGGCTTCGACACCGAATTGAGCAAAGAATGACCTTCAATACTCCATTTTTCAATTCCTCTAAATTAGATCCCTCACCCTTTATTTATAGACTCTAGGAGACAACAAACGAGTATGATTGATCGATCATCCTGACTCAAAAATACATAAAAATACAACTTGAAATAAAAAATGACAAGAACAAAAAAACAACTATCATCGATCTGCAAAACATGAACGGTTCTGATTCCCTATCAATAACGAGTATAGTAGATTTGTGATATCTGACATTATTTTGTTGAATGATTGAATAAATCTGTTATATGTGCATGGATGGAACATGTCGATCATTTTTCTGAAGTCTTCAATTTGATTAGCTATATCTTAGCGGATAGTAGCCGTGCCAATAAAACCAAAGCTTGAATAGCCCTTCCGTTTCTGCTCGGTCAGCCTCGTGTCAGGCCGAAAGGGCCATAATGACCCTCATTTCACTGTCTTGTGCTTCTTGGTGCCTGGTCATGGCCGAGTCTAGGCCAGTTTCGAGCACTAGGCTCATACTTCCAGCCCAGGCACCTAGCTTTCATCGCGGGTGCCAACGACTTGCACGCCCGGGGCACCCTCCGACCTCCAAGCCCGTCCTAATAATTTCAGACTCGGGCGCCCTACAACAATTAAAGTTGGCCAATTTTGTAGACACCCAGCTCTATAGCTATCTTATTAGAGATTATTTCCCTTGTTGAATTTTTTTCTTAAATTTTTGTTAAAAAAATTAATAAGTTTATTTAGTTCAAATAACAAAATATAATAAGTAATTTAAGCAACTAAAAATAATAATTAGTTTAAACTATTAAAGACAAATGACAATGCACAGGGGGGCCCCGTGCCCCGCGCGACAGTACCCGGCCGACGGCGGGCTACGCCCGCCCGCGGCTCCCGACGAGCTTATTTAAATATTTTGATTTTTTTTAGAATTAAATAAACTATTATTTTAAATTTATTGAAACTAAATAAACAATTTAAAAAATAAAAAATAAACAAAAAATAATAAAAGTGATAAACATTAAACTATAAATATAAAAAATAAAGCTACTCGATTTATTAAATTAATAAATATAAAAAATAAAAATGATCTTGTTTACTAAAACTGGCATGGTTTGATTAAATCGACGTGGCTTATAAAAGTAATAACTATTTTTGTTTATTAAAATTTTGCTTTAGTTATTAAAAACGGACGACGGGATAAATAATAAGAGAAGCCAATGCGTGGTTTGTTTTGTCCCACATTGCGGGCATCAAATTTTTTCTCGAGTTTAAATAATAGGAGAGGAAATGTTATTTGAAATTTGACAGAGCTGACGTGCTATGCAGAGCAGGCGACGGGCTAGATCCAGCGGCGGGCTAGATCCAGCGGAATATGCAGAGCAGGCTGCTTGCAAGATCCGTTGGGCTATGTCGGGCTTTCCTTCAGTCCCCACTCATTCAGATATTTTTTTTTCAAAATATGTAGGTTAAAATGGTAATTTCCCAATGTGGGGTAGTAGGCGTATTAAAATTATAGGTTTAGGACCCCCTATTATCCTAGGTGTAGGAACCGTATAAAAAAATAAGCGGACGGTCATGATTGATTCGATGGTATGTCAGTGATCGAACGATTGAAATGTTATGATCAAATCAGATTGGACGGTCCAGATTAATTGAATGGTATTGCAGGGTTACGTGGCATGACATGAAAGTATTTCTTTATATATAATAAAAATAATTAGTAATTTCAAATGTTTTTTTGTCAAATGGCCCTCTATGGCGGTTTACAAGACATAGCATAATCAGGCTATATGGCTAAGTACATCATGTCTTTCGTTATGGTTTCATTCCAAGTTTTTATTGGTCTACCCCTTACTCATTTAACATGCCTTGTGACTAAACTTTGACAATGCCTATCAGGATAACCTAGGATTAATGGATAAAAATTCAATCAATGTGACGCAGGACGAATATATAAGCGGCAAGAAATGTGGCGACGTAACCCTACATGCTATGCAAAGTCCGACAGTTAGATCACAATTAAATAATAAATAATATTATACCCCGCAGATAATTTCACGACAAGACAAATATTTTATTCAGGCAAAAGCAAGCTTAGGCTTTCCTCCGCGTGGAGGGCCAAAGCGAGAGCGTGCGATGTATGAACCCTGCAAATCACAATATTTATCTAACAAACTACTACTATACGAGATATTCAAAACAAGTACAAGATCCAATCAATTATAAATATGCTGAAAATAATAATCCAGTACAATGAAATCTCACAAAATAGTGGGTTGACCGAGACACTGGAGATTTTGGATCCGGATGTATAGATCGACGATCGGAGATGGAACCGGTGGCGAGACGACGGTGGCGAGGCGACGGTGGCTGCCCTCGGCAGAAAACAGTGGTAGCGGAGAGTAAAATGGTGGATCCGACCACGAATAAGTAGATCCGGGCCGGGGATGGGTAGATCCGATGTTTAAGAGCGGATTCAGACAAAAAATGGCAAGTATGAGTGGTGGAAATAACGGATCGGGAGGCTATAATCCTAGATCTGGACGGATCTAGAATTTTAGGGTTGTTAGGATGGTGGATCCACGGAGGGGATTTGGCGGATTAGGGAGGAGGGGAACGTGGAGACCGGCGTGAACATTATTGCGGTGGGAAGCAGGCGGGTGAACAGTGTCGGGTAAATAGTGCCGGATGAATAGTGTCGGATGAACAGTGTCAGATGAACAGTGCCGGGTCAACAATGTTCGATGGTAGGGGGTTTGAGATTTTGGGTTGTAGGGGCTGCGGATGAGGGTTTCAGAGGGGGAAGAAGGCTATGGATGGGTAGTATCTTGGGGAGGAGTTTGACGGCTTAGAAGTCGTCACCTAGGGTTCCACGACGTCGACACCGGGGAGGGATCGCTGGAATCCGGGAATATTTCTTCTCCAAATTCTGCAATGACTTAGATCAGCCCCTAAGTTGTCTATTTATAATAAAGTGAAGATTAGAGCATCCCCCATCAACGACTATGATTGGCCGGAGGTGAGACTACCCAAATACAACAAAATAAATGCAAACATAGTGAAATAATATATCAAATCGATTCGCAACGCGAATCCGGACGCATCTGCGGAATCCGATCGTCGACCCGGGCACGACATATATGGAAAGTCACCAATCAGCCCCGAACGAGCCCAAAACTTGTCCTCCACTGCAAGTTCTCGTCTCTGCTCCGCATCACTCTTCTCGGCTTGAAAGAATTCATCTCCTGATGAATAGGGATCAGAATCCTCTCGATGTATGCCTGGTAAGACTCGAAGAGGTCCACCAGAGGTCGTCCAAATGTCGTCGATGGAAGAATGTACTCGCCAATCAACTCCCCCTGACTGAAAAACTGTCATCTCCAGTGAATGGAGACGACCGCACTGAAGTCGAAATCTAGGGGCGAGTCGAACGAGCTCTGCTGCAAGTACCCAGGTGTCATCAACGTCTGTAATAGGAATGTACTGGTGGAGTCTGGTCTCTATGAAGCTCTCAACGCTCAACTCACGAGTGGTGGATCCCGGTGCGATCGCCTCTGATACCAAAATGCTGTAGAGGTAGGCTAGTGGTGCACAAAACCTACAACACTAGGTGATATTGCAAGGGTGACACGTTAATCCAACTCTACATGCAATGCGATGTCGATATTTTAATGAATAAGTTTAAGGAATGAAAATTCAGCAACCACGCAGATATTAAAAATAGAAAAACAAATATTTATTTTGGTAATTTTATAATGACTTTCCTCCGCTCGAAGGGTCAAAGCAAAGCGCGCGACGAATAGTTCCTCCTGTTAATGATTGGGGCACCAAAACAACCATCTACTAGCAAGAATCGCAACACAATATAATAAATCATCAAGTGAAAATAGTGAATCAAATAGTACAATGCTATAAACACTCACGAAGTAGAGTGCTGAACCGAGACACTAAAGATTTGGAGGGCCGCCTCATGACACGCATGCAAATAATGAACAGACAACACAACAAACTTATGCAAATGATGAAGAAATCAAGCTTTTGAGAACCGGACCGGAGATCGAACCGGTGAGATCAAAAGTTCAAGGTCCGATCGGTTGGACCGGTCGGACCGGGGTCGTACCGGGATTGAACCGTTATGTTGTAATATACATTTATACTATTATATTAATACATTTAAATATGTAAAGTAGTAAAACAAAGTAACAAAATATAAAAAACATATTACATATTTACATATCATGAAAAGATGAAACACAAAATTAGATAATAATATATTTTTAATGATTGTCTCAAAATAGTAATGATCTACTAATAGATAATAGCGTTTTAATGACATTATTACAATTCACAAATTCAAATCATATTGTAATAAGTCAAACTCAAATTCTCCACCAAAGTCATTGCCAACACCATCAAAATTCGCAATACTCTCGTCGCCAAAATTCTCCAAGTCGGTGTGCTCAACAAATGTCTCAGTAATACCAATTTGTTTATCATCTGCAAATTCAATATATATATATATATATATATTTAAATTATGAAACAACTTATATTTTAATCATATAATTTTGCATAAAAATTAGCATGTAGATATACACTTACTTTGAGTTGGTAATGTAATATTAATGCTTTGCTCTCCACCTATTGGGATAGCGTCTTCATTATAAATTTCATTTTCTAGATCATCATATGTGAGCTCCGGCACTTGTTCCTCCTCTACCACCCAAAAGTCCAAATCAATACATGTGTAATATAAAAGATCGTAACTTCTTTTCGTACATGTAAACGTAAAACAAACATAGAATGATAGAATATAGAAATGTAAAATGTTATTAAAAAGATACAAAATATAAAACTATTAAAATGTCCGGGAATACTTCTTCTCCAAATTCTGCAATGACTTAGATCAGCCCCTAAGATGTCTATTTATAATAAAGTGAAGATTAGGGCATCCCCCATCAACAACTATGATTGGCCGGAGGTGATGCTACCCAAATACAACAAAATAAATGCAAACATAGTGAAATAATATATCAAATCGATTCGCAACGCGAATCCGGACGCATCTGCGGAATCCGATCGTCGACCCGGGCACGCCATATATGGAAAGTCACCAATCAGCCCCGAACGGGCCCAAAACTTGTCCTCCACTGCAAGTTCTCGTCTCTGCTCCGCATCACTCTTCTCGGCTTGAAAGAATTCATCTTCTGATGAATAGGGATCAGAATCCTCTCGATGTATGCCTGGTAAGACTCGAAGAGGTCCACCAGAGGTCGTCCAAATGTCGTCGATGGAAGAATGTCCTCGCCAATCAACTCCCCCTAACTGAAAAACTGTCATCTCCAGTGAATGGAGACGACCGCACTGAAGTCGAAATCTAGGGGCGAGTCAAACGAGCTCTGCTGCAAGTACCCAGGTGTCATCAACGTCTGTAGTAGGAATGCACTGGTGGAGTCTGGTCTCTATGAAGCTCTCAACGCTCAACTCACGAGTGGTGGATCCCGGTGCGATCGCCTCTGATACCAAAATGATGTAGAGGTAGGCTAGTGGTGCACAAAACCTACAACACTAGGTGATAGTGCAAGGGTGACACGTTAATCCAACTCTACATGCAATGCGATGTCGATATTTTAATGAATAAGTTTAAGCAATGAAAATTCAGCAACCACGCAAATATTAAAAATAGAAAAACAAATATTTATTTTGGCAATTTTATAATGACTTTCCTCCGCTCGAAGGGTCAAAGCAAAGCGCGCGACGAATAGTTCCTCTTGTTAATGATTGGGGCACCAAAACAACCATCTACTAGCAAGAATCGCAACACAATATAATAAATCACCAAGTGAAAATTCTGAATCAAATAGTACAGTACTATAAACGCTCACGAAGTATAGTGCTGAACCGAGGCACTGAAGATTTGGAGGGCTGCCTTATGACACGCATGCAAACAATGAACAGACAACACAACAAACTTATGCAAATGATGAAGAAACCAAGCTTTTGAGAACCGGACCGGAGATCGAACCGGTGAGATCAAATGTTCAAGGTCCGATCGGTTGGACCGGTCGGACCGGGGTCGGACCGGGATTGAACCGTTATGTTGTAATATACATTTATACTATTATATTAATACATTTAAATATGTAAAGTTGTAAAACAAAATAACAAAATATAAAAAACATATTACATATTTACATATCATGAAAAGATGAAACACAAAATTAGATAATAATATTTTTTTAATGATTGTCTCAAAATAGTAATGATCTACTAATAGATAATAACGTTTTAATGACATTATTACAATTCACAAATTCAAATCATATTGTAATAAGTCAAACTCAAATTTTCCACCAAAGTCATTGCCAACACCATCAAAATTCGCAATACTCTCGTCGCCAAAATTCTCCAAGTCGGTGTGCTCAACAAATGTCTCAGTAATACCAATTTGTTCATCATCTGCAAATTCAATATATATATATATATATTTAAATTATGAAACAACTTATATTTTAATCATACAATTTGACATAAAAATTAACATGTAAATATACACTTACTTTGAGTTGGTAATATAATATTAAGGCTTTGCTCTCCACCTATTGGGATAGCGTCTTCATTATAAATTTCATTTTCTAGATCATCATATGTGAGCTCCGGCACTTGTTCCTCCTCTACCACCCAAAAGTCCAAATCAATACATGTGTAATATAAAAGATCGTAACTCCTTTTCGTACATGTAAACCTAAAACAAACATAGAATGATAGAATATAGAAATGTAAAATGTTATTAAAAAGATACAAAATATAAAACTATTAAAATATAAAACTTAAAAGAGGGTAAATGAAAATCATACCGATTTCTCATATTTAGATTATATCGGACATATACGAGATCATTTAATCTTTGGTGCTCCAAACGATTTCTTCTTTTGGTGTGAATTTTTTCAAAAACACTCCAATTTCTTTCACAACCCGATGAAGATGATGTTTGACTAAGAATACGAATTGCTAATTTTTGCAATTGAGGAGCACTAGATCCAAACATTCTCCACCATTTATCTAGATAAAAAAAATAATAGAAAGATAATTATTAGATTATGATAATTGAAAATTCAAACAATAGATTGAAAAATTAAAAGTACAAAAGTCAATTTGTGTTCTCATCGGGCTGCATTTCCATCGCTAATTTGATAGCAATGGGCTTTCCAAAACTTTCTAACTGATCACGGAAGAGTCTAACCTCCATCATTGCTTATTTTGGTTTGTTACATACATCTTTGTTTCCAATTAACTCAACCAATCCTTGCATCACTTCAGGCTTGTGACTGTAATTATCTTTATCATATTGAAATGTTGGATTTAGAAAATATGCGGCAGAATGTATCCCTTGACGAAACTGACTATCCCATCTACTCTTGATAATACTTGTGTATGGCTTGTACAATCTTTTGTTATTTTTGAACAAATTTTTGATTGCTTTCCTTACCCTGTATAATCCATCATAAACATATCCAAGTGATGGTTTCTTATCTGCATCAACAATACGTAGTAGTCTTATGATAGGACCTGATATCTTTGTCATTATCAAGCAAGAAGTCGAAAACTTGTTGTCCAAAATAATTGAAGTTGCCTCTTTTCCTTTAACTGTTTTAGATAACTTGGAATCAGAAAAATATTTACTTGTTATCAAAGCTTGTAAATCATATAATGAAAGTAGTTGCAAATCGAGTTGCCCCAGGACGCACAATCTCCTTCCATCCTTCTCTTTTTCTTAGCCATGATAGTAAAAAAATATGATTATACACAAGTATAGTTACTTTGGAAGCTTTATTAGCAAGATCTTTGACATGAGCCATAGAACAAATTTCTTTTAAAATAACATTCAAACAATGAGCGACACAAGGAGACCAATAAATATTAACATACTTCTCATGGAGCAAAGCACCCGCCTTTTTATAATTTGCCGCATTATCAGTCACTATTTGAACAATATTGCTAACTCCAACCCATTCAACTACTTCAGAAAATAACTCGCATAATGTTTCTGCATCTTTCTTAATATCAGAAGCATAAACAGACTTCAAAAAAGATAAACCGCGAGGGCAATAAACTAAGAAGTTTATTAATGTTCTACTCCTCACATCAGTCCAGCCATCAGCCATAATTGTGCATCCGGTCTCCTTCCAACTACTACGGTAAGCTTCCAATAGTAGTTTGCATTCCTCCCTACAATCTTTTAATAGATTTACTCGCATCATATGATATGTAGGTAATTTATATGCAGGACCAATGACAGTGATTGCATCAATAGCCTTTTGTGCAAAAGGTGAGTTTAAAGCATTCATTGGTATGCAACTATCATAAAACCACCTAGCCACAGCCATATCAGCACGATGTACAACTTGCTTTGATGCCAAAACACTTTTAATAGACGGTTGTCATCCTGCTGATGTTCTAGGAGCAAAGAAATTATCAATTTCGTCAATCTTCCTTTTACCTTTATCTTCTGTAATAGAATTTCTAGACGGTTGTGATCCTGCTGATACTAACTCCTCAGTTGTATGTTCATTATATATGCCTATATTCTCTCTTGCTTCTTGAATCTCTTGTTTTTTTTTTCTGAAATCCCTTTAAGGTTCTCTTGCATTTGGTGACGAACATCAAGAGAAACCTTTTTACAAGCCGCTATATTTTCTTTAATACTAGCTAAATGTTGTTTCATCCTATTAATCCCCCACCGCTATAAACAGTTCCACAATGCAAACATCTAAATTTATTTTTTCCATTCACATCTTTTGTTAAACTAAAATGAGCCCATCCTGGATCAATTTTGTCACGAATAGCTTGTGTAGAAACATTTGAAGAATCACCACCTTTCATTTTATCGAATCTAATAAAAATTTGATTTAAAAAACGACAAAATATCAATAAAAAAATTTGTGTAAAGAACTACAACATATCAATAACAAGTAATCATCACAGATCTATCTACTCCGCTTGACCCTCTACCGGTCAATACTACGGAGCAACCCTACAAGCAATCATCACAGATTCACAGAGACTACATGCTTTGCTTAGCCACTACTTGACTAATACCTCAAAGCACCCCTAAAATTTAGAATACATGTATATAAATAAAAACAAGTAAGAAGAAAACAATACCTAAGCTACAATCCGTAGTTGGAGATGAGCCGTATGTCCGTATAAATAGAAACGAGAAATCCGTCTCCAACTTTCCTTGTTGGCTGTAGGTTGTAGGTTGCAGCCTATAGCAAGTGATGTACAATTAATATTAGTTAAACACATGCTATGACGGTGGCGTTCTTGTCCAAACACATTCTTATAAAAAAGGTTATACATGCGATAAAAAATTAAAAACATACCTCTCTTGATCCAAGAACAAAACTATTTTTTAAACTTCAAACTTCAAGTGAAATCTCTTAAAAGAAATCATGTTGAAAAAGACCGATAAAAAGTATAAGAATTCATAAATTTGAAATAATTTGTCAAATTTTATGCTTCATAACTCTTTCTCATAGCTTTGTAGTCAAGTCATAAATTAAATTTCTCTAAACTTTATGGCATACTAAGGGGAAAAGATAGATGGAAGTTCTTGATAGGAGATATAGAAAATAAGGTAAACATTTTGTAAGGTTTGCATAGCAGAGGTGGTAAGAGGTGAATAGTTAAATAAACAATATAATTGCCGCAGCTACAAGAGGCGGGGTCATGCAGGAGAGCTCCATGTTTGTTTCCTAAACCAAACAAATAGAGGAAAACTCGAGAGGAAGAAAAGGAAATAACTTCTTGCTTGCCTCCATTCAAGACCCTTGGAATTCTTAAATAGAATTTCAAGGATGGCACGGACCATAAATAACATAACTACCCAAAACACTAAAAGACATTTGTTTCCTAAAATGAAGTCCGCATGTTAGTGAACAAAGATTCTACAAGTGAGAGGGTGTGTTGAGAATACTCTCATATGAAAATTTCAAAATATTCTTGTGCACTTAATATAGGCCATGAGTCCCTCCACCAATAGCAATTTGACTTTCGGTTAGATGCATATCCGCTAACAATGATTTAAGTAGTACTATAATAATCAAAACCCTTCAAATTTTCCTAAGATTAATGCTGAGAACCCTTTAAAAAAATCAACAAATCCACAGTGATTCAATAAGAAAACAATGCGTGCAATTAATTCAGAAATCAAAACTGAAATATCTCTTTTAAAAGAATATGTGTAGCTCAACACAAACTAGATGCAATCAGTAGGACATCTTTTATTCAAATATAATCAGTCATATAGCATTAGTAACGTTACAAAAATTTAAAAAATGGTTTCCTAAGATCTATGCTGGGAATCCTTGCTTTATCCACAAATCTATATTGATAATCAAGCATGGCAAAATAACGTTAAAGAGAGCAAGAGTAGAGAATTTACTGCATTATTTCAAGAAGTTCACCAAAAGCTCTGACGCAATGGATGGACACTGGCCTTTCTAATTCCCTAGCAAGTTCAAGCTGCTGCCTGAACACCTCACCCTGAATATAAATATCAAGTCAGGACTAAAAGTTTTCTTTTGAAAAAAGACCGTCAAAATTGCAAAATAGCATTCAAGATTGAATATCAGCAGCTTACAGACATGAAAAATAAAACAAAACTTTCCAGTGGACGCTTTCAGAGTAATTATTAACCGAATAAAATTGAAGACCCGCCGAGAACAACAGACACACATAGATTTGCGTTTGCACAAGAAAACATACGACATAAACACATTAGGAAGGATTTTACAGGAATAAACAATAAGAAACAGAAATAAACCTGCTCAGAGAAATCAATATTCTTCCCATGTGAGCCCTTATCCAACTACAATGGGATCGACTATATGGATCATATCCCCCAAAAACAAAAACAACACATTTTCTTGAAGATAACCACTTTGGATTTGTTACTATACCATGTGTCTGTGAAACGAAATTAGAAATGCTGTTTTCTCACAACACAACCACAAAAACACGCAACTTTGGTTTTAAGCTTTAACAGTCATGAATGAAAAAAATTGCAAGGGATGCTACAAAGGAATGTAAACTGCCAATTTGACACAAAACTCCCCTCGCGAGCCGCACCACCGCACGGTGTGCGCCCAATAGCATTTGACTGCGGCCGTGCCTGTGCTACCGCCCCCAAAACAATCTAAGAAGTCAAACTACACTGAGAGCTTTGAAAAAAGTTAGTTCTAGTTTCTTACACAGGATATGAGCGACGGCGAGAACTGTTGCAGGCATGCGGTTTTTTCTTCCGGCGACGGCGACGACGTTGTGGCTTCTTCTTCCGGCGACGGCGTTGTGGCTTCTTCTTCCAGCGACGGCGAGGCATTGTGGCTTCTTCTTCCGTCCCGGCCTTGCGGCTACTTCCAGTGATGGCGAGAACAACTGTGGCTTCTTCTTCCGGCGATGGCTTGAGGACCTTTCTCAGTTTTCTGCCGATTTCCAAATGAGAACTTGGGTCGGTGGATTGGTGGAAGAGAATGAAAGATAGGGTTTTGAGTTTTGACTTTTGAGTCTTTTACACTTTTGCCCTTTAATTTAATAGGATTTGAACCACAGGATCAAATACTATGGTGTAAATACAACCCGCCCGGTTCCCCGGTTCTCGGGCGGTTTGCGTAATATAGGAACCACAACAATGAACCAGACCGGCCGGGGGGGGGGGGGGGGGGGGGCGGTCAGCGGTCCGACCGGTCCAACCGGTCGGTCCGGTCCGGTTATTAAAAGCCTGGAAAAAACGACTCAACAGACTCATGCAAATGAAACACGACAGACGCTACATGCCTGCTACGGGAAAGTCTAATAATGACCGGGACGTCTCTAAAATATGATGGCCTATCAGGGGGCTCTCTCGGTAGAGTGTAGAAAAACTCATCCCGTGTGTGATGAGTGCTCAGATGATTGTGAGAGACAACTATACTCAAATATGAGCTCGCAAAGAGCCACATGTCTCTCAGGAAACATGACACATCAGAGGGCTCATCAGGAGGTGTGTACGAGAAGTCATCGCGAATGAGGTGGCCACCTGAATGAAGATCGTGCACACTAACTAGAAGACGTAACTCTCGAGTGTGGTGCGTGTTCCCAAAAAGAAAGAGCTCGTCCGGTGGGTCAGCTGGTAGTGCGCTCCAAAACTCATCCATGATGCAATGCGCCATAAGGTAGGTCCTCAAAATATGAGTATGCTTAAGCGTACTCAACGAAAGCCCTACGTACGTTATACTCCACGCAAGATCAATTCTCTGGGGTAAGACTATAGATGATAGCGGAAGAGACGCCAATAACTCAAAGCTCATAAACGAGCGTCTCACCCGAATCGTGTCCTCATC
This sequence comes from Platanthera guangdongensis, assembly GCA_039583875.1. NCBI lineage: Eukaryota > Viridiplantae > Streptophyta > Magnoliopsida > Asparagales > Orchidaceae > Platanthera > Platanthera guangdongensis. The sequence goes on along the minus strand of CM077161.1, from coordinate 47,826,635 downwards.
AGGATGTGGCGGCTCATCAGGAGGCTCAATATGGGGGTCATCGTAAAACTCGTCACTAGGGTCATGATCCTCCATGTGAGTACCATAGTAAGGGGTCGTGTCCCCGTGAATGAGTGATATAGTCACTACAAGATCAACATCAGGCTCTGGGCTCTCAGTCATGATGTGACTCCGAGTACTGACAATGTGAGAGCGACACATACCTACATCCAAGAATGGATTCGTGGGTGCAGTGTCAAGAAATGGGTCTGTAGTTGAGGTGCTAACTAATCCGGTATGGCAGAGGAGGTGGTGTGGGTGAGGCACACGCCACTATAGACTCAGTAGGTCGCTCAGGTTCGCTCTCAGTCAGGGTCACAAGAGGCGGATCAGAAACAAGAGATAGATCACTCACTGGGCTAAGCACCTCACTGTGGTGAGAGTAATCCACATCCGGTATCACTTCTGTCATGCCTGACAGGACAGTGGTAGGCGTCGTGGTGACCTCAGTATGGGAGAGACTCGTACTGCAGAGGTCAAGGTGAGAATCCCATCGACTAGCTCTTGCGGATCTCAATGACCGTTCATAACAAAGGGCGAGCTGATATGTCTGCTTGAGGGACTCCGAGCTATGATAAACGAGCTTAGTACGAATGTCAGATTGAATCCCAGACCGAAATCTGGTAGTGTCCATGACTAAGTACTCTCGGATATCACTCCTCACAACTAACTCATCAAAGCGATCCATGTACTCAGCAACGGACATGGATCCTTGCTGCAGGGAAAATAATTGGTCGAGCAAGTGACTCCGATATGACGAAGACAGATATCTCCGACACAATATACGCTTCATGTCCGCCCAACTAGTGATGCGACGAAGACGGTCTCGCTCGCGGGTCCTCTCAACGCTAGCCCAATAAGCCGTGACCTGATCTAAAAGTTTAAGCTTTGCAAACTTGACGCGATGCTCACCGAATAACTTAAAATGATCTAAATAATACTCCATATCCACAAGCCAATAGCTGAAAGACTCGGGACTCGATAAGCCGTCAAAGGAAGGGGAAGCAGTACGAAACTGACTCTCAAGATCTCTCTCGGAACGACTATCCTCGTAATAATCATTCAGAAGGTAACCGAGTCGTGTCGAAGGATCAACACGATCTGCTCGCGTGTACGGATAAGCACGACGACAATCATCATACTGATCGTCTCTAGCATAGTGTGGGTCGTGTCGGTGGGTCAACACAATCTCTGAAAGTGGTGCACTGCGATCGAGAATGATCATTGTAATAATGTGAGGATCTCCCTGACGGGGCTCTGTGAGAGCAGGTGCAAGTGGACTCAAGACCTCCAAAGTGAGGTGGGGACAAGTGGTGATACCTAAATATAATGAGAAACCTATAGAATCTACGACTGCGTATCGAAAAGTGTGCGCAACCTGCGCCTCTGATACCAAATGACGCAAGGCGAATCTATAGGCGGCGAGAAATGCGGCGACCTAACCCTACATGCTATGCAAAGTCCGACGGTTAGATTACAATTAAATAATAAACAACATCATCCCGCACAAATAATTTCACGACAAGACAAAATATTTTATTTGGGCAAAAACAAGATTAGACTTTCCACCGCGTGGAGGGCCAAAGCGAGAGCTTGCGATGAATGAACCATGGAAATCACAATATTTATCTAACAAACTACTATCATACGAGATATTCAAAACAAGTACAAGATCCAATCCAATATAAATATGCTGAAAATAATAATCCAGTACAACGAAATCTCACCAAATAGTGGGCAGACCGAGACACTGAAGATTTTGGATCCGGATGTGTAGATCGGCGATAAGAGATGGAACAAGTGGCGAGGCGACGGTGGCGGTGCCCGCCCTCGGCGAAAAACGGTGGTAGCGGAGAGTAAAACGGTGGATCCGGTCACGAATAAGTAGATCCAGGCCGGGGATGGGTAGATCCGATGTGTAAGAGCGGATCTGGACAAAAAATGGCATGTATGAGTGATGGAAATAACGGATCAGAAGGCTATAATCCTAGATCTGGACGGATCTAGAATTTTAGGGTTGTTAGGATGGTGGATCCACGGAGGGGAGTTGGCGGATTAGGGAGGAGGGGAAGGTGGAGGCCGGCATGAACAATATTGCGGTGTGAAGCAGGCGAGTGAACAACGCCGGGTGAACAGTGTCGGGTGAACAGTGCCGGATGAACAGTGTCAGATGAACAGTGCTGGGTGAACAGTACCGGGTGAACAGTACCGGGTGAACAGTGCCGGGTGAATAGTGCCGGGTGCTAGGGGGTTTGAGATTTGGGGGTTGTAGGGGCTGCGAATGATGGTTTCGAAGGGGGAAGAATAAGGCTATGGATGTGTAGTACCTTGGGGAGGCGTTTGGCTGCCTAGGAGTCGTCACCTAGGGTTCCACGACGTCGGCACCGGGGAGGGATCGCTGGAATCCGGGAATACTTCTTCTCCAAATTCTTCAATGAGTTAGATCAGCCCCTAAGAGGTCTATTTATAATAAATAGAAGATTAGGACATCCCCCATCAACGACTATGATTGGCCGGAGGTGAGTCTACCCAAATACAACAAAATAAATGCAAATATAGTGAAATAATATATCAAATCGATTCGCAAATCGCAACGCGAATCCGGACACATCTGCATCGTCCGATTGTCGACCCGGGCACGCCATATATTGAAAGTCACCAATCAGCCCCGAACGGGCTCAAAACTCGTCCTCCACTGCAAGTTCTCGTCTTTGCTCTGCATCACAATGTCTGACAAGCTATTCAAAGTTTATTTTCAATTGTGGATTGAGGGTTTATGGGGGATTGATAAAATCCATGGAGATCAATAGCATTTGCAATCATGTCTCATTGTCGGATGGCAAAGCCATTGCTGGCAAATTGATATCTAAAATCAAGAGGGATTTTAAGTGATGTGAAAAGATATATAACAGATCTTATTGCTTTGGGATTTACTTACAAAAAATTCAATGACTATAATATCTCATATTTGAGAGGAGTTGGCTGCCAATCATTCTTCGGGGAATAGATCATCAGTGAGAAGAAGCTGCCAACGAGAAGTTGTTGAAAATCAATTAGGCATTATTAACAGCTAAAGAGATTACTCCCGACATTTGCTTTGACAATGTTCGTATAGAGGAGAGTACCTTCAGTTAGGGCTTACCCTTATCAATTTCTAGCCGCGACACTTAAAACGGTATCAATCTGATACATTTCAGTTGTTTCAAGGATGAAGAAATAAAATAGCATTGCATTAATTAACGAAAGATACAATTGAGAACGAGTTCTTGCCAAGCATTCAGAGACTGGGTCCTCCTTGATACTCCACTCTCCAAGAAAGCCAAAACCTAACACTCCAAAAGGGGTGGCCATCTAAGGAATTACTACTCATATATATAGTCTAGTGGGCAAAATACAAAGTACAATAATGTCCATGGGCTACATAGACTAATATCAACATGTAGCGGCCACATTGTATCAACATGTTCCACCCAAAAAACGTCCTTGTCCTCAAGGTCGAGGGCCAAAGGGGTCGTCAGAAAGCGTCGGCGGATCCAATTCCCCAGAATCAAGATCAATATCTTCAGCTCCTAGCAACACACGTAGATTCCTGAGAGTTCAAATGTGGGTGGGCAAGAACGGTTTCTGACAGCAAAAGCAGAGGCCCTTGCGTTGAAGCTCTTCGTGTTGTTGGTAAGACAACTGATGCGGCCGTTGGGGGGCCGGTGGACGTGGAGCTTGCAGATGCAGAGTCAGTAGCTGGGGACTAGGTGGGGGAAGAGGGTCCACATGCATAAGAGGTGGCGGTAATGACCGCGACGGTGGAGGCGGCCGGGTCAAGGAGGATGGTGGGGATGGGTTGAGTTCCTCGTTGAGATGCGCAGCCCGCCCCGTTGCGCGGGAAATAGTAGTCGGGTTATGGACCCGAAGGAGCGCACAGAGGTGGGGGTGCATACCAGCCAAAAAATAACCTAAGTAGTGGTCGTGGGCCAGGTCAGGAACATGCGTAGCGATCACGATGAATTCGTCGATGTAGGTTGCCATATAGTTAGACTGGCGGACGAAGCTGAGAAGCTCAAAGACATTACCCGCCTGGCGGCTGTCGTAGTGTCGTAGGAGTTCCTCCTTTAATGCAGACTAGAAAATGTTATGTACTTGCTGGTGCATACAACACACCCAATGGAGCGCTGAACCCTCCATATAAAGTGGCGAGGGGACATTCTGGCGGGCGGGGTGGGGGGGGGGGGGATCTACAGGTCGAAGAAAGAGGGTTGGTGCCATCGAACACAAAAATTTCAATCCGGCGGAGGTGGGTCGGGGCATTGTCTGACGCGGGGTGCAAAATTCCCATGTGGTCGAGAATAGTTTGAATTGATGGAGGTGGAGGGGACGGAGGGCGATTAACTGCCGCGGTAAGTCCTCGATAAAGGAGCGTGAGATCCTCTAGCTGAGCTTCGATGTGATCCATGCGCTGAGAGTCCGAGATGGTAGTGGTGGAGGTGTTCTCGTCGGCGTGGAGGGCCATTGCCTGAGTCGTGGGCATGAAACAATGGTTAGGTGTAGCGTCGAGGTCCCGAGGAGCGCCGAAAGGCTGGACTAGCTTGAGGAGGGCGGTTCGGCACGACTGAAGGAGGAGAGAAGGCGAAACGGCTGCTGGGAGCTGATGTAAACACCATGAACTGTTGGATGCGCCGGCCGGAGGTGTAGCATGGTGAGGAAAGGGTTGGTGGCTGTTGACGGCGCTGCACACAGCGGAATTGCTGCTGTAAGCAGCCGACGATGCTGGTGAAGCTGTTACAATCAACAGAATTGAAGAGCGGAGCCGCAACTGAGCGTGGGCAATGCGGCTTATCGCACAAAAGCGGAGGCGATGCGGTCGGAGCAGAGGTGATGCGATGCGATGTGGCCGGGGCAGAGGCGATGCAGGCTGATCACGTCGAAGCGGGGCTGGAAGCAGCGCAGGATTCGTTGGAGACCCGCGACTGGATCCGTAGCGGGCAGAAGTGTGCAGAAGGGAAGGAGGTGAGGCGGAGGATTTACAGTTTGGAAGAAACCTAATCGAGGGAAGGTCGGACCAGTTGATACATTTCAGTTGTATCAAGGATGAAGAAATATAATAACATTGCATTAAACAACAAAAGATACAATTGAGAACGAGTTCTCGCTAAGCATCCAGAAGCTGGGTCCTCTTTATATTCCACTCTACAAGAGATCAAGAACCTAAGACTCCAAAAGTGGTGCCCATCTAATGAAACTACCACTCATATATATAGGCGAGTGTGAGAAATACAAAGCACAATAATGCCCATGAGCTACATAGACTAATATCAGCATGTGGCGGCCGCATCGTATCACAATCTCCTCACTCCTTTTAGTTAATCTAATCTCCATTTAATTCCTTATTGGATTTATATTTATATGTATGGATAGATGTATGCATAGATAAATATGTATATGTATGTATTTCTAAATATATAAATACATATATATGTATAAATAAATATATTTCTATATATGTTTATGTATATATATATACGAGTGCCCGACACGGGGCTCCGCCCCTATGGCTACGCGCCACAGTACGTGGCCCGCGACGGCGGGCTCCGCCCGCCCCCTGCGGGTCGCCCCGCGACAGTACCCTAATGCAGCGACGGCGGGCGTCGCAAGCCCCCTGGATGATGCGGCGGTGTTGAGTGCACTCAACGCCTGCTCAAGAAGTTTGGGGGCTCCGCCCTTATAGCTATGCACCACAGTAGCTGACCATTGACGGCGGGCTTCGCCCGCCCACAACTGGCTTCACCCACATCAATGCGAGTGCGTGACACGGGGTTCCGCCCCTACGGTCGCGGCGCGCATCACATTTTATGATTTCACACTTGACAACGAATTTAAAATAAATTTTCTCATGCATTATTTGTTATCATCCATAATAACACAACATAAGTCTTTTATGGCGCACCTTAGTTAGTAGTTTGTAATGTAAATATAAAATTACTAGGTAACATCACACACATTTTAGGATGCTGATGAAATGATGAAAGAAAACAAAATAAAATTCAACTTTCATAATCCAAAAACCTTAACTCACAGTTTAAAAAGTTTCATAATGGGAAGTTTTAATAGAGAAGGGTAGAGCTAAGTAAACAAAGTTGCAATCAGCTTTCAGAATCTGTGTAGAGGTATAAAAAGATAAAAGTGATTTATCACTGACGTTGATTGGAGTTAATTAGCAAAAAAATCAATCTAAGAAAATATATGCTTTTGAATTGAGAAGACATGATAACTTTATAAAACTACATATAATTTCTTGAATTTAAGTGGGCAAATAAGCATGGAGTAACCTGCAAGGATGCAAACGCGAGGATGACCAAGACTGCCGATCACTCCATCATTAAAAATACACGATGTGAGAGAATCTTGTAAGATGACAGTTAATCTACGAAGTCACATTGAGGGCGAAAAACTTAAGATGACCAAGTCCTGGTTTGGCATCATACTAAAATAAAAGTTAAAGAAATAGCCACTAAGAATAAGAAATGATTGCAAGACACATAAGAAAAATCCTAACCGGAAAGAAAATCTATAAACAAAACTGAAGATCAAAAAACTATAACTAAACTGTAACAGTTAATGAGATAAAAAAAACTATAACAACTAATGAATATACATCTCATTTAAACAAAACTGTAACAGTTAATGAATATACATCTCCTTCCCAAAAGCCAAAATTTCTGCACCAAAAGTGGAAGTGAAAGTTCGCATTAGACCCCTAAGTGGAACAGAGTGCAAGAAATCTCTGCAAACCGGGGATGAAGTAGATTACCTGCGCCGGAGGTATCCGCGAAAATCTCTGCACCACCAACAATTCGAAGCCGGGACGCTCCTAAGTGGAAGAGGAAGTTTGCATTAAACCCCTAATTGAAACAATGTGCAAGAAAGCTCTGCAGAACATGGATGAATTAGATTACCTGTGCCGGAGGGAGCCACCCGGCGATTTGGAGCAGTGAAGGAGAGAGCCTCCTTGGTAGTTCCCGCTCGCCGTCTGCACGCCGAAAGCTTTGCACCTGAGAGGATGAAGAATGGGGAGATGAGTCAGCGAGCAGAGAATGAGAGGTGCTGACCAAGCAGCGGGAGGATGAGGGTGGGGGATGACCTAGCAGCGGGAGGATGAGGGTGCGGGATTACCTAGCAGCGGGAGGATGAGGAGGCGGGATGACCTAGCAGCCGGAGGATGTGGGTGAGGGATGACCTAGCAGCGGGAAGATGAGGGCGCAGGATTAGTGTGACAACCGGAGGATGAGGAAGCGGGTTTGGCGTGACGGGCGATGGCGGACTGCAAAGGCGATGGCGGACTGCAAAGGCGATGGCGGACTGCACGATGGGGAAAGTAGTTTTCAAAATAAAGCCGATGACATAAAGGGATGAGATGTGCAGACGGCGGGCTGCAGTGAATTCAGATAAATTTATTTTTTTGGAATCCGAAATTTGGCCGCATTGTGATTTAAATCCAAGTAAAATGGATGGTAAAGATTTAAACTTTGGGTTATATTCAATGGTTCAGATTATATGTGAAGCTCACTTGAAAATTCAAATATACTTCTTTATAAAAGAGTATAGATGTATATACATATTTATGTTTATAAATCTATCTATCAAATCTATATTTATGTCTAATATTTTTGTTATTCCATTTTAGGATGTATTGGTATAATGAGAGCTTGTATTTTGATGTTTATTTATTGTAGACATGTATTTAATGATTATTGCTTGCAGAAGAGAAGCTTTTGTTTTAATTTACTCAACTTATTTGTTGTCACTTGAAAGAGATCAATAATCCTCTACCCCTCTCTTTTATAGTTTTCCTAATAATATTTAAGTAAAAACTTCAAAAAAATCCAAAAGTAGGCTGGCTGCTGCCAACCCACTAGTGCCTCAGCAATATTCTAGCCAACTGCTAGAATGCTGATAGGCAAGCCAACGATTAATAATTATTTGAAAGCCATTGGTCAACATTAATCTAGGCTCGGGCCAGGCGCCAGACTACCTGATGTATTTCAAAATCTGAATTTATGATACGAGTGCGGAAGACCCTATCCTTGATTAGCGCTACATTGTTTACACGAGGCGCGCACGGGGATCGGGCACGACTTGAGGATGCGCCAGATTGGATCTGAAATTTTTGTTTCTGTTATCTTATATTTCTCTTTTTTCTTATATTTTCTTTTTATCATTATTACTAATGTTAAATGTCTTCCTACATATATGTGGGAGGAGAACTATTGTAGTTGGCAATTTCTATCTTGAGGATTGAGTAGTTGGAGGAGGGGTACAAACCAGCGTAACCCTACCGTGCTTCAACTTCTCGCGGAGCACCAGTTCGTGGTCTACCACAGGAAGTGCATATTCGGACATACATAGATCACATATTTGGGGCACATCATCTCAGCTGCCGGTCTGGCTATGGATCCGGCCAAGGTGAACGCGGTCCTACAGTGGGAGACTCCGACGAGCATAAGAGCGGCGCTCGTATTCTTGGGCCTTATCAGATACTACTGTCGATTCATCCGCAACTAAGGGGGATTGGCGTGCCTGCTGACCGACCTCCTCAAGAAGGGGGCACTGTTCTCTTGGAGCCAAGTGACCCAGGAGGCCTTTCGTGGCCTACAACACGCGCTCGCATCAACCCCAATCTTGTGCATGCCAAACTTTTCTAAGCCATTCATTGTGGGGTGCGACGTTTCCGGGAAGGGGGTGGGGGTGGTCCTCATGCAGGGGGGGGGTCGGCCCATCGCCTATTTTAGCAAGGCCTTCTCCAGTCGCCAGGATGCATCGTTTGCTTACGACAACAAGCTCTAGGCACTTGCTCTCTTCGTTCAACACTTGCTCCCCTATCTTCTTGCGCGGCCCTTCGTGGTGCGCTTGGATCACTGCAGCTTGGACCACTTGTGGAGTCAAAAAATCACGATGCCCACACATCTTTGGATTGCTAAACTCCTTGGATACCAGTTCTCATCGAGTACAAGACGGGGAGGACGAACACCGCCACTGACGCCTTGCCCCAACAAGAGCACGTGGGAACCTTGACAGCGATCTCGCATGCTCGTTGGCGGGATGTTGATCCCCATTACGCCGCCATAATACAGGATTTGTAGAGAGTCCCGAGTTCGCACCCCCTTCCGGATGATTGGAGATCAACTTTTCTATCGGGACCGTCTCGTGGTTGCTGATTCGTCACCCTGGATTCCCCGTCTGCTTCACGAGTTTCATGCTACTTCAACAACGAGCCATTTCGGTGCCCACCCTACGTACCGTCGATTGGAGTCCACCTTGTACTGGGGGGTATGCTGCGGTTCGTGTAGCAGTTTGTGGCCAACTGCCTGACGTGTCAGAAGGCCAAGTAGCAGACTCTTGCCAGTCGGACTCCTCCAGCTCCTACCCGTCCCTTAGATGTACTGGGAAGATATAGGCATTGATTTCCTCACCCGCCTGCCCCGCTCTTTGGGCTATGATTGTTTTCTTGTGGTGGTGGACCGCATGTCCAAGTACGGGCATTTCATACCGATTCGTCATCTCTACACCACCAACTCAGCTGCTCGGATCATCATTGGGGAGGTGGTCCGCCTCCACGATTTTCCCTGTTCCATTGTGAGCGATTGCGACCCAGTTTTTATAAGCTCCTTTTGACAGGAGTTGTTTCGTCTACAGGGGACCAAGCTGCGGTTCAGCACCGCGTACAACCCACAGTGGATCACATTAGCAGAGCTATGGTACAACACAGCCTATCATCCCACTACCGGCGTTACCCCCTTTCAGTCTACGACTGCCCACCCCCACCCATACCATCCACCTTACCTAGCGAATGCCAAGTACAAGCTCTGGCCGCCGACCTCCAGGACTGGGACGAGGGCCTCCACCAATTGAATCACCATCTGATGCGGGCTCAACAACGCATGATCCAACAGTCCAATCGTCATCGTTGTGAGGTGATACTCTCGCCGGGCGAGAAGGTATTCGTTAAACTGCGACCACATTGACAGAGCTACTTGACCGTCCGACTACACCCCAAGCTCTTGGTTTGCTATTTTGTCCCCTTCCTGATCTTGAAGAAAATCAGAGGTGGTATCGTCTGTAGCTCCATAACGACTGCCAAATTCACCCTGTTTTTCATGTCTTCCAGCTGAAGAGGGCCCTAGAGGATCATCCCCTCCAGGCTACACTACCGGACGGTTTAGCCGTTGATTCGGTTCCCCGGTACGAGCCTACAACAATTTTGCGAACACTGTCTGAAGACATTAAAAGACGAACAGTGTGTTAGGTCCTCATCCAGTGGTAGGACCAACCGGTCGAGGAGGCCACGTGGAACCTGGAGGAGGAGATCAAGGCCCAGTTTCCGGAGTTCGACCTTAATCGTTTTGGAATCCCGGGGTGTTGATACGAGTTCAGAAGACCCCATCCTCAGCAAGCGTCACGCAAGGGTTTACACGAGGCGCGCACGGGGACCGGGCGCCACTTAAGGATGTGTCGGATTGGATCTGAGATTTTTATTTCCGTTATCTTATATTTCCTTTTTATCTTATATTTCCTTTTTATCTTATATTTCCCTTTTATCTTATATTTCTTTTTTATCATTATTACTATGTTAAATGCCTTCCTATATTATATGGGGGAGAACTATTGTACTAGAGAATTTCTATCTTGAGAATTGAGTAATTGGAGGAGGGGTACAACCCAGCGTAACCCTACCCTGTGTTTCTTAACAATTTATATTTTAAATGTTAAAACAGTGAGAGCTTCTAAAATTTGCGGTGCACGCGAGAATTTCCCGAGCAAAGTCATGCGATAACCAATCTAGAGTTGCAAACACACGTTAATATCTAACAATCGAACGTTTAATTAATATGACTTAATATTATTCATGCGAGCATGATAAAGAAATGATAATGCGAGACAAGCAAGTTTTTAATTGACGACAAATAGGTATAATGTGTAAGTGATAATTATAGGCAAGCTCTGAAAATTTAGAGGTCAAATTAAAATTAAGCATAAAAGAGATACTATCATGATTTGAGCACTAGAGAAATGAGAGGTATACCCCAACCACTCTCGAAAGGGTTCAACCTCAGCAGGTTTGCAGACCGTACACCCCAACCACTCTCTAGTCGCACTGACGAGTTGTTGGTGGCCGCATCCTCCCTTCAATGAGAAGTGATCCAGTTAAGCGCTCCTACGGGGACTTCCCAGGATGTCACCCATCCCAGAACTACTCTTGCCCAAGAACGCTTAACTGCGGAGTTCTGATGGGATCCGGTGCTCTAGTGCTCTAGTGCAGCTCAATTGGTGATGAGAAGTGAAAGAACTTTATAGTTAAGTGTGCTCAGGCTGGAGTAGTCCTGAGATAGGCAAACTCTTGAGAAGTCCTCGTAGGGGCGCTTAACTGGATCACTTCTCATCAAAGGGAGGCTGTGACCACCAACAACACGCCAGTGGATGGAGAGGGGTTGGGGTGCTTGTGCTACAACCTGGTAACATCGCCTAGAGCGGAGCTGTGGCGTTGTCCCGTTGGATCGGCTAGGGTTGTTACAATTTTTGCGCGCCTAGTTATGATCAATGTACCATATTGTTTGGAAAAGTTTTGGTATGGCCCAATCCGTGTCTTTACTTTGTCTGACAGGTTGATTTATTCGTCAAATTTTTACCTGTTATCTTTACATTTTCTTGTTAAAAAGATATGCTATCACAGAAATCTGCTGGTGGAGTTCTTTTGCCAAAATCTGCAGTTAAATTTGAAAGATATCTGATGGGTGAGGTGAGGACATGAACAATAATTTTTGATATTTTTTCTCTAAGCATGAATAGTGAGTGATGAAGCCACATTTTTCCCTTTGATAGATTTTATCTGTTGGTGGCGATGTTGGTGCTGGTGAATTAGAAGCTGGAAAAAAGGTATGTTCCATTAAATTCTTGGAATGGTTATTGCTGTTTGGCTTGAGGCACATGTAATGACATGCTTGTCTTGATATTGCATGCTAGAAATAATGTTCTTCATAAACAAATATTCATTTGCAATACTAAAGTTACTCTTCTTTTGTAATCTTCGTAAGTCCGAAGAGATTGGATTTGTGGTCTTGTTTAAAACTTGAAACTGAATCATCATTGTGTTTAGTTTAACTATCCAGAACTTAAAAAAAATAATTGGCTTTTGGGTGGACTAAGATCCATTCCTTATTTTTTTTTAAATAATAGTATGGAATTGTATTTTAATTGGATTTCTGAAGCACCAAATATCTTGTGATATATAACAGTAAATGGCACTTTATTGCAAGTTCATTTACTGTTTTTACCTATTTACAGCACACTCAGCGGCTTTCCATGTAGACGCTACGACAATTAACGAAGTAGAACGATAACTCCAAGGCCCTGGCGGTGGCCGAAGAGGGTGCTGACTGCAACTGGAAGCCTCCTGAAGGGTTGCGAGCTTTGACGAGGTTCCCTAGAGGAGTTTATGAGCGGCGGTGAGACCTCTTGGATGATCTGCGAGTGCGATGAAGCCTCCTTATGGCGTTGAGGACAACACCGTGTCTCCCTTAGATGCTGTGGGAGGTGGCGAGTCCACTTAGAAGGAATATGGGCAGTTGCAGAGCTCGGGAGGTCTCCTAGAGAAGCTACGATCGGTTGTGAGGCTTTGCGAACTCTGCTGAAGAAGCTTTGAGGGGCGGCGAGGCTCTGTGAAGATGATAGAAGACTCGGCGAGCCTCGGTGAGCTCCTGTGGAGAAGAATCGATCCTCGATGAGAGTTTCGAGCGTCTGGGGTTTGTAGAGTCTTCCTCAAGTTTACTAAGTTATGATATTAAACCTGAATGAATACTCATCATTTTTCATAGTAATACATATATATGTATTCCAAATATTTCAAATATTACACAATGCCATCAATCAAATATTACATAAACGCCACACATTATAACATTGTAAATTTTTAGCTGGTTTTTTGCATTATGCTATTAGCATAGCATAAAATTAAGTAGCCGATGATACTTTCAAATATCATGTTTGCCAATGTATTGAAAACAACGGATAGGTCAACCTATATTTTATTAAACAACAAAACCTATTTTCGAGAAAGTGTTATTATGACCTCAAAATTTACATGTGTCATGTTGAAGACGTAAGCAACATTTAAATCATTGATTTTATGTAAGATGATTAATTTGTTCATCTCTGGAACTTGGACCTTTTGAATTTATTAAGTGCGCCATTAATTCCTTTAATTCTTTATAAATATTGGTTCGTCTAAGAACATTTTATGTATCTTGTATTTTAATAGCACAGTCTATTTGAAGATTTTCCTTGTCTATAAATTATAATGTTGTTGTTTCTTTAAGCAACAACTTGCTCTTGTAGCTTTTTAACATGGCATAACAACATGTATACTTTAATATTCAAACAGTATTGTGTTCTGATTACTGGTTATCTTTGTGTTTGCAGGTTTTATTCTCAGATATCAATGCATATGATGTAAGTTTATTTTCCTATTTGTTCTTCTTTATGCTACTTATGCTGCACTTATGCAGTTCTTTAATTGTTCGGAGTTTTTTTGACGTTTTATTCATTCATATTGGCGGGTGCTTCCGCACTTTAATGAGTGCCTTTGATAGATATCAACTTTGACGCTATCAGTTGGAACTTTTATCACAGATTTAGTGTGCTTCTTAGATTAAACTTGTGGAATGTATCTTAAAAGGTTGAGAATTGATTTCATTATATCAATTTGAATTACTTCACTCCCCTTCACAAGAGCACAACAATGAAAATTTGTGTTCCTTTAGAAGATGATAAAGCTTTTTTAGTACCTTTGGTCTTTCTTGCATTTTGTATCCCTTGATTTGGATAATAGAATTTTTATTGTTATGTTCAAAAGAGCAAACTATAAAGCACTTCTGTTCACACTGGCTGGGTTAAGTTTTTTTTTCTGTGACCAGGAAATGAACAAACGAGAATTGTAGAAAAATAATTTGATGCTTCGGGTTACAATATGACTTTCTTAGGAGATTATTTATCCGTTATTGTAGCATATTACATAATTTATAGAAAGGTAAGGACCTTAAATTTTGTAAAGATGTCCATGACCTTATCTGAGTTATTGTCAACTCAATATTCTTGGCCCCTCCACCGTCAGGGGCCTATTTGGCCCTCCACCGTCGGGGGCCTATTTGGCCCTCCACCCAAGCTGCACATTGTGCAGTTGCTCATTCTCCTGGAAGATGAATTGATCTATCCATGGGAGTATCGTTTGACTTGCAAATAAGGATGGGATACGATACGAAACAGATACATGAAACATGATTTTTTCAAAAAACTAGGATACGGGAAACGTTTAAAAAATTAATTATTTAAATATAATTATTAATTAATATGGAAACAAACGAAGTTTGCTTATGTGGAATTGTAACGAGAGAATTTTATAAGACCACAACATATATATTATATGTCAATTCACATTTCATAATTTTATATAATGGCATAATGCTATGCAAAAAAAGACCTAATTTAAACAACAAATAATACAATGCAAATTAATTAACTGATTAAAAAATTAAAATTGAATATACAAGCTCAATCTAATACGATTTCAACTATAACATGCCATTTAAACTATATTAGAAAAACAATTATAAGTTAATCACTTGCATTTTCACAATCAGTAAACTTGAAAGAATGAAAAAGATTGCAACAAAAAATAACTATAACAGAAGAAAAAAATTGTAGATGTTGTATATGATGGAAAGAATGAAAACCAAAGGCATTGCATAAACTTAAAATAGTGAAATGAGAGCCAACATTAAAAATGCTTCATGGGAATGATAAAAATCGTGAGGTACCATCAACGTCGAAGAGCGGTAGAAGCTCAGAGCAGAAGGTGTGAGGAAATGTCAGCGCCAAAGAGCAGTAGGAGGCCCGAGGAGCAGGGGTGTGTAGAGAGCAAGAGGCGTGATATCCCATCAACATTGTAGAGAATTAAGAGGCGTGAGGAAATTATGACATCAGGATTAGGTTTTGAGAAATCGACAAATCATCGAGATATAAAACATCCCTTCTGCTTTCCGTTGTTACTTGACGCAGACCACGTATCCCGCAAGTGGGATATGTGTTCCCTCATTTTTTTAATAGTGAAATTAGATCCAACAATAAAAATGCTTCATGGGAATGATAAAAAATTGCGAGGTACCATCAACGTCGAAGAGTGTGAGGAGTTCGAAGCAGGAGTGAGGAAATGTTGGCGCTGAAGAGGAGCAGGGGTGTGTAGAGAGCAAGAGTCGTGAGATCCCGTCGGCATCGAAGATGACTAGGAGGTGTGAGGAAATGATGACATCAGGTTTAGGTTTTGAGAAATCGCCGAGATATAAAATATCCGTTGTTACTTGACGCGGAACGCATATCCCGCAATCGGGATATGTGTTTCCTCCTTTTTTAAATTAAATTTTAATGTGTGGACGTATCAGAACGTTTCCCGTCCCCGATACATGTTCGATCTGATATGCAAGACATTTTTAAGTATCCGTGCTTCATACATCATTAGTTAGTAGTAAACTCTTTGTAGTATAATGATAATATTGTTAGATGAATGGATGACCAAATAACCAAGTATTTAACCCACTGGTACAGATTGCAATCGACAAATAACCAGTCACAGAGATTTAGAGGTTGGCCAGTTTCCTTAACACAGTGAACAACGTAATTACATAGGCCCATTTGAGACTCCACCCAAGGTGCACATTGTGTAGTAGATCATTTTCTTGGAAGTCGAATTGATCAATTTCTAAACAAGTCTCCAATAATATGATGAATCATCCAAGGGCTTCTTATTGTCTGATGTTATCAACTTATCCATTGGAGTATCGTTTGATTTGCAAATAAGGAGGCTTGTCTTAACATATTTTGTTACAGAAGAGAGCTGCTGTTTAGACAAACTAGTAGATGAAAGTATTTAGGTCGTCTCAAAGTCTTAGTAACAAAGAACTTTTGTAGATAGTTGGTTACCTCAAAGATGCCTTGTTGGTCATTTCCAGTGAGTATGATATCATCTGCATGCATGTCTTGCACAATTGATTTGTTTTGGGCTATTAATGAGTCGACTTTGACTTGAGGCGAATTCAAAATCTACTCAGTTGAGCTAAAGTCGTTTTCGAGCTGGTTCTAATTTCTTCGAATTTGAGCTAACTTAAAGTTATTTGTACATGTTAAAAAATGATTTCTTGAGAATTGATAGATATAAGGAAGACTATTATTTCTGAATGCTTTATTGCATAAAAATTAATGCCTTGATGGATGTCAGTCCATAGATACAATGTAATCCCCCCAAATCATTATAGTATATTTTTCTATTTAACTCTTAGATAAATGGATAACATCATTACTCTGTAGTAAACTCTTTGTAGTATAATTATAATTATAATATTTATAGATGAGTGGATGACCAAATATCCATCCTAGTATTCTATCTACTGCACATACAACAATCGACAAATAACAAGTTAGAGAATTGGTGATGTTAGAGAATTGGTGATTGACGAGTTTTCTTAATAGAGTGAACCCACATAATCACTTAGGACCTATTTGGGAGAGTGGTAGCTGTTAGAAAGTAGAGAAAGGAAGCGAAAAGAAGAGAACAATCCGAATAAACTTTTGAATAATCGAAATTTTATTATCCAAAAAAGATAACTATTACAAAGGTATGCCCTCCCTTATATAGAATGGAGGAGAGAAGAGAGAATACAAATAAGAGATGTGGGACTAAAATTTACAAGCTAAGCGGACTGTACAAAGTAAACCGCACAGGCCGCGCGGTTAGACAGAAGCACTAACCGCACGGCTTACAATAAGAGATGCAGAGAGGTCGCCTGTGAAGATTGCTTAGACCGCCCGGTTTACAAGTCGCCGAGTCAAACCGCCAGACCGCGCGGTCTCTAACCCGCCAAGACAGACCGCCCGGTCTCCAACTTCAACACTCCCCCTCAAGCTGGAGCATATATATCAATCATGCCCAGCTTGTCGCAAACATGCAGAAACGAGGCGGAGACTGGCTTGGTGAAGATGTCGGCTAGCTCTTTATCAGATGTGACAAACGGAGTGCAAATCTGTTCTTTTAAAATCTCTTCACGAATGAAATGGCAGTCAACCTCAATGTGCTTTGTTCTTTCATGGAATACAGGATTTTTGGAGATGTATATGGCGGCCTTGTTATCACAGAACATAGGTAGAGGATGGTTGTACACCTCTCCTAAATCTAGCATGAGAGCCCGCAACCATTTCAACTCACAAGTGGTTGACGCCATACTGCGATATTCAGCTTCTGCACTGGACCTGGAGACAACAGACTGCTTTTTACTCTTCCAGCTCACCAGATTTCCCCCAACAAAGGTGCAAAAACCTGAGGTAGACTTGCGATCCCCTTTGTCATCAGCATAACTTGCATCTGAGTAGGCTTCAATCCTCAGATGACCATTCTTCTGAAACAGTAATCCTTTCCCAGGCGCTGCTTTGACATATTCCAAGATCCGCAAGGCGGACTGAAGATGACAATCCCTGGGCGCTTGCATGAATTGACTCACCTTGCCCACAGCATAAGAAATGTCGGGTCTGGTCACTGTGAGATATATGAGCTTACCAACCAGACGCCTGTATCGCGAACTATCTGAAAGAAGAGGCGAATCATCTGTCCAGGTTTTGTCCTCCCCAATAGCCATGGGACATCGGGCAGGTTTAGCTCCAGTCAATCCTGCCTCTTTTAAAAGATCAAGGACATACTTACGCTGAGAGAGAACTAAGGAGTCGGGCTTCCGAGAGAGTTCGATCCCCAGAAAGTACTTTGGAGAGCCCATATCTTTAGTGATCAGATGTTGGCGAAGATGTAGCTTTGTCAGGGCTACCCCTTCCTGGTCATCGCCAGTGAGAAGAATATCATCGACGTATACAGCAAGAACAACCAGCCCAGAAGGAGTTTTGCGAATAAAGAGAGAGTGATCAGCAGAGCTTCGCACAAAACCAACAGCCGCCACAATACCGCTGAACTTGTCAAACCAAGCTCGAGGACTCTGCTTGAGGCCATAAATTGCCTTCTGCAGCCGGCATACTCGTGTCTCCCCCTGAGCAACATACCCAGGAGGTTGCTCCATGTAAACGGCCTCGTGAAGATCACCGTAAAGGAAGGCATTCTTGACGTCCAGCTGAGAAATTGGCCAATCCCGATTGACGGCCACAGAGAGAAGAACCCGGATTGTGCTGAGACGAGCCACAGGGGAGAAGGTGTCAAAGTAATCAACCCCATAGGTCTGAGTAAAGCCCTTAGCCACAAGGCGAGCCTTATACCGATCCACAGTGCCGTCTGGGCTAAATTTGACCACAAAGACCCAGCGACAGCCAACAACATCAGTGCCAAAGGGAGGAGGAACAAGAGTCCAGGTACCCCGCTCAGTGAGGGTCGCCATTTCCTCATCCATGGCCATCTTCCAGTGAGGAATAGCAAGGGCCTCCTGATAGGAGCGGGGTGTGGCAGTGGCAGAGATAGCCAGTGCAAAGGCCCTGCGAGAAGGAGTAAGACGATCATAGGAAACAACAGCAGCAAGGGGGTGTAAAGTGCACGTCCGCACCCCTTTGCGAAGAGCTATAGGAAGATCCAGGTCAGCCGGGCCCGCGGCATCCGGAGCATCCGTGGTAGAGAAAGCTGGCCCGGGAGAAGAGAGCGACGGCAGCGGAGAGGAGGGAGAGGGTGGTGGAGAAGGGAGAGAGAGAGGTGGAGGAAGAGGAGGGGGGGGAGACGGTGTAGTGGTGGAGAGTGTAGGAGGAGACGAGGGAACGAAGGGAATGGCAGGAGAATCAGAAGCTGGGAGAAGAGGAGAAGAGGCATCCGAGAAGTAGGAGGTATTCTCGAAGAAGGTGACGTCAGCAGAGACGAACTGCTTACGAAGGACGGGATCAAAGCAACAGTAGCCTTTCTGAGTGGTGGAATACCCCAGAAAGACACATTTGGTGGAGCGAGGGGAGAGCTTATCACGGGTGGCAGAAGGGGCATGCACAAAGGCAGTGCATCCAAAGATTTGGAGAGGGAGATGAAACGGCTCCTTGCCCGGATACAAAATGGAGAACGGGGTTTGGCCATGGAGAACCGTGGAGGGAATGCGATTGATGAGGTAGCAGGCAAGGAGAACAGCATAGCCCCAATAGGAGCGAGGAACATGCATCTGGGTCATCAAGGTGCGAGCGACATCGAGCAGGTGTCGGTTTTTGCGTTCGGCTACACCATTTTGTTGTGAAGAATAGACACAACTAGTTTGATGAAGAATCCCATTTTGCATGCAGAATGTAGAGAAGTCACGACTGAGATATTCTGCGGCATTATCAGACCGAAAAACTTTGATAGAAACATCAAACTGAGTTTTGATCATGAGATAGAAGGATGTCCATACAGAGAATAATTCGGAGCGATCTTTTAACAGATACACCCACGTACAGCGAGAGAAATCATCAATGAACGTGACAAAATAGGAACTACCCCGACCAATGGTAAGAGTAGGAGAAGGACCCCAGATGTCGGAGTGGATAAGATCAAACGGACGGGTAGAGCTACGAACGTGCTTTGGAGGGAAGGAGGAGCGGTGATGCTTGCCAAGCTGACAGGCCTCACAGTTGAGCGGAGGACTTTGAGGAGGAAGGTGGGGCAGAAGTTGACGAAGAAGACGGGGAGGAGCATGACCAAGGCGGAGATGCCATTGGAGAAGATCTGTGGAGGTGGAGGAGAAGGTGGAAAAAGCAGAAATGTTGTCGAGGAAGTATAAGCCGCCACTCTCAGTCCCAGTAGCAATCGTCCGTTGGGAGTCCGGATCCTGAAAAGAGCAAGAAGTAGAAGTAAATGTGACGGAACACTGTAATTGCTTGCAAAGAGATGTAACAGATAATAAGTTGCACGGGAACTGGGGCACATATAGAGTATCCGCCAAGTGAAGAGACGGGGTGACATGAACTATCCCTGTGCCATGAACAGATGATGAAGAGCCGTCAGCGAGAGTAACTGGGGGCAAGCGAGCATGTTTTTCTAGGAGAGAGAAACACGGGAGATGGCCGGTCATATGATTCGTAGCACCAGTGTCGATCAGCCATTTGCCCTGAGTAACAACGTGTGCACGACCAGAAGACGTGACAACCGAGGCGAACGCCATGAAGGGAGGAAGAAGAAACTGCAGCGGTCTCGGTGACAGCACACCAGCGGCACGAAGGGCCACGACCAAGGTGCAGAGCACAAGCCGCGCGACTAAACCAGGAGGTTGCGGCGACTAACAAGAGAAGCGGCTAAGAGCGAAGAGGCGGAGAGGCCGCTCAAACAAGGAAGAATCCGCGTGAAACCGCGGCGGGAATAAAAGGGAAGAAGCCGCTTGAACACGAGCGGCTAGGATCCAGATCAAGGCACAGCGGGGAAGAAGTCGCGCGGACTGAAAAGGCCGAGCGAACAGAAGAGAGGAGAAGAGCAGGTGACCGCGACCAAGATGCGGGTAAGAAAGGAACAACCCGCACGGTCAGGCAGATCACAGCAGCAAACCGCGAGTGCAGAGACAACACACGCGGACAGAGACAGACCGCAGCGACTAGGAAGTCGGAGCGGCAGAAAAGAGCAAGGAGCGCGGCGACACGGAAACAGGTCGCTGCGACAAAGAGCAGGAGGAGAAGAGAAACAAGAAGAGCAAGCCGCGCGAACAGGCAGCGGACAGAAACAAGCCGCGCGGATAGAAACAAACCGCGCGGACAGAGGAGAAGGCAAGCCGCGAACAAGCCGCAGAACGCGGAAGACAAGCCGCGAACAACAGAGAGCGCACAGAATCAGGAGGAAAAGACCGTGTCCTCTGATACCATGTTAGAAAGTAGAGAAAGGAAGCGAAAAGAAGAGAACAATCCGAATAAACTTTTGAATAATCGAAATTTTATTATCCAAAAAAGATAACTATTACAAAGGTATGCCCTCCCTTATATAGAATGGAGGAGAGAAGAGAGAATACAAATAAGAGATGTGGGACTAAAATTTACAAGCTAAGCGGACTGTACAAAGTAAACCGCACAGGCCGCGCGGTTAGACAGAAGCACTAACCGCACGGCTTACAATAAGAGATGCAGAGAGGTCGCCTGTGAAGATTGCTTAGACCGCCCGGTTTACAAGTCGCCGAGTCAAACCGCCAGACCGCGCGGTCTCTAACCCGCCAAGACAGACCGCCCGGTCTCCAACTTCAACAGTAGCTATAGGGAAGGGAGTGGTGGCAAATGGAGGGTTGCAAATAGAGCTATAGAAACTGTCTAATGGAATGAGGACCTGTTGGATGATATTGCCCTTCAGAATATAGAATCATTTGAGCTGTTTGGCAAAACAAAGATGCACATTGACTGTTTTAATGCAAATAGCTGAATTGGAAATTTTCAACTTATTAAACACTAACCCCATTAATAATGTCAATACCAATGATTATCATAATAGCAATCAATCTTTCATTAAGTATATACACATCAATGAACTTAACCCATAAATATATATTGCAAGAAACTTAAGATCATTTAGTAGGTGCAAACTTGTTAAATAATTGGATAAACACAAGGAAACCTTACAAGAATAATTCAAATCATTAAAAAACAATTAGAAGTACCTTGCAAGTATACATTAGATAATTAACCCCGTACCTTTGATCTCAAAATGACCATTACATACTAATTTTATAGAAATTAACCAAATTTTTTTTTAATCAAATGTTGTTAACAACAACAAATGATACTCTACTTGGAAAGATGATGTTAGGATAAGTAGAAAAGAAGCTCTTAAATTGGTTATATGAAAGTAAACTATTAATGTGATCAGTGATTACACGCTTCAATAAGGATTAAGTGAAACTATTAAAGTGTAATTTTGGGAAGACTTAGATAATTTAGTAAAAGAAATCTCACAAATAGAGAAGATTTTTATAAGAAGAGACTTAAATGGACATAAAAGAAAGAAAAATGTAGATTACACTGCCGTTCA
Source organism: Platanthera guangdongensis (assembly GCA_039583875.1). Taxonomy (NCBI): domain Eukaryota; kingdom Viridiplantae; phylum Streptophyta; class Magnoliopsida; order Asparagales; family Orchidaceae; genus Platanthera; species Platanthera guangdongensis. The sequence continues at coordinate 47,804,566 of CM077161.1, read as the reverse complement.
TGAAAGATATGAATATGGAGAAAATAATGAAAAAGACGAACTATTTTAGAATTTGCCGTAGCACATGAGTTAATTGTATCAAATATGCTTTTCATAAATAGGGAAGAACATTTAATTACGTTTAAATATGGATCAAATAAGTCAAAAATTGATTAGGAAATGAAAGATTTTTGTGGCTTATATGTTTTTTTAATAAGATACTGAAGTCAAAAAGGATGCCAGACCAATAGAGAAAATATATCTTGTACCTTTGTATAAGAATAAAAGAGATATATAAAATTGTGTTAATTACAGAAGAATTAAATTGATGAGTCATACAATGAAGCTACGAGAACGAGTAATAAAAAGAAGAATAAGACGAGAGACTAACATCTTGAAAAATCAATTTGGATTCATGCCAGGGCTGTCGACCATGAAAGATATACATCTTTTGAGGAGACTCATTGACAACTACCGAGAAAGAAAACAAGATTTGCAAATGCTGTTTATTGATCTTGAGAAGACTTATAGTAGAGTTCCATGAGAGATCTTATGGAGAGTCTTAAAAAAGAAGGGTGTCAATATATCATATATTGGCATAATTAAAGATATGTATACAAATTCAGTGACAAGGGTGAGGACATTAGGAGGATTAACACAAGAATTCCCTATCACTGTTGACTTACATCAAGGTTTAGCTTTAATCCCATATCTCTTTACCCTTATCTTAGATGAGCTCAATAGACATATCCAACAAACAATACCTTGATGTTTATTGTTTGCGGATGATATCGTTTTGGTTGATGAGACGCGCGAGGGTATAAACGCCAAACTTGATTCTTGGCGAGAAACTTTAGAACAGAAGGGTTTTAGGTTGAGCAGGGCAAAGACGGAGTATATTGAGCTTAAATTTAGCAGTACAGGAAGGACAGATGAATTCTTTATTAAGTTGGCTGATCAAGATATCTTCCGTAGTGAGTGTTTTAAATATCTTGGATCGATAGTTCAAAAAGACGGAGGTATTGATAAAGATATGATATATAAAATCCAAGCGGGTTGGTTGAAGTGGAGTGGCGCGTCAGGGATCTTATGTGATCGTAAAGTACCACTAAAAATTGTGGACAAGTTTTTCCCCACTGCAATTAGACCCGCGATACTCTATGGTTCTGAGTGTTGGGCAGTGAATTGTGCACATGAGCAAAAAATGGGAGTTGCGGAGATGAGAATGCTTAGGTGGATGTGTGGACACACGGGATTGGATAAAATTAGGAATGAATGTATCAGGGACAATGTTGTAGATGTCGACCGACATGTATGATATGTCAAGCGACATAAAAGTTTTGGGCAGAAAATGCCACGAAATTGACATTTTAAGCAAAAATGTCATTTTTGAAAATATCCCCGATATATCAGTTTTCAGGCCCCGATATATCGGTCTTACCCAATATATCGGGCAATATCTTGCAGACGATATATGGTGAGTACTAAAAATATATATTTTTCATTTTTTAAAGCGTCCGAACGATAATATTTTGTTTTATGCTACATTTCGCGCATCTCTTTGAGCTAAAATTTAACTTATTTCTCGTCTCACTCTCATTTGGTGCTCTTTATGTCGCTGATGCTTCTTTTTGTGTAATTTATAAACATATATTATGTGTATATATGTTTATTTTATAATATATAACCATACAATATGTGTATATATGTTTATTGTGTAATTTATAAAAATATATTATGTATATAAATGCACGTATTTATAAAAAAAGTTTTTATATATGAATACATTTACTTAAATATTAAAATCCGAGATTGTAAAATATCCCTGATATATCTCCCGCAATTCGACATACGGTATTTCAAACTAAAACCGACATGAACCTGACATCCGACATCTGCAACCTTGATCAGGGATAAGACATGAGTATCACCAATTGCAGAGAAGATGCAAGAAGCTCAACTAAGATGGTTTGGACACGTACACAAAGGAGACCATTAGAGGCACCTGTTAGGTGTTGTAAGAGTTGATGAGTCCGATTTTTATAGGATTTTCGGACTCATCCGGGTTAATTTTCACTCACATGCACCTCACTTTTAGTTCCGTAATGATTACATTTCACTCCTTTACACTTTCACTCGAAGTGCACATTTTGCCCGTTGTGGTGTGCAATTGCACACTATGTTGCTGGGGGTAAGCACATGGTGCTCCCCGTATATTTTTCTGTAATTTTATCAGTTTCCTGCATGTGCTGGAGGTGTGCTCCAGATTGCGTTGCTTGTGTGCAGGTAGGTTGATTCCCCTTGTGCCTAGGTTCTGTCCTGTTGACATAGCACGATCGTTCGTTTCCTTCACGCACGGTCGTTTCGACCGTGCGATGCTTACATGCCCCCCTTTGGTGATCTGCCCGGGCCGTGTGATTTGCTCTTGTACGGGCTGTTTGTCCGTGCGTGGCCAAAGCGCATGACCTCGTCTTTCTGTCTAAATTTTTATGAAATTATTACCCGTGCGTTTTTCTTCACGCACGGTTGGATTCAACCGTGCACGAAGTGAATGCGCGATCTTTCTTTTTTTGCCTGAAATTTCAGAGTTCTGTCTAGCTCCGTGCGTTTTTGTCGTGCACGGGGTGGCTTGCCCGTGCGTGAGCAAAATCACACGGTCTGCTTCTTCTTTCAGGCTGGGCTATCCTGCGCTGTATCGCATGATCCACACACGGTCGTGCGTTCGATCGTGCGTGCCTTATTTTCTGAAGCGTTTTCTATAAATACCACAGGTTTGCCCTAGATCGGGATTGGTTTCACTCCGCCGTTTTCGCCCGCCTGCTCCCTCCTTCATCCTCCATTACGGCTCTTGCCCTGGGCCACCTCCATCATCCAAGTGCTTCAAGGAAGAGGATTCTAGCTATACACTCGCCATCAAGCAAGGTGAATGCGCATCAGAGATGATCGGGTCCTGTGACGAAGAAGACGGGTCCATGGGAAGAAATTGACAGCTCTGCTCTACCCCGAACGTAGTTGCTGACCGAGCTAGGACACGAATTGACAACCCGGTGATTTCTACCGTGAATCCCCAAAGTGGCTTCAGATTCGGTTGATTTCTTGCACTCTCCGCTTCTTGTTTTGACTTGTGTTAGATAGATCTTCATTTATTGATGATGTTGCACACAAATGGTTGTTATAATTGTTGTAATTCATTTCTATGAAATTATTTTGTGTTTGAGTTGCTTGAGGTGCTTCGCCATTCCTCCACTTTCACTAACACTGTCCATTCCGCAATCCTCGACCATTCTGCTAGCCTACTCGTCCACTCCGCTTGACTATGTTATGTGATGCGTATTATTATTATCTAGGTTTCTAGTTATCATTATGTAGGAGCCTCGAGCCCCGGGTCTAATATTAGGTGTCATCATTAATATTTTTGTCTTCTTATATTGTTGTAGCGTATATAAAGGCATGAATATTGTATGTTGGTTTTCATGAAATGGAGTTCTAGTTTCCTTGCCCCTTGTTGTGAGATATTGGTGGCTCTCTCCTCCATCGAGCAACCCCGCCTAGGTAACCGCGGTTCCGACTTCACGGTATCCTCCACCATCATCATCTACACCTCCGACCACCTCTGAGTTAGGCCCATAACAACTTGGTATCAGAGTCTTTCCTTCCTCGGCTCGGTCCTTCCGCTGCTTGCTTTTTTTTTTCCACTGCACGCCATCCTCGCGACATCATCTCCTCCGCTGATTCAATCACTGTACCTCATCTCCCCGCACCTTCCAAGTCTGCCGATCCTTCCCTCCACAGCCTCCCCTGCTCGACACCACCAATCGGAATCTGCAAACCCGCCGCCGCTGGTCCAACACTAGCGCACACCAGCGTTCACCTCCACAACACCGTCCCGACACAGGCCTCCATCGATCTCCATCCCAGGATCGCCGCTTCCGTCCCAGGATCGCCGTTTCCGTCCCAGGATCGCCGCACCGTGCTGCCGTCCTCGTCATCGACTCCGCAACCGGTCCAGCCCCAGCGCACACCGACATTACTCCCCACAACACTGTCCCGACACCGGCCTCCGTAGAGCTCCATCCCAGGATTGCTGCTCCCGTCCCGCGCCAGCAGCACATCTTCGTCGTCGCCTCTGCACCAGGACACCACTTTGAGTATTCTGTGCTCTTGAGCCCAGCGCCTTCATCCTCAACCGCGCCTTCTTCGCCGCGAGACCATCACTGCATCCTCCTCGAGCCCCGCGCGCCTCTGCTCCCGCTGCCCCATTTAATCCCGCAGAGCCCCCACAAACTTTATAATTTATTAAAACTTGCATTGTTTTTGTGGGCCCCACAATCAAGTTTTATTTTATTTGTCTTTTACACCGCTGCTAGGCTGCCAAACACCTTCTCTATCAACCCAATTTTAATTTTTACCCGGCCAGCCTCTCCTGCTCCACGTCATTTTTTTCCAGCGCGCCCATTTCTTCTAGGGCCAACATTTGGCATCACCGCGGCTCCCGTGGCCACTCCCAGTCTTCCAACTCGGCGCAATCCCACCGACCGGTCACCCGCTCTTCTTCTCGTTCCTCATCTCACACTATGAGTGACTCATCTGAACAACTCAATCAGATTATGACCATGTTCCAGGCCGTCATTGCGCAACAAGCTGCACACACTGCTCTCGGGGACCGTCAACAGGAGACCATTGCGCTCTCTAAGCGCATCGATGATCTGTCTACCGTCCCGACACACGATCATGCCAGCAGCAGTCAGACACAACCACTTCTCTGCACTGCCCCGCCGCCCCTGACAGTCCACGAGCCGCCGCCGCCAGTCCTCGCACACCCCGACGCAACAATTGTACCATGCTATACCAGATTCAAATTTCCAACCTATGATGGGAAAAATGATCATTTGAGTTGGCTCACCAAGTGTGAGCAATTCTTCGGCCACCAACAAACTCCGGCTGCTGATCGAATCCATTTAGCATCCTTCCATATGCTCGACTCCGCTGTTTTATGGGCTTCTCGACTTCTCACCGATCGACCGAATCTGATTTGGGACGACTTCAAGCGACTCTGCAACTTGCGTTTCAGACCTCCTATCCGCAGTACTCTTCCATCCCGCCAAGCGAAGCAGTGCATAGCGGCCTACAAAGTAGTTGTTAATTTAGTAGTTTTACTTCATTTTGTTTCTGCAAAACAAAGCCCCTTCATAACCCCGATGTTGAGGACTTCAATCTCAAGTTCTCCTCGAAAGTTATTCCACTTTACTGTGTTTCTTATGAGATTGATACTTGGGAAACATTCGCCCATTTTATATTACTTGAGCGACCGGTGCAGTTGCCGAACGCGCATCAAGTTTTTGGCGTCGTTGCTGAACGCGCATTGATTTTATATTAAAATGCCGACCGTCTTCTTCTTTCGCACGCGAACCCCAAGTCCTTTCTCCCCTAACGGTGCGGCGTGCATGCTCTCTTTGGGCGATCTCTCTCCCATTTCGTTCGCCTTTCTCCTCTTTCTTCTTCCCCTCCAGTTGTTTGCCGGTTCATCATGGCCCCGAAGCAGGTGGTGCGCAAGCAGGGTCGGGGTGATGGGTCGTCCTCTTCTAGGGAGGCCGCTTTCTCGGTGGGGGAGATGCTGTAGTTCGAGGCGCAAGCAGAGCGTGAAAGGTACAATCTTCTCCGTCAGAAAGAGTTCCTAGACTACCGTTGGGCCTCTTTTACGGAGCTCTGCCATCCGTCTCGACGTGGCGGTGAGGAGCTACTTGAAGTGGGTTTATGGTTCAATCTATTCTCCATCAAGGAATTCGGGTATCGTGAACTCGCCCTTGAGTTCCTCTCCACCTTCCGCTGTCTCGAGATGGTGGATGAGACCTTTAGCGAGCCAATGTCCGTTTCCTTCTGGATGCACAGCCACACCTATACCATGGATGTGGGCATGCTGACAGTCCACGCCGGGATTTACACCCGGGACGAGCTTGAGGAGACAGACGTTCTCTTCCGTCATCACGAGTTCCCTTCGGGTGTATCCCCCAACGAGTTTTGGCAGTCCATCGCAGGAACGAACCTGCCGTACGAGGCCTGTGCGACGAAGTCTACCTCGATCGTCTCCCATACTCTTTGCTTCGTCCAACACCTAGTCAAGCATAATATCAGTACCCGTGTGCCCCTTCACCTCGAGCGGGTTCGTGCCAGCTACCTCCTTCGTCAGGCCACTTATTTGCCTCTCAAGTCGATAGGGGGTTGCATTATATAACCCGGATCTCTAGGGGACTGGTGATCTTGGATATGTTGCCCCCACTGTCTGTCGCTTCGGATGGCAGTCCTATAACTCTGAGTATGATGGCCGCATTCAAGCTGATCTGGAAAGTTGAGGGTGGAGAGGTTCACACTTTGTGCTCTGCGAGGTTAGGGCTGATGTTGGTGTCTCTTCTGATGCGGCCGAGGGGAGTTCCTCGTCTGGTACTGGAGTGCCCGACCCTGCCGCACCTTCTTCTGCTGCTCCTGCTCGCCGGAGGCATGCCTCTCGGCGGGGAGTGGAGGAGAATCTGGCTGTTATTTCGCTGCTCGACCTCCTGGAAGCGTCCATGGCCAGGCAGTTTGAGTTACTTTCCCGATGGGAGGCACATATGGAGGGTCTTCTTGCGCCAGAGATCGCTCCTTCTGGTCAGTATCGTCTGAGGTTGCGACCCATTCCTCCACCTTCTCCTCCGCCGCAGTGATAGTTCAGGTTTCGCTCTCGCAGGGTTCTGCTGTCAGCTTCCAGTGACTTCCTCATTTTACTCTTTTTTATTATTTGTTTGTTTTTCTTTAAAATTTTTGTTATGTTTGTATTCTGCCGGGGCTTCGACCCCAGGGTGCGTTATGGACTCTTTCGTGTTGTTTATCTTTCATTGTCTCTGTGTTGTGGTATGCACCCTGTTTTGCAAATATTTAGTGTAGCATAGCTTGTATCACATTCTGTTAGATATTATTTTGGTGTGCTTGGAGATGTTCCTTCCGTAGGTGTTGCAGACGATTTTGTGTAGGGGCGGCGACTCTGGTTTGCTTTTCAAAATTTAATGCCAATCTTCTGGTATGCTCATTTTTGAGCATGTGTTACTCTCCCTCCGCTCTTTTATTTATTTTTAATGCTTATTGTATTTTGGATTGTTTAGATTAAGTCTGGGGGAGGGGATTGTCATTACGTGTTACCTGTGCACGTGCACAATTGCACAACACAAGGTTGTCAGGATCGAGATCCTAGATGAGATCATTTCGAGGTTGGATCAGATCGGATGGTAGGATTGGATCGAGGATCGATTTACAAAATCCGGGTCGATTTACAAAATCTAGATCGTAAGATTTTATGATCCGGATCGCGATTCTGACAATCATGACACAACATACTAGAAGTACTTATTTTTATTTATTATCATGTTCATGTTTTCTGCACACCCAACACCCACCTGAGGCGCACTTAATCACTAGCACGTCACGTGCTAAATTTATTTCATTTGTGCAATTCGAAAGATTGCTATGCTGGCTTAGGATTGTGAGATGGAATAAGATGTAACTCATGCAGTGCTCTCAGTCGAGCGCTTGCGTATCGTTTAAAATTTTTTGTAGATTCAAATTTTCTTTATGCTCATAGGATTATATCTTTTCTATTAGCGTTGATATTGTTTACTCTACTCAAAATTGGTGAATCCGGTCGTGAATCAAATGGTAGCGCAAGATTGTGTGTAGACGTTCGATAGCCTTGTATTGCTCGAGTTGGGAGGAAGGATAGTCTTTTTCGGTGGCTAAGAATTTGCTCCAAGCTACTCTTGAAGCATGAGTATAGGTTAGTTCATCTGTGCGAGTGTGATGTAAGCCAATATTTTGGCTCGGTTGAGCTTTTGTTCCATTCCCTTCGTCTTATCCTCACTAGCCCCTTTGTGCCTACCCCGTCTCTTGATTCATCTTCACCGTTATCTCACCAAGGCCTAAAAGCCGATTCTTATCGCACACCCAAATTTGAGCTTTAGTTTTCATATTATTTATTGTGCGGTGTTGATGTGGTGATTTTATTGTGGATATGTGAATGCGCTCTCTTGAAAATTATTGCTGTAAATATTTGTTGAAAAAATTGAAAGAAAAAGAAAAAATGGAAATGAAAATAGTTTTAAAAAAATGAATGAAATCGTGTAAAAGTTTTAGTGAAAATCTATTTGTGTTGTTTTGTATTGGGAGTGGGTGGTGCACACATCCATGTAGTCAAATCTAAGTCTGGGGGTGTGCTGCACCCGCGTGTTATTATTGTGGGGCGTGGATAACTTCATTGTGTGCTAGCTCATTTGGGTTAGTTGCGTGAACCATCATGTTTATCCTTGTATGCCACACTATAGCACATACCCCATCTTAAATCCTAAAGTCCTACCGGTTCGCTTTGAACCATACCAATGTCGTGGAGAGAGTGCGAACGGGCATGCATATGGTCATTGACATTGATGGATTTCTTTGAAGGTTGTCCCGACCCCAGTCTTTGGCAATGCTCACCTCAACGATCAGTTTCCTTTCTTCCTACACATGACCCGATGACCAAACGATTCACCGTGATTCAATTTTTGAGTAGAGATAATATATATAAACACATTAAAAAAATTATAAAGTATTTTGCATAATTAAAAATTCTTTCTACCATATTTCTATGCGCATGAGCATGTTATTTCACATGGTACTCCTCTGTTGTAATTTCTATGCCAGATATTTCTTTTTTCTCGTCCATAGAAGAGATAGTTGCTCGGAACGAGCAAGCGTTTCACCAAAGAGTTAATCAAGAAATTTAGAATAAAGAGTGTCTCCGCCATGAACACTCTTATGGGGTCAAGTGTGTCACTAGACAAAGATGAGAGTGACAAGCCAGTTGATGAAACCTTGTATAGATACATAATTGGCTCCCTTCTATATTTGACTGCTAGTAAAACATACATTATGTTTGCTACATGTGTTTGTGTTAGGTACCAGGCTTGCCCTTAAGAATCTCACTACTCAGCTGCAAAAAAGATTCTTAAGGGCACGCCAGGTATTGACCTTTGGTAACCTAGTAATGATGATTTTGAACTAACATGCTATTCAGATGCAGATTTTGCAGGTTGCAAAGAGGATAGAAAGAGTACTTCTGGTACTTGTCAATTTCTAGGGAGAAGGCTGGTATCCTGAAGCAGTAAAAAACAAACAAGTGTAGCAATTTCCACGGCAGAATCTGAATACATCTTAGCAGGGAGTTGCTGTGCACAGCTCCTGTGTATCCAACATCAACTTTAGGATTATAATATCCAGCTAAGTAAAACCCCTATGACTCTTCTAGTGTTATTTAAATAGCTAAGTATCCTGTATCGCACAGTAGGACCAGACATATTTAAATAAGATATCACTTCATAAGACAACATGTTGAGAAAGAAGATATCAGCCTTGAGTTTATCCCCACGGACAGACAAGTGACTGACTTCTTCACTAAGGTTCTTGATGAAGCTAAGTTTAATTTCTTCAAGTTTGAATTCAGAATGTTAAATTTGAAGTAAATAGAAAATTTTAATGATTATAAGCTATTATTGCCATTAAAAATAGAAATTTCTATATGTGCTTTTGGAGGCTAATCATTTTGTAGGAGAACTAAAAAAAAGAAAAAGTCGACTGACTTGGCGTCGAATGAAGTGTCAGGCGTTGAGTCAACACTTGGCGTTGAGTGAGAAATATTGGCGTCGAGTGAGACGTCCAGGCGTCGGGTGGACACCTTTTTGCGTCGAATGGACTCGACGCAAATATTCTGACGTGTCGGAAAGCATCAAATCTATCAAGTTAAATCACAACCGTCCAACTAAATTGTAAATCACGCCAAGATATGCGCCTCTTCACCTTCTTGAGTAGAGTAGGGTATAAATAGAAATCGTGACTAGAATAAACTCTACCATTCCATTGCCCTTTCAAAATTCTGTGTTTCGTACCCTAGATTTCTAGCACCGTCTTCTCCTACTCGCTCTATCTCTCAGATTCAATGCCTCCAAAGGATGCTGACTTCTTGTTTAAGGGCTGTGAACTTGTGCGAAATGAATTCAAAGATGCTCCGGAAGAAATTCAATCTGTCATTCAACTTCTATCAGCCGCTGAACTGGAATTTCTGCTATCAGAATCCCGTGCTATTTGGAAAAAGAGAAGTACTAGAACTGTTTGTCAATGCCAAAGTGGACTCATCCTCCACCAAAATCAAGACCTCCATTAATGGAGAAAAGCTTAAAATCACAGCAAGGAAGATATGCAAGACACTGAAGCTCCCCAAGCTCAGCCCTAGTGAAGAGGAAGATGAGCTGTTTCAAGAAAATGTAAAGTCCGTCTTCAAATGGTATGGTCTTTCCAAACATTCCAGTGGATCTATACTAAGGAAAGACATGAATTTGAAGAGTAAGTTCTTGACAAACATCATTGGAAAAGCCTTGATATGCAAGACTGGGTCTCATGATAAAATCTCAAGGAAGATGTTTGAACTAATGGCTAGAGTTATTCTCTCAAAGAAAACCAATTGGGGCAAGATGGTGTTTGATAAGGTAATTGAGTGCATCCCTGAGCCCAATATGGGAAGGATTCTGGCCCTATTCCCGCTCAACACTGTTCCGAGAATTATAAATATGATGTTAGGTGCAAAAATCCATCATACGAGAAAGATGGACATCAAAATGTTTGAAAGATGAGATAGTTGTTGATCAATCACCCTCAGCGGTCTGAAAAAAGAAAAAGAAAAAGGAAACTGAATCAGTTACAGAAGAAAGCACCAGCAATAGCTCTTCAGACAGCAGGAGTACTGAACCCCATAACCTTCACTTGTCCAGTTCAAGTGATTTTGAGAGAAGGGATGTGAGTGCTCAAGTTTCAATTTCATCTGAGCTTGTTGCCAAGGATGTTACTAAAGGAGTGTCACCTAATGATCTTGAAGGGGAAACCGTTATGGAACATGTTGAAGATCATATAACAACTGTTGTGGACAGGATCTGTACTGATACTGAGGGGGAGATCTTAGAAAAGGATGATCATGTTAAGGGAGAGAACAGCACAGTAGGTACTGCTATTGAGGGGGAGAACAACACAATTAGTGCTGCTATTGAGGGGGACACTCACCCTGAGCTCCCTGCTCAAGAAGATGTAGTTAGAGTGGAAGTATCTAAAAAAGAAAACAAAGGAGATGATGTCATGTCACTTGATGAGGAGCATGAGAAAGTGAAGTCTATCCCCGCTGTTAACATTCCCGATCACTCCTGTGAATATGAAATAGCTGATTCTGAAATAGGGTGAGACATAAGAGAGAGACATGAAGAAGTTAACTATCCAGTATCTACTCAGCTGAATAATGAGTTTCCCACCTCTTTTCTGTCACAGCTCAGAGGGCGCTTTGATGAGCAAAAAAGAAAGATAGAGATGTATGTGGATGACTGTCAAAGAACTGAAGAAGGATCTTTCTACTGAAATCACTTCCATCAGATTTGAAGTCAACCAACTGAGAGAAAACACAGTACAATTTTTCATGAGAGCTGCTCCAACTGTAGATTATACTGGACTTCAATTTCAACAGATTCAGCAGAGGAAAAATGATATCATACAAAACCAGTGCACTACATCTGAAAACATGCAAATGGATCATAATGTGATAAAAACCAACATTGAAGAGCACATGAAGATTGTTGAAAGGAGAATGGATGCTTGCACCCAAATCCTGGATGATCATATGTTGAAAGTCAAAAAACATGTCACAGCTGGTGTCAATCACTTTGCTAACAAGATAACCTCCTCCAAGTACTCCCTGAGAAATCTAATACAGAAGAAGTCATAAAAGGGGAGAGGTCAAAATGATAAAAGCAAGTGGAGACCATGTTATCTGGACCTCTAATGTAATCAGGGAAGTCTTGTGCCTAGATGCCATCCAGTATGATGAGCCTGAGCCCGCTGTTCGTAAAGATTTAGTTGGAGCTGAAGCTAAAGCTGATGTTGTAGCTGCAGCTCCTGATGATGAAATTGCATTCAGCCCCACCTCTCAACATCTATCAAAGGGAAAAGACAGAGGTTGCTGATGAGGAGGAGGATGTGAGGTTAAGGAAAAAGAGGCACAAAGAAGAACTAAAAACAAGGTCAGATTATGTATAGTCGAGCCTAGCCTCCAGGGTCATCATACAAGCTGTCTGGAATCAGATTAAAGAGAACAAGTTAGATAGAGCCAGCCTATACCGTTCTATGGATAGAGCTAAGTATGAAAAACAAGAAGAGGTAAAGAGAATGTTCAGAAAGGACAAGTTGACCGGAACTCTACCAGTGGATGCCCCAGAACCCTGCAGATATCATCCTAAGCCCTATAACTACTTGGGAGGCAAAGACAAAAAAAGAAAGAGACTGAGGAAAAGACTGCAAAGAAATCTTGAGGGCATTGTAATTAGGGAACCTGAATCTTAGCAATGTTATAAAATTTTAGGTTCCCAAGGGCTGTTGAATGTGGAATGTTTATTGTAGGCTTACTCAAACATTTATCATTAATGCTATTTGATATGATCTATCTTACTTGTCTGAGTGATTGCACATTTTAGGTTGATCTTTATTATCTGTTTTGAAATGGTGTATATCATTGACTAGGATTCTGACTTTTTCAAATAAGGGGAGATTGTTGGGAACATTGATAATAATGTCCTAAATTTGAAGAATCCTCATAAGTCAATAATATACACAAATATGTATTTGATATTTCTCTAAGTTAACATGTGCAGGTAATCCGTATTTTATTGACTAACAACTTGAGAGTAAGTCAACACACTTAAGAAGTGAAGAATATTTGCTAAGTACACATGCGTCGAGTCATCTCACTTCACTCGGCGCTCAAGGTCTACATATGTTGACTTAATACTATTCACTCAGCGCCACAGAAGAGAAGCAAAGAATTTGTCTAAGTTCAAATACGTCGAGTCATCTCACATCACTCGATGCTTAAGATTCATATGTGCTGATTGAATGTTACTCTCTCAATGCCTCGGTAAAAGAACAGAAATTCAGACCAAGTACAAATGCGTCGAGTGAAGGTCTTTCACTCAACGCCTCAGTAAAAGAGCAGAGATTCAGACCAAGTACTAATGTGTTATGGGGCGCGACGACGCCAGTTATCTTAAACTTCTGTTGTTTATGTTATGTTAATTTTTAGTAATATTTTACCCATATGTAGTAAGCCCAAATGGGGGGCATGTGGAACCTACTTAAGCTGCCCCTTGTTTTGTGTTTGGTTAACAAGAAAAATTAGAACAAATTTCTCTCTCTCTTATTTTCCCTCTTCCTCCCTTTCTCTCTCTCTCTCTAAAACCCCACGGGTTCTCCTTACCGTGCGCCCTAGCCTACACCGCACATCGCGCGATCGCTGATCGCTCAGCGCCTCCCTCCGCCACCATAGCTCCTCCGCCGGTGACACGATCCAAGAGCAAGGGTCGTAACAACTTGGTATCAGAGCCACTCTCCTCTCTCCAGCCCTCGCAATCGCGCGACTGGGTCGTGTTGCCGATTCCGCCGATCACGCGTTCCGCCGATTCCACCGATTTCTCCTCCTGCGCACGAGATCACTCCTCCACTCCATCGGCAAGCCACAGCCAGCCCAACCCGCTCACCGACCAGTCGACCTGCGCCAGCGCCCTTGCTCCGGCCAGCGCCTACGCCCTTACTCCGCGTCTCTTTTCTTCCGCCAGCCTCCTTCCAACTCCACCCTCCAACCGTCCCGCCCTATCTCCGATGACAGATGCTCCTCCCTCCCTCGCCGAGCTCATGGCTCTTTTCCACTCTATGTTTGTGACTCAGAACGCAAAGATGGACGCCCTCAACGCCCGTTTGGATGCCCTACAAGGCATGCCGTCTCCTCCGCCTCTGACTACGCCCGACCACCCTTCGGCAAGCCGGGTGGACTCCGCCGCTCCTCCGGGCGTGAACTATCCCTCCTCCGCACGTACTATTCAGATGGATTTTCCCATCTACGAAGGCCGCGAGGACCCCCTTCCGTGGCTTACACGTTGCGATATTTTTTTCGCAAACCACCGCACTCCAGATGAAGAACGCGTCAGCATCGCTTCCTTCCATTTACTTGGCCCCACACAACTATGGTTCACTCAACTTCTGCGGGAACAACCCAACATTTCCTGGGCAGCTTTTGGCACGGCCTGCACCCGTCGGTTTGGACCGGCCCTACAGGGCAACCCACTCGGCGATCTGGCAAACCTCAAACAGGATGGATCCATCAAAACCTACCTGGAACAATTCCAAATACTGCTGTCCAGGGCAACATCTGTCTTACCGGAGCAGCAGGTTCCCCTCTTCACCGCCGACCTCCACGAGCGCTTACGTTGGGATGTGGAGTTCCTTCTGCCTCGTGATCTCAACACCGCTATGAGCCTCGCCATGGCTTGTGAGTGGCGACTGCTACTTGATCGGCCGCCTTTGGGACGTCGGGACTATCAAGGCTCTTCTTCTCGGGCCAACTTGCTGGATTGAGCTCCATCCCGGGACGATACACCGCGGCCTGCGGTTCGCCGCCTTCTGTCCCGCACCGAGATGACAGAGCGTCGCGAGAAAGGCTTGTGCTACACTTGTGATGATCCTTTCATACGGGGACATCGATGCAAACACTTATTCTGGCTCGAAGTGGATGATCCTCCAGATGATGACACGACAGGAGGAGAGGCCACTGCATTTTCCTTCGATCCAGCTTGAGGACAAGCTGTCTTCCAACGGGGGCGACGATGTTATGGGGCGCAACGAGGCCAGTTATCTTAAACTTCTGTTGTTTACGTTATGTTAATTTTTAGTAATATTTTACCCATATGTAGTAAGCCCAAATGGGGGGGGGGGCACGTGGAACCTACTTAAGCTGCCGCTTGTTTTGTGTTTGGTTAACAAGAAAAATTAGAACAAATTTTTCTCTCTCTTACTTTCCCTCTTCCTCTCTTTCTCTCTCTCTAAAACCCCACGGGTTCTCCTTACCGTGCGCCCTAGCCGACACCGCACATCGCGCGATCGCCGATCGCTCAGCGCCTCCCTCCGCCACCATAGCTCCTCCGCCGGTGACACGATCCAAGAGCAAGGGTCGTAACATAATGCGTCAAGTGAAAACCATTTACTCAACGCTTTAACAGTGTAGCAAAAAAATGTCAAAGTACAAATGCGTCGAGACATAAGACTTGACTCAATGCCAAAATTGTTTGCGCTGAGTTAACCGCAGTCACCCGACGACTCTTCAGAAAAGCTTCACTCAACACTTCAGCAAAAGCAGAAAAGCCGTCAAAGTACAAATGCGTCAAGACACAAAAGTTCACTCAACGCCCAAGCAGAATGCGCTGAGTTAATTGCCGTCTCTCAACGCCTCATCAGAGTTCAAGTATTTGACTAAGTTATGTTGCTTCCAACACTCAACGCCTTTACAGAAGATCAAAAATTTATTCTAAGTCAATTGACTTCTAGTCTATTCTGCTGACGTCATTCATAATTCAAATCGACGCAGATTGCGCGCTAAAAGACGAAAACCACCGCATTTCTCTGACACGCAATCTTGCGATGATTCAAGCATTAAAGCCGACCATGCCGCATTCCTTAACAACATATAGCTGTTGCAGATGCTGAGATATAAAAGCCAAGTGTTTGGGACTTTTAAAAGAATTTTTTGAAAAACTTTCTAAAACCTTAATTCGCCTAAAGTCACCGCTAACAGAGAAGGAATTATTTTTCATTGTCTTCAAGCTTGGTAGTCTACACAACAATCTTTCTAAATCTTGAAGAAGAAGATCTCTGCAAGTGTTCAACACAACACAACATGTTTCTAATCTAAAGATCATTTTCTGTTGCTGTGGTGAAGAGAAGCTATCTGGTGATACAACTAAAGAAGAAGACACCAGAGCTTTTGTTCTTGAGTCATTGTAATACTCTTTAAATCTCTATTGTAAGATCCTGAGATCTGAGTGTAAGCCTAAGTTATAAAGGCTGAGAGTAAGTTTTTTTTCAAAGTCTGAGGTATGATTCTTGTAGAGAATCTGTGGTAGGCCTGTGTTATAAATGTTGAGGTAGGGATTGCTTGTGAGCCTTGTTGAAACTGAGAACCGGCTTCTGTGGAGATCGGACCCTAGAAAGGGGTGACCGCACACTTACTTCTCCTGGCAAGCCTGCTTGCCTGAGAACTCAGGATTCGAGATCGACCCAAGGCTGCAGCACGGATGTCCCAACACTCACCCAGATGATCTTAGAGCGCTTCCCCTCCTTAGTCAGTGTTGAACTAAGGATACCTCAGAAAGCGCTACAAGACTAAAGAATGAGAAAACTTGTCTTCTGAGGTACCATCTCGGGTCTATATATAGATTTCTGAGTCTGATCTGCAAATAGCGCAACTCCGCTATTCTAGACAGCTATACGCATCCCAAATTGGTCTGCCAATAACGTAACTCTGCTGTTTGAAGGGGCTACTGGCAGACCAAATTATATTAAACACATGCTAATAGTACCCCTATGTAAGAGGGCGAGCGCGAGCCGGCTCGCCAGAGGGCGAGTGCGAACCAGCTCGCCAGTCACCTGGACTGGTGCGACCTTGCTCCCGCAGCTCGCCTGCCTTTTAGGCGAGGATTCGTCGGATCCTTGCGGGCTCGCCCACAACTCAGACGGGTTCAGGCCGCCTGCTAAGTTGAGGCAGGCCGACAACCCCTCGGCTCGCCTGCCAGCCGAGAACCGGCGGGCCTCCCCGGCTTGCCTGCCTATCGAGCTGAAGCGGGCCAGACTCCCCGACTCGCCTGGTTCGGCCGACTGCTTAGGCGGGTGCGAGTTGGGCTATCCCGAGGCCCCCGTTCTCCCTTGTCGGTTCCACTCGGCGAACACACATAATACCCGCTCTTTATGAATTTTCGCAAAGCTCGGAAAGAATCATCCAACCCCACGTGTTCAGTGAGTGCCTGCTGAGCTAGAGGGAATCTTTTTATGGGTCCCACCTTCATGCTATATATATGTCGCTGGCCTCAAAGGAATTCCCCGACTTTCTTCTTCTCTTTCTTTTCGCGAGTTACTGTAGCGGTGCGCCTGATGCCTATCTCGGAGGAGGTGCGCGCTCGCTTGGAGGGCGCGAGGGAGGGCGCACAGGAGCAGGTCGCCGACGCCGCCCCGTGTCTGGCTCGGACGTCGCCCGATTCTTCCTTCAGGCCCAAGAAGGTCAAGATGATCAAGCGACCTTCTCAGAATGACGCCCCTCCTAATCTGGTGGCCGGTTCGAAAGCCACCCATCAGGTACGTGGGCCGGTTATTTGGTTCCATGTTATGCAAATTTTGACAATTCCCCTTTTCATAGGAGACACCTCGCGAGGGTGGAGGCGGGGGCTCGGGCTCAGGACATCCTTCCCCGCGCTTTTCCGAGCGAGCCGTCAGCCCCTCGGTCGCGAGATCTGCCCTTCTCGCGGTCCCAAGCATTCCTCTTCTGACTACCGGTGAGTTTGACTCCTCGCCTTTGCTTTTCGCCCGATCGCTCCTCACCGGTTCACTTGTTTTCTGCAGCTTCCACCCCAGGAACCGGCGACCTGCCTCCACTGGTTCCACAATCGCCGATCCGCCCTGGATTAGGCAAGTCCTTTTCGGCTCTTGAAGGTGAGCTCTTCCAGGGCAAACCAGGCACTTCCCGCCCGCATGTCAGCCGGGAGACGTGCCGACCCCAGGTTAGTTCGTATACTTGCTTGCCCATCGTTTCCCTCCTGTTCCGCTGACCCCCTCTCTTTTTCAGGTTTCCATCAGGTGTCATCATCCGAAGTCGAAATGAGCGAGGAGTTCTCGCCTCCCCCTTCCCCGGACCGCATCTCCGACTACCTGGGCGACCCTCAAGATGATGAGGGAATGAAGAAACAGGTGGCCGACCTTTCCGGAAACACACCCTGATGCTACAGGTGGTTTATGGCAGGGTGGACGAGGATAAGGCGGACTCGGAGGCTCGCTTCGGGGCCTTGGAGGGCGAGAGGCGCCAAGAAGACGGGACGACCTCGCCCGAAGTGCATCTAGCGCGGGTTGAGGAACAACTGCAGCGGGCCACGAAGCAGGTCGGCCTGGCCCAGCAAGAGCTCGCGGCGGTTTGCGAGTAATACTAACCCCGCCTTCCGCCTTGCTCCGGGGCGCGGGGGCAGGGTAGGTGGAAGTGGATTCAGTATTTAGCCTTCCACCTCCTTGCCGCTAGCTCTCGAGCCTGGGTCGTACTTGCTTCCTGGACCTCGGCTCGCGCGGTCCAGTTGCAAACTGATTTTTCCTTTTCTTTTCTTCGGGAGGGCTTTTCCCTCCCCGTTTATTATTTGTAACTGAACTCTCCCCCTAATGGGCCTTCGTTTGTATATAATTATCTCTTCGCTTGCTGATTTTCTTCGCTAATGCTTAGCTTCTCTTAAGTGGGCGCGAGCCAGCTTGGCTCGCTCGCCTCTTAAGATCATGCGGGCGAGCCCTGGCTCGCTCGCCTCTCAGGTGGGTGCGAGCTGGACCTGGATCGCTCGTCTCTTTGGTTCGCCATTGCTCAACTTTCACAGGATTGTGGCGAGTAGGTACGAATTCGGGGCGGGCTCGAATATCGAAGCGTCAAAACACATTTTTGCTATTCGCACACCTCCCGCTAAAAGGTCGTTTTTCCGCTTCTTTCTTTTTCTATAAATAGCCCCCTCTGCCCTCATCCACCTACCGCATTAAACTCTTCCTCTGCACTTCCTTCGCTGCCGAGTTTGACTCTCAGCACGCCCCCTTTCGCGAGAACTTCAGCATCCAGCCAGCTTACTAGATCACGAGATGGGAGGAGGTGGTGGCGACGCTGAGGGGCGAAGCAAGTGTGTCATGGATCTTCTCGGATTTCGCTTTCTTCTCCGCCAACCTCACCGAGAACGAGCTCGTCTCGGTGGTTGCCAATTTCATTCTGCCCGGGTTTGAGGCGAGGCGTCTGGGAGAGGAGGAGAAGATCAACGATCTTTCTGATGCCGAACTTGCGATCCCTATCGCCCATTTCGAGACGGATCTGTGACTTCCCCTGTGGCCCGAGGTTCGACAGGTACTAAAGTACATCAGGGTCGTCCTGGGCCAGCTGACCCCGAATTCTGTCGCGATGGTGGTCGCGTTCGCCTGTTTCTCGCGGGAGGAGAGGATCTAATTCAGCCTTGCGGTCTTCCGCAAGCTTTTCTCCTTCCGGGCGAATAAGGACGGCACCGCTTACTTCTCCAACAACCATGTCAAGGTGTGGGAGACGGTGAACAAGAGCCATAATTGGCTAAGGAAGTTCATTTTTGCGAAGGGGGACTTCAACAACGTCCCCTTCTCACCAGTTCAGCTCAGCGAGCCGAGTTACCACCCTCCTAGCCTGGGAGGTCATGAAGCCAACCTCTTCAGATTCTTCGCGGGGAAGAACTTCGAGGTCGCGTTCCTTCGAAGGATCGTCGACGCCCTCACCCCCGTCCCGCCCGGGGAAGGTAAGGCTACTCGCACTCGTCCTCCTTTCTTTATTTGGCTTTAGATTCTGACCGTAGATTGCTGTAGGTGAGCGAGACCTTCCCCAACACCCACCATATGAAAGCACCCGGGTCGCTCCCGCCGTGCTCGCCCTCGCCGAGGCGGCCGCTGCCACGCGTCGTGAGGTCCCGACACCCCTCTCTTCTCAAAAGCGGGTCACCCGCGAACATTCTCCCCCACCGCGGCGTTCAAGAAATCGAAGACCCGGGGCGGCGAGCCCTCAGCGTCCCGGGAGAAGGGGAAAGCACCGGCGGGCCACCTCCCTGAGAAGGCCGCCACTTCCAGAGCTCCCACCAGCGGACCCCCTAGCGAGGCGGTCGACAACTCCAAGGCGCGAGAACAGCAGCTCGCCGACAAGCCCGTGTCGAGGGGGCACTGAAACTTTGGCTACGGCGTGAGGTACCTTGACGTGCTTGGCCAGCCCCTCCTGCAGTGGGACCATGGGGAGAGCAGGGCATCCATTTCGACCCTGCTGCCGACCTGGCTGGAGCAGGACACGACCATCAGGGAGGCCTTTGCGTTTTCCTTTGGCCTTTACTCGCGGGAGGATGCCTCGATCTTCGGCGAGGAGTCCACGCGAGCACTCGTGCATGAGAGCGCACGGGCCCAGCTTCGCAGCTTGGAGCTGGCTCACATAACAGGTCGCCGTTGCATGCAGTCCGTAAGGAACGTTGTTGGGCATCTGAAGAACCTTGCTGATAAGGAGCATGCCCATCGCCTCGCGCTCGAGGTGGTGGAGCTGCACAAGAAGAGAGTGGATGCGTCCGATGCTGTTCTCGCCGGGTACCTGGGTGGTGTGGTAAGTTCTGAAACTTAAGCAAAATTCTTTTTTCCTTTAGATATCTTCCCGCCTGAATATTTTCGCCTCCTTTTGCAGGACGCGGCGATGGCTGAGCGCCTTGGCTTTCGAATCGCCACCCTTGAGAAAGAGAATGAGGAGCTGAAGACGCGGGTGCGAGAACTGGAATCCGCAGCTCTCCTGCCGCCCTCCAGCAGCAACGGCCAGTTCACCCAATATACCGAGTATGTGCTTGACGTGCTGCTGCAGTTAAATTCCACAAAGGCGGCGAAGTATACCCTCCAGACCATGCAGCGGGCGGGCCTGGTGACAGGCGAGGGCGCGCGATTTTCGGCAAAGGATGTGGTATTGGAGCTGTTTATCCCGGTCTCGGAGCCAGGCGACGACACCTACCTCCCCCTGCAGGGTAGCGCGTTGCCTGAAGGCTCGCCCTGAAGAATCCACGGGCTGGGGTTTCTTTTTGCCGAACACTTGTATTTCCTTTCTGTTAATTATTTTGTAATATTGTACACGCGGGCTGAGCCCAAACTATCTTTTTAATGTAACCCGCTCATTAATGTATATTCTTTTCTTGAATGGATGTGTCGATTGATTTTGACAATTTTTCTTTTTCATCCGCGACCTGGCTCGACTTTCTTATTCGCTGCGCTTGAAACCACGCCTCGACAGTTTGCCCTCTTGATTCCTAAGGACTTAGCGTAGAGAACGATAAGATTTTCGATAGTCGGCCCGTGAGTGGCGCTCGCCCCCTTCTTTTAGGGAGCTCTTGCCGCGGTGTCCGCGAGACTTAGTTCTAGGCACCTTCCGTCCCACGCTATGGGTGTTTGGCTTGCGCGAGCCGTATCTCATTCAGTCGGGATGCTACCTGAAAGATTCGCGAGCGCTCCGCACGACTGAGGTCTCGCCTGTTGTTCCCCTTGGATATTCTGGTTGACTCGCATGGAGGCCTAGGATCCGCACACTTTCGACGGTCTCTCCCCTCATGAGAGCTGCGACTTGGATCGCCTCGCGGGTGCCAGAGAAGTACTCGCCGAACGAGCACCTGAGGGGCGAGGCCTAACTCGCCTGGGGGGGGGGGGACCCGACTCGCCTGGAGTGCTCGCCCCTCCAATTCTCCATTTGGCGGGCCACTAGGAATTTCCACCCTTTCTTCCTTGTCAGCTAGTAGGAGCCTGACGGCGGTTGTTGAACATCAACCGAACTTTCCTTTTTGCCAACCACCGGGCGCTACCACCGACCAATCTGCTAGTAGGAGCCTGACGGCGGGTGTTGAGCATCAACCATAATTTTCTTTTGGCCAACCACCGGACGCTACCACCGATCCAATCAGCTAGTAGGAGCCTGACAGTGGGTGTTGAGCATCAACTAGACTTTTCTTTTGGCCATCCATCGGGCGCTACCACCGACCCAATCAGCTAGTAGGAGCCTGACGACGGGTGTTGAGCATCAACCAGATTTTCGTTTTGGCCAACCACCGGGCTCTATCACCGGCCCAATCAGCTAGTAGGAGCCTGACGGCTTATGTTGAGCATCAACCAGACTTTCCTTTTGGCCAACCACCGGGCCCTACCACCGACCCAATCAGCTAGTAGGAGCCTGACGGCGGGTGTTGAGCATCAACCAGACTTTCGTTTTGGCCAACCATCGGGCTCTACCGCCGGCCCAATCAGCTAGTAGGAGCTTGACGACGGGTGTTGAGCATCAACCGGACTTTCCTTTTGGCCAACCACCGGACGCTGCACCGGCCCAATCAGCTAGTAGGAGTCTGACGGCGGGTGTTGAGCATCAATCAGACTTTCTTTTTGGCCAATCATGACCCATATCCCTTATGCCGAGCAAGTAGACCATCAATGTCAGATAAGAATGAGGAAAAACCATTTTATATCATTTTCTCATGGATAGAAGCGTTTTAAATCATCGCCGCTCCAGACATGACTGAGGGGCTCCCCTTCTACATTTTGGAGCTGGTATCCTCTCGACTTCATGGTTTCTTTAATAACATAGGGGCCCTCCCAGTTGGGATTCAACTTGCCGACGGCTGTCGGCCTTCCGGCCGCGTCGACCTTTTTTAAGACCAAGTCTCCCTTTGTGAATTGCTTGATCCTGACGTGCTTGTCGAAGTACTTGGTCATCCGCAG
The DNA here is from genome assembly GCA_039583875.1 of Platanthera guangdongensis. Taxonomy (NCBI): domain Eukaryota; kingdom Viridiplantae; phylum Streptophyta; class Magnoliopsida; order Asparagales; family Orchidaceae; genus Platanthera; species Platanthera guangdongensis. Next base: position 47,782,153 of record CM077161.1, on the reverse strand, counting down.
CTTGACCTCTTCCCGTCGGATGCCTGACAAGTCGCGCAGATCCTCCACCATGTCTAGGGAGAGTCGCAACTCGTCCTCGTTCTTGGTCCTCCATTCTTCTCCACCTTGCTCTGCCTCCACCACTCGCGGAGTCCGGACCTCGAACTCTATTAGGAGTACAACTTCGCTGCCGTGAGAGAGCTTGAAAGGAGTCTCCCCCGTGGCTGTGTTTGGCGTGGTTCTCAGGGCCCAAATGACTGAGGGGAGTTGCTCCACCTAGCTTCCCTTCAGATTTTTCACCTTCTTTTTCAACAAGTTCACGAGGATCTTATTCGCCGCCTCCACCTGCCCGTTTCTCCTAGGGTAGTGGACTGACGCAAACCTAAGATCAATACCGAGCTGACCACAAAAACTGATGAATTCCATGCTGGCAAACTGCAGTCCATTGTCCGTGACAATGGCCTGAGGCAACCCGTGCCGACAAATGATTTCTCCCCATACAAAATTCCGAATCACCTGAGAGGTCACCTTAGCCAGCGCCTTGACCTCCAACCACTTAGAAAAATAGTCGATCATGACCAACAAGAACCTCCTCTGCCCACTGGCCTGGGGTAAGGGTCCCACTAGATCCATTCCCCAAATAGCGAAGAGCCTGAGCGCGGTGATGCTTCTGAATCTTTGGGATGGTAGAAACTGGAGCGGGGCGAACAACTGACACTTCTTCGCGAACTCGGTGGCATCCTGGCCCAGGGTCGGCCAAAAATACCCTTGCCTTATTATCCTTCCCTCCAGAGGTCAGTTCTTCTTCCTGAGTGGCTCTCGTATTTCCCGGAATGGACTTCTTCTAAAATCCTCGGGACCTCCTCCTCAACCACACAACGTGCCAGCAATCCCGAGAGGGTCTTTCTGTATAGCTTCCCATCGCGCATAAGGTAATACACCGACTTATGCTTGAAGCGCTTGTCGTCCAGGCCTTCCAGAAACTCCCCTGTGGAAAAGAAAGCTGCGAAGGGGTCTATCCAGGAGGGGCGTTGATCCACCTCCATCAGCTCCCCCTCTTCAATGGAAGGGCAGAATAGGTCGGTCAAGTTTCCTCCTGCACGGGGTCCGAACTTGGCCAGTTGATCCACTTGTTCATTTTCTTCTCGCGACACGTGTCAGATGAAAAACGTTTGGAACATGCCGACGATTCCCTTCACCTTTTCCAGGTATGACTGGAGAGTGGGTTCCCTTGCTTCGAACTCGCCGTTGATTTGAGAGGACACCACCATGAAGTCCGTTAGCACCTCCACGTTGTGCACCCCCAACTCCCTTGCCAGACGCAGACCCACTATTACTGCTTCATACTCCGCTTGGTTGTTGTTAATTGGAAAGTGAATGACCACCGTCTGCTCTATACTCGTTCCTTGAGGACTCTCCAGGATTACTCCTACTCCCAAAGAGTGCCTTCCTGAGGCGCCATCCACCATCACTTTCCAAGGGACCGGATGAGTGCGCTCCGTCTCCGCTACCTCGACCACATAGTCGGCCAAGAAGTCGTCCGTTGCCTGAGCCTTTATAAAGAGGCGAGGGACAAATGAATTGTCGAACTCGCTTAGCTCTACCGACCACTTCGCAAGCCTTCCAGAATGCTCCACCCCTCAAAGATGTTGCGGAGGGGATGGTCAGTCACCACCCGGATAGAATGATCCTGGAAGTACGGCCGGAGCCTCCGAGCCGAGATGACCAGAGCGAAAGCCAACTTCTCCGGGATCGGGTATCGAAGCTCCGCCTTCCTTAGGACCCTGCTCACATAATAGATTGACAGCTGCTTTTTGCCTTCTTCCCGGACCAGGACGGAGCTTACGACCTCGGCACCGACCCCAAGGTATAGGGACAAATCTTCCCCCTCCTTTGGTCCCTGGAGAAGCGGAACCTGAGTTAGCTGTCTCTTCAAGGCTTGAAAAGCCCTCTCGCATTCCTCGGACCATTCAAAGTTCTGGCCTCCCCTCAACACTTTGAAGAAAGGCGAGCACTTCTCTCCCGCCCGAGAGAGGAACCTGCTCAGCCCCGCAAGCTTCCCTGTCATGCGTTGGACTTCCTTGGCGTTTCGTGGTGATCCCAACTCCATGATTGCCCTTACTTTATCAGGGTTGGGTTCCACCCCCGCAGGGGTAAGGAGGTGACCCAGGAATTTGCCCCTGCTTGCCCCAAAAACACACTTCCGGGGGTTCAACATCATCTTATATTTTCGCAGGGTGTTGAAGGTCTCCTCCAAATCTCGGAGATGAGAGTCCGCATCCCGACTCTTTACCATGAGATCATCCACGTACACCTCCAAGTTCCTTCACTTTTCTCCCGGAAGACCCGGTCCATCATTCTCTGATATGTTGCCCCCCACATTCTTCAACCCAAAGGACATCATTTTGTAGCAGTAACATCCGTCTCCCGTGATGAAAGAAACATCCTTTATGTCGGGCGGGTGCATCCGGATCTGGTGATATCCTGAAAAGGCATCTAGAAACCTCATTAGAGAAAAACCGACGGCTGAGTCAACCAGCGCGTCGATTCGAGGCAGTGGATAACAATCCTTAGGACATGCTTTATTCAAAAGTGAAAAATAGATACACATTCTCCAGCGCCCGTTTCCCTTCTTTACCATCACCACGTTGGAGACCCAGCCTCGGTACTGGATTTCCGATACAAATCCTGCCTAAGAAGCTTTCCCACCTCCTCCCGGATGGGCTCGGCCAGCTTGTCGGCGTCGAACCTCTTCTTCTACTGGATGGAGCGAGCGCTGGGATCGAAATTGAGGCGGTGGCAAGGCACATCCGCATCAATCCCCGTCATGTCCTATACGCTCCATGTGAAGATGTACATGTTCTTCTGGATGCACTCCAACATCTTTTGTTGATCCTTCGGGCTAAACCCCTTGCTGAATCACACCTTCTCCACCCTTCCTCCCTGGGCGAGAACTTCCAACTCCACCACCTCTTCTGCAGCTTCCAGTCGGGACTTCTCTTCCCACTCGCCCGCGGCCCCCTCACCTGGGACAAGAGCATCCTCCCCTTCGACTTCCTCCACGGCCATTACCTTGGCCTGTTCCTCCGAAACTTCCTCTGCCCTCCCCCCTCATGGGCGGGGATCTCCACCTCCTCCAACTGCATCTCCTCTTCTCCTCCCCGGGCCTCCTGCTCAGATGACTCCTCCATTCTCCTCTCCAGCTCCTCAGCTCCCTCTCCCCGGACCCGGACCTGGATGCCCTCGACATTGAACTTGAGGCATTGGTGGAAAGACGAAGGTACGCAGCGGAATGCGCTGATGAGGGGCCGTCCGAATATTGCATTGTATCTGCTAGGAGCGTCCACGATGACAAATCTGCAGTTCCGGGGCTGACCCCCCAAGGTAACATGGAGCCCCACTACTCCTTCCACTTCCTTCCTCTCCCCAGAGACCCGAACAGAGGTCCGTCCGAGGCCAGCACCCTCTTGACCTCTACCTTCATAGCGTCAAACACCTTTTTAAAAACAACGTTGACAGAGCTCTCATTGTCAATGAGGATCCGGGAGACGGTAAAATTTTCGACGACGGCTTGAATTACCAGCGCATCGCAAAACGGATCCTCATGATCCGACATGTCCTTCCGGGAGAAGGTAATCTTCTCATCTGTGGGTGGGGTCAGGGACGTCGAAGCGACGCTCCGGCGGTACATGGTGTGGAGACTCGCCTTGCGGGCGGCCTCGACTCCCACACCCCCCCATGAATCACTATGATCCCTCCTCGGCCTCCAACGTCGGCCCGGTCCTCGCACCCGTCCTCCTCTGCCCCTGGCAGGACTTCTTCTATCCGCACCTCCTGGCGGTACTGCTGCTGCGGGGCCTGCCCCCTTGCTCCCCTCATTTCCAAGAACTCCGGGCAGGTAGATGTCGCGTGTCCCTCTTCATGGTGGAAGTCATAGTAGGGCAGCTCCTCTCTGCCTCCCGGCCTCCTCCTCTGGACACCTCTCCTCCTCCTCCCCAGAGCTATCGCCATATCCTGGTCCTGCTCGGGGAGAGGTGGTCTCTGGCCTTGCCTCCAACCTGGGGGGTTGAACCAGCCTTGCCCCCCTGGGTGGTTCTCTCCTCCATGAAAACCTCTCCTTTGGCCATGGCAGTGCCACTCTTGCTGCCTCCAGCCTAGCCTGTTATTCGGCTCTTGGTGGCCCCATCTCTGCTGCCACTTCTCCCGCGGTCGGGGCTCTACCCTCCTGACCTTCTGGCCCTTGCCACCTCCTAGCTCTCTCTCCTCCTTTGCAGCCCACTTGGCTAGCTTCTTGGCAAATGCCGGGTTCGACGCTTCTCCCGCGACTTCCTGGGCTGCCCTCTCCATTAGCTCTTCGAAGGACTGCGGGGACGCCCGCTTCAACTCCATTCTGAAGAACCCACGTTGCAGCCCCAGGGTGAAGGCTACCATGAGGGTGTGCCCAGGCATCTCCTGAACTTGGAGGACCTCTTCTTGGAATCAGTCAACGTATCTCCCCAACGTCTCCTCCTCACCCTGCTTGATGAGAAACAGGGACTCCGACTCCTTCCTCTTCTTCGAAGTTGAGAACCTCAGCGAGAACCCCCGATGCAGGTCCTCAAAGCAGTAGATGGAGCTGGCGGGAAGCTGATGGAACCAATCCTTTGCCTTCTCTTTGAGGGTTATGACGAAGAGCTGACACTTAAAAGCGTCCGACATCTGCCTGATCGAGACTACATCCTCGAACCACTGGATGTACTGGACCGGATCCCCCCTTCCGGTGTAGTAGGACATCTCCGGCTCGCAGAACCCGTCCGGAACCGGGGCGGATGCGACCAGCTCGCTGAAGAGACTCCCTTCACCTGCGAGGCGAGCCGGTCGATCTCGCGCCTCCATCTCGCCGAACCTGCCTGCACTCGCCGAGCCGGGGAACAAGGCTCGCCCCGGGAGATCTCGCTCGCTGCCTCCCTCCATAACTTCCTTCCTAGGTCGCCTGACTGGGGCGTTCTTGCCCAGAGACGGGGCAGCGACTACTGCGACAGAGGGCGTCGAGCACTCGCCGCGAGTTCGAAGAGTACCGAATCCTTGACTTCCTTCTTGAAGTCCTCAAACATTCCGAGGGTGGCCAGGGGAACTGGAGGCGACGAGTCCGCTCGATCAGCTTTTTGTCCTTCGTCTCCAACCATTGAGCTAACTAAGGATTTTCTGCACTGGTCACACTTCACGCTTACCGCACCAAAATGTTGAAACCGAGAACCGGCTTCTGTGGAGATCGGACCCTAAAAAGGGGTGATTGAGAATTCAGGATTCGAGATCGACCCAAGGCTGCAGCACGGAGATCCCACCACTCACCCGAAAGATCTTAGAACGCTTCCTCTCCTTAGCCAGTGTTGAGCTAAGGATACCTCAGAAAGCACTACAAGACTAAAAAAATGAGAAAACCTGCCTTCTGAGATACCCCCTCGGGTCTATTTATAGATTTCTGAGCCTGACCTGCAAGTAGAGCAACTCCGCTGTTCTAGACAGCTATACGCCGCCCTAATTGGTCTGCCAACAGCGTAACTCCGCTGTTTGAAGGGTCTACTGGCAGACCAAATTATATTAAGCACATGCTAATAACACTCCTACGTAAGAGGGCGAGCGCGAGCCGGCTCGCCAGAGGGCGAGTGCGAACCAGCTCGCCCGTCACCTGGACGTGTGCGACCTGGCTCCCGCAGCTCGCCTGCCTCTTAGGCGAGTACACGTCGGATCCCCGCGGCTCGCCCGCAACTCAGATGGATTCATGTCGCCTGCTGAGTTGAGGCAGGCCGGCTGCCAGTCGGCTTGCCCGCCTGCCGAGAACCGGCGGGCATCCCCGACTCGCCTGCCTATCGAGCTGAAGCGGGTCGGACTCCCCGACTCGCCTGGTTCGGCCGTCTGCTTAGACAGGTGTGAGTCGGGCTATCCCGAGGCCCCCGTTCTCCCTTGTCGGATCCACACGACGAACACTGAGTCGTACAAGCTTGAGGTAGGAGACTTGTTGTCGTCTCTAAGGTAGGACTGAAAGCAGTCTGAGTTGTAGGAGTGAAAGTCACTCCGAGGTGTAGGATCCTGGGAAGGATCTGACGTGTAAGATCTATTTATTTGAGTTTTGGAGCAGTTTGCCGAATCTAGCTCTCTGCTAGATAGATGAAGGGGGAAATTGGATGTACCCTATATAAGGGAACCACTATAAACTGCTTGCGTGTTTTCTGTGTTCTTGAAAGTTACTAACCTAACAACAACACACCAAGTACATCTTTAAAATGTTTAAAAGATCTAAAAGAAACATATTCACCCCCCTCTAGGTGTTTAGCTACCCTTAAAAAAACTTTCAATCGTCAACAAAGAGAACATAATATTGGTGTCCACCATTTATATAAACCCCATACATCAGAATGAATTAAATCAAAAGAACGCTGAGACTTAAACTCACTAGACTAATAGAGGAGTTGTAGCTGTTTACCAAGCTTACGATCCGAACAAAAGTGGGACCGATCAATAGAAACATGACGAAGGAAACCATAACTGATGAGAGACACAAGACGCGAATCACTGGGATGACCAAAATGGTGATGCCACTGAGAGAAGCTTACCGAAGAAAGAAAAAAGATAGAAGCCACCGGTGATGATGGAGTGGATGGAAGATGGAGATGATTAAGGATATACTCCTCGCTACGGTAACGACCAACTTCAAGGTCTGTCGCTGTCAGACGATCCTACATACGACACACAAACTCATAAAAAATAATAATACAACTTTGGAATATGAGTTAGCTGACGGATATACGGTTCATGAATAACTTGGGGATGTAGGCAACATCGAGAACATGGAAATGACTGGTATGATGAAGTCCACGACTAGTGATATGGAGAATGATGTCATCTGATACCATAATACTAGGATCAGAGGAGATGAGATGACAGGGCAAGAGGTGGGTGACATTATAAGTCATGTGAAAGGAGGCTCCAGAGTCATGCAGTCAGTCAGAGGGAGAGATACCTGCAGGGGAGGAGGCAGCCGACTGAGAGGCAGTGGCTTCAGATGCATTCGGTGGAAGTACATAGGCAGAGGAACGAGACAGTGAACCCTGGGAGAGCTGTTGGGCAATTAGCTGGGCAAGCTCAGATATAGAGTGAGACTGTGCCGAAGTTGAAAAGTGAGCGGAAGGTGCACCAGAAGCACGCCGCTGACCAAACTACTGAGCCCTCTGAAGCTTGCGACACTCAGATTTGACATGACCAAGACACTGACAGTAGTGATAGCGGACAAGCGGGCGACGAGGAGAACCAGACTGAGCTACAGAAGGTGCCGGAGGAGAACGAGGAACAGGGCGGACTGGAGCACTATGACCAGGTGAAGGCAGCGTCGGAGCACTCACAAGAGAAGACTGTGGTGGAAGCTGGGGAGCAGCTAGAATAGCATGGGGCATCACAACAGTTGTAGTGTACAAATAGTGGAGACGAGTCTCCTCAGCAATCACCAAGGCCAAGCTATCGCTGAGAGATGGCGGAGGATCCCGATGCAGAAGTTGTCCTCGAACAGACTCGTACACGGGGCGTAGGTGCATAAGAAACTCATACATATGCTGGAAGTCGCGTTCCTGGGATGTAGCAACACACTGAGTGCAAGTAGCGTAGGGGAGAGAAGCCATCTCATTGCACTAGCACCAGAGGTCCAGGAGCTCAGCAAAGAAAGACTATACAAACCGATCACGCTGGTAGCAGACATTAAGGGTCTGGAACAGGGAGTAACGCATGGCTTGGCTAGATGGCAGGTAGAGACGACACAAGTGATCCTACATTGCCTTGGCCGTAGGTAGCTCGTAGACGGTCATGCGAATGTGGAGCTCGCAGGACGGACAAATGACGACTATCGCGCGTGTTGTCTGAGTGCCACCTCACCCAGTCGGAACGCTGACAGGAGGTAGCCGTGCTGACAATAGAAGAAGAGGAGTCCGCATGACTGACATCCGGTGGGGGCGGAGCAGGCTCGGTGTCGTAAATGTGGCCCCATAGATCGAGGCCACAAAAGATCACTCCGACAGTGGCAGACCATGTCTTGTAGTTCCGCCCGTCGAGGATGCATCAGCCTTCTGGAGGAAGGCGCGAAACGATGCCATTGAACTAATAGAGGTTGGAGGTGGCTGAAGAAGAAGATCAGGGTTGCGGGATCAGCCAAAGAAGATCGGGACCGCGAGATCAGCTAGAGACAAAGATCGGGGCCGCGGGATCAGCCGGAGAAGAAGATCGTGGATGAAAGGCCCGTCTGGATCAGGATGCAGCGGTGACGAGAAGCCCGTCTGGATCGTCAAAGAGGCGAGTCGACGACGAGAGGCCCGTCTGGATCGTCTTGATCGAGATTCAGCGGCGACGAGAAGCCCATTTGGATCGGGATGCAACGATGAATGGAAGCTTGTCTGAATCGGGATGCAACAGTGATGGGAAGCCTTTCTGGATCGTAGTAGAGACAGATCATCGACAAGAGGCCCGTCTGAATCGTCGACGTGAGGCCCGTCTGGATCATTGAAGAGGAAGATCGTCAGAGGAGGACGCGATCAGGATTAGGATCAGCTAATCAACGACAGGAAGGGAGATTCAGAGTGGCTAATCAGCGACGGGAAGCGAGATCCTGAGCGTTTAATGGGCGACGGTAAGCAAGAGGTGGAAGCAGGCTCAGAATAGACGTTTGTGAAAAACACCCTAAGCTCTGATACCGTGATAGAAATTGATAAATCAATGTCCAATACACTCCACAATAGGGTATACACATATATATATATATACATGAGAGGGTGATTACAACATCTGAGGTGTGTCTAAGCTATATATACCATATACACATATATATCTAACAATCACCACTTCCTAAACTTCCCGTCTTCTCGAGGGTCTACGCCGTCCACGTCTCTCTCGAGATCTTCCTTGCTTGGCGGAGAAGTTGGTGGCGAAATCACTTCATGTGAAGAATCTTGATGATGGGGAACCACTAGGGTATCAAACCCTAGTCTGGAGAGGAGCTCCAAACCGAAAACGAATGAAAACGGCGCTCTACCTGAACTGATTTCCGAAAATTTGCAGCTGTGAAGTTATAGTAAAACATGGCGCATGGGCGTGCTTTGCGTGCGGTGCAAAGCGCACACGCGTGCAGAAGGTCAACAAGAAGAGAATTTACTGAGCGCCAATCGCGCAAATGCGTTTACACGCGCGTGCACGGGCGTGCGAAAATACTTCATGCCCAAATTCAGATCTCTCAAATTTGTGTTGGAAGCCCAGAATGACCACGCACGTGCAGTTTCACGTGCACGCACGGGCAGTTGCACGTGCGCACGGGCGTGCAAAAATACCGCACATCCAAATTCAGATTGGCGGAATTCGTCCAATCCAAGGGGAAAAGAGGCGCATGTGTATTCGGAAGTTCCACACGGGTGTGCGTGAGACAATTTTGATATAGCCTCCCCTGAATTGCACGAAAAGTCCACACATGTTAAAAGATAATCATCCAAGCAATTCAAATATGCAATAGATATAAAAATAAGCCAAAATCCTTCGCACTTACATGAATGAAAACCATGAGAAATAGATGTTGAAAACTTGATATAAGTTACAATCATGAGCAACATATAATTATGCAAACTTTAAGGGAGGGTTGGGTAGTTAATAGTTACTGTAAATTATTAAATTGAGTTACGAGGATGAATTCCTCAATAAATCAGTACTCTAAATTATGATTAATTTTAATTTTCCATATTCATTATGGCTTAACTTATGAGTTATGACCTGTGAGTATATAAAATCAAATAGGGCTAAATTATGATTAACCTTAATTTCCATATCAATTAAATTTGCCTATATAGATATAGGCTCCGTTTCGGGGGACTTATTTTCACCAGTCAAGCCGGTCCGGTTCATGCGGTCGCAACTGCTTGACCGGCGAAAATTAGTCCCCCCCAAACGGAGCCTAAGTTTCAAACAAAAATTATTATTCTCACCAGTCAAGCCGGTCCGGTTCATGCGGGCGCAACCGCTTGACCGGCGAAAATAAGTCCCCCCAAACGGAGCCATAATATACTTGTAGAGGGCTTGAAAAATAGTAGTTGGAGAATGGTAAATTTTTTTTGTTAATTTGTAGTTATTCAATTCTGGTTTGGAATAATGCTATAATAATTTATAATTACATATTTTTTGTTTGTCTTCTCAAAGCTTTTTCTACTCACTGATTAACTTCCCCCAATTAGTTGACAATCATTAATATGGCGAGCCTATGTTGATCCCACTCAGATTAAAACTATCTATTATTGTTAAGAGAATATGTACAAAAGCCCATAAAGCAGACCCAGTTAGAGCCCCTTAATAGCTTTGTATTTAATCCCATATCTTAAAATGGAGTTTAGGCTTCACTCTCTCTTCCTATATAAATGTACAAATATTTGTAGCGTATGTAACTTGAATGAGAAATTGATAAAATATTAATTTTTCCCCTTTTTTCGTATTCTTCTACATGGTATCAAAGCCTAGGAATATTCTCCTTGAAATTCCGTTGCGTGCATTCTGAATAGTTCTAATCGCGCAGACTCCTATTTTCGTGTCCACTTCTCGGCCCTCTTCTGCTTCGAGGATTCCCCACGCCTCTCTCTGTTGTTTCTTTTATAGGCTTCACACATTTAGTGCTGCCCCTGGGACCCTCTGTTCCCTCTCTGTCGGGCTCCTGTGACCGCATGTTGTGACCACTAGACTCCTGTGACTGCCGAGCCATTCCTTGCTATCAATTGCAGACATTGCGTGGTCGCAAGTCCCGCCCGCAAGTTCTACAAAGCATCTTCGACTCTCGTTGCGTCTCTTCTAACCGCGGAAGCTTCTACCGCTCATGTTGTGATTCCCCATCGTCGCTAGTTCTGCTCGTCGATCATCGTCAGTTCTGCTCCCCGATCCGCGCCAAGGTTTGCTCGCTGATCCGCGTAAGTCTTGCTAGCTAGCAATCACCATTTTGTTTGTCGTCTTCAACTTTCGTGTCTGCTGCTAGTGGTGAAAGTGTGAAACAGGTGCGGTTTGAGCCCAAACTGCAACCGCACCGAAGAGGGTCGGTTTTGGACTTTACACAACGACATCACATTCAAACCGTGCGGTGTCAGTGCGGTTTGACATTAGTGCGGTTTGGAGTTGGTTTTTGCCATGCGGTTTTGGTTTTGTACCGTTTCCAAAACTTATCAAAGAGTACATGGACTATTCATATGAATATTATGCTCAGTTGATTACCTAGCACTCAAAATATGTTGATAAATATACAAAGGATGGAGATTCTAAACCATTTTTATTTCAATTGCGTGGACACATACATAATTTGGAGAGGGGGAACCATTGTTAATGATTCTAAATTACAAAGGTTTATTAATGAAACGAACAAACTTAAGATCGCCGTTGCAGGTCCTAGGCCGGATGAAATTCAGAAATTGTAAGAATTCATCAAAAATCATAAATTGAAGTCAAACTTGGACCTTGAATACTTATGATTTATGGTTCTCTTCGACATCTCACAAAAATCCATTCAAACATTTGGTTCAGACCTTAAAAACCACTGATTCTATTCAATAGCATGAGCAAACAGTAAATATCCGAACTTAAAAATTTGAAGAATTGATTTCTTCACATTCATTTGGATTTTACAACAATTCATTTATGCATTTGGTCATAAATGTGGAAAAGCAAATATTTTCTACATTATATATACTAGGCGAGATCAGAAATCAGATCTTTACTCCATTCTGGACATAAAAATTAGATCTAGGCACCATTAATTTTAGTCCTTAATTGATAAATAATGCACACAAATTGTAGAACCAGCAAAAAGCAAAGGAAAACAATCTGAGAAAACAAGAGCAAGGAGCAACATAGATTCAGTTGAAAGTTAGTATAATGTAAATCAAAGACAGATATTGGATGGTTTGGGCCAAAATAATGTACCAAGTAACTTATTTTTGAAATAAGAAATTTAAATTTAAAGAGATCCAGAGGTAAATTTAAGGGGCAAACTCAAAGTGGAGAAGATAGAGAGGGTTGTCTCCGTGATTGCTCTGACAAGGAAATAAGACCCAACTGAAATAATTTGCGGTGGGGTGTTGTTTATTCGGTTTTGTTACGGCAAGAACCAAACCACACCGCAAACCATGTGGTTTTCAAATAATCAAAACCGCACCAGAACCAAACCGTTCGGTGCGGTTTGAAATCAGTGCGGTTTGAAATCAATGCGGTGTGGTGCGGTGTTGCGGTTTTTATGTGGTTTCGATTTTTAATTTTCAGACCTATCCGCTGCTCGCCGGTCTTCACTGATCGTTTGCCAGTTCTGCTTGCCGAGATTGTTTGCCGCAAATCAACAAAACCTGTTTGCAATCTTATTGCGAGATCTATTGCCCACAAGTTCTTACGCTTAGGCTCCCATGATCGCCCGTCTCTTCTCTTCCCGCTTGCATCTTCTGTCGACCTTACTGTCGTCTCCCCTTGAGACCTCTCTGGCCGCAACTTCTAGCCACCTCTAATCGACTTGAATGATTCCCCGTCTCTTTTGGCCAGTGCTGCGGTCCCTCTTCCTGAAGTTCACGATGATCTTCGAATCACCACTATCTCTCTTAGTGGGTAGAACTTAGTTTAGTAAGTGCACTCCGTACGTTGTATTCTTCAAACCAAAGGCCTTCTTCATCATCTCTTGAAGGTCACTCCTACTGAGCCCACTAAGGAATGACTCCGTGATGAGTCGTGTCCAAACTTGGATCCTCAACTCTATGGAAAATGATCCATATCATGAGACGGTCGGGGCAATGTGGGATGAACTTCGCTCTCTCTATTACAACAAGGATAGCCTTCCGCACCTGTTTAATATCATCACAAACCTCCAAAATCTCGACTCCGGAGTGGACAGAGACTTAACCTTCTTTGTTGCGCGATCCAAAACTTTAGTAGGGATCCGGATTCAACACCAGCCTCCAATTGCCGATCTCGCTGCCCAACGTGCTCAGAAAGAGGCTATTGACATCTCATAATGATGATCCATTTTCCGCTCATCTCCACGACGTCCGGGCTCAAATACTTTCTTCCGACACCATTCCTTCTCTCTCGGATGTGTGCTTCATGTTTTTAAAAGTCACCTTACCCCTCGATGCTCACGGGTCTCTCTGGATCTCCTTTAACACTCCTCTCTTGCTCAACCCTCTCCTTCTGCTCGTGGTGCTCACACAGGCTATCTGGGTAGGGCTTGAAATAGTAGGACTTGTCCCAAGTGTACTCATTGTGGCCGGGACGATCATATGCTATCGTAAGCATGGTGTGCCTCCTCAACAACACGCCTCCATTGTGGTCGAAGCTCCTTCCACCCCCCGCACCGACATTGACGCCTTGTTCACCCAGCTCCAACATCTTCAAGGGTTAATCAGTAGATCTTCTGGTCCTGTCGCGTATATCTCCAATGAAGGTATCTCCTGTCTCTCTCATAGTCCAACTTGGATTATGGACTCTGGTGCCACACACCATATTACTCCGCAGAAACCGCCTCAATACTAGAATTATGTGCATCCTAAGTTCATCGCATTGGCCAATGGTGAGATCACCCCTATCTCTAGTTCTGTCGATGTGCTCCTTTATCTATTTCTCTTCACTCGGTTTTTCATGTTTTGGTCTCTCCCTTCAATCTTCTTTCTGTTAATCGCCTTACTCAAGGCCTTGATTGCTTTGTACCATTCTCTTTCTTTTCTTCTATTGTGCAGGATCGACGGACGTAGAATATCATTAGTAGAGGGAGGCTGTCCGACTGGCTCTATACTATCAATGTCTCTCCTATAGTTCCATACCTTGTTCCTTCTGTTGATTTGCACCGACGTCTTGGACATTCTCCTCTTTCAATTCTCAAGAAAGCTCTTCCTTATCCCCCCTCATCGACTACACTTGCGAGTCATGTATCTTCGACAAACAACATCGCTCCCCTATCCCCCCTAATTGTACCCAGAGCAGTGCTGCTTTTGTTTTAGTTCATTCTGATATTTGAGGATCTTATAAAATAGCTAGTGTTTCTGGTTATCGCTATTTATTACATTCATTGATGATGGATCTCTCATGGCCTGGTTATACTTGCTTCGCGATTGCTCTGAACTATCTCGTGTCTTTCGTGCTTTTATTACTGAGACTTGTACGCTGTTTTCATGACCAATCAAAGCTCTTCAGACCGACAATGCTCGATAATACACAAGTCATGTGTTTCAAAATCTCTGTATTGAGTTTGACATCATACATCAATGTTTTTATGCTTACATTTCTCAACAAAATGGGGCGTCTGTGCGCAAGAATTGCCACCTTCTTGATGTAACTCGATTAGTTACGTTTCAGATGCAAGTTCCCAAGCTGTATTTGGATTTCACGCTTTCTACCGCCTGCTATCTCATCAATCACATGCCCTCGTCTGTTCCCAACATTGCGACTCTCTTCAGTCTTCTCTTCCAATCCACACCACCTTTATCTATACTGCCTCGTGTCTCCGGTTGCGTCTGCTATGTCCACTGCATTGGCCCCTCCACTGACAAGCTTACTCCTGTCTGCTATTCCCCTGTCGATTGCAAAGTGATCATGTCTGTGTAAGTGACCTTCCTCGAGGACCGGTCTTTTCACTTGTTTCCTCCAACCCCTCCATCGACCTCTCTACTGCCACACCCAACCATTTTTGTTAACTCTCCTCTTCCTCTTCTCCCCACACAGACCACCAAACCCTCCAAACCACCTCTTCTAATATACACTTGCACCCCCCCTCCCACCCCCCCACCCCCCCCACCCCCCGTCCAGATGCTCTATGATAGTTACCCTCTATTGATGATGTTCTGCAGACTGTTGATCTGACACTGACCTCTGCTGTTCACACTCTATCAAATTACGCCTCATTGCATTGCCTGTCTCCATTACTACACCAATTTGCAATTTCTTTATCATCTATTTCCATTCCTACTTCTATGCAGGAGGCTCTTTGGCATCCAGGGTGGCGGGCGACTATGGATGAGAGAATAATTGCTCTCTAAGACAATCACACTTGAGATCTTGTTCCTCTTCCTCCAGAACAGACCTGTGTGTGATGTAAGTGGGGCTTCGCCATTAAGTATGGTTCAGATGAGACAGTTGAACATCTTAAAGCTCGTCTTGTGGCTCGTGGTTTTACTCAGTAACATGGTCTCGACTACGACGAGACCTTATCGTTTGCGAAATTGAATATTGTTTGTGTCTTAATCTCTCTGGATGTTCATCTAGAGTGACAATTACATCAATTAGACATCAAAAATACTTTTCTAAATGACAATCCTGTTGAGACTGTTTACATGCACCAACCTCCAGATTTTGATACACGAGGGAGTCTTTTGTATTTCACCTCAATAAATTTCTTTATGGTTTCAAACAGTCTCCTCGAGCGTGGTTGGACAAATTCAGTCGGGTTATTCGTGATATTGGCTTCACTCTAAGCTTGTCCTACTTCTCCTTTTTCACTCGGCATCGTCCGACATGCACAGTCATACTATTGGTTTATGTTGATGATATTTTGATTACAAGTGATGATCTCGCAGACATACAAATGATCAAAAAGCATTTGGCTTTTGTTTTTCAGACTAAAGATCTAATAAATTTTCGGTACTTTGTATCAAGGTGGCCCGACATCCCGATGGACTTGTCCTCTCTCAATGTAAGTACTTTCTTGATCTTCCTCATGATGTTGGTTACTCTGGATACAAGACTGCTGACACACCCATGGTTGTCAATCACAAACTCGGTGCCCATACCTCAGACTCTGATCTACTCCTTCCAAACTCTGAGTACTATCATAATCTTGTGGGGGAAGCTTATTTATCATACAGTTGCAAGACCTGACATATCTTTTGTTGTTGGGGCTGTCAGTCGATTTATGCATGCTCCACAAATCTCTCACCTCCAGGAAGTTGAGCGTATCCTCAGATATCTAAAGACTGCTCTTAGACAAGGGCTTGTATACACGCCCTCTTTTTTTATCTTTAATAACATATTCAGATGCTAACTATGCCAGTTCTCTGGATGATCGTCGCTCCACTAGAGAATATTGCACTTACTTTGGTGGACACCTTGCAACCTGGCGAAGCAATAAGCATTGTGCGGTTGCATGCTGCTCTGCCGAAGCTGAGTATCGTTCAATGACATCCGTTGTTGTTGTGCTTACGTGGTTGGAAATGCGAGCTCATCTTGATAGAATTCATTGATGTGCTCGCCTAGTGTCGGCACCTCGCCGTGAAACCATCTGGCACCTGGCGAGCTGCAAAAGAAGCAAACTCAGCTACAAAGGTCATCTAGCTGGGGGAGTTATGCTCCTTGAAGTTAGCAACACAATTCGAGTGACCTTCCCCACTCTTGGACTTGCGGCCCATGACAAAAATAGAAAACAATAAATTGACAACAAAGGAGGGGGGGGGGGGGAGCTGAAGGCAGGAAGTGTAACTAGTAGTATAGGTAACCCCCTATTTATAACTTATGGTCAACTTATGAGTCCGTGTGTGCTTGCCACCTTGTATGTCAGCGCCGAAGTCAAGAGAACCAGGAGATGAAAGATAGTTACAATTAATAAGAAACAAAGCTTCATTTAGCACAAAAATTGAGTACATGATAATGCGAGTATAACAACAACACTCAGGTCTTTATCCCACTATAGTAGGCTCGGCTATGATAATGCGAGTATAATAAAGAAAAATAAAATGTTCAAATACGTTATTCGTGGCGCACTGGACCGCGACACAGGCGAGAAGGATGGCGAGCTTTCCAAGTATTATCTTTGGCAGCGCGAAGATCCTCTTGAGCCTTCCGCTCCCCGCCTCACCTAATATGCTCATAAAGCACGGAGGCCTCGCCAACTGTCCCAGCCACCTGAGCAAACAAGTGCAGTTCATCCTCAGTGGCGTTCTAGGGAGTCTCCAATTCGTACAACCTCTCTACCAAGTCTTGGATGCTGGCGTACACCCCTTTATCACTCTCCAACTACTGCTGGAATTCTTTTGCCCGATCGAGGCGAGCCCGAATATTGGCTAGCCTCCGGTTTATGTTAGCAGGCGGCATGGCCTTGACTAAGGAGTCGTAGGCCATGAGGTAGGCAAGGAGGCGAGTCCTGAATTCGTCATCGGCACCTCGCGAGCTCGCCAAGTGTTCCCTCAGGGGAGTCGTCATTACGGGAGGATGCGACTACAGAAGCGAGTTCGCTGACGTTGAGTGCCCCGACGAGACAGACACGGCGACCTGAAGGAATATGCATACATAAAAAAGTCAAAGGAGAAAGGTAGAATGAAAATCAAGAAGACCTAGTAGTACTTGCCGAGAGTGCGGGGTCATCCCCCGTGCGGCGGGGCGAGTTCTGACAGAGGCGCTCAGTGGAATGAGGCCTTTGTAAGGGCGAACCATTATTTTGCCCATGCAGACCCATCACCAACGACTTCCCGCCGGAAGGTCTACGAGCTAGCTCGCTGGTACCGGGCTGCTGTTGAGAAGCCGAAGGTCTGGAGACATTAGCCAGGAGAGTGGGCCTCAACACTGAAGAGGAGGCAGGAGCGACATTCTCGGATGGCCCCTCGCCATACCGCGACTTGAGATGCAGATCTGTGAAGGCAGAAACAGTTAAAATGAAGGCTTCATTAGTATGCGCCCCTCGACAACATCTAGAGTATAATTTTTTACTTTAATTTTTTACTTGGTATGTCGGCACGGAGAGACTATGAGAGGAGATTTGAACTCATGTTGTTGTCTTGTGCATGACCCCTATCTGCGACGAGCTCCACAATGCCAAGATCAGGGCCCGGTTAGCGCCAATCTTCTCAAACTCCCGGGTTTATGAGGTCAACCATATCGCGTCAAAGCTTTTAGCAGAACGATCTGAAATTACCATTTTGCCAGGCTGAGGAGGTCAGTGGCAGGCTGTTCAGTGCCATGCGAGCTCCTAATCTCCTTGAGGGAGGACTCTCACCTCACAGTTGACTCTGGATGCCGGGGGGGGGGGGGGAGCTCCCTTTGGCGGGATTAGCAGTCTTCCTTTCTTGATCCTATCTCGTTGTGCTCATGTGATGGCTTTGAAGAGAGCTCGCTGATCATCCCAAAAACTGAGGCAGCCACGAGCTCCTCACCTCTTGACCATGGGGGTTTGACTCTAAAGCACTTCTACTGTCGATAGAAGGTAGCATTCCCTTTTATTTATAAGGGAGGGGAATGGGTGGACACGCAAATCATCTCTCTACGGTCAGAGCTGGTCAAATAAGGGTTGAACGATTCTTTTCGATCTTTAGGGAGCTCATAAAGAGCGGAAATTTTGTACAACTCATATTCTGCCAACATAGGAAGATTGTGTCCAACCTTATTGTTCAGTGAGGGAGTTCGGTAAGACAACTGGACTCGCCGTCGAGCAAGGCGATAATGGCAAGTTCCGCAAGGCAGCCAGACTCTCCACCAAGTAGGTTGATAATGTTGTGTTCGGGTAGGACTATCAGACTTTTTGCCGAGTGGGCGAGGCGAGTCCAAGCCGGTCCCACCATCAGTCTGTTATGCCCCCACACCCGCTTGGGTTCTCGGGACATAAATACTCGCGGCGGACCAAGAAGCGCGCGCAAGACAACGGGGCTGAACCATCCGGTTCAGCCCCCACTCATTAAATCAGCCAGAAGGGGGGGATGAACCACTCCGGTTCAGCCCCACATGGGGGGGCCTGCCGGCCCCCTCCTTTCCCCGGGTATTTATAGCCCGGGGCTGCTTTGGGGAGGATTATTGAAGACATATCAGGTTTCTTTCCTCTCTTTCCCTCTACCCTAACCCTAGTCTCCCCTTCCTCTCTAGTCTCTCTATTATCTCTCTTCTTCTTGCACGTTCATATCATTTGGTATCAGAGCATCCTTCCTGCGATCATGGTGACACGCTCGGAGGCGGAGACCGCACGAATGGCTACCCTAGAGGAGAACTACGTAGGGTTGGCGGATTCGGTGGCGGCCATGGAAGGCCGCTTGAACACGTCCACAAAAAACATGGAGGAACGCATGGATGGACGTATGGAGGAGATCAAGGCGCTATTGATGCAATCGTTGAAGGGAAAGGGGGTTCAAGGCAGCGATTCTAAAACCGAGGCGCCACAAAATGTTCCACTGACTGTCAACGGAGGATCGGCGGGGTCGGGACATTTCGGTCCCGGCGGAATCGGGACCGATCCGGGCCGCACGGAGCCAGCGGGCGCCGGATCGGCCCCCGCTTGGATCGGGGCGCCGCACAGCCACCCTGGCTGGTCGACAGCGACCGAAGGGGCCGGTGGTGGCCGCCCAGGGGGCGCCTACCCCTTCCGCCAACCTGCGGCCTTGGCTGGCCAACAAACGCCGCATCCGTGCGTGCAGGCCGGGAGCGGGGCAGGCGGACCTTCCGCCGCCCAGGAAGGGACCGCGGCTGACCTATGGAGGACCCGGGAGGCCCCAGCAGCTCCCTTGAGACCACCGGGGGCTGTTGACGCCAATTTCGGAGGGAGAACGGACCTTCTACCGACGACGCAACACGTGGGGGGGCCGATGAGGTTTGGGAACGGCGAGACATGGCCCGAGCGCTACGCCGACAGGGATTTCAAGGCGGGGGACAGCAATGGGGCGGCGGCCAAAGGGGAGCGAATTTCCATGACCCTTTCGGCCGACCACAGCACGGACCGGAGTTCAACGAGAGACATGGGGATATGCAACAACGGCCCTACATGCCCCCGAAGAGAACTCGCATGAATTTCCCTAAGTTCCGCGGCGGGGATGCCTTGGAATGGGTGCAAAAGGCGGAGTTATTTTTCACTTATCAAGAGATACCGAATGATCAGTGGGTGCAACTGGCTTCTTTCCATCTGGAAGAGGACGCATATCAGTGGGCTCAGTGGTTCATACGGGCCTACGGATACGCAACATGGGCGAATTTTGTGGAAGGGTTCGTGGCACGTTTTGGGCCGTTGGAGTACGAGGATGTGGAGGCCACGCTACAAAAACTCCGTCAGAAAGGCACAGTGATGGAATATCGAGCGGACTTCGAGAAGCTAGCAAATCGGGCTAATTGGGAGGAGAAGACGCTCCTCAGTTGTTTCATATCCGGCCTGCGAGACCATTTGAGGGATAAGGTCCATGCGTATATGCCGCGCAGTCTAAGCCATGCCATCAGTCTGACCCGCATACATGAGGAGCGCTTCAGCCGTCAGAGAAATCGGGCCCCACGAAGGGTCCCGCCCGCCCCAGCAACAGGCAGAAGGGAGCAGACACCAGCAGCCCGGCCGACAGTGACGCGACTTACTTGGCCTGAACTGCAGGCCAGGAAGGAGAAAGGATTGTGTTTTAACTGCGACGAGAAATACGCACCGGGGCATCGATGCCAAAAGGTGCAGGTCTTCATGCTGCGTGAGGAGGACGAGGAGGACTACCCGAGCCTCGAGGCCGAGGAGGAGTTGGATCTGGCTGAGTTTGGCGTTTCGATTCAGGCCATGGAGGGATGTGTGGCACCCACCACTATGCGGATCAAGGGAAGGATTGGCAAGGAAAGGGTCACCATTCTCATTGATAGTGGGAGCACCCACAATTTCATCAACCCTGAGGTGGCGCTGAAGACAGGACACCCCGTTGACAGGAACGCAGCGTTCCAGGTGATGGTCGCGGATGACAGCAAACTGCGGTGCGAAGGGGCACTGAAGGGCGTGGAGATACATCTTACAGGATATGTGTGCCGCACCGACGTCTACCTCCTTCCTATTAAAGGGTCTGATATGGTACTTGGGGTACAGTGGCTCCGCCAACTGAGGCGGGTGACCACGGATTGGGACCGCATGACACTGGAGTTCACGCAGCAGGGGACGGATTACTGTTTGCACGGTATCCGATCCGCCCCTCTCAAGGAGATCTCCCTACGGAGCCTGCAGAGACTGGAGGAGCAGGGTAGTATGATGACCATGATACTCGGGGTGGCGGCAGAGGGGGCCGACACGCAGGTGGCGTCGGACCCGATACAGCTTCTTTTAGCTCAGTTCCAGGACGTCTTTCAGGAGCCGCACACTCTGCCTCCATCGCGTTTCCTGGATCACCGGATACAGCTGAAGACAAGGACGGACCCTACCAATATCCGTCCCTACCGCTACCCGTATGTTCAGAAGGCAGAGATCGAGCGCAGCGTACGGGAGATGCTAGCGACAGGCATTATTCGGCCCAACACCAGCGCGTTCTCTTCTCCGATCATCTTGGTCAAGAAGGACGGCTCCTGGCGATTCTGCGTCGATTACCGGGGGCTGAATAGCTCCACCATCAAGGACAAGTTTCCCATTCCTATGATTGAGGAGTTGCTGGATGAGCTGCATGGAGCGAGTCTGTTCACCAAACTGGACCTCCGGTCCGGTTATCATCAAATTCGGATGAAGGACGAGGATGTCCACAAAACGGCGTTCCGCACCCACGACGGTCACTACGAGTTCTTGGTGATGCCGTTCGGGTTGGCCAACGCTCCCTCCACCTTCCAGGCTGTGATGAACGAGATCTTTCGACCACTTCTTCGCCGGTATGTCCTGGTATTTTTTGATGATATACTAATCTATAGCAGTGCTTGGGACGACCATTTGGAGCACGTGCGACATGTCCTCACCATACTGCGGGAGCACCAGCTATTCGCCAAAAAGTCCAAGTGTTCTTTCGGACAGAGTCAGGTCGAGTATCTGGGGCACCTTGTGTCCGCCCGGGGGGTCCAGGCAGACCCACAGAAGATTGCGAGTATGGTGTCATGGCCCCGGCCCACGACGGTGCGAGCCTTGCGTGGCTTCCTCGGGCTGACGGGGTACTACCGCCGTTTTGTAAAGGACTACGCCAAGATTGCTCGACCTCTGACACAGCTGTTGCAGAAGGATGCGTTCCAGTGGAGCATCGAGGCGGATGAGGCCTTCCGGGCTTTAAAGCAGGCCATGACCACTACACCGGTGTTGGCGCTGCCGGATTTTACCAAGGAATTTGTGGTGGAGACTGATGCTTCGGGCGTCGGCCTCGGGGCAGTCTTGATGCAGGAGGGCCGCCCGCTCGCTTACTTCAGCAAGGCCTTGGCCCCACGGACGTTGGAGCTTTCAACGTACGAGAAGGAGATGTTGGCAATTATACATGCAGTCGAGATGTGGCGACCCTATCTTCTGGGACAGCACTTCCAGGTCCGTACGGATCACCAAAGCTTGAAGCACTTCCTGGAGCAGCGCTTGACGTCTCCACTGCAGCAGAAGTGGTTGACCAAGTTGATGGGGTATGATTACGAGATTATGTACAAGCAGGGCAGAGAGAATGTGGTCGCCGATGCACTCTCCCGCCTACCTGAGAGCTCTATCTCTCGTGTCGGGGCCGGTGATCACCACCTTGGACGAGATATAGGCAGCGGTACTCTAGGACCCCGAGCTACGCACCATTGTAGAGGCACTACAGCAGGGTCAAGCTACGGAGCCGGGCTACCATCTTCAGGGCCAGCGGCTGTACTTCCAGGGCAGAGTAGTCATTCCCTCCGCGTCGCCATGGAGGACGGCGATGATGCAGGAGTTTCACGCTTCACCCACAGGCGGCCACGCATGGATTCTACGGACACATCAGCGGCTCCGAGCAAATGTCTTCTGGAAGGGGATGCGTCGCGATGTCCAGCAATTTGTACGGGAGTGAGATTTGCCAGCGGCAGAAGTACGAGACCACATCACCGGCTGGGCTTCTTACACCGCTCGAGATCCCGCACCAGGTGTGGGACACCATTTCCATGGATTTCATTGACGGGTTGCCCAAGTCCCAAGGCAAGTCCGTCATCCTAGTGGTGGTAGACAAGCTTTCCAAGTATGGTCATTTCCTACCATTGAGCCATCCGTACACGGGGGAGACAGTTGCAGAGTTATTTGCGCGGGAGATTGTGCGCCTCCATGGCCTTCCACGTTCCATCATTTCCGACAGGGATCCGGTCTTTATCAGCAGTTTTTGGAGGGAGCTCTTTCGGCTCCAGGGCACTACACTACGTATGAGCACGACCCACCATCCCCAGACGGACGGACAGACAGAGGTCCTCAACAGGGGGGTGGAGACCTACTTACTGTGTTTTGTGATGGACGAGCCGCGCACGTGGACCCGTTGGTTGCATTGGGCGGAGTACTGTTACAACACGTCCTTCCACACAGTCAGCAAGATCACCCCCTTCGAGGTGGTATACGGCCTCCCTCCCCCTACTTTGAGTTCTTATGAGCCCTCCAGCACCGCTCTCCCAGCCGTGGAGCGGACACTTCAGGACCAGATCGCACTTTAGCCTTACTTCAGGACAATCTGCGGGTCGCTCAGGACCGCATGAAGGCACAGGCAGACAAGCACCGTACAGAGCGGGAGTTCGCAGTGGGCGATGAGGTTTTCCTCAAGCTCCAACCTTACCGCCAGCTGTCAGTTTCTCGGAGGATGAATCAGAAACTCGCCCCACGTTACTACGGGCCATTCCGCATTCTGCGTCGTGTGGGCCCAATGGCCTACACCTTGGATCTTCCAGCGGGGTCCCGCATCCGCCCGACATTCCATGTCTCTGTTTTGAAGAAAAAGCTCGGGGCTTCCGTTCGGGCCAGCCCTTTCCTTCCCGAGGCGGCGAGCACGGGTGAGTTACGGCCGTCACCAGAGGCCATTTTGCTTACCAAATGGAAGAAGTCGGGCACGGAATATCGACCAGCGGTACTTGTCAAATGGCAGCAGCTGGACGCAGGGCACAACTCATGGGTTGACTTGTTGGAGTTCCGCAAGCGGTTTCCGGACTTCCACCTTGAGGACAAGCTGGTGCTTGATGGGGAGGGGAATGTTATGCCCCCACAGCCGCTTGGGTTCTCGGGACATAAATACTCGCAGCGGATCAAGGAGCGCGCGCAAGACATCGGGGCTGAACCATCCGGTTCAGCCCCCACTCATTAAATCAGCCAGAAGGGGGGGGGGGGGGCTGAACCACTCCGGTTCAGCCCCACTTGGGGGGGCCGGCTGGCCCCCTCCTTTCCCCGGGTATTTATAGCCCGGGGCTGCTTTGGGGAGGATTATTGAAGACATATCAGGTTTCTTTCGTCTCTTTCCCTCTACCCTAACCCGAGTCTCCCCTTCCTCTCTAGTCTCTCTATTATCTCTCTTCTTCTTGCACGTTCATGTCACAGTCTCGTCTAAGTTTTGAGCCATAATCTATCGAAAGCTAAAATGGTTATCTGTAGACCGTTGAGGTCTAAGAATAGTATTCTCGTTAATACGGGGAGGGCTATCCACAGATCATCTGGGTCTGAGAATAATTTTTTGATTAAGGCGGAGGCTGCTACTCGTAAACCAATAAGATCAATATACCCTCCAGATGTTTTGCTTGTAAATAGCACTCATAGTATCTCGAAGAAGGCAGATTCAGCCTCCTAAAGCTCGTGCCTTTCGAGTTTTTTTCTCCGTGCCGTCCATGGTGCCGAGCTCAGTTCTTGGTTTAGGGAGGAAAAGTTAAAAACTTTCGGGTGTGTGATGAGACCTGCTCGCTGCAGCTTGTGGGTCTATGAGTAATATTCCCATCTTCAACTGGTGAGGGTCAGTAGGCTCATAATAGCCAGTCTAGGTGTCTGACTGTAGGTTATGTAACTCAAGTTACTCCTTCCGTCCTAACTCCGGTGAACCGGTTTCCTGGGCCGGTTTCCGGGTTTCAACAAGCACTGTCTCACACATATAATAATATAAGCCCTAAACAGTTGCAGTACAATAAATAAACCAAAATGTGATAAAAATTTGAATCGGCGCTGCTAAGATGGGGTTGGTGTTATGCCGCCTCACTCGATCACGATAGTACAACCTCCTAATCTGCGTCATCAATATGCGCTTCATTCGCCCGTGTCCTCTAATACATTGGCACACGTATCTCATAAGTCACTAAATTTCTCTCAGGTTGTCTGAGGCACTATTTTGGGCTGTAGTTTTTTTGTATTCACATCAAACTTTCAGTAGAGCGCAGAACTCCATTTTGGTGCTTTCTGCGGTACTCGCAGGGCGTTTTCTGATGCTCATTCTCTTAAAACCATTCCAAAGGGAGTCTTAAATACCCCCCAAAACTCGTTCGCCCGCTTGTTGTCATTTGGTCATGAAGGACACATCATTTTTAGGAATGTTTTTCCCCACTAATTTTGTTTGTAGAACTGATAATATCATATTTGAAGTTAACGTCGAGTCTTTTATCAAAAAATGTGTAAATTGATTTTATTTTTTATGACACTTGTAGGTGGACTTGGGGACAGATGCCAGACACTGCTTCTGCAAGGCCGGTGATTTGCTTGCTGTGGTTGATTAACACAATTCTATATTAGCATTAGCTTTCTATTGTGCGCACATTTTCAATGATGATCTCCAAGTTTTGTAATTGGGATAAATCCGATTACTCCATTTACTCTAAAGATAATTTGTTATAGTATATGTGCTTGCCCTGAATATAGTGTCCATAACCAGCCTTCAAAATTGTTTTTTTCCCAGCACAATATCCAACACCCCATGATAATGCGCAACTTTGCCCTCCAGCAATAGTTTGCGTGAACCCTGAACATTTTGTTTGCATACCTCTTTCGTTCTAAAGCATCTCTCATGTACACCTCTCCCTCTACCCATTTCTCCTGTGCCAGGGGAGCCTTTTCTTTTTGAGCCTGCTCTATTGGGCAGCCTCCGATACAATGTTATAGATGCCCGAGTGTGCAAGATGACGAAGGAACAATCAATCGGAGAGAATTCAACCTATTGATATCCGGAATTACAAGATTTTCCGAACAATTGGAAGTCCTTACCCAAGGGTTTAGGCGTTCGTCCACCTGTCTTGTGGACAACCTGAGTCGAGATTTCTACAGGGTGGTTAGTACACCTGAGTCGTGCCGGGCTTTAACTTTCTAAGAAACCACCGACCCGGAAGAAGAGGAACTTTTCCCGTCTTAGAGGTCATTTGTTGGCAATCTTTCCCAGTCGAATTTTTGGAATCACATATCTTTCAGTTCATTAGAAGGGAGGATCCTAAACATTACATATAAGCCATTGAATCTGCCAGTTCATTGCGGAACCTTTCTACGGGATTTGCTACAATTGTTCTCCATGACCTTGGATGGGAAGGACAGGGAATGGTTTTACAAACTATTTTTTGGCCCCATCCCATCTTTCATTGAGCTCCGGAAGGAACTCTTGTTGAGGTTTGTTAACTTCTCAAATAAAGCGGGGAGTGACTAAAACTCCCACTCATTTTATCAACCGATTTCAAGAAGAGATTTTAGGGATCCACAACGTGGATCCATCAATTTGTCAAGTGGCCCTAATGTGTGGGCCATAAGAGGGCCTTTTCAAATTTGAGGTCAATCAAAATCCCCTGAGCTCCTATAGCGACTTGATTGAAATGAGTAAACCTTCATTGTGGGTGAGACAACCAACCTCGAGTTCGTCCCTTCCCTCACTTAGCTAGTGGAACAACAATGAGGGCATAATTCTTCCTTCACTGAACATTCCACAAAACATCTTCACCATGCCCAAAGGCATAAGTTAGATTTCTTCTCTCACTAACTATTGCGTGGGAAAAAAGTTGAAATCAGAAAACCGTAAATTGATATTAGAATCCCTTCACATATCCCACTACTCTTACATATATATGAGTATGGAAAAACACATGGACCAAATTAATCCCCACAGTGGGATAATGAAATAAGAAAGACTTGACTAATTACAACTCTCCCCCTCAAGTCGAATGGAAAATAGCTTGCATTCTAAGCTTCTGAATATCATCAACAAAAATATCGCATCCTAAACTCTTGGTGAACACATCAGCGAGGTGGTCTTTGGACTGAACGAAAGGAGTGACCGCATTTCCTTTAGCCAAATCGTCTTTGATAAAGTGTCGATCCACCTCAACATGTTTAATTCTATCACGCTTAATGGGGTTATGAGCTACGCTCATCACAACATTATTGTCATAGTACACAGAGATATGGCTATTCTCTCAGAGCCCTAGATCATGTACATGGTATGCACCCAAATACCTTCACATAGACCTTGAGACATCACGATACTCAACCTCAGTATTAGATGTAGCAATCACATTCTGCTTCTTACTCCTCCATACCACTAAATTATGTCCAACAAAGGACAGTATCCGGTTGTGGATTTCCTATTATCACGACATCCAGCTCAATCAACATAAGTGAAGACTTTAATCTTCAGGTGTTTGTTCTGAGATAACAAAAGGTCACGACCAGGAGCCTTCTTTAGGTATCGCAATACGTGATATGCTGCCTCTTGATGTTTGATCCTAGGAGCATGCATATATTTACTCAAGATACAAACATCATACGTAATGTCAGGACGGGTGTGAGATAGATATATGAGTCTCCCAACCAATCTATGATAGCTTGAAGTATCTGTGAGATCACCATCACCGTCCTCATCTATCTTGTGATTCTCCTCCATAGGAGTATTTGCAAGGACAAACTAGCATTCTAGTTTTCTTCAAAAGATTCAGGACATACTTTTGTTGAGAGATAAAAATACCTTGATTCGATTAAGTCACATCAATACCCAGGAAGCATCACAATCTTTCTAAGTCTTTCACCTCAAACTCAGCAGATAGAAGAGCCTTAAGGTTACTAATCTCCTCAGTGTCATTGCCTGTAATCATAATATCATTCACATAGACAATAAGGATCACAATGTTTTGGTCATTTCTGCGGATAAACATGGTGTGATCTGATTGTCCCTACTTGTAACCGAATTTGATCATTACCTTGAGAAATCTGCCAAACCATGCCCTTGGAGACTGTTTCAGCCCATATAGGGATTTTCTCAAGCGACAAACAAGACCTGCTCCCTGTTTTAAAAATCCAGGGGGAAATTTTATGTATACTTCCTCATGAAGGTCACCATGGAGGAAGAAATTTTGAACATTCAGTTGATGAAGATCCTATCCTAAGCAAGCAACACATGATAGAAGAATGACCAACAGGCAGACCGTCCGGTCAACAGCGGACTCTGCGGACACTGCATCAGCCCGCCGCACAAGTCCACGACCAACAGGCAGACCGCCCGGTCAACAGCAGACTCTGCGGACACTGCGGACACTGCGAACACTCTGAACTTGTCACAGAGTGTGACCAAGTCCAGCAACCACCAAACAACTAGTGCGAGCTTGGAGGACACAAAACCCAGACCGCCAACACCATGGTCAGTCCGCCACCAAGAATGCGGCTAACACTTCCCGCATTGCCAGAGAACTTGGCAAGGACCAAAACCGATCTCCAAAGTCAGTCCGCAATAGCGAACTCCGCGGACTCTAACCAAGCCCGCCACACTCCGCGGATTAAATCTCCAAACCGCTCGGTCACTACAAGAGCAAGAACTGCAGAACCGCAGGACGAGCTGAGCACCGCCACCAGACCGCCAAAGACAGACCGCCCAGGCCGCTCTACTAGATGCCCAAGCCGCCAAGTCTACCCTGGCCGCAGACCACCCAGGCCGCAACAACAGTCCGCCCAGGCCGCGGACTCAGACCGCCCAGACCGCGCGGTCTGCTCCATCACCCACTTTCACTTCATAATTTTCAACAGCTGGGTACTATCACAAGTTTGTGAAGGGATTTTCAAAGATGGACCTCCCTCTCACAGTCTTGACAAAGAAGGGTGTGCCATATGAGTGGAAACCTCAGTGTGAGGCTGCATTCCAAGAGCTGAAGGATCGACTAACTTCCGCACCAAACCTAGCCCTTCCATCTGGGAAGGAAGGATTTCAGGTTTACACTGATGCGTCCTATCAAGGTATGAGAGCAGTGTTGATGTAGCATGTGCATGTGATTGCTTACGCTTCAAGACAGCTGAAGCTGCATGAGGTGAATTATTCTGTACATGATTTGGAGTTGGGGGTAGTGGTGTTCACCTTTAATATTTGGAGATAATACTTATATGCCGTCCACTGCGAGATCTTTTCGGATCATAAGAATTTGAAGTATGTTCATACTCAGAAGGAGTTGAATGAGGCAATAACGGAGGTTAAAATTCATGTGTGATTATGAGTTTACGTTGAACTACCACCACGGGAAAGCGAACTCCATAGCAGATGCATTAAGTAGAAAAATACAAGCGTTAAGCCCCGAATCTTGTATGATGGCTATGGAATTGGCTCGAGTTCTTGAGGAGATGAAGATTATGCTGGTGCGTAAGGTTCATTCTGAGACGTATACGGAATAATTGGCTGCCTTGAGTATAGTATGTGACATTCGTGAGCGGATCCGGGCAGAGCAAGGGAAGGATACTGCTCTAGCCCCTGTGCTTAAGGCAATTGAGAGTGAATCTGTTGAAGGGTATACTTTGAAGGAAGGCCTCATTCATTTCCGTGATAAACTCTACATTCCCGAGGGCGGTAGAATCCTGGAAGACATCTTAAGAGAGGCTCATTGCACCACATATTCAGTGCATCCCGGGATTTCCAAGATGTATAATGACTTGCGAAAGACCATGTTCTGGCCAGAAATGAAGAGAGCTGTTAGGCACTATGTTACACATTGTGAGACTTGTCAAGGGTGAAGGTGGAGTGTTGGAGCCCGGGAGGATTATTACAGTCACTACCCATCCCAGAGTGAAAGTTCGAGGATATCTTCTTGGACTTCGTCCACGGGTTGCCTCGCTCGCGCTCTGGGAACGATTCAGTTAGGTGACTGTGGATCGCTTGACGAAGGTTGTTAGGTTCATTCCAATAAGGAAGGAGTCACATGTTGATGTTTTGGTGCGTCTCTTTGTGGAGCAGTTTGTGCGGTACCATGTGGTGCCCAAGACAATTGTCTTTGACCGCGATGGTCGCTTCACTTCCAAGGAATGGAGGGAGGTTCAAGCATATATGGGATCTCGCCTTACCTTTAGTACAACTTTTCATCCTCAGACCACGGCGGTACCCCGACTACGATTATGACCACGTCCACGGACAGGAGCAAAATATGGATGAGTTTGTGGCGGGTCACTCATTTGTGGCATCATCACACACGACGACGTGACCTAGGAAATAACATCCAAGAGAGCCCATAGCTGCAACAAATATACATGTCGACAGGATCACTTGATATGCATCAATCTGATGGTGAAATCATCCCTTTCAACCTACGGCCAGATCTGCTTCACATGATTGGAGCCGATAAGGCGAGAGAAGGTTGTTCGATCTCACTGAAGAAGAAGGATGTTGGAGTAGGAAGCAACACAATTACTGTGTCGACGGGAGAGAAATATCAGCTACGGCGGAAGAAGCTAAGGATAACAATGACGAAAGTAGCTACGACAAAACATCGGAGGCAGAAGAAGCTACACAAAATAGCGTCATAACAACATCAACAACATCAACGGTAGAGAAACACTAGCGGTGGTAGAGTATCAGACAGGGATGACGGAAAAAAATGGAGGCATCACAAGAGAATGGCGACGACGTCCTCCTCAATACCTGACTGACGGCGTCGTTCCTGCCAGGCGACCGCATGAGCGGTCCGAGCACCTACGGGCCGCTCAAAACAGCCGACGTAGAGAGCGGGCCGAATGATGGAGAGCGCATGCAGGAGAGAGCTGTGCGAGACGGGAGCGAGCGCGGCTAGGTTTTCTCGATTCGCTCCGATTCCAAGTTGAAATCAAAAAACCATAAAATGATATTAGAATCCCTTCACAGATTCCACTATTCTTACATATATAAGTAGAAAAAAAACACAAGGACCAAATTACCCCCGCAGTGAGAATGAAATAAGAAAGACGTGACTAATTACAACTAAGAATCCTAACCACTAACATCCATCACCTCCGCGCCACCCCCAACATACGTGGCCACCGTGACCCATTCTCCACCACAGAACTGGCCTGTACATTCACAACCAGCAATCATTCCACTAGTAACACTACCAACCCGCCAATGGTTGTAATCCTGTGGGTCGATACAATGACTCACATGAAGAATATGTTGGAACATTGGTTCAACATCTATTGATTTGAGAACAACAAATTCTAATCTGTATTTGATATACCTTTGCTTATGTTAATGTGCAAGTCTTATATGTAAAATAGAGAAAAGAACACTGAAGCATGCTCGTGACTTCCATTGACTGAAAATAAATGCCCACTACTACTGTTGGTAATAGGACTTATCGCAGGTGGTAGTTGAGTTTCCGAACGTCCAACTGTCAAGGAGCAGTTCCAAAGGACTTGACCGGAAACAAGGAGCGAGAATAGGTGCTAAATATAGAAGCCACATTTTGGTGCGCAAAAATATCATGCTACCGCGCAGTGAGAGATTTATCGCGCCACGCTATCTTTGCTGCCAGGGGCGGACCCAAGTGGAGGCACATGCGGGAAGGCGCACCAGTGTAAATTTTGAGAAAGTGGACTCATACTAGGCTTGTATGCAAGCAGTACCAAAAAATAGAAAATAAGCATGCATGCCACTGTCCAAGCAAAATATTGACCACTCCCATCCTTCTAGACCTGTATCCAGCATAGTCGTGTCCTAAAAGTTTGACCGGGCCGATCGGGCCCGGTATTTTGGCCAACCGGGCTCGGCTCGGGCTCAGCTTGAGCCGGGTCGAGCTTGGGCTCCCTCTCCCAATAAGACCCTTCAGGCCTGAGTACCAAATAGGCGGGATTAAAATCCCGCCTAATCATAGGCGGGATTTTAATCCCGCATATTTAGGCGGGATTTTTAATCCCGCCTAAATAGGCGGGATTAAAATCCCGCATATGATTAGGCGGGATTAAAATCCTGCCTATTGGCGGGATTTTAGGAAATCTTGCCTAATAGGCTCTAAAATCCCACCAATAGACGAGATTTTGCGCCTAGCTTGGTGCAGGGCCCAGACTAGGCCTGGTGCCCGGGCTTTGTCCGGCCCTGGCCGGGCACCGAGCCGGGCATCCAGCTAATATGGGGGCCTGGTAAGGCCCCCAAGCCCGGCCCTGGCCTGGGCCGGGCTTAGCCAGGCTTTTTCCAAGCCTGGGCCGGGAGGGCTTTCCGGGCTTGAGCTTTTTTCACACACTGATCCAGCATCATCAAAATAGAAAAAGGTAGACATATATAGCTATTGCGCAGTTATAACTTTTGAAGGGAAAAAATGACTACCGTTTCTAACATGCATCATTTTAAAATTTTAAAAAGAAATTGGTGTGACCATTTCTGATGTCTGATAAAGACTTCTTGGCCTCCAATGCCCTGATAACTTGCATCATTTTAAAATTTTTTTTTTGCTTTGGCTCATTTTGCCATTTTTTGCAAGTGTCATATTTTTTGATCCACATGCAAAATTTTGAATAATATTCTTTAATTTTTAAATAAAAATATATCAAAATTCTATCTTTTACTTGATGCTCCGGTCAAACGGAAATCCTAGTTCCGCCGCTCCTTGCTTCCTAATATGCCCTCGTCTTTTCCTAAATTTTAATGAAAGGAGTGGGAAATTAATATATTTGCATTCTGGCGCCGTAATAGGTCTACCATAAGTGGTAACCTGCAGAGCTCAAATTAAAGAGCATTCTGCTCTGTCTCTCAGATACACAATTATTTTGAGAGAGGTTTTGTCCAAGACGAGAACAAAGACTCCCCTGCGACGATTTCAAAACACTTGTAAGGCGAAGAACATCAAAGCACATTTAAGATGAAGAATAAGCACATTTACAATGACAAGCTCAGGTGTTCCTTCACATCATCTTCAGAAGTTCTTTCAGAGAGTTTTTTTTATTTCGGAAATATTTTATATTATCTCTCGTTGTATTTTCTCTTTTGTTTGGTTATCCTGTATGTTGAGAAATTCGTCTCTTGTGTAAGGCGACTAGGTCTTTTTAGGGCTTAGGATGATGATTTTGCCTCGTGTGTTAGGAGGCTAGGCTGAGGTAAAAGTCTAGCAGGCTTGAGACCTATCTGGAGATAGATGAACTAAGGCCACCCAGTTCAAGAGGTGAATCGGTATAGAAAACCAACAAAGTATTATTCATCGTCTTGATTTTCAGCGTTATGAATATCCAAGTTTTGTAATCATCCATAAATATATTTTGAACTTGTTTTTCTGTTGAACTTCAAAGCCCATTACCTCTTTTCAACCCGCTTTAAGAACACTATACGATCCAACAAGTGGTATTAGAGATAGGTTACTCCAAAAAAGTTTAATCATATGGAGTAATGGTATACCATGATCATGAGGGGCATGGAATTAGTCGTTCTCCACTTTTCACCGGGTCGAATTATAGTTATTGGAGGCCTAAGTTGAGATGTTTTCTAAAGACTAGATTTAAATGCTTGGACTTTGGTATAAAGACGTTATAGTTCACAAAGAAGTTGAGATTGTCTCCGCATGGAGATTGTTGAAGAAGTTGATGCTATGTAAATAAGGTTCACGAAGATTGTGAATGCTTCAAGATCTCTTGGAAAGTACTTCTCCAATGGGGACTTAGTGATGAAGATACTAAGATCTCTCCTTCCAAGATTCTTTCTGAAGTCGGCGCCATCGTCGAATCGCACGATCTGACCTGGCTTGAGGTTGAGAGCCTTATTGAGAATTTGAAACTCATGAGGTTGAACTAAAAATGCAAACTGAAGAATATCACAAATAGCCAAAGAAGAATTCGATGGCGTTGAAATTAATAAAAAAAAAAGTGGATGATGAAGATGATGCTGAAGAAAGCTTCTTTGTTAAGGACAGAAAAAGAATTCGATGGAGATGATGTTGATGAAAAAGAAGAATGCAATGACGTCTTCAAGCGGTTCATGAGGAATCTAGAAAAGGGAAACACCTTTTGGAAGTATATGAAGAAAAAAGGAGACAAAAAGGGATCTTGTTGCAAAATGACTAACTTCAGATAGCAAAAAGGGATCTTGGAGTGCTATCTATCACTGTCAGAAGATCGTA
The DNA here is from genome assembly GCA_039583875.1 of Platanthera guangdongensis. Lineage (NCBI taxonomy): Eukaryota > Viridiplantae > Streptophyta > Magnoliopsida > Asparagales > Orchidaceae > Platanthera > Platanthera guangdongensis. The sequence continues at coordinate 47,748,250 of CM077161.1, read as the reverse complement.
CACATCAGAAGTGCCCAAAGCACTTGGAGGACAAGGAAAAGCTTAACAGGAGGAAATAAAAGAAGGTATTGAAGGCTTCTGCTTGGGATGACACCTTTATGGAATCAAACGAGACAAGTTCAAGCGTTAATGGGGAGGCAAACATATATGTCATGTGAAAACACCTCTTTCTGAAGACAAATCAAGTGCCCATATCGATATTAAGGTCTGTTAGCATGCTAAGGACAAAGACGACTTGCGACACTTGGACTTGGGATGCTCCAAACACATGACATGCAATAAAGAGAACTTTCTTAGCTCGGAGGAAAAGAAAGGTGGGTTGGCAATCTTTGGAGATAATAACAAAGGAGGGATCATGGGAAGTGGTTAAGAGGGGCAATCTTTGGAGATAATAACAAAGGAGGGATCATGGGCAGTGGTTAAGTGGGTAACAACTCTTTCTCTACAACAATAACAATACTCATGCTTTGATCCCACTATAGTGGGGTCGTCTATATGGATCCTTTGTTTCCATTATGCCTTATCCTTAGTCATGTTGAAAATATCGTCCCCAAGATTTCCGATTTGAAGAAGGCCTCAAGATGACAATAAACAATTTATATTTGATGGTTGTTTTAGTTTTTTTTGTGACTAGTATAACTTAAGTGAATGACTAATGTATGGTTAGACACTTGGTCACCCAAACAAGATTTTGCCATTGTAATCTGTCAAGGAGTAAAATTCATATTGACCTCTGTACTAATTATATATTAGACATGTTACTATCATTGAGAAAAGTCATTAAGGCCACAAGGAATCAGAGGCAGGATCAGAATATTCACCAAGGAAAAATTCGACTAGATCGAGTTCATCACTAAGGAAAAGTTCGACTGCATCGACTTCTTGGCTAAGTAGAAGTTCGACTGCATCGACTTTATAATTAAGTAAAAGTTCGACTGCATCGACTTCTTAGCTAAGTTAAAGTTCGACAACATCGACTTTATAGCTGAGTTAAAGTTCAATTGCATCTACTTATTATCTATGTAGAACTTCTGTTGGGTATTGTATCTAAAATAGCACTGATTTGAAGAAGAGTTCCTTGAACTAAGTTGAATTGAGTTTGTATTTGATGTTGGTTTTAGTTATGTGTGGTGCAAGTCGTAATTGCCAAGTGAAAACCATTGTCAGGTTACAATGACTCTCCAAACACAGTTTTGTGCAATATAATTCCTCATTGTATAGAACATCGTGTTGACCCATGCATAATCTCTCTAATGGGGCGTACTTCATCTAGCATCACAAAAGAAGTTGTTCAGAAGTTACAAAATTTGGCCAAGTCATTTCATCGAGTGATTTCGTGAGGTCTTGTTAAATTCGTCGAGAACTCATGCAAGCACTCGTAGAATTTGTCGAGTACTTACGTGAGTACTCATGAAATTTGCCGAGTACTCTCGATAAGTCATGTTAACTGATTTAATGTTCCAGAGAATGGTTGAAGACTTAGCCAGTTCAAGTAAATTCATCGCATGCTCAACAAAATTCATTGAGTACTCTCGAGAGCTTTCAACTAATTCATCGAAAGGTCTCGTGAAGTCCAAACATCTCATACATGCTCTCTCTCAAGTATTTTCGGCTGGTTCATCGAGTGGTCTGGATTGTTCACGTGATGTCTCGACGAATTTGGAGAAACAATTTTTGTTCAATTTTCATTCTCATTTTGACGGCTTTACATATTTAGGTTTTTGCCATGTACAGTACACGTGGACGGTAAGACTAAGTTTGAATTCTAGCCATTAGTGAGGAATCACCTATATATAGTCAAGGGATATTATAGAAAACCCTAATTGTTGTTCTAATCGCAAATTGCCATTAACAATCGGGAATCCAAATTCAATTTCACGAAGAACTCCATCGCCGACAGCTCTCCCGATCAGCGATTCCTCCTGCAAAGAAAAGACTCGATTGATCTCAAGATTTCAGATTCACATACCTTCAGAGATCTGTCATTTCTCAGATCAGATCTATGTTCTTATATTTCAGATCCTTCTTCTTCAAGATTTCAGTCAAAGCTTTTACGCAACGAAGGACTGTTTTCAAATCTGAGAATTTTTTTTTTCAACAAATATTTTTCTTATTTCTTTGTAAAAGTTTGTTTTCTGAGTTTTTGTAGATCCGTGTTGAATGATCGAGTGTAGAGAGGTTGTTCTCTGAGATCGTAGGAGTTGAATACTCCGAGTGTAAGATTATTATAATCTGAGTTTTTGGTGAAGTAATAGAGTCTAGCCCGAAATGCTAAATAGGCAAGGCGAAAAAGTGGACGTACCCATCTTCGGGAACCACTATAAATCTGTGTCTGTGCTGTGCTGTGCTCTCTTATTTTGTGTGCTTTATTTAGATAAATTTTTAATTCTTCTAAGAGCTGCAAGACTCGCCTGTTCACCCCTTCTAGGTGATTTAGGTCGACAACTAGATACTTTCAATTGGTATTTGAGGCAGGTTGTTTGTTAAAAGGTTAACACCATGAACAGATCCTGATCTAGTTGTCAAAAGACAAACATGTCTGGAATGGACAAGTGCGAGGATCTATCCTCGATGAAGCGGCCTGTGTGCTCCAAAGAAAATTTCTCTATGTGGAAAGAAAGAGTAAAATTTTTCATGGAAGCTTGTGATCCCAGAATCTTCACAATTGTTGAGAAGATCCACATGTTCCTATGACTCCGTCAACAATTGATCCAAATCTAATGATTCCCCAAAAGTTGATGGACCTGAACAAAGATGAGATTGCTCTCATCGCTTTGGATAAGAAGGCGAAGAACATCATTGCTTGTACGATGGACGATTCAATGCTACAAAACTTAATCCACTGTAAGTCTGCTAAGGAGATGTGTTAATCTATGATTATTCTTATAGAAGGAACGAAGGAAGTCAGGGATGATAGGAAATCCCTCCCCAATCAGGAATATGAAGCTTTCAAGCAAGATAAGAGGGACACTCTTTCTGACTGCTACGAAAAGTTCTTTAAGATCGTCAATGACCTAAGAATTTATGGTCGTGTGTTTACTAACAGTGAACTTAATGTCAAATTCTTGAGATCCCTGATCAAAGAATAAGATATTAAGGTTTGTGCTATAAGGAAGTTTGTTAATCTGGCTAAGATAGAGCCACACAACTTGTTCGTGAAGCTATTTTCTCACGAGTACAACTCAGCACTAGAAAGGCAGAAGAAGAGGGAAGCATGACTTCAGTCAGAGAGAAGTCTGTAGCATTGAAGGTAGAAGGGTCAAGAAAAGGCATAGTTGTGTCGCCAACAAGGACATATGTTTCAAATGAACATGAATATTCAGACCCAAGCACCTCCAGTTCTGAAATATCATATGGAGAGTTTTTATTACTCTCCAGACAGTTTAAGAGAATGCTCAACAAAAGGAGGCGAATGAAAAATAAACCCTACTCTTCTGATTATAGAAAATCTCATTGTGATGGTGATCATCACAAGAAGAGCTAGAAGAATAGCGACATGTATAAATCAAAACGGAATAAACACGTTTCTTCTAACATTCTTTGCTATTGTTGTAATAAGCCAGTGCACATGATCGCGAACTGCCTACACAAAAAAAGAGGGAAGGATTCAAGAAAAAAAGAGAGATCCTTCAAAGACAAAGAAATAAGAAAAGAGCTTCATCGCTAAAAAGTCAAAGACTTTTAGCGATAAAGTCTCAAGTTAGTTAAGTACGAATGCAGAAGCCTATTTTGGGCTTATGACACATACTGACGAGGATAACTGCGACTCCCAATATAATGAGAAGGTAAATTCACATACTCTTCTCGCTGAAACTAATACAACATGCGATGGTCATGAAGACTACTCATCTGAGGAGGATTCAGACTTAATCGTACAACATTGAGCATTACTGAAGGGATTAACAAATGCCGTAAGGTGGTCAAATCTCAAGCCAAAGAGATTGTCTCTCTCAAGACATTGGAATCTGAACTGAGGGAGAAAATTGAGAGATTGACCCCTCTTAGAGACGAAATTCAATCCTTGAAAGTGGAACTGAAATGCTCTACTGAGCTAGTAAGTCTTAAAGAGAAGTTCATAGATGAATTGGAAGAAAATTTATTGAATGAAAGGAAGTTTGTAGAAACCTTGTAGAAGCCAAAGACTGTCCTTTCTCTCATTGATAGATTTTCAGCCTCTAAGGAGAGTGAGATTGGATATAATGCTGCTAAGGATAAAGGCAAGGCTCCTCAAAGTCAACCTTCCTTCAAGAAGGTAATCCTTCCGACAAATAGGTATGAACTTGAAACATCCTACGGTCATTTTGCTAGAGCAACATACATTGTCTTTAACAAGAATAACCAAGGATGGAGCTGTCATAGAAATCTTGGAACAAGTGCTCTCAAGACATCTCATGAAGAGATCATCCCTCAGCATTATGGTACATTCGTTCATGGATCAAGTGCTAAGAAAGCACCAAAGGTCAAACATGTTGCTAAAAAGACACATGAGAGAAAGAAGCCGATCACATGTTGTTCTCATGGGGCTTCTACTTATAGATCAGTAGCTACTGTCGGACCTCCCGTTCAAAAGGTGAGGCAGGAGAACAAAAGATGGTGCAACAGATTTAATTGTTGGTATTGTGGTAAAATTGGTCAATTCGTCATAAATTGTTGGTTCAATTCTAATAATTATAGTACTCCACGAGTTAACAATGGAAGAATGATCCCTCACAATGTTAACATTCATAGTGGTGTTCATCTAACAAGGAACCAAGGACCCAAATCTATTTGGATTCCTAAGGGTACTTAGTATGAGAATGCAGGTATGTCCAAAGGCCAACCAAAAATCCTATTTGATATTTGGACTGTGGATGTTCCAGACATATGACCGAAATAAGAAGCCTTCTAAAAAATTATACCTCAGTCAAAGACAACCCAAATGTTATTTTTGGCGGATCTGACAGAGGAATTACAAAAGGCTACAATATTGTTACCAACAATATAGTCTCTTTCACAGGCGTGGCTTATGTGATGGATTACAACATAATCTCATAAGCATAAGTCAATTATGTGATAAAGGATATATGATTGAGTTCTACATGGACAAATGTTTGATGAAGTCGTCTATTAAATCAGACACTATTTTATCAGGCACTCAGAGTAGAAATATTTTCTGTCTTAATTTTCTTTGCTTGAAGTCTTCTACACTAGTCTTTTTTTTTGAGAAAATATAGTGCATCTGTTTGTGATCAATGACACACGAGATTAATATATATTAATTTCAAAAATATAAGTATATTATTCTCTTACAACTTAGTGCGTGATGCACCCGATATTAAGTGCGTTAAAGAGAGACCGTGCCACATATGGCAAATGGGTAAGCAGACAAGGGCTACTTTTAAAAACATTATTGCCAAAGATTCTTCTAGATAATTATATCTTCTTTATATGGACTTATTCAGTCCTATGTCTGTATGCAGGTTAGAAGGTAAAACTTACACATTGGTTATTGTTGATGACTACTCACGTTTTGCATGAGCATTCTTTCTAAAACACAAGTCAAATACCTTTGACTCTTTCACTATCTTTGTCAAACAGATACATATTGAATTGAACTGCTTTGTGGTCAAAACAAATTCTCAAGAGAAAAGATAGATAATACATTAATTCTTAGGGAAGTAAAATGCAAGATCCTGCTAGTACAAATATATATCGATGATATTATATTTGGATTTACAGACGCCAACATTTGCAAAAAGTTTTCTAACATGATGCAAGAGAAGTTTGAAATGAGCAGTATGAGTGAGGTGAAGTATTTCTTAGGACTTCAGGTGCAGCAATCTGAAGATGGAATTCTCATCTCTCAGACGAAGTTCATCAAGGAGTTACTTAAGAAATTTGGAATGGAGAATGTAACCTCTATGATAACTCCAATGGGTTCAACTATGTCTCTAGACAATGATGATAAAGAGAAACCGTTTGATGAAACAAAGTATAGAAGCATAATTGGATCTTTGCTCTATCTCACTGCCAGTAAACCAGATATAACGTTTTCAACATGTGTCTGTGCTAGATTCTAGGTGAGCTCTAAGGAATCTTACTATATCGCTGCAAAGAGGATTTTGAGATACCTTAAAGTCATACCAAATCTTGGCTTATTGTACCCAAGAAGTAATAATTGCGATCTAATTGGTTTTCTAGATGCTGACTTTGCAGGAAGCAGAGATGACAAGAAAAAACTTCCGAAACTTGTCAATTCTTTAGAAGGAGGCTTATTTCATGAAGTAACAAGAAACAAAATTGTGTGACAATTTCTACTGCTGAGCCGGAGTACATCTCTGCAGACAGTTGTTGCGCACAACTTTTATGTATATGAAATCAACTTGAAGATTATAACTTGAAGTTGAAGGAGATTCTAATGTTCTGCGACTCATCCAATGCTGTAGTAATTGTTAACAATCCAGTTTCTCACAGCTAGACAAAGCATATCGAGATATGGTATCACTTCATGCGGTAGCATGTAGAGAACAAAGGCATCAATCTGTGTGCTATGCCTTAACAAACAAGGAGGTTGCAGATATTTTCACAAAGCCACTTGATGAAGCCAAGTTCACTTTCTTCAAAATGGAACTTGGAATGCTCAACAAAGGATCATGAAGCGCCGAAGAAATTCTCCTCAAGTTCACGCAAGTACTTGTGAAATAAATCGGAAAAACTTACGTGGTTTTGACGAATCAACATGATATTTCGACAAATCGACGAGTCTTCACCAGTCCTTTCGACGAATTAGACGAGTACTTCCGCGAGCATTCGATGAATACACTTATCCGAACTTTCTTTTTATTGGATCCGAAGAATCTTTCTCGAATATTCAGGTACACGCCCCTTCATTTTTCACTATATATATATATATATATATATATATATATATATATATATATATATATATATATATATATATATATATATATTTTTCAAAGGGAATTCCGAGACTTCACGAAACCCTCCATCGAAAGTGTGCGCCGACTCTTCATTTTTCCACCGATCGTTTGTCGTCTTCCCGCCGAATCTTTGGCAGTTCTCAGAATGGCACAAAGGGGAGCATGAAATCTTCAAGTTGGAGGACATCTAGTTTGATCAGAGTTTGCTAGCACTTACGACGAATTCCATAACATTATTTTCCTACTAGAAACAGACGGACTGTCGTTCGTTCTAGAGAAGGAATGTCACGTTCTGGACAGAGAAGTTCTTGAGTTCTATAAAAATGCAAAATTGAAACTTGAAGGATCCTTGATCAAGACCAGCGTTCGGAACTTTGAGGTTCGGATGAAGCTGAAATATCTCAATAAATTTCTGAGAATGTCCGAGGTAGAGGAAGAAGATGAACTTATTGATGCATACTTCAACAATGCCCTTTCCTTCTGTCATTTGGAAAAGAAATATACAACAATTCGACGGAAAGAGATGAATGACGAAGACAAATTGTTAATCGATATTCTTGGGAAGGTGTTCTTGTGCAAGACCGGGTCTCACGATTATGTTTCAGGAGATATGCTCAGATTGCTGCCAGTAGTTATTTGTAGAAAAAGGATGAACTAGGGAATAGTTATTTTTGATAGAATAAAGGCCTACTTCACGACACCCAACTTTGGGTGAATCACCACATTCTACCTCAACCAACCAGACAAGAATCAATTTGATATGTCCACTGGTATGCATATTCATCACCTTAAGAAGATAGACACTTCAATTTTTGCTAGATGGGAACAGAGAATTCCCAGTCATGGGGCAGATAGAGAAATGGGTGAATGTTATGGTATGTAGGAGATAGTCAACCCTGTATCCGTGGAGAAGGATGTGCCTTCAACCCCCATGAAGCAATTGAAAATGTTGGTGCAGTGGCTGAGGGGGAGAACATAGAAGATATAGCTGATGAGATTGCTGAATTACCTACTGTTCAACAAGAATCTCATGCTGAATACGAAGTCCTGGTTGAGAAAGAACTTCCAGTAGAGGCTGAGGGGGAGCTATTAGTATAAGGCTCTCTCCAAGAGGACCTCAATACAGTAAGAGCCTCTTATGAGGGGGAGGTTATTGGAGAGCCTTCCATCCAAGAGCCTTTGGCACCAAATCTTGCACTGACTCTGGTAAGAGGAAAACAAATTGTTGTGGAGCCTGAGTTTGTAGTGATCAAATCTGCTCCATCTCCACAGCCAGCCGCCTCCAGCACCAACTTTGAATCAAACTCTTTCGGATTTCAGGAGACCAGATCTCAATGTGATAGTGCCCCTCCTTCAGATGATTCTCTATTAAAGTCAATAGAAGCCCTGCTAGTAAAGCAGAAAGACCACTTTGACTTTTCATTGAAACAAGTTTATCGCAAAGTAGGTCAAGTGGAAAAAGATCTGAATAATGGACTGGCTCTGGTAAATCACAATATGGACTAGTTGAAGAATTTCTTGACTGGCTGACTGACTCAAGGTAGGAAAGCTATAGACCATGTAATTCTGGGCATTGGTGATGTTTATAATGAGGAAGTTCTCCTATTTAAAGCAAATGATGATATGATACACTCGCATGATGCGAGCATGCATTATATTGAAAGAAAATGGGAGAATATAGGGAGGAAATCATCCAAACCCTTACCGAAGAAGTCAGAGAGGGGGAGAAAAAGTTAAGAGCAAAATAGATAAGCTGAATAGAGATGTGTGCAACCAAGTGCACCACGTAAATGTTTATTGCTATGAGAATATAAAGTGGCTGCATGAGAAGATAACATGGGCTGCTCTAGTTCAATTTCCACCTCAATTTTCACCTCTAGAGCACCCTGTTGAAGGTTCAGAGCCTGTAGAGCAACCTGTTGAAGGCTTAGAGCCGTATGCACCTCCCATGCAATATACTCAAGTTTGGTCTAATTCTACTGAGGTAGAGATCATTGGAGAATCTTCCGGACCTCATCTTAAGAGAAGAAGATATGGGGAAGGTCCATCGACCAGCAAATCAGATCCTAATAGAGAACCTGCTGAAGTTTGGAGTCCTATCTCAACAGGAATTATTTTGGACACCTTCAGTTTGGTTGATTTAACAAATGAGGAATCAATGAAATATTACAGTAGAGAAGAATAGAATAAGCACGAAATTTCAAATGTGAAGAGGAGACTCCACTTCAGAAAGCATGGAAAGTCTGATCCCCCTCCTCCTCCATCAAGATATTATCCCAAGCCTAATCCATACTTTAAAAGATAGCATGAAAAGAGCAAGGGAGAGGTGCAATTCTAAGACAGTTATTTCTTTATGATCAATTATGTTGTGAATGTCTTGGAATGACACAAGAAACACTTATATTAATATTATTATATTGTTGATCTCTGTTATATTATTTTTTTGTCATTTCAGTGTTTCTTGTATGCTTTATTTTCTGTGCAATTCAGCTTAGTATATGGGAGTTCTGACTTCTTTAAATAGGAGGAGATTATTGAGTATTGTATCCACAATATCCCTGACTTGAAGAAGTGTTTCTTGAACTAAGTTGAATTGAGTTTGTATTTGATGTTGGTTTTAATTATGCGAGGTGCAAGTCATAATTTCCAAGTACAAACTATTGTCAGGTTACAATGGGTCTCCAAACACATTTCTGTGCAATGTAATTCCTCATTGTATAGAACATCGTATTGACACATGTGTAATCTCTCTAATGAGGTGTACTTCATCTAACATCACAAAGGAAGTTGCTGTTCAGAAGTTGTAGAATTTGGCTAATCTAACATCACAAAGGAAGTTGCTGTTTAGAAGTTGCAGAATTTAGCTAAGTCATTTCGTCGATTGATCTCGTGAGGTCTCGTTAAATTCGTCGAGAACTCACGTAAGCACTCATAGAATTTGTCGAGTACTTACGCGAGTACTCGTGAAATTCGTCGAGTACTCTTGAGAAGCCATGTTAACTGATTTAATGTTCCAAAGAATAGTTGAAGACTTAGCCAGTTCAAGTAAATTCGTCGTGTACTCAACAAAATTTGTCAAGTATTCTTGAGAGCTTTCAGCTAATTCGTCAAAAGGTCTCATGAAGTCCAAACATCTCACACAAGCTCTTTCTTAAGTATTTTTGACTGGTTCCTTGAGTGGTCTAGATTGTTCACGTGATGTCTCGACGAATTTGGACTTAAAATATTTTCATTCAATTTTCATTCTCGTTTTGACGGCTTTCCAAATTTAGGTTTTCGCCATGTACAATACATATGGACGGTAGTACTAAGTTCGAAATCTAGTCGTTAGTGAGGAATCACCTATATATAGTCAAGGGATATTACAGAAAACCCTAATCACCGTTCGTAAATTGCCATAAACAATCGGGAATTCAAATTCAATTTCACGAAGAACTCCGTCACCGATAGCTCTCCCGATCCGCAATTCCTCCTGCAAAGAAATGAATCGATCGATCTCAAGATTTCAAATTCATATACCTTTATAGATCTGTCGTTTCTCAGATCAGATCTTTGTTCTTATATTTCAGATCCTTCTTCTTCTTCAAGATTTCAGTCAAAGTTTTCACATAACAAGGAAGGACTGTTTTCAGATATGAGAAAGAAGATTGTTTTCCAACAAATATTTTTCTAATTACTTTGTAGGAAGTTTGTTCTTTTGAGTTTTTGTAGATCCATGTTGAAGGATCGAGTGTAGAGAGGTTGTTCTCCGAGATTGCAGGAGTTGAATACTGAAAAGTCTTTAATTCAAGGATAGCTAAATCACCTAGAGGAGGGGGGGGGGGAGTGAATATGTTATTGGTCTCCTTTTTGATTTCTTAAAATTTTCTTCTTTAAGAGCTTTGGATTTAGGTTATTTTATGCTTTCAAGATGTACACGACCTGCACAAAGAAAAACAACACAAAAAGCACACAGTGATTTATAGTGGTTCCCCAACTGAGTACATCCACTTTCCCTCCCGCCTATCCAACTATCTTGTTGGAGTAGGCACTTCTCCAAAACTTCCTTCAAAGAGCTTACATCTCAGATCTCGTAGGACCTCACAGGTCACACAGACCTACCACTTAGGCACTAAGCCAAACCACATGTCACAAAAACCTTTTATTTGGCACTAAGCAAACCACAGGTCACAAAGACCTTACACTCGGCACTAAGACAAACCTCAAGTCACAAAGACCTTATAGCTCAGATCCACACTTGGATCCTACAGGATGAAGGTGGGTTGGTGGATATTCTTGACACAAGGGATGTTTCTCTGTGTCAAGCTTATTGACTGAGATAAACTAAGTCCAATAATGACTATAGGAATTTATTTCCTGAGTCCGCCTTCACTGAACTAAAAAGTACTTAGTCCTAACTACTTCCATAGCAACAAGTATTTACTTGAGCTAGAAGTTACATGCAGAGTAATGTTCTGACTCTTTCTGAACTGAGCCTGAAGCTCAGCCCTAACTGCTACTTCACAGTACCAGGGATTTTTCCTGCTGGTCAGTGAAGTTACTGCAGCTAATTGCTGCTACCTAAGCTGAGAAAATCTCATCTCTAACTTTGCAGATTAAGATAACTCTGCCGTTTATTCCTTTCCTGGGCTGAGATGATTCAGCCCTGACTTTGACTCCTGATGAAAAGCCCCCTAAGTCTTCTTTCAGATCTCTGCTTCTTCAAGCTTCTCATCTTCACAGCTTCCAGATTAGAATCTTCAGGATGCTTGTACAGCTGGAACTGTGGGGCCCTTGGATGCTTCCTCTTTCCTCAGAGAAATACTCTGGACTAACTTTATGGTACAGATGAAGATCACACCAGCTATCTTGCTGTTGACGATGTTGATATCAACTGCTAACTTGCTCTTTGTCTTGCTGAATTGAGCTTCCTTTACTTCGGCACCACAACAATGGGGGAGAAGAAGAACTGCCTGATTGCTTTTTCCCGAAGACTGTCTTCCTCAGTACGCCTCTTTCCTTTTATTGGTTTTGACCCAACAGCTCTTGAGCAGTGGGCCCGACACATTTAATGGCCAGCAGCAAGCATGTTTTAATGCCAACTATTGTACATTAGTGATGGCGTGCCCCTCCTCCACCATTTGAAGACGATGCTGACGATGCTGATGATGATCCGGTTGATAAGGCAATACAACTCAAGGATGTGAGGCGGCACGATGACGCTAACGGAAGGCTACGCTACAACCTCTGCCCGCGGCGTGCTACCGCCACTGCAACGCATTAGCCTTATTTATTTCCTTTCTTGCACTCTATTTTATATTTGGAATATAAAATTATCCTATGTTTAAGTGATAATTTTATATTCATTGCATGTTTTATTATTTTTAATTTAAAACATTTTTCATGTTGGTGTGCCTTTAGCCATTCGGATGGATGCGATTACATCTCCATCATGAAGGGCTAAGGCTTGTTTGTAACTCCTATATAAGGAGGCTTTGTTATGAGATCATTAGACAAGAATTAACCCTAAACTCTCATTGAGAAATTCGGCCAAGAGGAGGACTCTCCAAGCCGCCACCCCCCCTTGGTTGTGGTGTGAAACCGCCGCCCCCTTGCTCCCTCCATCCGTTCGGTGCGACTCCGGCGCGGCTTCCTTCGGTGCGACTCCTTGGAATAAGGTTGCAAACCCTTCGGTGTGACGCCGGTGGATCCGTGGAGAGAGTGATTCTCCCACAGTTATCTTGTGTGAAAGCTTTCCGGTTGGGTAATCTCTTCCCCCTCCCTTGTGTGATTTCTTCTCTTTAGTTGTGGTGGTTTTCGCAAATCGTTTTCTCCGGATCGTTAATTTAATCGCTGCAAGTTTTTGAATCGAAATCGCCGTTGCAAGACTTTTTATTTCCGGATCGGGTGGATCCTATTTGCCTGAGCGGATCTTGGCCTATAGCCTTGGTCTTGTTCTCAAAAAGGAGTGGCAACCTTTGTGTTTTCTTGGGGAATATTCCGACTCAAATTTCCGATCGTTGTTTTCGAGTCGACCATTCCTCCTTTGTTGTTTGTGCTGCGTTCTTGTGACGAGGAACTATTGTGGGCGATAGGTGCTGTGTAGGTGCGGTAGATCTACGACGTGTAGAGCGGAGATAGAGCGTTAGCTTCGTGGAGATCTCCGATCCGACATCCCTACATCAATTTGGTATCAGAGGCGGTTGTTTCAACTTTCACGTTGCAAACATCCTCTCCGCGTTCCTTGTTGGAGATCGGATCGTTAGAAAATCAAAAAAAAAATATTTTCTGTGGTCTGCCAATAGTGGGATGAAATCTTTATTTTTCAGCAAAATTTTAAACAAAAAATTGTTTTAACGATCTACGTGTTATTCACATTGGGAATATATAGAAATATCTTATTTTCAACATAGCTACAGCCCTAGGAAAAATCATCTTTCCAAACTTTTACAAAACCTGAATGCGCACTAGGCTCGGATCGGAATATTCGACTCCGTCTACGTCTAGGATGGCTGCGGATGAGCGTGGGGATACCAACACCGAGGCCATAGCAGGTCTGTGAAACGAAATAACGAAACTTAGAGACATGTTAACACAGATCCTAAAAAACCAAGCTAGGCCACCCCCGCCACCCGTTAATGTTGACCGGCCCAACCGGCACCAACATAACTTTGATTCGGATTCTGATGGGGACTCTCCGCGGGTGCCCCCTAGCGGACACCGCCCCGAGCGAGACTTTGACATTACTAGGGCCATTAAGATAAATGCCCCCACTTATGATGGCATGGGAGACCCCCAAAATCTTCCTTAACTGGACTGTGGATATGGAGTGTTACTTCGAGTGGCACAACCTGACGGATCCCCAAAAGGTCCAAGTTGCTCGGATGAAGTTAACAGGTCGTGCAAAGACGTTCTGGCTGAATGAGGAGCGAAGATTAGGAACCGGACACGGAGACCCCCTTATAGGTTGGCCAGTAATGAAGAACCTGTTGACCGATCAGTACGTTTCTGCATACCATCGGACACAAATGTTCGATGAGCTTGCCACTCTGTGGCAGGGCTCCAACTCGGTAGCTGAATATATGGGTGAACTTAAGGACCGTATGGTGCGATGTGACCTTAGGGAGATCCCTGAAGTCACTTTATCTAGATTTCGAAAAGGCCTTCACCCCGATATCCAAAAGAAGCTCTTGCGATATGGGCATACAGACTTGAACACGACTTTCAATGCCGCCTTGGACATTGAAAAACACCTAGCCTCTGAGGCTCACTCCCGTTACGCTCATGCGAAGAATAAGTCCACCACAGGGGCATCTTCTTCCACATACCCTGATAAGGGAAAGTTCAAATCCACCGAGTCGAAGTCAATCGTGATCACCGCTAGGAACACCAAGAACCCTGCGAGTGAGCGTGTACCTATAGGGAAGGTTAGCAAGGCGAACACCACTTGTTACTCTTGCGGCATTCAAGGCCACTATGCTTACGAATGCCCAACAAAGACGAAAACTCTAGCCTTATTAGAGCCAACTACCGACCCTGACGATTATGTATTCGAGGCTGCAGAGGAGAGTGACCCCGAAGGAGTCCCTAGTGACTTAGAGGACGATCACCCCCTTATGGTGATGCGTTGTATTTTGACCACTCCTCGTCCATTAGATGATTGGAAGAGGACGAACATATTTTCTCTGATTTTTAAGAGTGGTGAGATGCTTTGCAAGCTAATTGTTGATAGTGGTAGCTGCGTGAATGTCGTATCTGAGAACACCGTTGCACGTATGTCCTTGAACACGGAACCACACCCGACCCCATATCAGGTCGCTTGGATCAACAAGATCTCTGTACCCGTTACCAAGCGATGCCTGGTCCCACTCTCCATCAAATCCTACATTGATGAGGTGTGGTGTGATGTCCTTCCGATAGACGCTTGTCATGTGTTGTTAGGCCGCCCTTGGCTATACGACCGTGATGTTACACATTTTGGTAGAGCCAACACTTATGAGTTCAAATTCAATGGCAAAACCATCACTTTTAAGCCAACCATCCCAAAGGAGCCCATAGTCTTGGCTAAGGACACCACTATTCCGGTAGAATGGAAAACATTGAATCTAGTTGGTAGGAAAGAGTTTGAGAGGGATCCGTTCTTTGATGGAATCATGTATGCGCTAGTCCTCCTAAGTGCGAAGCCCGATTCTAGCATTTTGGATGAGTTACCTAGTGAGTTACGGGTACTATTGGAGGAGTATAGGGACGTGTGCCCGGATGAGTTGCCGCCCACGTTACCCCCGCTTAGGAATATCCAGCATGCGATAGATCTCATCCCGGGGTCTTCCTTGCCAAATCAGCCCCATTATCGAATCCACCCCGCAGCTCACCTGAAGTTGCAGTCTCAAATAGAGGGCTTGCTAGCGAAAGGTTTTATTAGAACTAGTATGAGTCCATGTACTGTACCAGCTCTACTTGCCCCCAAAAAGGATGGTACATGGCGGATGTGCGTTGATAGCCGGGCTATCAACAAAATCACCATCAAGTATAGGTTCCCCATTCCACGCATAGATGATTTGTTGGATGTCTTGTCTGGAGCCACCGTATTCTCCAAATTAGATCTCCGGAGTGGCTATCACCAGATTAGGATACGAGAGTGCGATGAGTGGAAGACAACATTTTAGTCAAAGGATGGTCTGTACGAATGGCTTGTGATGCCCTTTGGGTTGTCCAATGCGCCTAGTACCTTCTCCCGGATGATGACACCTGTCTTTCAGCCATTCATGGGGAAGTTCGTTGTCGTCTACTTTGACGATATTCTGATTTATAGCACCTCTACTACCGAGCACATCTCCCACATGAGAGTGATCCTTTCCACCCTGTGGAAGGAAACTTTATTTCTCAATCTTAAGAAATGCACTTTCTATGTCTCGGAGGTAGAGTTCTTAGGCTATATAGTCGGCTCTGAGGGTATTCGAGTCGATCCGTGCAAGGTTCAGGTCATTAAGGACTGGCCCGTGCCAACCACCCTACGTGAGGTGCGTAGTTTCCATTGGTTAGCCACGTTTTATCGCCGTTTCATACGAGACTTCAGTAGTATTATGGCGCCTATCACAGACTGTATGAAGAAGGGAGAGTTTACGTGGACGAAGTCCGCCACCCATGCTTTTGAACGAATCAAGGAGCTTATGACTGAGGCACCTGTCTTACGTCTACCTGACTTTGCTAAAGTCTTTGAGCTCACATGCGATGCGTCTGGGGTAGGGATTGGAGGTGTCTTGAGCCAGGAGGGCCATCCCGTTAGTTATTTTAGCGATAAGTTGTCCGGCCCTAAGCTGAATTATTCAAATTACGATAGGGAATTTTATGCTGTAGTCCGATGTCTACACCATTGGAGGCACTATCTCCTCTCCAAGGAGTTTGTGATCCTCTCCGATCATGAGGCTTTACGTTTCATCAACGTCCAGCATAAGATCAGCCCACGACACGCTAAGTGGGTCGCTTTCTTACAAGGTTACACGTTTAATCTCAAGCACCTTAAGGGAGCTGATAACCGAGTCGCGGACGCCCTTAGTCGTCTTACTCTTTTACTCACCTCTATAGAAGTACATGTTGTGGGATTTGAGCGGATTAAGGATGCGTACGCCACGTGTCCTGACTTCCAGGACTTCTATCTATCTGCCCAGGATAGCTCCCCCATGACGATATCTGCATACGTCATCAAGGACGGTTACCTGTTTAGGAACAGGAGCTATGTATTCCGCAGTCATTGTTACGACTACATATCATATGGGAGTTGCATAGCGGAGGGTTGAGTGGCCACTTCGGTAGAGATAATACCATTACGTTAGTCGAGGACAAATTTTATTGGCCAAAACTTAAGGTTATGGTGGGACAGGTAGTGAGTAGCTGCCGCACATGTCAGGTGTCTAAGGGTAGTAAGACCAACGTAGGTTTATATACACCCTTGCCTATTCCCTCCATGCCTTGGGTAGACGTTAGCATGAATTTTGTATTGGACCTCCCCATTACTCTACATCGTCACGACTCAATTTTTGTAGTTGTGGATAGGTTTTCAAAGATGGCTTATTTCATCCCGTGCAGTAGGACAAATGATGCGTCTCACGTCGCTAAACTTTATTTTAAAGAAGTTGTTAGTCACCGTGGAGTGCCAAAGACCATAGTATCGGATAGGGACGTAAAATTCACTAGTTATTTTTGGAAGACTCTTTGGATATTAATGGGAACAAAATTATTGTTTTCCTCTGCCTATTATCCCCAAACTGATGGGCAGACGGAAGTGGTTAATCGGAGCTTAGGAAATTTGTTACGATGCCTTGTGAGTGATCACAAGAGCACTTGGGATCTTCTCCTTCCCCATGCCCAATTAGCCTACAATAATTCCAAGAATAGGTCTACGGGTCTGTCTCCAAATGAGATTGTCCACGGGTATAAGGCTCCTGTGCCGCTTGACTTGGTGTCGTTGCCCCCAACGTACAAGGCAAGTCAGTTGGACAATCCTTCGCCCAACACATCCATGATTTACATGCACGTATACGGGCCACCTTGACTACGCAATACGACTCTTATCAAGCGCACATTAATTTACATATGAGAGTATCAGACTTCAAAATTGGCGATCTAGTTTTAGTCCGTTTGGTTCCCGAACGCTTGCTAACTGGCACCGTTAAAAAGTTAGCACCAAAGCGCGCCGGCCCTTTTCGGATTATTAAGAAGTTAGGTGACAACGCTTTCGTTTTGGACTAGCCTGCTGATTGGGGTATCTCCCCCATTTTTAATGTTTCGGATTTAACGATGTTTGTGTCACCACAACAAGAGTTGATTTCTTTGTCGTCTTCTTCTCCCACTCTAAATTCTCATGGGTTGGGGAGTGGTAGTACGGATGATCTCTCTCTTTCGGTCCCCACAGGTATATCATCGGATGGTAAGTTGCTTTCTTTCTTGCCTACTGCTAATATGTTCCCCAGGTTTCCACGGACGTTTTCCACTCCAGAGATGATACTTTATGCTGAGCCTGTTACCACTGCTGATGGAGACACCCACCGCTTTCTCATCTGTTGGCGTGATCGACCCCCTTCGGATGACTCTTGGGTACTCGAGACGGAGCTGCAAAGTTTGGATGCCGCTCTCCTTCACCGCTATCGCTTGGACCACGCAACGGAGATGCGTGCATTTGAGCGGGGGAGGATTGATGGCGTGCCCCCTCCTCCACCATTTGAAGATGATGCTAACGATGCTGATGATGATCCGGTTGATAAGGCAATACAACTCAAGGATGTGAGGCGGCACGATGACGCTAACGGAAGGCTACGCTACAACCTCCGCCCGCGGCGTGCTACCGCCACTACAACGCATTAGCCTTATTTATTTCCTTTCTTGCACTCTAT
This sequence comes from Platanthera guangdongensis, assembly GCA_039583875.1. NCBI lineage: Eukaryota > Viridiplantae > Streptophyta > Magnoliopsida > Asparagales > Orchidaceae > Platanthera > Platanthera guangdongensis. Next base: position 47,729,961 of record CM077161.1, on the reverse strand, counting down.
TTTATATTTGGAATATAAAATTATCCTATGTTTAAGTGATAATTTTATATTCATTGCATGTTTTATTATTTTTAATTTAGAACATTTTTCATGTTGGTGCGCCTTTATCCATTCGGATGGATGAGATTACATCTTCATCATGAAGGGCTAAGGCTTGTTTGTAACTCCTATATAAGGAGGCTTTGTTATGAGATCATTAGACAAGAATTAACTCTAAACTCTCATTGAGAAATTCGGCCAAGAGGAGGACTCTCCAAGCCGCCACCCCCCCTTCGTTGTGGTGTAAAACCTCCGCCCCCTTGCTCCCTCCATCCGTTCGGTGCGACTCCGACGGGGCTTCCTTTGGTGCGACTCCTTGGAAGAAGGTTGCAAACCCTTCGGTGTGGCGCTGGTGGATCCGTGGAGAGAGTGATTCTCCCACAGTTATCTTGTGTGAAAGCTTTCCGGTTGGGTAATCTCTTCCCCCTCCCTTGTGTGATTTCTTCTCTTTAGTTGTGGTGGTTTTCGCAAATCATTTTCTCCGGATCGTTAATTTAATCGCTGCAAGTTTTTGAATCGAAATCGCCGTTGCAAGGCTTTTTATTTCCGAATCGGGTGGATCCTATTTGCCTGAGCGGATCTTGGCCTATAGCCTTTGTCTTGTTCTCAAAAAGGAGTGGCAACCTTTGTATTTTCTTGGGGAATATTCCGACTCAAATTTCCGATCGTTGTTTTCGAGTCGACCATTCCTCCTTTGTTGTTTGTGCTGCGTTCTTGTGACGAGGAACTATTGTGGGCGATAGGTGTTGTGTAGGTGCGGTAGATTTACGACGTGTAGAGAGGAGATAGAGCATTAGCTTCATGGAGATCTCCGATCCGACATCCCTACATCAATTAGGTCTACAGCAACATTTGTCGCGTGTTGTAGCCATCCTGCCACTAATTTAAAATATGTTGACTTGTTGACTTGCTAACGTTATCAGCTATGGACTTAGCAAAAAATCAAGCAACATTAGCATAGGCGTTGAGTGAGTAATCATCACTCAACGCCAAAACACTTAGACAGATTTATGTCTATCTAGGCATTGAGAGCGTTGATGTGAGCAAGCCTCACTCAGTGCCTTTTGTCTTAGCCAAAATCTTCCTACTTCTCTGGCGTTGAGAGCGTTGAGTGTGACTTCATCACTTAATGCTTTTTGCCTTAGAAAAGTTTTCTGCAACTTAGGCATTGAGAGTGTTGAGTGAGCACTCTTCACTCAACGCTTTTTGCCTTAGCCAATTTTCTGCCACTGCAGTATCTTATGCGTTGAGAGAGTTGAGTGAGCATGCCTCACTCAACGTTTTTTGCCTTAGCCAATTTTCTCTGTTTGAAAACACTGGCTTAACTGTCTCAGCACTTTCTTATTCTCTGCTGAGACAAACACTTGTCTCAGCGGTTATGCTGAGACAAGCACTTGTCTCGGCGATTATGTTGAGACAAAATCTTTCTCTTAACTCTAGGCATTGACTAACTCAACCTGCCTTTCTCTGAACTGAGTTCGACGAATTGTGAACTAATCTCGACGAACTTTGAATTCAGTTCGACGAATTCTAAACTGAGCTCGACGAACTCAGAATCTCAAACTCTAATTTTAGCTCGACGAATGATGAGCTCAGCTCGACGAACTCTGAACTTAGTACGACGAATTTTGAACTAAGCTCGACTAAGTTGAACTTACAGCCTTTTTGCTGTGATTTTAGCTCGACGAATGGTGAGCTCAGCTCGGCGAACTCTGAGCTTAGTTCGATGAATTTTGAACTAAGTTTGACTAAGTTCAACTTACAGCCTTTTTGCTGTATGGAGTTGAGTGTGTCTTCATCACCCAACGCCAAACTACTTAGCCATATTTCTAGCTTACCAACATTCTTTCTTACCTCTGGCGTTGAGTGAGATTGCTTCACTCAACGTCTGTGGACTTAGCTGCAATGCCAACTGCTCCTTGACTTCTGGCATTGAGTGAGCTTACCTCACTCAATGCCTGTGGACTTAGGAAAATTCCCGCCTTTCCAACACCTTCTCTTGGTGTCCACCTTTCTGGCTTATGATCACCTGCCACATCATTTAGACAATCTATCTAGACTTGTTCCATGGAACATCCTGCATAAGATGAGCTTAAACAACATCAAATTCAACTATGCTCTTAGTGTTGATGGAGATGCCTCTTCAAATCCAATCTAGGGAACATTGTGGGTAATGAACCCAACAATCTACCCCTATTTGAATAAGACAGAACACCCAGCAATACTAAGAGACATTAACATAATAGACAAAATAAATTCATGCAGTTGTAGAATATAATCTGCTACAACTGCTAGCTTATGCTATATTTATTTAATGTGCTCCATTAAATTGTATTGCCTCAAAAAGTTAAGTCAATGCATCCTCATACTACTTGAGCAATTATTCAAGTAATATGAACTCTTCTTTCTACCACTTAATATTTAAATGGAGCACCACTAGAAGCACTTACCTCAAAATATGCACTGACACAGCTATGACTTAACCTGTAGTCAGTTATTGCATTTCTCATTTCTCATACTACTTGAAAAGATTCAAGTAATATACACTGACTCAACATGACCTAGTCATGTCAAGTAATGTTTCTATATCTCCCCCTTATGTATTGCTACACTTCTCTCCCTTTCCGTCCTCTTCAATAGGAATATCTATTGAGGGAGGAGAAATGATTGTGGGGGAGATTATCTCTTGATCATAGTCAAAGTCCTATGTTGATCACACTAAGGAAATTATCCTAGTGATCAATTTACAAGATTATGAGTCATACCTTTTGTGTTGATACATTGAAACCACACAACACTATATCACTTGAACTTGCAGCACACATAGTTCAACTTACCGATGTTTTATCTACAAAATCAACATCCACTTGTGGTGATATCATTGATACACCACATCACTGTAGTCCGTTGGAACTTGAGTGAACCATGGAGACACTTGAGCTGGCTGCAAGTTGTTCCTCTTCTCATAATATCCCCCTTGGTATGTGTATTGTCCTTAAGACAAACTGATCAGCAGTTGTGACAATTGATCTACTGCAGTAGCTGCCTGCTCCCCCTCAACTGAGGCATCCTTTGTTAGATTCTTGGTAGAAATTTTAGTCTGTGCCAGTCTGGATACCACATGATGGTCGTAATAGTCTTAATGTCACATCAAAGACTTATCTACCTGCAAGAAAAGTAAATCCTGCAACACAAACTAGAGTTTAGAGCTGCTGAAGCTTTCCTAAGTTCCACATACCCAACTCAACCTAGAGGGCGTAAAACTTGTCTTCATCTAGTGGCATGTTAAACATGACAACCACTTGTCAGTCAGGACAAACTCAGGATTGAGTTCTTCCTTATGCTCCCAAACTTATTGACACTTAATCTACATATGCATAGTCCTGCTATGTTATACAAGATTCCTAGCAACTTAGATTACACTTGTAGAATAACAATATAAAGAAGTTCTACTTATTTGGAGGTTATGGTTCTGGAGCTTTAGCAGGATTCTCAGCAGTTGATCACAACAGCTTCCTTGCACCATGATCACTTCTTGTTGAGCCAGGTCTTTTTCTTTCCTTTAGCAGCAGACTTGCCTCTGGCATCTGCTTTCTGTTCAAGCCACAATGACCCTTTTTGCATTGGCAACTCAAACTTCCTTCTCCTCCTAGATCATTGCCTTCATCCTTGATCATGACCAGTTACCACTCCCATAGTGATTGTGTAACACCCCGAAGTTCTGGGTCAATTTGGGCTAATTTGTGTTCAGGCATGGGTGACACGGCCTGGGACACGGGCGTGTCCCAGTGCGTGTCAGGCCTGGGTTGTGTCGAGTCGTCAGGTCGACGAATTTTGCTCAACGATCGTCGAGTGTCGAGTATCGAGTGAGGACACGGCCTGTGACACGGGCGTGTCACAGGGCGTGTCAGTGGTCGTCGAACTCATCTCGACGTCTTGAGCCAGGGCGTGTTTGCGGGACACGGGTGTGTCCAGATGCACACGGCCTGGAACACGGGCGTGTCCAGGGCCGTGTGAGTCTCGGGTGAAGTGGAGATTGGTCTGTGTGAGTGACACGGCCAGCGACACGGGTGTGTCGTAAGGCGTGTCAGGTGACACGGCCAGCGACACAGGTGTGTCGGAAGGCATGTCAAGTGACACGGCCTGTAACACGGGCGTGGCCCATGGCCGTGTACTGTTGGTTTTGAGTCGGTTGACTGCCACTTAGGGGGACACGACCTGTGACACGGACGTGTCACAGGGCATGTCAGGCCGTGTTCACGCTTTTCTGGCCAAATCTGAGCCGTTTGTTTCCCTCTTCCTGGATCCAATGGTTGGGCTCTGTCCAGGTATTGTGAAGCCCGAGAAAAAGGAGATTTAATCCCTCTTTTCATCTTCTTCTTCTTCTTCATGTTATTCCAAGAAAGGGAAGAAGAAAGGCCTAAGGCAAGAGGGAAGGTAGGAGTCTACCAGCTGCTGGAGGAGCTGCGGAGTGCGGAGCGAAGATCCGAGAGCGGATTCGTGAAGGCAGAGCCGAGGCGGTGATTTCCATCCGGCTACTTCATGGCACCGAAGCGATCTTCAAGGGTAACGATCTCCTTCTTGGACATCGAAGTCCTTCCTTTATGCATGTGCTTGGAATCCTCCACCAAGAGGTGGATTTGCGGAAGTGATTCCTTTATTGAGTATGCATTTAGAGCCGGAAATATGGAGTACGGCATAGGCCTGCTGTGTGAAGCCCATCTGGACTGGTAGTCGGGATTGGTGATGTTCATGGGTAAACCGAAGAAGACTCCGTGAATTTGGTACGATGCAAATGGATTTCTATTGTGATGAATGTATGGATGTGATGCTGAATGTGAGGAGGCTTTGGCAAAGCTCCTGGTTATGATATGATCAATTGGTAGCACCTCTGGGGAGCTCGAGATAAACCCGACCTGTTACACCACTAGGGTGGGTTGATCTAGTTAGGTAGGGATTGATTGGTGGCAATGCCTGGGGAGCCGAGTTAAACCCAGCTTGCTGCACCACATGGGTGGGTCGATCGGAATAGGAGGGGGGTCGATTGGTGGTAATGCCTGGGGAGCTTGGTTAAACCCGGCTTGCCACACCACATGGTGTGGGTCGATCTGCTCTGGTTGTTATGCTGTGAGGTTGTACCTCTGAGTGGTTTGGGCGGGATGTCGCCAGCTTGCGAGACTGGTGGACTAGGTCCGGTCAACCAACAAGTTAAAACCTCAGATCGGCGGTGTATGACTGGTGGATTCCGGTACGCCAAGAAGGTGCCCTGAGTGCACGGAGCGTCTGGTGGATTCCAGCGTTTGTGATGTAATGTGTTTTCTAGCGGGATAAAGAAAATGATATACATATGCTGTTTGATGATAGCACTGGATACAGGGAAGGAACCACTACCCCGGGTAGGGGGTAGGGTCGTTATAATGGGTCAGCCAAATGCTGATCGTTACTTTGTTTTCGGTGTTGGCTTGGATGTCTACTTGCAGGTGCTGCGGCGTGAACTGCATAAGTGGAAAGAATGGGTAGCTTGCTGCTATAGGCCCTTGAAGGCCATGCGACTGCGAAGAGTTGTGTTTGGATTTCATGTGTGGCCGGCCTGCGTGCCGATGTACGAAATTATTGATGTGTCAAAGAGGAACTTGTAAGGCCATAAGGCCAGGGTGTGTGGGTTGTAGACATTCCTGGTGTTGTTATATATACTTGTATCCTTCTTCTTGGCTTCAGCTTTCTGATCAGGAGCTTTGTGATTCTTTTCTCCCCCTAGTTGATTGCAAATGATACTAATGGTGCAGCTGTCATCTTTCTATTCTCATGAGGCTGAATTTTCTCCTACAGCTGCTGGACTTGATACCATTTGGTCCTTAGATGATCTTTCCTTGAACCATCCTTTCATGCTGATACCAAGTATTTCTTTATACTGCTATTCCAGTAGGAATGTGATGACTTGTATCAACAATAGCTGGAGCAATCCAGCTGTTCTAGCAAACTGATTGGCTTGCCATATTCCAGCAAATGCCAACACTTGGGTAGTTTCCCTCTCAACCTCAGCAATGTCGATGGGGACAAGCTGATCCTCAATAGTAATGATGATCTATTCTGTGCTGGGGAACTTTGGGTAAGATTCAAGCTTGTCCAACAACCTTGACTGAACATGCTCCCTATCAGCATTTACACAGATCTTGTCCTTATGACTGTCAATCATCATTTCAGTTGATGATATCACTTTACAGTTTGACCCTTCTGTATAGTGAGTCTGATCATCTGATCACAGTGTGCCTCTTCCTTGCTGCTCACAGAGGAGCTACTCTTAGTGATTTTCCTCAGTGATGAGTACACCCTACTTGTTATTCTCCTAGTTTGCTGGTGTGGCAACAAAGATTAGTCCAACCAGACAGTCCTGCTGATTGGATCGTGCTTGTCTTTGCCCAAGACATGTGCACCTTATCCTTCTTTAGGAGTGCACACAACATCCTTATCCTTGGGGTATGAACCATAGAATAACTTCCTTGTTCCAGTCCAAGTTTTGGAACATCTTTTGTCCAAGTGCCACATGGGGGATGTGCACTTACACCAACCTACAAAATAGAATTATCTTACCTTAGGACCCTAATAGGTATTGGGTCCTAAGTTCTGATTAGTCTGAAATCTGACTTGCCTACCTGCAGCATTTCTGACAGGTAGGCTAACTTTTGCTCTAAACATAGAGGGATTATGCCAGCAATCTAGGGCAAAATGCCCCACCTTACCACAACACCAACACTCATGGATATTATATCTTCTTTTTTGAGCAGGTCATGCAATGTGGTTAATTGCTGTCTGAGTAGAAGGAAGAGGAGCATCAACTTTCTTCAGGTTCCTTTCAACAAGGATCTGACTGAAGATTATTCTTCCAGCGGGCTTTCTTTGATTGCCCTGAATGGTATTTACAGCTATCTTCTTTGTAGAAGACAAGGTGTTTATATCATCAGAACATGCCAAGTTAGGCTTACTGGTAGACTGACCCTTAGTCTGAGTCCTTGCTGGATGGGCTTGAGTGAAAGCCACCGCCTTATCCTTGTGAGTTGGGGCTGATGCACCAAATATAAATGGTCCAGAATGGGCCATTTGTACTTGTTCATGGGGAGCCATAAATGCACTCATTCCCCTGTCCTTTCTTCTTCCATTGTAAGAGACATTTGTAGTCTTACAAGGAAGATTCTCATTCCTCTATTGACCATCCCTGGGGTCTTGGCCATACCTGTTGGAAGAGAGAATTACCTTGTGAAAGGTAGGCTGAGGCCTGACAGGAACTTGACCTCTTTTCTGTGATTTTATCACTTTAGAAATCCACTCAAATTCAGATCTTCTCTTGATAGAATCTATCTTAGAGAAGTTAGCCACAATTATCCTCTCCCTATCAAGTTTTTCATCAAGATCCTTGATGATAGAGTCCTTGTATTTTAAGGACTCAACATGAATATCTACCATGATCTTCAGATGGGCTGCTTCCCTCTCTTTTAGACTTAGCAAGGATGAAACTTCATCTTGCTGGCAAGCAGTCTTCTGTAGGGAGACTATTTCCTCTGCTTGTTTCTTAACAAGCACCCTGCTTTCCTTGAAAGCTTTCAGAAGGGTAGCATGATTGTCAATCAATTGATTGATATCATCATCACATGATGAGGAGACATCAGAGTCTGTACAGGAATTATATCCAGACTCTGAGGATGAGTTAGATGGGGAATATACCTTATGTTGACCAGACTGATCCTGGCAAGATTCTTCTTCTAGTGTAGCTATTGGTCCATAACATCTACTTTCACCTTCTTCACCAAGAGCATCCTACAACCCAATGCTGTTCTTGTCCTCTCTACAAATTTGATGCTCCATAGAGTTCCACACCTTATGGTTCAACTTTGAACACATAAGTTTAACCTTTTAGCTATCCTTGGAGGTCAACTCAGACTGTTAGGTCCTTTTTGAGTAACCTCCCTCTGATACCACTTGAAAATCTTTAATTCAAGGATAGCTAAATCACCTAGAGGGGAGGGGGGGTGAATAGGTTATTGGTCTCTTTTCCGATTTCTTAAATATTTCTGCTTTAAGAGCTTTGACTTTAGGTTATTTTATGCTTTCAAGATGTACATGGCCTGCACAAAGAAAAACAACACAAAAAAGCACACAATGATTTATAATGGTTCCCCAACTGGGTACATCCACTTTCCCTCCCGCCTATCCAACTATCTTGTTGGACTAGACACTTCTCCAAAACTTTCTCCAAAGAGCTTACACCTCGGATCCCGCAGGACCTCACAGGTCACACAGACCTACCACTTAGGCACTAAGCTAAACCATAGTTCACAAATAACTTTTACTCAACACTAAGCCAAACCACAGGTCACAAAGACCTTACACTCGATGCTAAGCCAAACCTCAGGTCACAAAGACCTTACAACTCAGATCCACACTTGTATCCTACAGGATGAAGGTGGGTTGGTGGATATTCTTGACACAAGAGATGTTTCTCTGTGTCAAGCTTCTTGACTGAGATAAACTCAGTCCAACAATGACTACAGGAATTTATTTCCTGAGTCTGCCTTCACTGAACTAAGAAGTACTTTGTCCTAACTACTTCCATAACAACAAGTATTTACTTGAGCTGTAAGTGACTTGCAGAGCAATGTTCTGCCTCTTTCTGAACTGAGCCTGAAGCTCAGCCCTAACTGCTACTTCACAACACCCGGGATTTTTCCTGCTGGTCAGTGAAGTTACTGCAGCTAATTGCTGCTACCTGAGCTGAGAAATTCTCAACTCTAACTTTGCCGACTAAGATAGATCTGCCTTTTCTTCCTTTCATGGGCTGAGGTGATTCAGCCCTGACTTTGAATCCTGAGGAAAAGCCCCCTAAGTCTTGTTTCAGATCTCTGCTTCTTTAATCTTCTTCTCTTCACAACTTCCAAATTAGAATCTTCGGGATGTTTGTACAGCTGGAACTGTGAAGAACTTGCAGTAAGGGTTGGCCCTTGGCTGCTTCCTCTTTCCTCAGAGAAATACTCTGGACTAGCTTGCTGGTGCAGATGAAGATCACACCAGCTATCTTGTTGTTGATGATGTTGATATCAACAACTAACTTGCTCTTTGTCTTGCTGACTTGAGCTTCCTGTACTTCGGCACCACAACAATGTCGGATAATAAGAACCTCCTGATTATTTTTTCCAGAAGACTGTCTTACTTAGTAGTCCTCTTTCCTTTTATTGGTTTTGACCCAATGGCTCTTGAGCAGTGGGCCCCACACATTTAATGGCCAGCAACAAGCATGCTTTAACGCCAACTGACGTACAGTAGGTCTGCGACAACATTTGTCGCGTATTATAGCCATCCCAACACTAATTTGAAATATGTTGACTTGCTTACTTGCTGACGTCATCAGCTGTGTACTTAGCCAAAAATCAAGCAACATTAGCATAGGCGTTGAGTGAGTAATCATCACTCAACGCCAAAACACTTAGACAAATTTCTGTTTATCTAGGCGTCGAGAGCATTGAGTGAGCAAGCCTCACTCAACGCCTTTTGCCTTAGCCAAAATCTTCCTGCTTCTCTGGCGTTGAGAGCGTTGAGTGTGACTTCATCACTCAATGCTTTTTGCCTTAGAAAGGTTTTCTGCAACTTAGGCGTTGCGAGCGTTGAGTGAGCACGCTTCACTCAACATTTTCTGCCTCAGCCAATTTTCTGCCTCTAAAGCATCTTAGGCGTTGAGAGCATTGCGTGAGCATACCTCACTCAACGCTTTTTGCCTTAGCCATATTTCTGCCTCTGCAGATCTTAGGCATTGAGAGCATTGAGTGAGCATGACTCACTCAATGATTTTTGCCTTAGCCAATTTCTGTGTTTGAAAACATTGGCTTAACTATCTTAGTGCTTTCTTGTTCTTTGCTGAGACAAACACTTGTCTCAGCGGTTATGCTGAGACAAAATATTCCTCTTAACTCTAGGCATTGACTGACTTAGCCTGCCTTTCTCCGAACTGAGTTCGACGAATTGTGAACTGAGATCACGAACTCTAAACTCAGTTCGACAAATTCTGAACTGAGCTCGACGAACTCAGAATCTCAAATTCTGATTTTAGTTCGACGAATGATGAACTCAGCTCGACGAACTCTGAACTTAGTTTGACGAATTTTGAACTAAGTTCGACTAAGTTTAACTTACAGCCTTTTTGATGTGATTTTAGCTTGACGAATGGTGAGCTCAGCTCGACGAACTCTGAGCTTAGTTCGCCGAATTTTGAACTAAGTTCGACTAAGTTTAACTTATAGCCTTTTTGCTGTATGACATTGAGTGTGTATTCATCACCCAACGCAGAACTACTTAGTCATATTTCTAGCTTACCAACATTCTTTTTTACCTCTAGCCTTGAGTGAGCTTGCTTCACTCAACGCCTGTAGACTTAGCTGCAATGTCAACTGCTCCTTGACTTCTGGCGTTGAGTGAGCTTACCTCACTCAACGCCTGTGGAATTAGGCAAATTCTTGCCATTCCAGCACCTTCTCTTGGTGTCCACCTTTCTGCCTTATGATCACCTCTCACATCACTTAGACAATTTGTCTAGACTTATTCCATGGAACATCCTGCACAAGATGAGCTTAAATAACATCAAATGCAACTATGCTCTTAGTGTTGATGGAGATGTCTCTTCAAATCCAATCTAGGGAACATTGTGGACAATGAACCCAACAAATACTCTGAGTGTAAGATTATTATAATCTGAGTTTTTGGTGAAGTAGTTGAGTCTAGCCCGAAGTGCTAGATATGCGAGGCAGGAAAGTGGACGTAGCCATATTCGGGGAACCACTATAAATCTTTGTGTTTGTGTTGTGCTGTGCTCACTTATTTTATGTGCCTTAATTTGATCAATTTTTAATTCCACTAAAATCCGCAAGACTAATCACCTATTCACCCCCTCTAGTTGATTTGGGTTGACAACTAGATACTTTCAATTTCGACTGCATTGTCTTTATGGCCAAGTAAATATTCTACTGCATCGAAGGCATGACTCAGTACAGATTTGATTGGATCGACTGCATGATGACAGAATGTTCCATAGGCTAAAATGGATAAGTTCTAGAGGTTTCCTTATATAACTTCTATATAATTTAAGGTGTACATACATACTTCATGTGGGCTAATTGAAAATCTTTGTTTCAAGAGTAACTATACACCTAGAGGGAGGGGGTGAATATGTTTCTTAGTATTTTGACTATGTTTTGATTTAGGTCTGATGAGTGTTCAGTTATTAAGTTAGCTTTCAAGAATGAGACACAACACACCGTGATTTATAGTGGTTCTACAAGGTATGGACATATCCACTATGTAACGACCATAGTCGATCCAACATGACAATGTCACGGCTCCGCTCTAGGCGACGCTACCGGGCTGCAGCCCAAACACCCCAACCCTCTCCATCCAGGCGGGTTGTTGGTGGCCACAACCTCCCTTTGATGAGACAGTCTCGATAGTCAAGCGCGAACCACGGGGACTTCCCAGGAGGTCACCCATCCCAGTACTACTCCAGCTCGAGCATATTCAACTATGGAGTTTTTCAACTCCTCGTCACCAATTGAGCTGTAGTAGTACTGGGATGGGTGACCTCATGGGAAGTCCCCATAGTGCGCGCTTGACTATCGAGTTTGACTCATCAAAGGGAGGCTGTGGCCACCAATAACCATGTCTGTGGTTCACCAATAACCAAGGGTTCCAAATGACAGAAGCAAAGTACTCAGAAAATATTGTTTTTGAACTTGCCGTTGAAGATAGAATGAGATTTTAGTTCTTTATATCTTAAACAACCAACCATGTCTGTGGTTCACATACTTGCTTTTAGAATGAGTTCCTTAACAACTTCTTAACCTTTTTACCCCAGATAGAAGATGACCAAAATCTGTTCTTTTAATTTCTTGGAACTTTGCTTTTGTATCCCGCCATCCAATGACTCTTTGTGTAGTATGGATCACGGAGTTGATAACTACAACACTTCTTTTGCATTAAATGATGTAATAAAGGCAAGCGACACCGTTTGTCATCTATCGAGCAAAACCCGTGACATTTGAATTCTTGAGGATGTCAGCATGACTCAGTGTTTCTGGACTTAGCAAATTTCAGACAATCTGCATAGGCGTTGAGTGGAGCCTTATCAGTCAACGCATAAACACTTAGCAGAATTCTACATCTTCAGGCGTTAAGTGAGCCTTCATCACTCAACGCTTTCTTACTTTTATAGTCTAACTATTAAGGTGTTGAGTGACCCTTCATCACTCAATGCTTCTGAACTTGGTTGAAAGTTCTCTGCGTGAAGGCGTTGAGTGAAGCTTCCACACTCAACGCTTCTGACTTAGCCTGACTTCTTGATGAGGCGTTGAGTGGCCCGTCTTCACTCAGTGCTTCTATACTTAGACAAAATTTTTGTTGAGTAGGCATTGAGTGAACTATCTTCACTCAACGCTTCTGTCCTTAGACAGGTTTTCTAGTCAGCAACACTGTGGCTTTGACTGTATGTAGTTCTGTCAATGCTTTTGCTCTTCTAGCATTGAGTGAAGTGAGTCCACTCAATGCTTCTGGACTTGGCCAATTTTCCGCATGTTCAGCAACCTGTCTTGGGTATAACAGTAATTATGACCCTGAAATCCTGTCTAATCAATGTAACAGAGTACAACCTGCATACAATGAACTTTGAGCATATGTTAGATGCATCCATGTGTATACTATTGACTTGTGGACCTTCTTCAAATCTAGGACATTGTAATTAATGGATCCAACAATCTCCTCATATTTGAATAAGTTAGAACCCTAGTCAATGATATATACTACCATATATAGAAGATAAACATTCACATAATTTAAGAGCAGAAAATGATACACACACAAAAACATGATTATTATTAAAGGCAATAGTCATAAATGTTTAGTGTGCTTAAAATAAAGTTCACTTTCCTACAGCCCTTAAGGAAAACACAAAAAACAAGTCATGTTTCTGGTTTCTTAATCAATATCCTCCTGTTGGGTTTCTTTGCAACCTTTTCCTGATCTTCATTCTTCTTCTCCTTTTATCTCTCAAAATAGCTGTAGGGCTTAGGAAAGTACTTGTTGGGCTCAACAGCATCTGGTGGCACAACACCTGACTTTTTATCTCTTCAAAACTTCCTCCTGGACTTTTCATTTCTTTCTAACTTGGTCCATTCTAGGGAACTATAAAGCTTTTCCCTGTCAGTTTTCTTATCTTTGATCTGATCCCAGGCAGACAAGATTATGGTCCTTGATTGAGGACTACACTTCTTAAAGTCTGGCCTGGTCTCCATCTATTCTCTGTACCTTTTCTTGTTGAGCCTGATCTCTTCCTCTTCTTTAGCAACCGACTTGCCTCAGGCTCTGGCTATCTGGTCAGCAGTGTGGCTGAATGTGAGAATTTCAGCAGTAGTAGATGGTTCAGTCCACTGAGCACAAACTTGATTATCATATTGATCTCCATACTGTTCATCATACAAACCTTCTTGAATGGGGGATAGAATAGCAGAAATGCTGTCATATGTATGATGTTCAAGGCCAAATGAATCTCTGATTACATTGGTTACCCAAACAACATTCTCAGTGTTATCCTTGATCATTGCCTTCTCCCATTTATGACTTCTTTAGATATAACTGCAGTCAGGGAGTTCTTGGCTATATAGAGTCTTTCATCTAGAAAATCGACTCCCTTAGTGACATGATTCTTGACCTCTAACATGTGATCATCAAGAATTTGAGTACAAACATCCATTGTCCTTTCTATTGTAATCTTATGGGCTTCCATCAGTTGATTTTGAGCATTATGGACCATTTACATATTACTAGAAGTGATGTTATGGTTTTGGATAATATCATTCTTTGTAAGTCTGATTTATTTAAGCTTGCTTTCATTGAAGGTTACAACAGGAGCAGCCCTTTTGAAGAATGCTATTGTGTTGGCTTTCAGCAGGTTGACTTCAAACGTGATGGACTTGATTTTAGTGCAAAGATCCCATCTTACTTCCTTGATAGAATTATTAATGTATTGCTCCAACTGTCTTCTTTGATCATCAAGCAGACCCTTTAGTTGAGCTAGGAATGTAGGTGACATCTGTTCATCTTGATGAGATGTACCTTGTTCACAGACATCTTCATCCCTGCCTCTAGCAATATCTCTTGCTTTTAAGTCATCCATCATGTACTATGAAGCATGTGCATTAGCATGGACATCAACAACAACATTACCCTTGTCAAACTCAAAGGAGTCTATGTTATACACTGTCTCTAGAGCAAGGATTTCAGAGTGAATCTCCCCCTCAACCTGAGCATTGTCCTTGTAACGCCCCGAAAATTGCATTTGAGTCGATCACGAAAAAGGGAGTTTTGGTGCTTGTATAGGGGTACACGGCCTAGGACACGGGCGTGTCCAAGGCCGTGTCTAGCTGGTGATTTTTGGCCGTTTTCATCCCGAGAAGAACACGGCCAGGAACACGGCTAGATGACACGGGCGTGTGCCTACCCGTGTCAGTACCCGTGTCCCGTTGGGTCGTGTCCGTTGCCGTGGAGGTTATGCGTGACACGCCCCCGGACACGGGCATGTCGAGAGACCCGACACGGGCGTGTCAGGTTGGACACGGGCGTGTCTGAGCCCGTGTGCCTTTTCTGTGTTCGACGATCGTGCCTGGATCGAGGCACACGGCCTGGGACACGACCGTGTGCCAAGCCGTGTTCGGCCCAGGTCTGGGAAATTTTGTGCAGATCTGAGCCGTTCGTTTTCTTTAATTAAGATCCAACGGCCCAGATGATTTCCTGCTCTGTTAAGGCCGGGAATAGGGGAGTTAATCCCTCATTTATCTCCAAGGATTTCTCTTTCCAAGGTGTAAGAGAGAAGAGGAAGAAGAAGGAGGTTTCCGGCCACCGGCGGAGCATCGGAGCACCGTTTCAAAATCTGAGAGCGGATCCATGGAGGAAAGGTCGTTGCGAAGAGTTCTGTCCGCGTAGTTTTTCCGTGGAGCCAAAACGGACTATAAGGGTAACGATTCTCAACTTGAGCATGTGAAGCTCATTCTTTATGCATAGGGAATCCCGCTCCCGCGAGTCTGCGGTGAGTGCGTGGTGTTCCTTGGTGTTGATGTGAATAGTCCCCCTTGTGTTGCATATAGAGTCCAGAATCGTAAGTACGGGCATAGGCATTGTGTGTGAAGCCTACCCGGACGTTTATTGTCTGGATCGGTGATGTTGCATTTGATATGTTTTGCCGGAGAAGACTCCGTGCTTTGGGTTTTTCGGGTTTCTACGCGGTAGATTGCAGCAAGGATCCTTGGAGGTTAGCTTCAAGGCGCACCCGGAAAATTGAGCGGAAACGTGTTCTGCTAACTTGGCGGTCTGGGAACCGGCCTTGATCATAACTGGGTTATGAGATTATTTGGAAACTTTTGGGATCCGAGAGAAGCTTGGCCCGCCCGTAGGACTTAAATTATATATGCGGCGCGAGCAACTGACAAGTGGAATTGGACCTAGGCTATGTGGAACGGTGCGAGAAATCCGAAGACCGGCACTGGCCGTTGGTATAGTCGGGAGCCTTAGACTAGACAGGGTCAGAAAGGCTAAAATGCTCACTTGGTTGCCATCTTTGGGATGGTGGTGAAGACACCGATATGTCAGGATTCATCGTTAATGTTCCCTGAGTGCACGGGGTGTTTGGCCGTGCGAGCCTACACTTGTGGCGTAGTATAGTTGCGCTTTAATGTTTTATTGGGCTAATGTTGTGCAGGGAAAGAGCACCGCCGTCCCGAGTAAGGGGCAGGGTCGTTATAATTTGGTCGGCTTTTAGCTGACCGTTGCTTTGTTTGCCACCGTGCGGTGGTATGTGCTTGCAGGTGCTGCGGAGCCGAGTGCCAAATAGCGGGCTGGAGCCCATGTTGCCGTGCTGGCGCTAGAAGGCCGTAGAATAGTTGTTTTTACGTTTATCATGTGTGGCCGGCCTGCGAGCCGATGTATGTAAGACATGTTTTATTAAGTGAACATTTGTAAGGCCATAAGGCTATGTACCTTTTCAGTGTATTTGGGTTCATTCCTGTGGTTGTGGTCGTGGTCATTCATTTATATATTAGATTTAAGATTTGGGTTCTTTCAATTTTAAAAGCTTCCGCTAGAATGCTCTGTGTAGGACGAGTAGTCTTAATTGGATGGTTTGAATATCCATTTGGTAATCCTTCCGACTGTCTGTGGTATATGGCGTCGGGTTCCATAAATGGGCTCGACCGCCTGAGGAAATGTTTTCATCTTTTTGGAGTTAGGCTTGGCAAGGCCTAACTGCGGCACAGCGGCTGGGACCGCTTTTAAGGCGGCTACGCGAGCAGCTGAGGCCTGGCGGGCGCGCATAAGCCGCTCTTGAATCTCCTTGGGGATCAACATCTTGGCATGATTAGAGCAAAGGGAATGGCAAGAGTCACGCAGGTATGCAGGTGCATATATATAGCCACAGGTGGACCCCACCTGAAGATTCCCTCCAGTCCACCCCACACTCGCCGAACACTTGGGGTTGGATGTTTCTTTCCAAGCTTTGCCAAGCTCAAAAAGAGCGGGGATTGTGTATAACCCCGTATCCGGCAAGTGGGGAGAGCCAAGAACCAGACCGGCCGACTCAGATCATCCAGGTCCTAGGAGAGCTCGACAGAGAAAACTCGAGCCCGGGCTCGGCATTCATCGACCGTGAGCTCAGTACTCGCCGGGCTAAGGCAAGATTCGTTGGGCAGAGATCGATTAATGGAAGTCGACGGATGGGCCTGCTCGCCGTCCCAGCTCGCACTCTCACAACGGAGCTCGGCAACAATGGGTGAGCCGGATCTGCCGAGGTGGCCAGGCTCCCCAGCTCGCCTGGATCTATGAGGTACTCTTTATTGTTTTGCCCCCGCTGGTCTGCCCATAGCCCTTCAGAACAGCGGAGTTTGGCTGTTGGCAGAACCAACCAAGGGTTTTTTGGTAACTTCAGGTCAATTCATTTTGGTTATTGACAGTTCAGATTCTAAAAACTATAAATAGGACCCAAGGGGTAGCCCAGAAGGCAGGCTTCCTGTGCTCTTTTGCTCCAATTTTCAAGTGCTTTCTGAGGGTACCTTAGCTCAGCCTTTGGCTAAGGAGGGGAAGCGCTCTCAGATCTTCCGGGTGTGTGGTGGGTCCTCCCCGCCGAGCCCTTGGGTCGGTTATTCCTTCGTCTCTTTTGTTGTTTTAAATGTAGGAGTGAAGTAGGCGCGCGATCACCCCTTCCCCGAGGGAGAATTCCACCGAGACCGATTTTTGGTTTCAACACCTGATGCGATCCCGAATGTCATCGGTAGTGCTCATTGCGGCTAGATAATCCTTATGAAGCTCTGAGTCATCCGAGGAAACCAAGGTAATCTGCATATCCTCCATCATTCGTACCAGATCCACGACCATCAACTGGGACTCTGCTCCTGAAGTGTTAGCCCTCCGGCTCAGTGCGTCCGCCACCACATTCGCCTTCCCCGGGTGATAATGTGTCGTATATTCGTAATCAGATAGAAATTCCACCCATCGCCTCTGGCAGGCATTCAACTCCTTTTGTGTATCCACATATTTCAGATTCTTGTGATCCAAAAATATGTCGCAGTGCACCCCATAGAGGTAATGCCGCCAAATCTTCAGAGCGAACGCCATTGCCCCATCTCCAAGTCATTGACAGGGTAGTTTTGCTTGTGCTTCTTCAGCTGGCGGGAGGCATTTGCTATCACATGTCCATGCTGCATTAGTACGACACCCATCCCTTGAAATGACGCATCAGTATACACCTGAAAGCCCTCTTTCCCAGATGGAAGAGCGAGGATAGTGGCTGACGTAAGCCGACCTTTCAACTCCTGGAAGGCCATCTCACATTACAGCGTCCAAAATGAACGGAGTGTCTTTCTTCATCAAGGAAGTGAGTGGAAGGGCTATCTAAGAGAATCCCTACACAAACTTCCAATAATACCCGACCAATCCAAGAAATCTTCGGACATCCGTGGCCGTCTTCAACTGAGGCAAGTCCCGCACTGCCTGAATCTTCACGGGATCTACTGCCAATCTTGCCCCACTGATGATGTGGCCTAAAAAAGCTACCTCCGTCAACCAAAATTGGCACTTGCTGAACTTGGCATATAACTGGTGATCCCTGAGCTTCTCTAAAGTCAAGGCCAGATGTTGTGTATGCTCCTCCTTCGTCCTCGAATAAATGAGGATGTCATCTATGAATACAATGACAAACCTGTCGAGGTATGGCTCGAACACCCGATTCATCAAGCTCATGAAAGCTGATGGCGCGTTCGTGAGCCTAAAGGGCATCACGATAAACTCGCACAGGCCATATCTATTGCTAAACGCTGTCTTCGGGATTTCTTCTTCCTGGATCTGCAACTGATAGTACCCCGACCTCAAATCCAGCTTCGAGAACCAATGCGCTCCCACTAGCTGATCAAATAATTCGTCGATCCTTGGCAGTGGATAGGTGTTCCGGACTGTCAACTGGTTTAGTGCACGATAATCAATGCACAACCTGAGGGTCCCATCCTTCTTCTTCATAAATAAGACCGGAGCTCCACAAGGCGAGGAACTTGGCCTAACGAACCCAGCCTCCACCAGCTCCTTCAACTGACTCCTGAACTCCACCATCTCCTTTGGAGCCATCCGGTAGGGAGCCCTAGACACCGGCTTAGCTCCAGGCACCAACTGAATTTGAAAGTCCTTCTCCTGATGCGGCGGAAATCCTGGTAGCTTCTCTGGAAACACATCCGCAAATTCCCGCACCACTGATATATCGACAACCATCGTCTTGGCCTCGACCATCTTGAAGAATACCTGATATACCTCATCTCCCTACCTATGGGCCTTGACTGCCTGAATAGAAGATAACATCCTACGAGAGATGGGAGTAGTACCTTCGAAGGTCGCAAAGGTGCCATCATAACTCAGTACAACCCTCTTCGCCGGCCAATCTATCTGGGCATGGTTCCAAGTGATCCATGTCATGCCCAGAACCAGGTCGAAGTCCGACATCCTCAAGACCGTAGCCGGGGCCTCGAGTGTCAGTCCATCAATCGTCACCTTCAAGAGACACTTAGCAGTAGCTAAGACCTCCGTCCCGTTGGGGAGACAGACCCTCTTAGTGGCTCCTGAATAATGCCGGACTCCCTCCAGTCCTTTTAGGAACTCCTTGGAGACGAAATTGTGCGACGCCCCCGTATCCACCAAGGTGTGGGCAGGTTTTCTGCACACCATAACTTTTCATGTTTAATTAGATAAGGTTAGGTAACTGAACCTAGGGTTTTCTTTCCTAGTATGCTACTGTTGTTTGTTGTTTTAAAAGTTCCAAAAGTAAATATCAATAAAAAATTACTAGCATGTCTGCAATCACCCTGCCCGGGTCCCGAGGTGGAGCCAAGTCTAGAGCATACACTTGCTCTTCCTCCTGCCTCCGATCTCTGCCCTAGAAACCACATCCTCTTCCACGGCCTCGGCCTGCAAACTGTTGAGTGGGCGGGGCAGCCTATGGTACCGATAAAGGTGCTCCTCTCATAGGACAATTCCTCCGAATGTGCCCTAACTGACGACAGTTGTAGCACTCGGGCAGAGGAAGTACCACACCTCCAGGCCTCTATATCTCCCGTATCTGAAGAGGTTGAGGGGCCAATACCACCGGCTCCCTCGACTCCTGTCTCACCTCCCGGCGGGGTTGGTCCTTTGCCCTTCTCTCATCAGCAAAGCTGCCCCTCCGCTGATCATTCCTGCTTCCCCGGCACTGATCCTCAGTTGGCCTCTTCCGGCCTCGAGTCATGTGCCAGTCAGCCTCCATCCTCTTTGCCATCTCCAAAATCCGAGGTATAGGCCCGCCAGATACGAACAAAAGAGCCTATCTCAGATCCCCTCGAATGCCCTTATAGAACCTCTTGGTATACCCCGCTTCGTCAAGCTGATAGGAGTCTACAAATCGTGCTAAGTGATTGAACTCCCGGTGGTACTCTACCACTGTCCTGTTGCCCTGCCTCAGCTATAGGAACCTGTCTTCCAGCTCATCTCTTGCTGACTGTGGGACAAAGTGCTCCAACAGTGCGGCCCTGAACTCCTCCCAAGTGACGTCAGCAACCTCCTGATCTGTAAATGTCATATCCAGAAGAATCTTCCACCACCTCTTGGAATGTGACTCCAAGCAGGAGACCACAAGAGGTATCCTCTCCTCCCACAGACACTGTATCCCCGTCAGCATCTCGAACATGATATCAAGCCACTCTTCCATCCGTACTGCCGACTGCGTCCCCATGTAGGATGGGGGAGAGAGTCCTCGGAAGATGCTCAACCAATTGGCCCCTGGGTTCGGCTACGGAGCCGGAGCCTGCTGGGCCCTGAAAGCCTCCAGAATGGCCGTCAGAGTCTGCCCCATCTCCGACTGTATAAATGGAGTGGGAGTCGGGGGAGGTGGTGCAACATTCAGAGTTTAATGAGCTCCGCCCTGCGGTTTAGGATGTGTTGGGGGCTGCATAACAAAGGCCAATTGTAAGAAATTTGACTTAACCTAGTCAAAAGTGGACAATTACATGTGATCCCCCATATGGGTACACCACAACTTCTGCTGCTTAGTTTTTACCCAAACTAAACTCGAGCAGTGGTGACCCAGGGTTAGTGGACTTCTATTTTTCCAATCGAGGTTTGCTCTGATACCATTTTGTAAGACCCCATTTTTTTCTTTTAAACCACCGGGGTCTTATGCCAAGAACCGCCGCTTTGCGGTGACACCAACACACCCGGGAAGGTCGTCACTACAAAATGTCGATCCTGCCGGCCATACTGATCGTAGAAGTGTATAATTATAAATAGTACATGAGTAAAGTAGAACTCAATACTAGTCCACCAGAATCACATATATATAAATAAATCTCCACAAAGGGAGAGTCCACAAAAAAAAATAAGCAAAGTACTAAAAAGGGCTCCTGCTTGATACATCAAGATTCTCACTACAAGTCACTCAACGCGGAAGTAAATCTATAATATCTACTAATGATCGGGACTCACAGTCCCTGCTGGCTGTACTCTAGTGCTAGACTGCCCCGTCTCCATGCGCACCGACCTCTGGGGCTACGTCTCCTGGTGCGGCTCCACGATCCCCTAAAATGATTTGGTCAACGACCGTTAGTCTAAAAAGACTAAGTCCTATCATCCCCTACCACTCCCCCATGGCTCCTAGGCACCGAGCTGGGAGGAGGAAAGGGAAGGTAATGAAGGTGGAGAATATCAAAGTAAGCTGGTGACGGCGGAACTAGTCTATCATGAATATATAATCACAACAAGTATAAGTAAGCAGTAGTAGACAAGCAATAGTAGGTAAGCAGTATAAATATACACAAGAACAAGTGAACAAGTATAGTATGAGAAAGTAAACTAAGAAAGTAACCATGACCTATAGGAATTCCCATACAAACCTATAGACCAAGGGATCGTTTTGCAAGGCCTATTGTATAAAGCGTCCCAAACCACTTTATACAATAAGTGTCAGGGGTTATATGCAATGATGATGTTATGACATGAAAGTATGCCATGATGTGAATCATACAAGTGCAACACACCCACTCGACTCTGTGCACACAAATCTTTAGTTCCCCCTTTCTAGAGCCTAACCTCCCAGGATACCTCTGTAGTGGCAAACAGAAGCGGTGGGTTAGGCCTCGCCCACCTCTAAATCGGTATCACACTACCAGTCAGAACTATCGTACGCCTCAATGCTGGTGCACTAAGTGGAGCTCCCGCATACTCTTGCCAGCTGCGCACCGAACTTTATTTGGCCAAGTGCAAAACCACACCTGCCGAGCCAACATATTGGTGTCAGTGTGACGACTCTCCAAAACCGATGACCCACAACCTTATATCTTATGCACATGAAACACTAATGTATTTCCCACTGAGCCAAAACTCCTCGGACAATCTCGTCTGTCACAAATATCTACCCTGCCAAAGCTCCCCGGACTATCTCGTTTGTCTCAAAACCATCAAAGCCATCGGCTTGCCGGGCTAACCTGCCCATCACCAAAACCACCGAGCCTACTGCTCATGAGACCTAACCTAACTACCGCAACATCGGGTAGTGTGATTGTAAGTGTAATCCTAGAGTATTTCTAATTACTCTTCCATTCCATTTTTTCTTACAACATACGTTAACCTTAGACTGCTCAAGGCATTCCCCATGAAGGGCTCTCGAGGGCACTAGGAACTACGATGGGCTGAAGCCCAAAGCTCCCTTTCGCAAGGCACTTGCTGTTATTTGTTAATACCTGATTCCCGATTCCTTTTAATATTACTCTGGATCTAACCCTAGTGTGTTTGGACTCTCTCTCTCTCTTCACAGGAAATACGATCTTTCGTCGATCCCGAGCGTCTCTTAACTCTAGCCAACCCAACACTCTCCTCATCATGATTCCTAATGAAGATCTCTTTCATCTTACCAAATCAGCATGCATTTCTCCCCACTTCCTATGACCATATCCTATGTTATCACAATTTTCGCAGTTTTACTAAATGCAGACCAACCTAAGCTATATGATGTACATGATAGGAGGTACTCCAAATTCTCTTGCAAATGTTCTAAGATAATTATTGTGGGTCTATCATGACACATTTAGCCTAAATCCAGAAACTTGGAATTTTCCTAAATAATTTGGCATTTAATTAATTTTTCCAAAAATCGGTCCATGGGTGATTTGAACACGAAGTACTAAATTTACTTAAGATCCGTCCATACAAAACTTTTGAATACTATAGGACTGCAGGATATCAGTGAATACCAAATTTCATAGATTTTAATAAAGAAATTATTCTCTAAATAATTAAGCCAAGGTAATTCAACTAATTAGGGGTAATAAAGGAAGTACCATAAATACTATTCCAAAAATTATACAAAAATCAACAGAGCTTTATTTTGATCATAAAACCTTACTGACTAAGTTTCATACAGTTCCAAAGTAAGTAAACTATATTAAAAAATGCCTCAATAAAATCCATCATGGTGCACTTTGTGAAGAAACATCCTTGTAACCTCAGCTAACCAACATGAAATAATTTTCCAAGCTTCTATATGCCCTAAAAAGATCTCTGGCTAAGTAACACAATTTTCCAGCAAGCTATAGTATTTATCTTCTATTTATCAAAGTAAGCTGCACTAGTTTATCTTACACATGATGTACTAGGATTAAATGTTCAAATACGCCAAATAATTTACTAGTGCATCTAAATGACATTTGATTAGCTTTTCCAGAGTTTCAAATCATTCTAATACATTTAAACCATAGTTACATCAATATCATCAAAAAGGGCAAGATGACGGTTATAGCTACAAGAATGAGCTACTGTTATCTAAACACCATATCATTAATTACAGAGGTTAATAACACTATAACATTACCCCTACCAAAATATCATAAAGATCTAAGGTCGTAAGACTCATTAAATGTTCCCTAAGGTGTATAGACCTAAAAACATACTAAGTGGTTTAAGTGGGGTGCAATTGTACCAATACCACCAAATCCCTTCCTAGGGCATTTCACCACCCTATGATCACATGGGCTACACACTAAGTCCATCCAAGGGCATATCACCCCATGCCCTTCACAAATTCCCAAAGTTCAACCTTAAGGTTTGAACGTGGTTCCTATGGCAAATCTACCCTAATCAACTATATAATCCATGGGAGGGTGTTTACTGACATAACACATCAGGGGACCAAGTATCAACCTCTGTTGAGGTTATTTGGCCACCCAATACCACAAAGGGCATCTTGACCTAACTACCCCTTCTTGGTCCAACATATAGTTTGCTTATTTCCAAACCAAATCATCTCCAAATGGGATGAAAAGTTATACAGAGCCTTTTGATGACCTCAAGGACCACTCACCAAAATTTGGGAGGGTTTGGAAGTCATTAGACCTCTTAAATAATTCATACTTGGATTATTAAATTTCTACAAAAACTTTAGGAAATGTTTTCCAAAAATTTCCATTTTTGGATATGTTCTAGGTATATGTAAGAGTGACCCTCATCCAAAATTTCAAGTCATCTGGATGTATGGATTGATGGGGGCACTCAAATTAATCTCTGATCTAGCCTAGGTATAGACCTCACCAAAATGAGTGATGTGACCTGACCTGAACTCCAAATTGACACAAATCAATTTTAAAATAAACTAGACTCACAGATCTACAAATTTCATGTTGAAAACTTTTTCTGTAAGGGATCTAAGTATTTTTAATATTTAATTTACAACAGCCCAGTAAACAGGACAAAAAATACAAAAAATCAAAATAAATAAATATGATTCAGCACAGATCTTGAAGCAGATCCAATGCCTCCAGGTCATCTTCTTCCTCCAGCCAAGGGCTGAGATCAGCCCAACCTCGAGCTTACTCCAAGGCATTTTACCGGCGACCCAGCAACCTCCCTGGCCGGCCACCACCGCCACCACCTTCGTTGAGGTGGGGGCTATCGCTGGGCGGCGGCACGACCGCCGGAGTGGCAGATTCCGGTGAAACCGAGGGGTTGAAAAACCATGGAAATTTCTGAAAATCCTCTCTCCAATCAGGCTCAATTGAGCCCGATTTCTTTCCTAAATGATCTAAGGATCTAACCCACGAAGAGAGGAGTAGAGGAGGACCTTCAACCGTGCTTGCCAATGGGTTTGGTGGTGGTGCGCCATGGCCAGATTTTGGAGCTTCGTGTATGTTACAACCGTACAGTGGGAGGGCTCGATTCCTTCAGAAAAAGTGTGGAAACTCCTCAACTCTGCCTAATGAAGCTTTTAAAACACTCAAATGGGGGAGGGAAGGGCCTAAGCTTCAAAGCCATTTATGGCCATGAAAGGTTGAATTCGGCCATGACATGTTCCTTGAATTTAGCCATCTAAAGGCCGAGAAAAACCCTTGGTCTCCTCTAACTGATGAGGGGAGATTAATCGTCATCAATTGAGAGAGAGATGAGGGGTCAAGGGCATTCAAACACCATGAATGACCATTTTCTCTCTTCTCTCTCTCCTCCAACTTGAGAAAACTCCCATTTCTCTCTCCTAGTCACCATAAAGGCTGAATTCGATCTCTCCTCCAGCCTATTGGCACTCCACTAACTCATATTAATAATAAAAATGAGGGCAGCCCAAGTGGGGGAAATGAGTTTGAGCTTGGGTTAGCCCATTTGGGCTAATTTGACCTAACACTAGAGTAGAGTTGGCCTTGGTCAATTTGACCTTTTGGGTTGACCCCAATGGGTCCTTGGTGTCCCATTGGCCTCACTTAAGGTCTAGAAAGACTTGAGTAGGGTTGGTTGGGCATCTTGGGGGTCACTTGACCCTTAGTTAGGGCACTTTGACCTTTTTGAGGCTAGGGTTGACTTGGGTCAACTTAGGCTCTTTAGTTGACCCCAATGGGTCCTTGGTTACCCATTGGACTTCCTTAGGGCTTGGGAAGGTCTAGGTGTGTCCCTTTGGCCAAGGGGAGGTCAGTTGATCCTGTATGAGCTTAGTTTGACCTGATTATGGTTTGGCTTGACTTTGGTCAACTTGACCATTTTAGTTGACCCTAGTGGGTCCCTATGACTCTAATGAACCCTCTAACAGGTTAGTGATGTTGTGGTGGGGTCATGGTGTCATGGTGAAACCCTATGGTCATCTCTAAGCTAGTAATTAGAATTCTACTATTTGAAGACCAAGGTGGTTCACACACTAACTCCCCATATTGAAGCCAAAAATGACCTCTGTGGAGTTCGGGGTCCCTAGAAAGGGGTGACCTCACACATACTTCACTCAGGGGAACGTCACGGACCAAAGGATCAAGAAGCTAGAAATAGACCCTCGGCTCTAGCTCGGAGGTCCCACCTCACACCAGGAAGACCTTTGAGGTCTCCCCCTCCCTAGCCAATGCTGAGCTAGGGTGCCTTGGAGGATGAAGAGAGAGTGAAGAAGTGATGCTCTCCAAGGCACCCCTAAGGGTCTATTTATAGTTTTTCCAACCCCATGGAACAAAATGTCAACAATACCCTTACGCCGAAAAGGCCTTGGACCAATAGAAAACATCCACACCGGGGCGTAAAGAGGTAATTCCACCACGAGGGCAAAATGGTAACAACATGGTCCAAAGAGGTCCAAGGGCGGGAGAAGCCATACCCCCCACCTTCCTGGACACCCGAGACAGGCTGGGGAGCAGGGGGTAGGGGCGAGGCCCCGACTCCCGGCCGGTCTCGCCCCACCAGACCGTGGGGGCAGGGCGAGAACCCGGACTCCCGCCGGTCTAGCCCCGCCTCGCCCCCGCCAGGCCGCGGGGGTAGGGCGAGAACCCGACATCCCACCGGTCTCACCCCGCCTCACCCCGCCAGGCCGCGGTGGCAGGGCGAGAACCCGGCCTCCCGCCAGTCTCGCCTCACCTCGCCCCGCCAGGACACGGCGGCAGGGCGAGAACCCGGCCTCCCGCCGATCTTGCCCCGCCTCGCCCCGCCAGGCCGCGGGGGATGGGCGAGAACCCGGCCTCCCGCCTGTCTCCCCCCATCTCGCCCCGCCAGGCCATGAGGGCAGGGCGAGAACCCGGCCTCCCACCGGTCTCGCCCCGCCTCACCCTGTCAGGCTGCGGGGGCAGGGCGAGAACCTGACATCCCGCCGGTCTCGCCCCGCCTCGCCCCGCTAGGCTACGGGGGCAGGGCGAGAACCCGACCTCCCGCTGGTCTCGCCCCGCCTCGCCCCACCAGGCCACGGGGGTAGGGCGAGAACCCGGCCTCCCGCCGGTCTCGCCCCGCCTCACCCCACCAGGACGCGGGGGCAGGGCAAGAACCCGGCCTCCCGCCGGTCTCGCCCCTCCTCGCCCGCCAGGCCGCGGGGGCAGGGCGAGAACCCGGCCTCCTGTCGGTCTGGCAGCTCCTACCTTGCGCCTAGTTAGCCAGGGGCGGGTGTCGGTCAACTTGCCATACCCGCCCCTCCCAGAAAAAGGCAAAGGGGGGAAGGCAATTTTTCCTTCCCCTAATAGTATATTCCGAGTGCTAGGCCTAAATTGACCACCAAGAGCTCAAACCACTCAAAAAGCTTAAAACCAAAAACCCGCGAATAATGGGTTGTACACAATCCCCGCTCTTTTCGAGGTTAGCACAAGCTTGGAAAGAAACGTCCAACCCAACGTATTCACTGAGTGAAATTTTCCTGCGGGGTCAACCTGCCATGCCAGCTATGGGAGCCTGGGTGGCGAGACCCCCTCTGGGTAAAAATCACTTCACCCCCCGGAGGGGTCAACCTGCCATGTCAGCTATGGGAGCCTGGGTGGCGAGACCCCCTCTGGTTAAAAAACACTTCACCCCTCGGAGGGGTCAACCTGCCTTGCCAGCTATGGGAGCCTGGGTGGCGAGACCCCCTTCAGGTAAAAACACTTGGCTTCCACGAGAAGCACCACAGGAACTGCCCAACAAGTGAGAGCCTGGGCAGCGGGACCGTCTCGGAGTAAAAAGGCACTTACTCCCCCCTGAGGCACATTCGACCCAACCAGCTAGTGGGTGCCTGGCTGAGGAGATCCTCTCGGGGGTGGGAACTTGATCTCCCCGAGGCACATTCGACCCAACCAGCTAGTGGGAGCCTGGCTAAGGAGATCCTCTCGGGGTGGGAACTTGATCTCCCTGAGGCACATTCGACCCAACCAACTAGTGGGAGCCTTGCTGAGGAGATCCTCTCGGGGGTGGGAACATGATCTCCCTGAGGCACATTCGACCCAACCAGCTAGTGGGAGCCTAGCTGAGGAGATCCTCTCGGGGGTGGGAACTTGATCTCCCCGAGGCACATTCGACCCAACCAGCTAGTGGGAGCCTGGCTGAGGAGATCCTCTCGGGGGTGGGAAATTGATCTCCCCGAGGCACATTCGACCCAACCAGCTAGTGGGAGCTTGGCTGAGGAGATCCTCTCGGGGGTGAGAACTTGATCTCCCCGAGGCACATTCGACCCAACCAGCTAGTGGGAGCCTGGCTGAGGAGATTCTCTCGGGGGTGGGAACTTGATCTCCCCGAGTCACATTCGACCCAACCAGCTAGTGAGAGCCTGGATGAGGAGATCCTCTCGGGGGTGGGACTTCCTCTCCCCGAGGCACATTCGACCCAACCAGCTAGTGAGAGCCTGGATGAGGAGATCCTCTCGGGGGTGGGGCTTGCTCTCCCCGATGCACATTCGACTCAACCAGCTCGTGAGAGCCTGGATGAGGAGATTCTCTCGTGGGTGGGACTTGCTCTCCCCGAGGCACATTCGACCCAACCAGCTAGTGGGAGCCTGGATGAGGAGATCCTCTCGGGGGTGGGGAACCAGGTGCGCCACTTGAACTCTACCAAGTCCAACATCCTCAAATAGGGAAAAAACGATGGGTTACATGATCCCCCCGACTCAGCTGGTAGGGGGCTGGACTCACTACAACATAAGAAAAATACAGGAATTTTCCGGGGCGAGGCTTCTTCAGGGGGTCTGGGCATGGTGGTCGTCATCCTTCCCCTCGGAGACATCCATCTTGCTCAGGCTCTCCATGATCCTCTCCATCTCCTCTACCCTGGCCATCCTAGAGATGGTGTTGACGGCCGTGACGTAGTACTGCCTTGCCATCCTGGAGTCTCCCTTGACTCTGACCTGGATCCCTCCTGAGCTGAACTTGAGGCATTGGTGGAAGGAAGACGGCACGCAAAAGAAGGCGCTGATGAGGGGCCTCCCAAATATGGCGTTGTAGCTGCTTGGTGCATCAACAATGACGAACCGGCAGTTCCTTGAAGCCCCTCTGATGTAGGCTAAGCCTTAGGGATCCTACACGGAGGGCGTGAACTACGACCCTTACAACATTAACGCTCCCTAACCCGTACACAAACAAAACACAGCGACCACAATTGATTTTATTTATCGTTCGCGCTAACATACGGGTAGCCGATCCGCAAGTGGAACGGAGAATGGCTATAGGCCAAAATCCCTTCCGGCTAAATGGAATAATATTGATTCCGGTCGAGCTTGGAGTTGAACCAAAATAGATCCTCCCAAAATAAAACACGATTCAAAAAGTGGTAGGATCTATCCCAACAAAACAAAATGCGAGGAGCGTCAATCCTCTCGTTAGATCTTTCGGAAAAACCAAATGAAAATCCAGATCTACTATTAGAAACATCGCGAAAATTAACGATTCGAGAAAATCACGCAAAAGTCGTCCACCAAAAGAACTAATCAAGAGGGAAATTCTCTTGTGTAGGAATTTTCGTTACCCCGCTCGGAAGTGTAGATCCGAGATGTTTGGATCCACCAAATTGACTGCTCTTCCTTTGGATCCACGGGAAACGCACCACGGATGAAGACCTTGCTCGTCTCCTTCGCTTTCACGCCGCGGTTGATTACCCCAAAGACCTTGGTTCTTCCTTACACTTGATCCTTTTTCCTCGAAGGCGGCCGAAATTGACAAAGGGGAATATGATTTCGGTGGAGAAAGGTAGAGGGGTGGAGGAGCGAGGGGTTGTTAGTGGGAGCGAGGAGTAGAAGGGGCGGCCAAGCAAAGGGGAAGAGGGGGGCGGCCGAACTCCTTGAGAGGGAGCCTTGAGGGGGGAGGCGGCCAAGAGGAGGAGGGAAGAGGATTAGGGTTAGGCAAGCAATTCTTTTTGATCTCAATAATAATCTCATAACAAATGAAAACTTGGCCTTATATAAGGCTTACAATCATGTGGCTATTAGCAGCCCAAAATAAAATATTGTTCCGAAATGAAATGATAGAAAACAACATAGTTTTAAATACCACAAATAAAAGATAAATGCAGACCAAAAATAAATTTAAATCTTAATTTCGGTTGCGTGGGCGAAGATTGTAGCCGTGCCCGCTACGGCGCCGCAAGTCTTTTGTTGGAGGAGCATCGTCGTCATCTTCTGCCACGGCAACACCGCCATGGTCGTCATCTTCTGCCACGGCAACACCGCCATGGTCGTCATCTTCTGCCACGGCAACACCGCCATGGTCGTCGTCATCTTCACCCAGTTGGCCGTCGTGGTGGCCGTCGCCATCACCGTCGCCATCAATCCTCCCGCTCTCAAAAGGACTCATCGCCGATAAGTGGGCTGGACGGTAACGGTGGAGGAGATCTGCATCAAGAAGAGCCAGCTCTGCCGAAGAAACCCAAGAGTCGTCCGAAGCTGGACGACCTCGCCATCTGACCAAAAACCTGTGAACGTCGCCGTCGGGAGTAGAAAACACCGCATCCTGCAAAATCGTTTCAGGCAAGAAATCGGTCCGGGGAACCTTGGAAAAGCGTTAGGCGCAGGAGAAAAACAAGGTGTAGCATCAATAGGCAACGTACCTCCCGAAGGATCCGAAAGGGAGAGCGGTCCAGAAATATTTTCACCCCCCACCCCTTGAGACGGTATAGTGGAAATAGGAAACGAAGAGACTGACAGTTCAGGTGGTGGAGCGACATAGAGCGTTAAATTCGAAATGTTAAAAATAGGGGAGATTCCCCAATCAGCGGGTAACTGTAATAAATATGCATTTTCACCTAGCTTCTTCAAGACCCAAAAAGGACCGGCTCTCCTATTCGCTAATTTTTTTATGGTGCCCGAAGGCATCCGTTCAGGGATAAGACGTACCATTACCAAATCGCCAATATTGAAGGGGACTGCTCGCTTATGTATGTTAGCATTCGATTGATAAATAGCATATTGTTTAGCCAACGTCTTGCCTATGTGCTCGTGGAGAGTGCGAACGTGCGAGGCGAAGTCCTGTACAAATTGACTTGATTTGAATGATGGTGGTAACGGAATCAAGTCAAGAGGCACGGGCGCCTTATATCCATGCACTATCTCATTTGGCGATAACCCGGTGGACCTATTCTTAGAATTATTGTAGGCTAGTTGAGCGTGAGGAAGAATAAGGTCCCATGTACCCTTATGATCACCTACTAAGCAACGAAGTAACCCACCCAAACTCCGGTTAACAACTTTCGTTTGCCCATCCGTTTGTGGATGATAGGCCGACGAAAACATAAGTCGCGTGCCCAACAGCTTCCAAAGTGTTTTCCAAAAGTAGCTAGTAAACTTAATATCTCTATCGGTCACGATGGTTTTGGGGACACCCCGATGTGCCACGACCTCCTTAAAATACAACTTAGCGACGTGTGAGGTATCATTGGTGCTATGACAAGCGATAAAATAAGCCATTTTTGAGAATCGGTCCACTACGACCAAGATGGAATCATGACGCCTAAGTGTCGGTGGAAGGCCCAAAATGAAGTCCATGCTAACATCCACCCATGGGGCAGACGGAATCAGAAGAGGTGTGTAAAGACCGGCATTGGTCTTGTTACCCTTGGCTAATTGACAAACGCGGCAGCTCCCGACGATTTTATTGACCATTGGCTTGAGACCCGGCCAAAAGAATTTATCCTCTACAAGTGTGATCGTTTTATCGCGACCGAAATGTCCTCCTAGTCCTCCACTATGTAACTCCCATACAATAAAATGGCGTAGCGAAGAGCGGGGAATGCATAATTGTGTCTGCTTAAATAGGTACCCATCACGGATATAGTACGCCGAAATAGTGGAAGGGGAATTGTCCTGAGCGGCGAAATATATCTCCTTAAAATCCGGACACTGCATATACTCATCTTTGATTCTTTCAAATCCTATGACCGATACCTCCATGGTAGATAGTAATAGAGTGACGCGACTAAGGGCATCCGCCACACGATTTAACGTACCCTTGAGGTGCTTGATAATGAAGGTATACTCTTGAAGGTACGAAACCCATTTTGCGTGCCGTGGGCTGATCTTACTTTGGGAGTTTACAAATCTTAATGCCTCATGATCGGACAAGATGACAAATTCCTTGGAGATAAGATAGTGTCGCCAATGTTGGAGGCAACGGATCACGGCATAGAACTCACGATCATAATTGGAATAATTTAACTTTGGACCGGCAAGTTTTTCGCTAAAATATCCTATCGGATGTCCATCTTGACTCAAGACTCCTTCGATCCCTATTCCCGATGTGTCGCATGATAATTCAAACACTTTACTAAAATCCGGCAAGCGTAATAATGGGGCTTCAGACATCCGGTCATTAATCATTTGAAACGCGCGAGTGGCCGCTTTAGTCCAATGAAATTCTCCTTTCTTCAGGCATTCGGTGATCGGTGCCATGATACTACTAAAGTTTTGGATGAACCTTCGATAAAATGTGGCCAAGCCGTGAAAACTTCTAACTTCCCGAATATTTGTTGGTTCAGGCCATTCTTTAATCACTTGGACCTTCTTTGGGTCAACATGAATGCCTTCGGAACTCACTATGTAGCCGAGAAACTCTACGGATGTCACACCAAAGGAGCATTTTTTTAGATTGATATAGAGCTTTTCTTGGCGCAAGGTTGATAGGATTGTCCTTAGATGTGTGTCATGATCCTTTTGTGAACGGCTGAATACTAAGATATCATCAAAGTATACGACTACGAATTTACCCATGTATGGCTTAAAAACTTGGGTCATCAATCGAGAGAAAGTACTCGGTCCGTTAGTGAGCCCTTCCCCAAGCACCAACCACTCGTAGAGCCCATCCTTAGATTTAAAAGCCGTCTTCCATTCATCTCCTTCCCGTATCCGTATTTGATGATAACCACTTTTGAGATCCAATTTTGAAAACATGGCGGCGCCCGATAACATATCTAACAAATCGTCCAAACGGGGAATGGGGAACCTATATTTGACCGTAATTTTATTTATGGCCCGGTAGTCTACACACAATCGTCAAGACTTATCTTTCTTTGGAACCAAGAGGGCCGGTACGGCGCATGGGCTCTTACTATGGCGGATAAAACCTTTTGCTAGCAAGTCCGAAATTAAAGCTTGTAGCTCCTCATGTGCGGAGGGGTTGAGCCGATAATGTGGATGGTTAGGCAATGAAGAGCCCGGGACGAAATCTATCTCATGCTGAATATCGCTCATGGGTGGCAACTTAGATGGCAAGTCCTCCGGATAGACGTCTTTATACTCTTCCAATATAGTGCGCAAAGATAGCGGTATATTCTCTAAAGTGGGTGAGTCTTCCTTAGCTTGTAGGCATACTAACGCATACAGAACACCGTCCAAGAAGGTCTCGCGTTCCAACTCCTTCTTACTTATCAAACTTATAATTTTTCTTTCCGCCGGCACGATGGTGTCCTTGGGGGCAACCGAAGGATCCTTGGGTGGTGTGGGTTTCAGTACAATGGTCTTACCATTATACTTGAACTCGTAAGTGTTGACTCGCCCGAAATGGGTCACGTCATAATCATAGAGCCACGGGCGCCCTAGAAGTACATGACATACATCCATGGGGATGACGTCACACCACACTTTATCGACATAGCTCTTCAACGTAAGTGGCACTAAACAACGCTTAGAAACCGCGATAGACGTTTTGTTTACCCACGCTATTTTATATGGCTGGGGGTGTGGCTCGGGGACTAGGTGCATACGAGTGACGGCGTTCTCCGAAATGACATTCATGCAACTTCCGCTGTCTATTATTAACTTGCACCACTTTTCACCACATTTAAAATTCAAAGAAAATATGTTCGTCCGATTGTGCTCATCCGGTGCACGTGGTGTGGCCAAGATACACCTCATAACCATCATATAAGACTCATCTTCGATATCACTCGGCTCGACATCTGATTCACCGCCAGCTTCATAGACGAGCTCGGCAGGCTCAGACGTGGACTCTAATAGTGCCAGTGGCTTACTCTTGGTAGGACACTCACTAGAGTAGTGTCCTTGAATTCCGCACGAATAACAGGTAGCATTAGTCTTATTAACTCGTCCTATTGGAACTCTCTCACCATTGGGAATTTTATTGTTCCTAGCGGTACTTACTATGGAACTTGAATCAGTCGATCGGAACTTTCCTTTGTCTCGCATGGATGACGAAGGTGGGGGTCCTAAGATGGATTTTCCTTTCTGGAATGCTCGCCCCCTGGACTTGTAGGCATTGTGCTTTTCTATATCCAATGCCGCATTGAATGTTGTGTTAAGGTCCGTGTGACCATAACGCAAAAGCTTGCCTTGGATATCCGCATTAAGTCCCTTACGGAAACGAGATAGTGTGACCTCGGGCATTTCTCGAATATCACAACGCACCATCATATCCTTGAGTTGTCCCATGTACTCCGCTACCGATTGGCCCCCTTGACGAAGGGTGGCTAGCTCGTCGAACATTTGGGTACGGTGATATGCCGGGACATATTGGTCATGCAGGAGTGCCTTCATGGCAGCCCACCCAATTGGGGGTGCTCCATTCACGGTGCCTAAACGCCTCTCTTCGTTCAACCAGAACGTTTTGGCTCTGCCCAGAAGTTTCATTCGTGCTACTCGTACCTTCTCAACGTCCGTCAGGTTGTGCCACTCAAAATAGCACTCAATATCCATGATCCAGTTTAGAAAAAGTTGGGGTTCACCCATGCCATCGTAGGAGGGTGATTCCATTTTAACGGCCCTAGTTAAGTCGAACTCATATGGGGCTCGGGGTGCGTACTCATAATCCGGATCACGCGGGAGATTTTGTCGCTCTTCTCGTTGGTTGGCGGGATGGGGTGGCTGCCCCGGTCGATTTATCCCAAAGCCGGGATTTCGAGGCGCCGCCTGATTTACAACCAACCCTTGTATTAACTGAGTGAGTGCATCGATCCTGGTGTTAAACTCTTCCCTAAGCGCCGCAATTGTAGCAGGAGCGGGCTCACCATCATCATGATGGTCGGCCATGTGTGATGTGGATGGAGGATACTCCGTGCCTAGCCTCGTGCGCATAAACAACACAGATACAGGGTGTCTCACCTAGATAAGAGACTGTTTGGACAAGAATTTTATAAATCAGGATTTTTATACGCTTAGTGACTTGTAGAATAAAAATACTTTTTATGACTTTTATGCTTAGAAAAAAAAGTAGAAAAATTCAGAATTTTGGCAATTTTTTTTTTGCAGAAATTTTTTGACTTTTGTTATTTGCAGACCAGATGGTGGAAAAAAACTTTTTGTTTCAGATTTTGTGTCTACGAAACGTGCACGGCCAAGTGTGGGTCGACGTCCTAAGACCGGAAGCGTAAGGACGGTGTCGATCGGGAAATCAACACAAACCTCGCTTTGATACCAAATTTGATGTAGGCTAAGCCTTAGGGATCCTACACGGAGGGCGTGAACTACGACCCTTACAACGTTAACGCTCACTAACCCGTACACAAACAAAACGCAGCGACCACAATTGATTTTATTTATCGTTCGCGCTAACATACGGGTAGCCGATCCACAAGTGGAACGGAGAATGGCTATAGGCCAAAATCCCTTCCGACTAAATGAAATAATATTGATTCCGGTCGAGCTTGGAGTTGAACCAAAATAGATCCTCCCAAAATAAAACACGATTCAAAAAGTGGTAGGATCTATCCCAACAAAACAAAAGCGAGGAGCGCCAATCCTCTCGTTAGATCTTTCGGAAAAACCAAATGAAAATCCAGATCTACTATTAGAAACACCGCGAAAATTAACGATTCGAGAAAATCACGCAAAAGTCGTCCACCAAAAGAACTAATCAAGAGGGAAATTCTCTTGTGTAGGAATTTTCGTTACCCCGCTCGGAAGTGTAGATCCGAGATGTTTGGATCCACCAAATTGACCGCTCTTCCTTTGGATCCACGGGAAACGCACCACGGATGAAGACCTTGCTCGTCTCCTTCGCTTTCACGCCGCGGTTGATTACCCCAAAGACCTTGGTTCTTCCTTACACTTGATCCTTTTTCCTCCAAGGCGGCCGAAATTGACAAAGGGGAATATGATTTCGGTGGAGAAAGGTAGAGGGGTGGAGGAACGAGGGGTTGTTAGTGGGAGCGAGGAGTAGAAGGGGCGGCCAAGCAAAGGGGAAGAGGGGGGCGGCCGAACTCCTTGAGAGGGAGCCTTGAGGGGGGCGGCGGCCAAGAGGAGGAGGGAAGAGGATTAGGGTTAGGCAAGCAATTCTTTTTGATCTCAATAATAATCTCATAACAAATGAAAACTTGGCCTTATATAAGGCTTACAATCATGTGGCTATTAGCAGCCCAAAATAAAATATTGTTACGAAATGAAATGATAGAAAACAACATAGTTTCAAATACCACAAATAAAAGATAAATGCAGACCAAAAATAAATTTAAATCTTAATTTCGGTTGTGTGGGCGAAGATTGTAGCCGTGCCCGCTACGGCGCCGCAAGTCTTTTGTTGGAGGAGCATCGTCGTCATCTTCTGCCACGACAACACCGCCATGGTCGTCATCTTCTGCCACGGCAACACCGCCATGGTCGTCATCTTCTGCCACGGCAACACCGCCATGGTCGTCGTCATCTTCACCCAGTTGGCCGTCGTGGTGGCCGTCGCCATCACCGTCGCCATCACCCTCCCAACTTTACTTGGAGTCCTACTCCAGCCTCTACCTCCTTCCTCTCCCCTGAAAATCCGAACAGGGGTCCGTCCGAGGCCAACACCCTCCTTGGCTCTACCTTCATCTCGTCAAACGCCTTCTTGAAAACGACGTTGACGAAGCTTCCGTTGTCAACCAAGATCCGGGAGACGGTGTAGGCTTCGATGGCTGTCTGGATGACCAGCGCATCGCAAAATTGATCCTCATGATCCGTCAGGTCCTTCACCGAGAAGGTGATCTTCTCCACCTGGGGCGGGGTCTGGGACATCGAGGAGACGCTCTGTCGGTACATGATATGGAGGCTTGCCTTCCGAGTGGCTTCGATCCCTACTCCACCATGGATCACAGCTATACCACCTCGGGGTCCGACATCGACCCGGTCCTCACACATGTCATCCCCCCTTCTCTGGGCAGAACATCTTCAACCCACACTGGCGGCTGTTGCTGGGCAGGGCCTCTCGCCCCCCTCACTTCGAGGAACTCGGGGCAGTTAGCTGTGGCGTGCCCCTCCACCTGGTGGAAGTCACAGTACGGTAGCGCTCCTCCCCTCCTTCGGCGGGCTAGGCGTTCTCTCCTATTACCTCTTCCTCCTCCTATCGCCAAGGCTTGCTGCAGAAGGGGTAAGAGCTGTCTTGGGGCTTGCCTGTGGAAGTTGAACCTCCGTTGGCCCACATGGAAGTTCCCCCCATCTTGGACGTAACCTCTTCCTGGACCCTGAACGGGTCCTCCCTGCTGCCTCCAACCTGGTTCTGGGCCCTCCTGAGCTCTCTGCTCCTCTCTCCTTCTTCCTTCCTGATGTCGAGAGCCACCTTGCTCCTTTGACTCCATCTCTGTTAGCTTTGCCAACTTCTTGACAAATTCTGGGTTGGCCGCCTCCATGGCTATCTCCTCGGCCGCCCTTTCCATCAGCTCCTTAAAGGAAAGGGGGCCTTTCGAGTCAGGCTCATCTTGAAGAACCCCTCGCGCAACCCTACCGTGAATGCCATCTGGAGGGCATACCCTGACATCTCCTTGTTGGGTACATTGCTTCTAATGTACCTGATTTGAAGAAGCCTCACCCTACTCAATGATATACATCAAAATGTATTTGATGTATGTTGAGTTTACTTGTGCAGGTTAAGTATTTGCAGGAAAGATGAAAAAGTTTCTAAGTCCATGTGTCGACATCCAGAGGGAAAGTGTCGACACTTAAGAAAACTTGTGTCGACACCCAGGCAAGCAGTGTCGACACTTGGAGTACTTGTGTCGACACCAGTGATGCAGAGTCGACACCAATGTTGCAAAGTCGACACCAGACAGAAAGTGTCGACACAAGGAGCTGTGTCGACACTCAATGAAGAAAAGTCCAGTGAAGTAGTGTCGACACTTAGCAGTTGTGTCGACACCCAGAGGAACTGTGTCTACATCAGAAAGTGTCGACACTTGGAGTCTAAGTATAAGTGTCGACATAATAAAGAATGTGTCGACACTCACCAGAAGACTCAACACTTGAAGAAAGGGTCGACACAATGAAGAATGTGTCGACACTCAGCAGAAGACTCAACACTTGAAGAAAGTGTCGACACAAGGAGCTGTGTCGACACTTAGCAAAGTTCAACAATATTCTAAGTACAAGTGTCGACACTAAGGAGATGTGTCGACACTCAGCCAGAGTCTCAACAGAAGAAAAATGTGTCGACACAAGGAGTAGTGTCGACACTTAGCAAGTATCAACACTGAAGGCATGTGTCGACACCAAGAAGATGTGTCGACACTGAACAAGTTCAACACATGAAGATGTGTCGAAACAAAGGAGTTGTGTCGACACTTACAAGAATTCAACTAAGTGCTGAAGAACAAGGAGTTGTGTCGACACTCAATATCAGTGTCGACACATATTAAAGAAGCTGTGTCGAGAAGTGAATTCTACAACACAAGGAGTTGTGTCGACACCTTGTAGGCTAGTGTCGACACTTAGTCAACTTGTGTCGACACTTGGTCTATAAGTGTCGACACTTAAAGACAGACAGTCTCGACACTTTCAGACAGTTACAGATTTTTCAAGAACTGACTGGATGACTTGACAGCTGCCATTCCAGCCGGTCTACTGCACCTGTCAGAGTTGTCAGAAATCAGTTATGAACCGAACCAGCCGGTTACCATGAAGAAGGCCTATAAATAGGCTTATACTGTCAACAAAAAGTGATGATCAACACATCAAGTAATACAAAGAAGATCTAGCTATTCATTGAAGAATCCAGTGAAAATCTAAGTAGTTGGAGAGAGAGAGCTCCTTCCAAGAAGACAGCCATTGGAACCAGGCTGAGAAGAAGGGTTCAGACTTTGTTCTGAATCTTAAGTTGCAGAGATCAAAGATCAGCTGCAGAGGAGATCAATCCTATTGTGTTCTATATTCAAGAAGCTTTGAAGAAAAGCCAAGTGAGATTGATCTCAGCAGAGTTCTTCCAAGAACTCATCAAGAACCTATCAACTCATCTCTCTATTCAGAGTTGTAGGTATATACTCTTTGTATTTTATATTTCTTGTAGGATCCTTAGGGATCTGAGTTTGTAAGCCTGTAATTATAAAGGCTGAGTGTAGGGCCTGTGTGCCTGAGTGTAGGAGATTTGTATCTCTGAGTGTAGGCATGTTGTGGCTGAGTATAGGCCTGCTATGGCTGAGTGTAGGCTTTGTGAAGAAGCTGAGTGTAGGTCTTTGGAGAAGACTGAGTTGTAGGGCCTTGGGCCTGAGCTGTAGGAACCTGTTTTGGGGTTCTGAGTGTAAGATCTGAGGATCTGAGATAGTGAAGGAGTTTGGCCGAATCTAGTACACTACTAGATAGGCGAAGGGGGAAAGTGGATGTACCCAAACATTGGGGAACCACTATAAACCTGTGTGTTCACTGTGTGTATGTATTTTGCTGTGATTGCTGATTGATTGCTGTGCAAAAGTAGTTATAATTCTGTGATATAAACTGAATTCTGCCTAAAAAGTTAAAAAGATTTGAGTCACCTATTCACCCCCCCTCTAGGTGATTAGGTACAATATCTTTCAAGTAGTATCAGAGGGAGGTTACTCAAAAAGGGACATAACTGTCTGAGTAGATCCTGTTGGCAGATTCAGTCTAAGTCAAGTGAAATCAAGAAAATCAAGAACCATGGGTTCCACTGAGAATCATAAGGAATTGGGATCCATGAAGCTACCCATTTGCAGAAAAAAAATATTTGGCATCTGGAAGGAAAGAGTGAGACTGTTTATGGAAGCCTCAGACCCTAGAATATATATCACATTGAAAGAAGGGTCATATGTGCCCATGAAGGTTTTAGTCTTAGATGCAAATCAGAGAACACCTAAGGATTTCTTTGAAATGACAAAAGATGAGATAATTCTAGCCACAATGGACAAAAGGGCTCAGAATATCATTGTGAGTGCTATAGATGATGCTACCTTTCAGAATTTGATACACTGTAAGACATCTAAGGAGATGTGGGATACTCTTATTGTGTACATGGAGGGCTCTGAAGAAGTGAG
This sequence comes from Platanthera guangdongensis, assembly GCA_039583875.1. Taxonomy (NCBI): domain Eukaryota; kingdom Viridiplantae; phylum Streptophyta; class Magnoliopsida; order Asparagales; family Orchidaceae; genus Platanthera; species Platanthera guangdongensis. The sequence goes on along the minus strand of CM077161.1, from coordinate 47,689,935 downwards.
GCAGGACAGAAAGTCTTTATTAAACCAAGAATATGAAAGGTTCAGGCAAGGTAGATCTGATAGCATAACAGAATGCTATAAAAAGTTCTATAGGATTGTCAATGAGCTAATGTCCTATGGAAGAGAGTTCGGTAATTATGAGCTTAATGATAAGTTCTTAAGGTCCCTTACAAAAGATTGGGACACCAAGATCTGTGCCATAAGGGAGATGGCAAAGTTAGCAGAAATTCCTCCTCCAACTTTGTTTGGAAAATTGCTATCCTATGAAATGCAATTGATGGTGAGGAAAGAAGAGGAGAAGACTACAAGAAGTGAACATAAGGAAAGGACAGTGGCATTTAAAACAGAAGCCCCCAGAAAATACAGAAGTAAGTCACCAACTCCACCTATTAAAGTAGCTGAGACTGAGTCAGATGAGTTAGCAAGTAGAAATTCTGAGAGCAATGAAAGTGATGAGGACTTTGCAGCCTTCACAAGACACTTTCAGAAGTTCTTAAAGAAGAAACAATGGAGGACAAGGTCATCTAATTCACAAGGTAAAGATGACTATTATCAGAACAAAAAGTCATCAAAGAAAGACAGGAAAAAGACCAAGTCTAGCAAAACAACTCTATCAAAAATTGTATGCTATTGCTGTAACAGACAAGGACATGTGATTGCAGACTGTCCAGAGAAAAGGAAGGAGTCTAATGATAAGAAAAAGACTCAATTCAAGGGCAAGAAGGAAAGGTCTTTTGTTGCCAAAAAGGATAAGAGCCTGTCAGACATATCTTCATCAGAAACTGAGTCAGATGCTGAAGCATACATAGGACTGTTTGCTGAGGAAGAGGAAGAAGAGTTCATCCAGATCATGAACTCTATATATGAATAAGAGGACAGTCAGTGCCAAGCAGTGATGGCATTGACATAAAGTGACAAAATCCAGGAGCAGCCTGGACCTAGTAAGGTACAAAATTGTTCTTTAAGTTCAATTTCTTGTGCTAGTTCAGAATCAGATTCATCATCATCAAGTGATGGGAGTGCATCTGAGTCTGAAGAGGATATTCATCAATTGATAGATGAATATAAAGTTCTGTTGCAAGCTTTTAAGAAGAGCAAGTCCCTAGCCAAGAGTCAGGCAAAGGAAATTGCTAATCTCAAAGTTGCTGCAACTGATTTTGAGAAAATGATTGATCAAAAGCTAAATGAAATAGCCAGACTGAAGCACATAACTGTGATTCAGATGAGGACTATATCATTTAAGAATGATCAAATCAAAAGTCTGGAGATTAGTCTTCAGAAGGAGAGAGATTTAGTTGCTAGGTTTTCTAAACCAAAGTCTGTTCTACCCTTAATTGATGAATTTGTTCATCAAAAAGGTAAAGCTGGACTGGGGTTTTCTAAACCTGCTAGGACTGTCAAGTCCAAGGGCAAAGCCCCAGCTCTCAACAAGCCAGCTGTAAATAAAACAACTAAGAATGTACCTAAGCAAAGGTACAATAGGTTTGAGTGTTGGTGCTGTGGCAAGGTAGGCCACTTTGCCATGGACTGTTGGCACAATGCAAGTGGCAAAATGAGTAGCAAACTGCCTGTTGGAAAACCTGCAGGTAGCTTTGTTAGGAAGCAAACTAACCAGTACCAAGGACCCAAGAATTCTTTGGGTTCTAAGGTTCACTAATCTATTTTGCAGGTGAGTCCAAGTGGTCATGCCCCAATATGGTACTTGGACAGTGGATGTTCTAGACATATGACTGGAACAAGGGGATTGCTAAAGGACTACACACCCATCAAGGATGGTCCTCAAGTCACCTTTGGTGGTTCTGAAAAAGGAATCATCAAGGGTTTTGGTAACATTTCTAGCACCCATATAACTATTACTCAAGTGGCTTATGTCAAAGGTTTGAAACATAACCGTATTAGTATAAGTCAATTGAGTGATTTAGGATATGACATCTTATTTGTCAAAAATGGTTGTCATATCAGGATATCAAATGATCAAGAGATCATTTTGACAGGTTATAGAAAAAGAAATGTCTATTGCCTAGACATTATGTGTGAGAACAATGGTTCTCCAGTGTGTCTTGTAGCTGATGAGAAAGTCTCTCATTGTGTCAAATGGCACAAGAGGCTAGCCCATCTCAACTACAAGACAATTGGCCAACTCTTTAGCAAAGAGTTAGTGAGGAATAGTCCTCAAGTTAAGTGTATTAAAGATGGAATATGCTCAGCTTGTCAAAAGGGCAAGCAGACTAGATCCACATTTAGTAGTATTGAAAACAAAGATCCTGTGAGGTATTTATACCTCTTGCATATGGATCTCTTTGGTCCTATGCCAGTTCACAGCCTAGGTAGGAAGGTCTATACCTTTGTAGTTGTAGATGACTACTCAAGGTTTTCCTGGGTGTTCTTCCTTAGACAGAAATCTGAAACACCTAGTATCTTCTATAGCTTTGTCAAACAAATTCAGAATGAACTAGACAGTACAGTGGTCAAGATAAGAAGTGACCATGGTACTGAATTTCAGTCTGATAGTATGGCAAAACTATGTGAAGAATTTGGGATATTTCAAGTGTTTTCTTCACCAAGAACACCTCAGCAAAATGACATTGCTGAGAGGAAAAATAGAACCTTGATTGAGGCTGGTAGAACCCTATTAAGTGATACATCTCTACCAGAATATTTCTGAGCTGAGGCAGTTAATACTGCATGCCATGTAATTAATAGGGCTACCATTACTAAAAGTCACAACAAGACCCCCTATGAGCTTGTGAAAGGCGGAAAACCAAACTTATCCTATTTCAGGATCTTTGGTTGTAAGTGCTTTATACTTAACAATGGAAAGTCTTACTTGACTAAGTTTGCTGCCAAGTCCCAAGAGGGGATCTTTGTTGGGTACAACAACAATAGTAAGACTTATAGAGTCTACAACTTGTCTACTCAAGTTGTAGAAGAGTCTGTACATGTAGTATTTGATGAAACTAGACTTATTAACAATGAGTTGTCTAGTAGTATTTGCAGCTCCACAGGTGTGACTGAGAAGATGGACAAGCTCACTATAGAAGAAGGACCTACTGCAAGATATCAGGTAGAAGATAGTGGCTGTTGTCCAGGGAGAGTACTACATGTACCTAATGCATAAGAAGTTCAAGGAGTGCAGCAAGATGAAGGAACTGAAGAAGTTCAACCTGAAGCCAGGATGCCTCCAGCTAATAGGCATCTAAGAGATCATCCAGCAGATCAAATCATTGGTGATCTAAGACAAGGGGTACAAAAAAGGAACAAAAATCTGAGTGCAGCACTCTACTCCAGTTTTCTATCCCAAGTAGAGCCAAAGAAGTTTGAAGAAGCCATCCTAGACCCTCATTGGAATGAGGCAATGCAAGAAGAGCTGAATCAGTTCAAGAGGTGCAAAGTCTGGGAGTTTGTTCTTAAACCAAAAGACCACAACATAATTGGAACCAAGTGGATCTTTAGGAACAAGATGAGTGAACATGGAGTGATTGTCAAGAACAAAGCAAGATTGGTTGCTAAAGGATATAGGCAGGAAGAAGGTATTGACTTTGATCAAACCTTTGCTCCAGTAGCCAGACTGGAAGCCATAAGCATGTTCCTGGCCTATGCAACCTTTCAAGGATTTAAAGTTTACCAAATGGATGTAAATTCAGCCTTTCTGAATGGTAATCTAAAAGAGAAAGTTTATGTGGAACAGCCATCAGGTTTTATTGATTCAACTCAACCTAATTATGTCTATAGACTTAGGAAAGCTTTGTATGAGTTAAAGCAAGCCCCTAGGGCTTGGTATGAAACCCTGTCTAGTTTCCTCATTGAGAATAAGTTCACAAGGGGGAAAATAGACAAGACTATATTCCTTAGGGAATCTAGAGGCAAAATAATACTAGTCCAAATATATGTAGATGACATAATATTTGGGTCTACTGAAAGTAGTCTTTGCAAAAAGTTTGCAAAACTAATGCAAGCACAGTTTGAGATGAGCAGTATGGGGGAACTTAAGTTCTTCTTGGGTCTCCAAGTTAGACAGACTGAGAATGGTTTATCCATATGCCAGTCTAAGTTCACCCTAGAACACATAAGGAAGTATGGTATGGATTCATCCAGTACCATGAAGACTCCTATGAGGTCAAGTATGTCTCTTAGCAAAGATGATGCAGGGAAACCTGTAGATGAGACTTTGTATAGAGGGATAGTTGGCTCCCTACTCTATTTGACTGCAAGTAGACCAGATATCATGTATGCTACATGTGTCTGTGCTAGGTATCAAGCATGCCCTAAGGAGTCTCATTTGACAGCAGTCAAAAGGATACTGAGATATCTAAAGGGCACTCCTTATCTAGGCCTTTGGTACCCTAGGAATGGAGACTTTGAACTAACATGTTATTTCACTAGAATATGTTAAGACAGATAATCAACTAGCTGATATGTATACTAAGCTTTTAGAAGAAACAAAGTTCAATAGGTTTAAAATTGAACTAGGTATGATAAACTTAGAATAAGTTTATAGAAATGGCTAAGTAAAATGGTGTCGACACACAGTGATATCTGTGTCGATACAGAAAAGTGGTGTCGACACTTCAGGGAAAAGGTGTCGACACATCTAGGAAGTTGGTGTCGACACTTCAGAAAATTAGTGTCAACACATGATAAGTAGGTGTCGACACATCCTAGGTGGTGTCGACACTTAGAGTTTACTCAGAATTATCTAAGTAAAGTCTCGACTAAATGTCGAGTTGAGTGGTGTCGAGACATTATAAGTCTGTGTCGACACTTTTCAACAGTGTCGACACAATTTAAGTTAGTTAACCCGCCCTTTCATCTTCAATCTTAGAAAGGTATAAATAGAATTTCTCCATTGTCTGTCGACATGCTCACTAAAGTTTCGAGACCAAACTTGTGTGTCGACACCTCTCTTCTCTCCATTCAAATTCTTCAAACCCTAATGGCGCCAAAGCTCGAGGAGAACATGGACGAAGGCTATGAACTGGTGCGGCATGCGTTTGACGATGCAGAACGAGAAATCAAGGAAGTGGTAACCCTAGTCGCAAACTCAGGGTTAGATTTTCTTGTTTCTGAGCCAACCAAGATCTGGAAGAAAGAAGTTCTGGAATTCCTGAATGGAGCTAAAGTAGACGATTCTGGATTCAAGATAACGTCTAAGGTTCATGGTGAAAAGGTGAAGGTTTCACCAAAAAGTTTGAGAAAGGTATTAAACCTCCCAAGAACAAAGGAAGAAGATGAAGTTCCTGCTTCAAAGACCAGAGAAGCTTTAACTTGGTGTGGACTGGATTCCAAGCTAAAAATTGGCTTTGTATTCAATAGGAAAGGCATGAACAACCAGGGGAAATTTCTCTCAGAAATTGTTGGAAAAGTGATCTTAAGTAAGCCTGGAGGGCATGACAGGGTATCAACCCATATGTTCAATCTTATGACAAGGATAATCTTCACTCTGCAAACTGATTGGTCTGTTGTTGTCTTTGATAAGATTAAGGAAAGTCTGAAGAAACCCAATTTGGGTAGGATACTAAGTTTATACATTGCTGGTAGTATACCAGAGGTTATGAGTCAAGCTACTGGATCTAAAATCAATCACATGAGAAGAATGGACATGAGGATCTTCTCAAGGTGGGATAGAGTTTTAACTAAGGAGATGCCTACTCCTGAGAAAAATAACTCCTCAAAAGAAGAAGAAGAAGATAGCCCCTGTGGATTCATCTAGCAGTTCAGAAGAACAAGTTGTCTTCACTCCTGATGAAGAAGACATTGGAGATGCTGGGAAGTCTCCAGCTCAACAAGAAGTTGCTGAGAGGCAGGGGGAGTTACCTCAAGCTAGCCCCTTACACCAGGATTCAGTCCAGGGGATCCTCTAGTGGTGGAAGAGCCAACTCCTCTTGAAAGTGAAAGAGCCACCCACATCATCCTTGAGGTAATCACTGAGATTAATGCTTTAAATTTCCCTATAGAGGATAATGTTTTGTCTGATTCCTTAAATAATATTAATCAGCAAACTCAGATTGATAGCCAACTCCCAGATGTTGTCAGGGAGGACACATCTGTTTCAGTTCAAGTTGTTAATGAGCCAAGGGAATCTTCTTGTTGAAGCAAAAATTGACCTCTGTGGAGTTCGGGGTCCCTGGAAAGGGGTGACCTCACACCTACTACACTCGAGAGAACGTCACGGACCAGAGACTTAGGAGACTATGAACAGACCCTCGGCTCTAGCACGGAGGTCCCACCTCATACTCGGAAGGCTACCTGAGGTCTTCCCCTCCCTTACCAAAGGGCTAGGCTGGGCGCCTTGGAGAGCTCTCTCTACTCTACCAAGAAGAAGCTAAGGGAGGAGGAAGCTAAGAAAAGGATCCTCTCCAAGGCACCCAAGGGGGTCTATTTATAGTTTTTCCAAGTCCTGGGGGTAAAATGACCAAAATACCCCTACGGCCAAAAGGCCTCGGGCCAATAGAATACAGCCACGCCGGGGGGTAAAGGGGGAATTCCCCCCGAGGGCAAGAAGGTAAAAATGCAGGGGGGCAAGGGCGATACCGCTGCCTCTGACCGGTCTCGCCCCGCCAGGCCACCAAGCTGGAAGGGGCAGGGGCGAGACCCCGGCCCCCGGCCGGTCTCGCCCCGCCAGGCCGCCAGGCTAGAAGGGGCAGGGGCGAGACCCCGGCCCACGGCCGGTCTCGCCCCGCCAGGCCGCCAGGCTAGAAGGGGCAGGGGCGAGACCCCGGCCCCCGGCCGGTCTCGCCCCGCCAGGCCGCCAGGATAGAAGGGGTAGGGGCGAGACCCCGGCCCCCGGCCGGTCTCGCCCCACCAGGCCGCCAGGCTAGAAGGGGCAGGGGCGAGACCCCGGCCCCCGGCCGGTCTCGCCCCACCAGGCCGCCAGGCACCTATCGGGACGGGGCGGGTGTCAGCCAACTTGTCGCACCCGCCCCCCAAAAGAGGGCCACTGGAGGGAGGTGGATTTTTCCTCCCCCTACTAGTACGTTTCCAAGCCAGAGCCAAAATTGGCCACCGAGAGTGCAAAATCTCCCAAAAGCTTAAAACTATATAGGGGCGAATACGGGGTTGTACACAATCCCCGCTCTTTTCGAGGTTGGCACAAACTCGGAAAGAAATGTCCAATCCAACGTATTCGCTGAGTGCAATTTCCTTGCGCGCCTCTCCGGGGAGTCATCGTGCCATGCCAGCTATGAGAGCCTGGGTGGCGAGACCCCTTCCAGGTAAAAAATACTTAGCCTCCACGAGAGGTACCACCGGCCCTGCCAGCTAGTGAGAGCCTGGCAGCGGGATCCTCATTGGAGCAAAGGGGCTTTTACTCCCCCCGAGGCACATTCGACCCAATTAGCTAGTGGGAGCCTGGCTGAGGAGATCCTCTCGGGGGTGGGGACTTGATCTCCCCGAGGCACATTCAACCCAACCAGCTAGTGGGAGCCTGGCTGAGGAGATCCTCTCGGGGGTGGGACTTGATCTCCCCGAGGCACATTCGACCCAACCAGCTAGTGGGAGCCTGGCTGAGGAGATCCTCTCGGGGGTGGGGACTTGATCTCCCCGAGGCACATTCGACCCAACCAGCTAGTGGGAGCCTGGCTGAGGAGATCCTCTCGGGGGTGGGGACTTGATCTCCCCGAGGCACATTCGACCGAACCAGCTAGTGGGAGCCTGGCTGAGGAGATCCTCTCGGGGGTGGGGACTTGATCTCCCCGAGGCACATTCGACCCCACCAGCTAGTGGGAGCCTGGCTGAGGAGATCCTCTCGGGGGTGGGGACTTGATCTCCCCGAGGCACATTCGACCCAACCAGCTAGTGGGAGCCTGGCTGAGGAGATCCTCTCGGGGGTGGGGACTTGATCTCCCCGAGGCACATTCGACCCAACCAGCTAGTGGGAGCCTGACTGAGGAGATCCTCTCGGGGGTGGGGACTTGATCTCCCCGAGGCACATTCGACCCAACCAGCTAGTGGGAGCCTGGCTGAGGAGATCCTCTCGGGGGTGGGACTTGATCTCCCCGAGGCACATTCGACCCAACCAGCTAGTGGGAGCCTGGCTGAGGAGATCCTCTCGGGGGTGGGGACTTGATCTCCCCGAGGCACATTCGACCCAACCAGCTAGTGGGAGCCTGGCTGAGGAGATCCTCTCGGGGGTGGGGACTTGATCTCCCCGAGGCACATTCGACCGAACCAGCTAGTGGGAGCCTGGCTGAGGAGATCCTCTCGGGGGTGGGGACTTGATCTCCCCGAGGCACATTCGACCCCACCAGCTAGTGGGAGCCTGGCTGAGGAGATCCTCTCGGGGGTGGGGACTTGATCTCCCCGAGGCACATTCGACCCAACCAGCTAGTGGGAGCCTGGCTGAGGAGATCCTCTTGGGGGTGGGGACTTGATCTCCCCGAGGCACATTCGACCCAACCAGCTAGTGGGAGCCTGGCTGAGGAGATCCTCTCGGGGGTGGGGACTTGATCTCCCCGAGGCACATTCGACCCAACCAGCTAGTGGGAGCCTGGCTGAGGAGATCCTCTCGGGGGTGGGGACTTGATCTCCCCGAGGCACATTCGACCCAACCAGCTAGTGAGAGCCTGGCTGAGGAGATCCTCTCGGGGGTGGGGACTTGATCTCCCCGAGGCACATTCGACCCAACCAGATAGTGGGAGCCTGGCTGAGGAGATCGTCTCGGGGGTGGGGACTTGATCTCCCCGAGGCACATTCGACCCAACCAGCTAGTGGGAGCCTGGCTGAGGAGATCCTCTCGGGGGTGGGGACTTGATCTCCCCGAGGCACATTCGACCCAACCAGCTAGTGGGAGCCTGGCTGAGGAGATCCTCTTGGGGGTGGGGACTTGATCTCCTCGAGGCACATTCGACCCAACCAGCTAGTGGGAGCCTGGCTGAGGAGATCCTCTGGGGGTGGGGCTTGATCTCGCCGAGGCACATTCGACCCAACCAGCTAGTGGGAGCTTGGCTGAGGAGATCATCTCGGGGGTGGGGACTTGATCTCCCCGAGGCACATTCGACCCAACCAGCTAGTGGGAGCCTGGCTGAGGAGATCCTCTCGGGGGTGGGGACTTGATCTCCCCGAGGCACATTCGACCCAACCAGCTAGTGGGAGCCTGGCTGAGGAGATCCTCTCGGGGGTGGGGCTTGATCTCCCAGAGGCACATTCGACCCAACCAGCTAGTGGGAGCCTGGCTGAGGAGATCCTCTCGGGGGTGGGGACTTGATCTCCCCGAGGCACATTCGACCCAACCAGCTAGTGGGAGCCTGGCTGAGGAGATCCTCTCGGGGGTGGGGACTTGATCTCCCCGAGGCACATTCGACCCAACCAGCTAGTGGGAGCCTGGCTGAGGAGATCCTCTCGGGGGTGGGACTTGATCTCCCCGAGGCACATTTGACCCAACCAGCTAGTGGGAGCCTGGCTGAGGAGATCCTCTCGGGGGTGGGGACTTGATCTCCCCGAGGCACATTCAACCCAACCAGCTAGTGGGAGCCTGGCTGAGGAGATCCTCTCGGGGGTGGGACTTGATCTCCCCGAGGCACATTCGACCAAACCAGCTAGTGGGAGCCTGGCTGAGGAGATCCTCTCGGGGGTGGGGACTTGATCTCCCCGAGGCACATTCGACCCAACCAGCTAGTGGGAGCCTGGCTGAGGAGATCCTCTCGGGGGTGGGGAACCAGGCTTGTCACTTGAACTTTACCAAATCCAACATCCTCAAACGGGGAAAAAGATGGGTTACATGACCCCCCCGACTCAGCCGGTCGGGGGCTGGACTCAAAACAACATAAAAAACATACATGACTCAGCCGGGTCGAGGCTTCCTCAGGGGGTCTGGGCCTGGTGGTAGCCATCCGCTTCCTGCTCGCCAGACACTTCCATCCTGCCTAGGCTCTCCATGATCTTCTCCATCTCCTCTGCCTTGGCCAACCAAGAGATGGTGTTGACGACCGTGACATAACACTGCCTTGCCATCCTGGAGTCTCCCTTGACTCTGACCTGGATCCCTCCTGAGTTGAACTTGAGGCATTGGTGGAAGGAAGACGGCACACAACGGAAGGCGTTGATGAGGGGACTTCCGAAGATGGCGTTGTAGCTGCTTGGAGCGTCAACAATGATGAACCGGCAGTTCATTGAGACTCCCCCCAATTTTACTTGGAGTCCTACTCCACCTTCGACCTCCTTCCTTTCTCCCGAGAATCCGAACAGGCGTCCGTCCGAGGCCAACACCCTCCTTGGCTCTACCATCATCTCATCAAACGCCTTCCTGAAATCGACGTTGACGGATCTCCCGTTGTCAACCAAGATTCGGGAGACGCTGTAGCCCTCGATGGCCGTCTGGATGACCAGCGCATCACAGAACGGATCCTCATGATCCGGTAGGTCCTTCACCGAGAATGTGATCTTCTCCTCCTGGGGCGGGGTCTGGGAGGTTGAGGCGACGCTCCTTCGGTACATGATATGGAGGCTTGCCTTCCGAGTGGCCTCAACCCCCACTCCACCGTGGATCACCGCTATACCGCCTCGGGGTCCGACATCGACCCGGTCCTCACAAACATCATCCCCTCCTTCTCTGGGCAGAACCTCTTCAACCCGCACCGGTGGCCGCGGCTGGGCAGGGCCTCTCGCCCCCCTCACTTCCAGAAACTCGGGGCAGGTAGCCGTGGCGTGCCCCTCCACCTGGTGGAAGTCACAGTACAGTAGCGCTCTTCCCCTCCTTTGGCGGGCTGGGTGTTCTCTCCTGTTTCCTCTTCCCCCTCCACCTATCGCCAAGGCTTGCTGCGGCGGGGGGATGAGCTGTCTTGGGGCTTGCCTATGGAAGTTGAATCTCCCTTGGCCCCCATGGAAGTTTCCCGCATCTTGGGCGTAACCTCTTCCCGGGCCCTGAACGGGTCCTCCCTGCTGCCTCCAACCTGGTTCCGGACCCTCCTGAGCTCTCCGCTCCTCTCTCCTTCTTCCTTCCTGAGGTCTCGAGCCACCTTGCTCCTTCGACTCCATCTCTGTTAGCTTTGCCAACTTCTTGACGAAAGCCGGGTTGGCCGCCTCCATGGCAATCTCCTCCGCCGCCCTTTCCATCAGTTCCTCGAAGGAAAGGTGGGCCTTCCGGTTCAAGCTCATCTTGAAGAAGCTCTCCTTCAGCCCAACAGTGAAGGCCATCTGGAGAGCATACCCTGGCATCTCCTGGACCTCCAGGATCTCCTCTTGGAACCTGTCAACGTAACGGGCCAGCGACTCCTCGGCCCCTTGCCTTATTAGGAAGATGGACTCAGGACTCCTCTTCCGCTTCTTGGAGGTGGAGAAGCGAAGCTGGAAGCTCCGGCTCAAGTCCTCGAACCCATAGATCGACCTCGGAGGGAGTTGATGGAATCAGTCCCTTGCCTTCTCCTTCAACGTGATCGCAAAGAGGCGACACTTGAAGGCGTCCGTCATCGGCCTGATGGAGACGGCATCCTCGAACCACTGCAGATGTTGGACGGGGTCATCCTTCCTAGTATAGTAAGCCATGTCTGGCTCTCTGAACCCCTCGGTAACGGGAGCTGAGATGATCAGCTCGCTGAAGGGTGACCCCCTGAGGGGGGGTCTCGCCTACTCCACTCGCGCCACCTGCTCGCCTGGGAGGTTGGCACTTGCCGAGCTGGAGAACAGCTCCCGGCCGGTGAGGTCTCGCTCGACCCCATCTCCCATACTCTCCTTTCCTGGCCTTCTTCCTGGTGCGCTTCCCTCTCCCCCCACTGGGGTCATCTCGCCTAGACCCCTGGGAGTCGACTCATCGAGGGGGGGAGCTAGCTCCTGGGGGGTCGGGGTGGAGCTGCCACCCTGAGGAGCGATGCTTCGCAGCATCTCCATGATGTCCTGGATGGAGACCATGAACTCTTGCCTCCCCACAAAGGGTCCTGGGCTGGGGAGCTCGCCGAGATCATCACTACCTCCTTGACCTCCCGTCATGACACTCTCTCGGGATCTTCTGTGCTGGTCACTCTCCACGCTCACCGCACCAAAAGTGTTGAAGCCAAAATTGACCTCTGTGGAGTTCGGGGTCCCTGGAAAGGGGTGACCTCACACCTACTACACTCGAGAGAACGTCACGGACCGGAGACTTAGGATACTATGAACAGACCCTCGGCTCTAGCACGGAGGTCCCACCTCCCACCCGGAAGGCTACCTGAGCTCTTCCCCTCCCTTACCAAAGGGCTAGGTTGGGCGCCTTGGAGAGCTCTCTCTACTCTACCAAGAAGAAGCTAAGGGAGGAGGAAGCTAAGAAAAGGATCCTCTCCAAGACACCCAAGGGGGTCTATTTATATTTTTTCCACGTCCTGGGGGTAAAATGACCAAAATACCCCTACGGCCAAAAGGCCTCGGGCCAATAGAAAACAGCCACGCCGGGGGGTAAAGGGGAAATTCCCCCTGAGGGCAAGAAGGTAAAACTACAGGGGGGCAAGGGCGAGACCGCGGCCTCTGACCGGTCTCGCTCCGCCAGGCCGCCAAGCTGGAAGGGGCAGGGGCGAGACCCCGGCCCCCGGCCGGTCTCGCCCTGCCAGGCCGCCAGGCTAGAAGGGGCAGGGGCGAGACCCCGGCCCCCGGCCGGTCTCGCCCCGTCAGGCCGCCAGGCTAGAAGGGGCAGGGGCGAGACCCCGGCCCCCGGCCGGTCTCGCCCCGCCAGGCCGCCAGGCTAGAAGGGGTAGGGGCGAGACCCCGGCCCCCGGCCGGTCTCGCCCCACCAGGCCGCCAGGCTAGAAGGGGCAGGGGCGAGACCCCGGCCCCCGGCCGGTCTCGCCCCACCAGGCCGCCAGGCACCTATCGGGACGGGGCGGGTGTCAGCCAACTTGTCGCACCCGCCCCCCAAAAGAGGGCCACTGGAGGGAGGTGGATTTTTCCTCCCCCTACTAGTACGTTTCTAAGCCAGAGCCAAAATTGGCCACCGAGAGTGCAAAATCTCCCAAAAGCTTAAAACTATACAGGGGCGAATACGAGGTTGTACACTTCTGCCCATTCTCCACAAGAATATACAATGGAAGATCTTTTCCTCAATCTAGATCAAACAGACTTTGAGAAAGAAAGTGCTGCTGCTGAGGGGGAGAAGTCTCAAGTTGAGGGGTTGCCAGTGAAAATTCTAGAAAGGCAAGAACCTGAGAAGCCCAAGGAAGTTGAGGAGCTACTAAGGGAGAGGGTAGATATTGCAAGTACATCAGCATCTGAAGATGAGGAAGCTGTCAGAGCAAAGAAAAGGAAATTTCAAGTATTCAAGAGAAGGAGCCAGACTTATAAGAAGGCATTGCAAACCATAGCACCACAGCCAGCACTACAGCCAACTCTATCAGTAGATTACAGTGCTCTGATGGTTGCTATGTAGATCAAGCTTGATGAGCACAGGAAAGCCATTGAAACATATGTGGATGAGGGGCATAAGTCTTTACAGTTTGATCTGGCCCAGGACATTAAGTCCATAAGATTTGAGATGAATCTAAATAAAAAGGAGATGACTGACTGCTTCCACAAGGGAGGGAATGCAGTAGTCTACTTAGCTACTCATCAGGAGAAAATAAAAGCTCAAGTAGATGACATTACACTGAAGCAAGGGTATGTTCTTGAGAACCAGATCAGAATGAATGACAATTTGACTGCTTCACACAATGCAATTGTCACAGAGATGAAGAACATAGCTAATGGACTGACTACTTCTAATGCTACTGCTAAGGCAGAGTTTGATAAAGCATTGCAAAAGAGTTTAACTGATGTTACTTCTGCAATTCAATACTCTCAGAAATTGATAACTGAAAAACTCCAAAGGTTGAAACCTTTCGTTAAAGATGGAGTAAACTATTTGGATAACCAAGTAAGATTTCAAAATGATGATCTAAGAGATCACATGGAAAGAGAAGTCATAAATGGGGAGAGAGTGTTAGTCAAAGCCAGCTCTAATCATGCCAAGTGGATTTCTAATTCTATCAGAGCTACTCTTGGATATCCTCCTTTATGTGATGATGATAATGTAGCAGAATCTGGAGTTAATCCTGCCTATCTTGGAGGTGAGCAACCTGAAGTAGCTCAAGTAATCTATCCTCCTCCAGATTTTGATATGATACAAGCTGATATCCAGACAATGTATAGCCCACCTGAGGGTAAGCAAAATATTATTCTAGAAAAGGTGGTTCAGCCAGTATCTGAGGCTATGCAAGAAGCTTTGCTGAAAGAACAAGAAGCTAGATTGTCTAAGAAGAGGTTCAGAGAGCAAGCTGAACAAAGACCAGATTTTGAGCAGTGGAGCCCCACTTCAAGAAATATTATTGTGACTGCATGGAAAGCTGCCAAAGATAATATTCAAGACAGAAACAAATGGTTTTCTGAACTAGAATGGAGAAAGCATGAGACAAGGCAAGAAGCCATAGTGCAATATAGAAGGAAGGCAAAGATGGGAAAGCTACCTCCTACTGCTCAGGAGCCTAGCAAGTACTTTCCCAAGCCATATCATTACTTTGAGAGGCAAAAGATTAAAGCTGAAGAGCTAAAGAAGAAGGAGCTAAAAGGGAAAAAGCCTGCTGATACTGAAGTTGCTGAAGCCCCTGTTCAAGCCAAAGTACAATCAGGAAAAGGAATTGTGATTAAGGAGGCTGATCAGAATTAGAATAGATTTATCTTAAGTTTACAGTTGTAATATCTTGATTTTAAAACACTCTGTAAATTTTTGAATAATGAATATGACCAAGTGTTAGAACAATGTGATGTGTTATAAATCTATTTCATAATTGTTCTGAGATGATATCTGTGTATACATGTTTTGATTAATACATGTTTATGTATTTTCCCTGATTATATAATCCTGTTTACATCATACTGTAATTTTGTTTTGTATGGTGTATATCATTGACTAAGGGTTATGACTTCTCCAAATAGGGGGAGATTGTTGGGTACATTGGTTCTAATGTACCTGATTTGAAGAAGCCTCACCCTACTCAATGATATACATCAAAATGTATTTGATGTATGTTGAGTTTACTTGTGCAGGTTAAGTATTTGCAGGAAAGATGAAAAAGTTTTTAAGTCCATGTATCGACACCCAGAGGGAAAGTGTCGACACTTAAGAAGACTTGTGTCGACACCCAGGCAAGCAGTGTCGACACTTGGAGTACTTGTGTCGACACCAGTGATGCAGAGTCGACACCAGTGATGCAGAGTCGACACCAGACAGAAAGTGTCGACACAAGGAGCTGTGTCGACACTCAATGAAGAAAAGTACAGTGAAGCAGTGTCGACACTTAGCAGTTGTGTCGACACCCAGAGGAACTGTGTCTACATCAGAAAGTGTCGACACTTGGAGGCTGTGTCGACACTCAGCAAAAGTCAGCAGAGTCTAAGTATAAGTGTCGACATAATAAAGAATGTGTCGACACTCACCAGAAGACTCAACACTTGAAGAAAGTGTCGACACAATGAAGAATGTGTCGACACTCAGCAGAAGACTCAACACTTGAAGAAAGTGTCGACACAAAGAGCTGTGTCGACACTTAGCAAAGTTCAACAATATTCTAAGTACAAGTGTCGACACTAAGGAGATGTGTCGACACTCAGCCAGAGTCTCAACAGAAGAAGAATGTGTCGACACAAGGAGCAGTGTCGACACTTAGCAAGTATCCACACTGAAGGCATGTGTCGACACCAAGAAGATGTGTCGACACTGAACAAGTTCAACACATGAAGATGTGTCGACACAAAGGAGTTGTGTCGACACTTACAAGAATTCAACTAAGTGCTGAAGAACAAGGAGTTGTGTCGACACTCAATATCAGTGTCAACACATATTAAAGAAGCTGTGTCGAGAAGTGAATTCTACAACACAAGGAGTTGTGTCGACACCTTGTAGGATAGTGTCGACACTTAGTCAACTTGTGTCGACACTTGGTCTATAAGTGTCGACACTTAAAGACAGACAGTCTCGACACTTTCAGACAGTTACAGATTTTTCAAGAACTGACTGGATGACTTGACAGCTGCCATTCCAGCCGGTCTACTGCACCTGTCAGAGTTGTCAGAAATCAGTTATGAACCGGACCAGCCGGTTACCATGAAGAAGGCCTATAAATAGGCTTATACTGTCAACAGAAAGTGATGATCAACACATCAAGTAATACAAAGAAGATCTAGCTATTCATTGAAGAATCCAGTGAAGATCTAAGTAGTTGGAGAGAGAGAGCTCCTTCCAAGAAGACAGCCATTGGAACCAGGCTGAGAAGAAGGGTTCAGACTTTGTTCTGAATCTTAAGTTGCAGAGATCAAAGATCAGCTGCAGAGGAGATCAATCATATTATGTTCTATATTCAAGAAGCTTTGAAGAAAAGCCAAGTGAGATTGATCTCAGCAGAGTTCTTCCAAGAACTTATCAAGAACCTATCAACTCATCTCTCTATTCAGAGTTGTAGGTATATACTCTTTGTATTTTATATTTCTTGTAGGATCCTTAGGGATATAAGTTTGTAAGCCTGTAATTATAAAGGCTGAGTATAGGGCCTGTGTGCCTGAGTGTAGGAGATTTGTATCTCTGAGTGTAGGCCTGTTGTGGCTGAGTGTAGGCCTGCTGTGGCTGAGTGTAGGCTTTGTGAAGAAGCTGAGTGTAGGTCTTTGGAGAAGACTGAGTTGTAGGGCCTTGGGCCTGAGCTGTAGGAACCTGTTTTGGGATTCTGAGTGTAAGATCTGAGGATCTGAGATAGTGGAGGAGTTTGGCCGAATCTAGTACACTACTAGATAGGCGAAGGGGGAAAGTGGATGTACCCAAACTTTGGGGAACCACTATAAACCTGTATGTTCACTGTGTGTATGTGTTTTGCTGTGATTGCTGATTGATTGCTGTGCAAAAGTAGTTATAATTCTGTGATATAAACTGAATTCTGCCTAAAAAGTTAAAAAGATTTGAGTCACCTATTCACCCCCCTCTAGGTGATTAGGTACAATATCTTTCACTCCTCGACCTCCAGGATCTCCTCTTGGAACCTGTCAACGTAATGGGCCAGCGACTCCTCGGCCCCTGCCTTATTAGGAAGATGGACTCAGGACTCCTCTTCCTCTTCTTGGAGGTGGAGAAGCAAAGCTGAAAGCTCCGGCTCAAGTCCTCGAACCCATAGATCGACCTCGAAGGGAGTTGATGAAACCAGTCCCTTACCTTCTCCTTCAACGTGATCGCAAAGAGGCGACACTTGAAGGCATCCGTCATCGGCCTGATGGAGATGGCATCCTCGAACCACTGCAGATGCTGAACAGGGTCATCCTTCCCGGTATAGTAAGCCATGTCAGGCTCTTTGAACCCCTCGGGAATGGGAGCTGAGATGATCAGCTCGCTGAAGGGTGACCCCCTAAGGGGTAGTCTCACCACCTCCACTCGCGCGACCTGCTTTCCTGGAAGGCTGGCACTCGCCGGGCTGGAGAACAACTCCCGGCTGGTGAGGTATCGCTCGACCCCATCTCCCATCCTCTCCTTCCCTGGCCTTCTTCCTGGTGCACTTCCTTCTCCCCCCGCTGGGGTCATCTCGCCTAGACCCCTGGGAGTCGACTCGTCGAGAGGGGGGGGGGGAGCTAGCTCCTGGAGGGTTGGGGTGGAGTTGCCACCCTGAGGAGCAATACTTTGCAGCATCTCCATGATGCCTTGGATGGAGGCCATGAACTCTTGCCTCCCCACAAAGGGTCCTGGGCTGGGGAGCTCCCCGAGATCATCACTACCTCCCTGACCTCCAGTCATGACACTCTCCCGAGATCTTCTGTGCCGGTCACTCTCCACGCTCACCGCACCAAAAGTGTTAAAGCCAAAAATGACCTCTGTGGAGCTCGGGGTGACCTCGCACCTACTTCAATCAGGGGAACGTCATGGACCAAAGGATCAAGAAGCTAGAAACAGACCCTCAGCTCTAGCACGGAGGTCCCACCGCACACCCGGAAGACCTTTGAGGTCTCCCCCTCCCTAGCCAATGCTGAGCTAGGGTGTCTTGGAGGATGAAGAGAGAGTGAAGAAGTGATGCACTCCAAGGCACCCCTAAGGGTCTATTTATAGCTTTTCCAACCTTATGGACCAAAATGTCAACAATACCCTTACGCCGAAAAGGCCTTTGACCAATAGAAAACAGCCACACCGGGGGGTAAAGAGGAAATTCCACCCCGAGGGCAAAATGGTAACAATATGGTCCAAAGAGGTCCAAGGGCGGGAGAAGCCATACCCCCCACCTTCCCGGACACCCGAGACAGGCTGGGGAGCAGGGGGCAGGGGCGAGACACTGGCTTCCGGCCGGTCTCCCACCGCCAGACCGCGGGGGAAGGGCGAGAACCCGACCTCCCGCCGGTCTCGCCCCCCGCTAGGCCGCGGGTGCAAGGCGAGAACCCGGCCTCCCGCCGGTCTCTCCCCGCCTCACCCCGCCAGGCCGCGGGGGCAGGGCGAGAACCCGGCCTCCTGCCGGTCTCGCCCCGCCTCGCCCCGCCAGGCCACAGGGGCAGGGCGAGAATCTGGCCTCCCACCGGTCTTGCCCCGCCTCACCCTGCTAGGCCGCGGGGGCAGGGCGAGAACCCGGCCTACCGCCGGTCTCGCCCCGCCTCACCCCGCCAGGCCGCGGGGGCAGGGCGAGAACCCGGCCTCCCGCCGGTCTCGCCCCGCCTCACCCCGCCAGGCCGCGGGGGCAGGGCGAGAACCCGACCTCGCGCCGGTCTCGCCCCGCCTCACCACGCCAGGCCACGGAGGCAGGGCGAGAACCCGGCCACCCGCCGATCTCGCCCCGCCTCGCCCCGCCAGGCCACGGGGCAGGGCGAGAACCCGGCCTCCCGCCAGTCTCGCCCCGCCTCACCCCGCCAGGCCGCGGGGGCAGGGCGAGAACCCGGCCTCCCGCCGGTCTCGCCCCGCCTCGCCCCGCCAGGCCGCGGGGGCAGGGCGAGAACCCGGCCTCCCGCCGGTCTGGCAGCTCCTACCTTGCGCCTAGCCAGCCGGGGGCGGGTGTCGGTCAACTTTCCATACCCGCCGCTCCCAGAAAAAGGCAAAGGGGGGACGGCAATTTTTTCCCCTAATAGTATATTCTGAGGGATAGGCCTAAATTGGTCACCAAGAGCTCAAATCACTCAAAAAGCTTAAAACCAAAAACCTGCGAATACTGGGTTGTACGCCCCAGTTCACCCCATCCTTTTGATATTTCTCAGGGTTTTGTCATGACCCAGTCATGACAAAACCATTCTAGATGTTTATAAGTCTGAGGAATGTTACAATAAGTAAGAGAAGGGTTTTTAATAATGCACGAAGCTAAAATAGATGAATGTAAAGTAGGTGAAAAAATAACTTGCAGAGAAGGAGATGAAACGTTTACCTCGGGCTCGACCAAATTTGTAGAAGTTACCTCTTTTCCACCTCGGAGGGTAATTGCGTTGGCGCTCTCTCGTGGATTTGGCTCAGTATTGCTCGACAAAGCCACTTGTTGGCGGACGAAAAATATTTTGGCGACCTGTCCAATTTGATTTTCTAGATTCTTAATAGATCCGATCAGATTCCTGGTTTTGGACTCATTAGAGGAAACATATTTGGTGAAGGCCTCTTCAAGTGAAGAGGGCTTTTGAGGTGGTGGAGCGAATCCGGGAGTATTCACTTGTGGTGGTCGTTGAACATTATTGGTGTTGCTCCATGAAAAATTTGGGTGACTCCTCAAACACGGATTATAGCTATTATTAAAAGTAATGTTATTATTCAGGTTATAAGGAGGGCGATAGGAGTTCCCCATATAATCTACATGCTCTTGAACCAAATTATTATTAATATTATTATTATTAGTCCAATTGGTGGCAGATGAAGCATACATGTCCTCCACTTGCTTTGTGAGCCATTCCACTTCATGTGCCAAGTTAGTCGTGGCCTCGACTTCAAAGGGTCCGGTCGGCTTGTTAGGGCGTGACCGTGGCGCATTTCACAGATATGCATTCATGATCATCTCCTCAAAAAGCTCTTGAGCGGCCTCGGGGGTTTTGTTATTAGAGTACCCCCCGCGGTCGCATAATCATTTGCCTAGTTTGGAGATTCAAAACCATTGTAAAACGTTTGGACATGTTGCCAAACGAGGAGGGCATGATGAGGACATTTCCGCAAAAGTTCCTTAAAGCACTGCCATGTGTCATAGAGAGACTATGAGTCTATTTGCGTGGACGAGAGAGTGTCCGTACATAATTTAACTGACTTTGCTGGAGGAAAATATTTCGTTAAAATTTTCTCCGTCACTTCGGCCCATGTAGTGATAGAACTTCAAGGAAGAGAACCCATCAACTGCTTGGCGTTAGTCCGCAAAGAAAAAGGAAATAAACGCAAACGGATGACGTCATCGGTGACGCCATTTATTTTAAATGTATCACAAGTTTCCAAAAAAAAATCAATAAATGTAAATTTGGATCTTCATCCGGTAAGTCATCGAATACGATTGTTTGTTGTACCATCTGAATGATACTCGTTTTAATTTCAAAATTATTATTTACTACCGTCGAACGAATAATACTAGATTGTGTTCCCTCCCAATTCGGCCTCGCATAAAATGACATGATTCGTAGCGGGGCCCCATTATGGTTGAGATCTTTCATTATTCCTTCGTTAGTTTCTCTGGTTGACTTTTCGCGAATTATTGGTAGATCACTAAATTGAAGACGTCGTCGCAAGGTGCGCTCGATTTACGAATCAAAACAAAATTCAAGATTTGTTGAAGAGTTTCCTCGGGTCATAAATTAGATGAAGAAAATAAAAGATGATGACAGATAGGTTAAAAATATTATAGTATTATTGTAATATTATAGTTAAATATATATCTTTTTTTTTTCCAAAAAGCGTGTTAAGTTAGTCCTGGACTTCCCGAGGCCTACCCTGTGAAAGGTTCGCAGCGGTACTAGAAGGTGTGCTGGGATGACAAACCTATACCTCTCTTTCCGAGAATTTAAGTTGCGCTTTTTAAATTTTTTGAGAGAGAGGTGAGAAGAAAGGAAACGATAAAATTAATAACTATTTCTTTTTTTGAATAATCGACCAAAGTCCACATCAACGACACCAAAAACTTGATTGCGCAAAATTTTGCCTGCAAATGACAACGACAAGTGTACCGTATCGGAAGTATTATAGTTTTATAAAAATCAAGGTCGTATTAGACTCGGGGTGGTTGAGTGATTTTACTTCAAAAATCAATATTAGCTTATCAATTAAAATTTTGAGTTTTGGGTTGAGAATAGTAAAAACTAGAAATCCTAATAGAATTAATTTGATGGGTTAAAAGTGTTGGAAGCGGATGAGACGGCCCGGCGAGACGGACGATACCGGCGAACGGCCACGACGAGCTACCTAGGCGAGATGCCCCGGGCGAGATGGGCACAACCCCGACGAGATGGGCCGGCGAGAGGGCCTCCTGCGAGGTGGCTCCTGCGAGACGGAGCCCCCGGGCGAGACGAGACGGGCTTGGCGAGATGATCCCGACGAGAGGGGACCAGGAGAGACCACTCACACACATGATAAGATCAAATCTCGAGCAGCTCACACACTTCATCTCACTCTTCTCAAACCCAAATACCTCTGGCGCTGCAGCGCTCCACGATACGAAGGAGACAAATTTTTACTCTCATCAATCTTTTAAAAGAACTACAGACACGCCTTATATAGGCAAACATAACGAATGAAAATTTGCCACGTGGCAACACAATAAATGCCACATATCCTAACTCACTCTCTTTCTCTTCCGCCAAAACTAAAACATACAATATATATATATATATACCATATTATAAAGAAATATGAAGGTCTGCAAATAACATGAGTTCGAAATTGAAAGGAAATTAGGTGGCCTTCGGATTTCAGAGATTTGATCATGAACCGTTGGATCAAACCAACCCTCTCTCTTCAGATTTTACTGGGGGTCCTAAACCTACTACTAGGGATCTTAAAGTTAAGTAGATAACATAAAAAAGGCCTTAAAAACAACACTCTCATGAATTTAAAACCAGCCCGCTAACCCGCCTATTCATAGAATTCAAGATAAGTCAGGCAGCTCACAAGCCCGCAAGCCCACAAGCCCACCTAATTTCAACCATTCATTCTGGAATTCTATATTTAAATCCAAAAGGTTCAAACCTATCAGCAGTGTGGGATTATAAAAGCTTGATTTTATATTTACTAAGGTATAGGCGTACGGGCAAAGGAATTTGAGGGTCAAGATGGTCTCAAAACGAAAAGTGATGGACATAAAAGTTGTCGATCTCGGCGAGCGAACAACTTTTATGTTGATCACTGTTTGATTTGGAGAAGATTTGGACCTCGATTTGGGCCTCGAAATCGGGGGCGGCGGAACTGCTACAGTAAACCGTTCCGCCGCCCTCAATTTCGGGGCCCAAATCGAGGTCCAAGACAGGTTCAAATCAAAAGGTGATCAACATGAAAGTTGTTCGTCTCGCCAAGATCTACAACTTTCATGTTGATCACATTTCATTTTGAGACCATCTTGATTCTCAAATTCACTTGCCCGTACAGCCCGCGAACCCGACGAGGGTCTCCGGTCAGTGCGGCGGCGGCACTGGCGGCGGCGGCGGAGCAGACCGCCCGGCGGGGGGCGGGCGAAGCCCGCCGTCGGTGGCCAGGTACTATGGCGCGTAGCCATCGGGCCGGAGGCCCGTGCCTGCGACTCGTATATATATATTTATATAAATACAACCGTTGACCAGGTCAAACCCGAAAATACCAACAAACTCCCCCTCAAACTTGGCAGCACATGTCGAGTTTGCCTTTGAGCCTCAGGAACGTCTCCACCTTCAAAGCCTTTGTGAAAATATTCGCGATCTGCTCTCTGGTGGGGCAATACACCACTTGAACCGTCTTCTGCTCCACCTGCTCACGGAGGAAGTGGTAGCTCATCTCGATGTTCATGCTACGCCCATGTAGCGCAGGGTTCTTCGCGAGCTGGATGGCCGACATGTTATCAACGTACATCGTCATAGGCCTATCCTGTGGATGATGTAGCTCCTCCAAAAGGTTCCTTAACCAAATCGCTTAGCAGGTACAAGCTGCTGCTGCTATATACTCCGCTTCACATGATGACAAGGCAATCATTGCCTGCTTCTTCGAGCTCCATGAGAACACTCATGTTCACACATGGAAAGCGTACCCGGAAGTACTCTTCCGATCATTCACGTCTCCACCGTAATCACTGTCCGAGTACCCAACCAACTTCAGCTCCTCTCCAGTAGACTACTTCAGTCCATGACCTCTCATCCCATTCACGTATATCAGGATACTCTTTGTCACTGTGAAATGGTCCTGCTTTGGCTCCTCCATGTACCTGCTTACTACTACAACAACGTACATGATGTCGAGTCGGGTGAAGGTCAGGTAGCATAGGCTCCCCACCAAGCTCTTGAATAAAGTAGAGTCTACCGCTCCCTCCTTCGACTCCTTGCTCAACTTTAGTCCTGGGTCGGCCGGAGTAGAGATAGGCTTGCTATTCTCCATACTGAACTTCTTCAAGATCTCTTCAGCATACTTCTTTTGTGAGATGAAGATCCCATCTTTTCTCTACTGCACCTCCACGCCTAAGAAGTAGTTGAGCTCTCCCAGATCCGTCATCTCAAACTCCTTCATCATCCTCTTGAACTCCTCGTACATGGAAGGGTTGTTGCCAGTGAATATCATATCGTCTACGTATAGACATATGATCATCATGTCGCCGCTCTTCCCAACCTTCGTGTAGAGGGCATACTCATGAGGGCTCTTCATGAAGCCATGTTTTTGGAGGTATGCATCTATCCTCCCATTCCATGCGCTGGCTACTTGCTTTAGCCCAAACAGCGCCTTGTCCAGCTTGCACACTTTCCTCTCTTCCCCTTTCACCACATATCCTGGGGGTTGTTCGATGTACACATCTTCCTCCAGGTAGCCATTCAGGTAAGCAAATACAACATCCATCTACATGATCTTCCATCCATGGTGAGCTGCCAGTGCGATGATCAACCTGATAGTGTTAATCCGCACTACTGGGGCAAATACTTCATAATAGTCCACTCCTTGGACTTGCCGGTAGCCCTTTACGACTAGCCTTGCCTTGTGCTTCTCTACGCCTCCATCTTTGTTCTTTTTCACCTTATAGACCCACTTCACCCCGAGGGGTTTGTGGCCAGCAGGTGGATCCACAAACTTCCAAGTGTCATTTTTCTTGATGGATTCTATCTCCACATCCATTACTTTCCTCCAAGTTTTTTCTTGGGCACCTTCATCATAAGAGTGTGGCTTTCAATCTGCTAAGAGGTAATATAAAGAAAAATTGTTAAGTGTCGGTGCCGTCTCCTCATAGATCTCCTCCAACCTCCTCATCCTAGGTTGAGGATGATCATATTTGCTTCTGCTGGTGCTAGCTCCACTAGATCTGCCTCCACTAGTACTTGCACCACTTGAGTAGGGGGTGAAAGCTCCCCCTGACTCTCCACTAGGTGGTGATGGTGGCTCAGCTCCACCAACCTCAGCTTCAGCTTCCTTTCCACCTTCATCTTCATCATCATCAAAGAACATCCCCTTGGTGCTTCTCACCTCATCATCCCAGCTCCAGCGACTATCCTCCTCAAACACAACGTCCCTTGAGATTATAGCCTTCTCTGTCACTCGAATGTACAACTTGTAAGACTTGCCCATCGGAGCGTAGCCCACAAAGATGCACTTCTCACTCTTGTCGTCGAGCTTCTTCCTCCTCTGGTCTGGGATATGAGCGTAAGCTACACACCTGAAGACCCTCAAGTGCTTCGCACTCGGCTTCCATCCACTCCAGGCTTCGAATGGGGTCATAAACTTCACACTCTTTGTTGGACATCTGTTTAGCAAGTACACAACAACATGTACTGCTTCTGCCCAGAACTTCTTTGACAACCCCTGGCCCTTCACCATGCTTCTTGCCATGTTCATAACGGTCAAGTTCTTCCTTTCCGCGACTCCGTTCTGCTGAGGTGAGTACACCGCCGTAAACTGATGTGAGATCCCCCATTTTTTGCAGAAATCATCAAACAGCCTAGAGGTGTACTCCCCACCTCTATCTGTCCTCAGCACCTTCAGTGATTGACCGCTTTCCTTCTCTGCCATCGCCTTGAACTTCTTAAACCTGTCAAGGGCCTCATCCTTCTGTCTTAAGAAATACACCCAACACTTACGACTGAAGTCATCAGTGAAGGTGATGTAGTACTTGCTCCCACCTACTGAGGTAGTCTCAAACAGACCTGCTATGTCCGAGTGAACTAGTTCAAGTTGCCTTCTCGCTCTTCGGGACTTGCCACCCTTGAACGTTTGCCTCTTCTACTTCCCCTTGGTACATGCCTCATAGACCTTCTGTGAAGGCAAGATTATAGGTAGTCCTTCCACCATCTTGGAATGAGATAATAGCTTCAACCCAGTGAACTCCAGATGGCCCATCCTGTGGTGCCATAACCTTGCTTCCTCTTCTTCCTCCATCCTCGCGAGACACACCGTCTCCTTGGCATCCATCCTCAGTGTGAAGAGATGATTCGTCGTCATCTTTACCTTTACTACCTCTCTTCATTAATGGTCCTTCATGACCAAGGACTCATCCTTCAACAACACGCAATACCCTTTCTCCACCAGCTGCCCAAGACTTAAGATGTTACTCTTCAAGCCTAACACATAGAATACGTCATTGAGGTGCACCTCCTTGCCATTTAAGGTGACCACAATCATTCCTCTTCCTTCCACTGATATCTTTGAAACATCACCAAAACTGACCTCACCACCATTTGGTTCGAGGCTGGTGAACGGTTCCTTCTCTCCACACATGTGGTTGCTTGCACATGTATCCAAGTACCATACTCCATTCCTCCCACCTTCATCTCCTCCGTAGGTTAGGAACATCATCGGATCGCCAAAGTATTGCTTGCTTCTGCGTAATGGTTGGCCTTTTCTTTCTTCCTCTGTGCCCAATAGTCATAGCTCATATGCTCAAACTTATTACAGTTGTAACACTGTATTTGGGACATATCTCCGCGGCCTCTTCCTTGACCTCTTCCTTGGCCTCTGCCTCTTCCTCTTACTTCTTGCCTCCCACCATGAGGTTGCTCAGCCTCTC
This sequence comes from Platanthera guangdongensis, assembly GCA_039583875.1. Taxonomy (NCBI): domain Eukaryota; kingdom Viridiplantae; phylum Streptophyta; class Magnoliopsida; order Asparagales; family Orchidaceae; genus Platanthera; species Platanthera guangdongensis. Next base: position 47,663,878 of record CM077161.1, on the reverse strand, counting down.
TTTGGTGGTAGGAATTTCTTCCTTGATCTCTTCCTCATCTTCTTCCTCTGCCTCTTCCTTGGTAGCCACGACCATGCTGGCCTCCTCCTCTTCTAGAGCTCTCTCCAAAGTTCAACTGTGACTGGAGTGCTTTACCCAAGCCACTTGAATCCTCCTCGTCTTGTAGCATGCGGTACTCATGAGCATGTAGAGATCCAACTAGTTCATCCACAGTCATCAAGGTGAGATCCTTTGATTACTCAATCGCCACCACCACATGCCGGAACTTCTTTGACATAGAGCGCAAGAGCTTCTCCATGAAGCTTACGTCATCTATCGTCTCTCCATTCCTCTTCATCTCATTCGTGAGTGTCCGCAGATGGGTCACATAATCTCCAACCTTTTCTAAACTCCACATCTTCATCACTTCATACTGAGCTCGAAGGGATTGCAGCTTCACATTCTTAGCTTTATGAACTCCTTGCATGGAGCGTTGTAACACTTCCCATGCCTCCTTTGAACTAGTCGCATCTGAGATCTTCTCAAAGGTCGCCTCATCGACGCCTTGGTATAGTAAGAAAAGAGCCTTCTTGTCCCTCTTCTTGGACTCCCTCAATGTCGTCCTCTGTGCGTTAGTCAATGCCGCCTCTTCTTCTGTAGTAAGCTCCTCATAGCCTTCCTATGCAATCTCCCACAACTCCTTTGAGGCGAGTAATACTCGTATCTAGATACTCCAGTTCCCATAGTTGGTTTTTGTCAACTTGGGAACTTGCCCTGGCATGGCACTTCCTATCTCCATCTCCTCTAGTCACTAACTCTTCCAAACAACTTCCAGGGGTTCGTAACCTCCCTTTGATACCACTTGTTTGAAGCAGGTGAGACGGCACGACGAGACAGACGACAACGGAGAAAAGCCACGACGAGCTACCAAGGCGAGATGCCCCGGGCGAGACGGGCACAACCCCGATGAGATGGGCCGGCGAGAGGGCCTCCTGTGAGGTGGCTCTGGCGAGACGCCCCGGGCGAGACGTAGCCCCTCGGCGAGACAAGACGAGCTTGGCAAGATGATCCCGATGAGAGGGGACCAGGCAAGAGCACTCACACACACGGCAAGATCAAATATCGAGCAGCTCACACACTCCGTCTCACTCTTCTCAAACCCAAATACCTCTGGCGCTGCAACGCTCCACGATAGGAAGGAGACAAATTTGTACTCTCATCAATCTTTTAAAAGAACTACATAAATGCCTTATATAGGCAAACATAACTGTTGAAGTTGGTGACCGGGCGGTCTGGCGGTCTGTCTTGGCAGGTTGAAGACCGCGCGGTCTGGCGGTTTGTCTCAGCCGGCTTGGAGACCGGGCGGTCTGGCAGTCTCCCCTGGAAATATCTCTTTCTCTCTGGTGGTAGCCGTGCGGTTAGCCCTTCTGTCTAACCGCGCGGCTTGTGCGGTTTGTTTTGTATAGTCCGCTTAGTCCTGTAAAGTTTTAGTCCCACATCTCTTATTTGTATTCTCTCATCTCTCCTCCATTTTATATAAGGGAGGGCATACCTTTGTAATAGATACCTTTTTCGGATAATAAAGTTTCAGTTAAAACCATTTCGGTTTGTTTTTTGTTCGGTTCTTACATGGTATCAGAGACTCGATCGACTCCTCCTGATTCTGTGTCTTCGCTGTCCGCGCGGCTTGTCTCACCGGTTTGCTCCCTGTCCGCGCGGCCTCTTCCTCTCCTTCTTGTTGCCCTCTGTGTGTGCGACTTTTTGTTTCCTGTTCTAAGTCGCCGCCTCCTGTCGCAGCGACCTGTTTTTGTCCTGCCTCTGTTCGCGCGGCCTGTCCTCTAGCCGTCCGACTTCTTCCCCTCTGCTTGGGTCTGCAGCTTGGTCGTGGCTTTTCTGGCCGCTGGTTTCTACCCTCGTGACCGCTGCAGCTTATCTTTTTCCTATCCGTGCGGGTTGTTTCCTAACCGCCCGGCTTCCTTTTTCCTGCTCCTATGGCTCTTTCTGATGCCTCTACTGCCACCACCCCTGTCACCAATCCGGCTCCGCCTCTTCCACCTACTCCTTCCGGGAACCTTGGGACCGTTTCCAAGCTTGTTGGCTCCAACTACCCGGATTGGAGCGTCTCTTTTACCTTTCTACTTCGCTCACAACGCAAACGCCACCATCTCATTGATGACCCACCTCCTATCACTTCACCTCTCTTTGATGACTGGGATGCAAGTGACGCGCTTGTGCGTACTTGGCTCGCGAACAGTCTTTCCGATGAGTGCCTTCCCGTCATACGTCATGATGAGACGGTTAAGGCCGCTTGACTTCATCTTGCCGCTCTGTACTCCAAGGGGGCTCAGACGTCCCGCATCTATACGTTGTATGCGGACCTCTTTGCCCGTCCTACCTTGTCTCCTGCTGCTGCCTACCAACAGGTTCAGGCTCTTGGGGCTGAGATTCTTCAGAATTGCCCCTTTTCTGCGGATTTGGCTCAACAACACAAGCACTTCTAGGAGCTTCTGGTTGTGTGTTATCTGCTCCGGCTTCCTGATACTTATGACATGATCCGCCAGCAAATTCTGGGTGAGGCCGAATCTCCTACCTTAGATGTCACCGCTGCCCGCATCGCTGTTGTCACCTCTCTCCTTCAGCGCCCCCTTTTGCCCGCTCCTCCTCCACCACCAGTCTGGCGGCCGTGCTTCTTCCCGCTACCTCTGTTCTCATTGTGCCTGCACCGGACATACTTTCGACCGCTGTTGGATGAAGCATCCCCATCTTCGCCCCTCCGGTGACTCTTCCAAGCCGTCTGCCTCTGTTGTAACATCCTCAGGTAGTGCTCACATGGTGACTCAAGGTAAATGGCTCATCGACTCTGGTGCCACTAATCACATGACGGGCAATCCTCAGTGCCTCTCTTTACTCGAACAACATGATCGGTTGCCCCCGGTCCTAATTGCGGATGGTTCTCCCTCCCCGGTTTATGGGACGGGAGTGGTTCATGTTACTCCGTCACTACGACTAGCGGACACTCTCTATGTGCCCAAGTTTCCGTGCAATCTGTTGTCTGTTACCTCTTTATGCAAGCAGCTTCAGTGTTCAGTGACATTTACACCGACTTCTTGTTCTTTTCAGGATCCGAGCTCCTACCGGACGATTGCTACTGGGACTGAGAGCGGCGGCCTATACTTCCTCGACAACGTTTCCGCCTTGTCCGCCTTCTCCTCTTCTTGTCCGGATCTTCTCCAGTGGCATCTCCGCCTCGTTCATCCTCCACCATGACTTCTACATCAGCTTCTTCCCCACCTCCCTCCGTCTCGTACTCCTCTCCAATGCGATGCCTGTCAGCTCGGCAAGCATCACCGTTCCTCCTTCCCACCAAGGCAAGGTCGGGGCTCTACTCGTCCGTTTGATCTTGTCCACTCAGATATCTGGGGACCTGCTCCTACCCTCACCATTGGCCGGGGTAGTTCTTATTTTGTAACTTTTATCGATGATTTTTCTCGCTGTACTTGGGTGTATCTCCTCCGAGATCGCTCAGAACTTTTAGATGTATAGATCTCTTTTTATCAGTTAATAAAAACTCGGTTTAATGTTTCTATTAAAACCTTTCGCTCCGACAATGCTAAAGATTATCTGAGTCATGCTTTTACATCCTTTTGTGTGCAACATGACATTATTCATCAGACTAGCTGTGTTTACACCTCCCAACAAAATGGGGTGGCGGAATGTAAAAACCGTCACCTACTCAATGTGGCTCGCACATTGATGACCCAGATGCATGTCCCTCGCTCTTATTGGGGCTATGTTGTTCTCCTTGCCTGCTACCTCATCAATCGCCTTCCATCCAACATTCTCCACGGGAAAACACCATTCTCCATTCTGTATTCGGGCCAGGAGCCTTTTCCCCTCCCACTCCGAATCTTTGGATACACTGCATTTGTGCATACCCCATCTGCCACCCGTGACAAGCTATCCCCTCGCTCCACCAAATGTGTCTTTCTGGGGTACTCCACCACTCAGAAAGGTTATTGTTGCTTTAACCCTGTTCTTCGTCAGCAGTTCGTCTCTGCTGACGTTACCTTCTTCGAGAATGCCTCCTACTTCTCGGCTGAATCCTCCTCTATTTTCCCCGCTTCCTCTCCTCTTTCCCCAGCTTCTGATTCTCCTGATATTCCCTTCGTTCCCTCGTCTCCTACCGAGGTATCCACCCCTCCGCCATCTCCATCCCCTCCTCTCACTCCACCTCTCTCTCCTACTTCTCCACCTCCGTCTCCATCCTCTCCACCGCCGTCGCTCTCTTCTCCCGGGCCAGCTCTCTCTGCCACGGACGCTGCGGATACCGAGGGGGCCGCCGACCTGGATCTCCCTGTGGCTCTTCGCAAAGGGGTGCAGACGTGTACCCTACACCCCCTTGCTACTGTTGTTTCATATGATCGTCTGACCCCTTCTCGCAGGGCCTTTGCACTGGCTATCTCTGCCACTGCCACTCCTCGTTCCTATCATGAGGCCCTTGCTATTCCCCACTGGAAGCTGGCCATGGATGAGGAAATGGCGACCCTCACGGAGCGGGGTACATGGACTCTTGTTCCTCCTCCCTTCGGTACTGATGTTGTTGGCTGTCGCTGGGTCTTTGTGGTCAAATTTGGCCTAGACGGCACTGTTGATCGGTATAAGGCTCTCCTTGTTGCTAAGGGCTTTACTCAGACCTATGAGGTTGATTACTTTGACACCTTCTCCCCCGTGGCTCGTCTCAGCACTATCCGGGTCCTTCTCTCTGTGGCGGTCAATCGGGATTGGCCGATTTCTCAGCTGGATGTCAAGAATGCCTTCCTTTATGGTGATCTTCATGAGGCCGTTTACATGGAGCAACCTCCTGGGTATGTTGCTCAGGGGGAGACACGAGTATGCTGGCTGCAGAAGGCAATTTATGGTCTCAAGCAGAGCCCTCGAGCTTGGTTTGACAAGTTCAGCGGCATCGTGGTGGCCGTTGGTTTTACGTGAAGCTCTGCTGATCACTCTCTATTTTTCGCAAAACTCCTTCGGGGCTGGTTGTTCTTGCTGTGTACGTCGATGATATTCTTCTCACTGGCGATGACCAGGAAGGGGTAGCCCTGACAAAGCGACATCTTCGCCAACATCCGATCACGAAAGATATGGGCTCTCCAAAGTACTTTCTGGGGATCGAAACTTCTCGGAAGCCCGACTCCTTAGTTCTCTCTCAGCGTAAGTATGCCCTTGATCTTTTAAAAGAGGCATGATTGACTGGAGCAAAACCTGCCCGATGCCCCATGACAACTGGAGAAGACAAAACCTGGACAGATGATTCGCCTCCTCTTTCAGATAGTTCGCGGTACAGGCGTCTGGTTGGTAAGCTCATATATCTCACAGTGACCAGGCCCGACATTTCCTATGTTGTGGGCAAGGTGAGTCAATTCATGCAAGCACCTAGGGAGTGCCATCTACAGTCCGCCTTGCAGATCTTGGAGTATGTCAAAGCAGCGCCTGGGAAAGGATTACTTTTTCAGAAGAATGGTCATCTGAGGATTGAAGCATACTCAGATGCAAGTTATGCTGATGATAAAGGGGATCGCAAGTCAACCTCAGGTTTTTGCACCTTTGTTGGGGGAAATCTGGTGAGCTGGAAGAGCAAGAAGTAGTCTGTTGTCTCCAGGTCCAGTGCAGAAGCTGAGTATCGCAGTATGGCATCGACCACTTGTGAGTTAAAATGGCTGCGAGCTCTCATGCTAGATTTAGGAGAGGTCTACAACCATCCTCTACCTATGTTCTGTGATAACAAGGTCGCCATATACATATCCAAAAATCTGGTCTTCCATGAGAGAACAAAGCACATTGAGGTCGACTGTCATTTCATTCGTGAAGAGATCTTAAATGAACAAATTTGCACTCACTTTGTCACTTCTGATAAAGAGCTGGCTGACATCTTCACCAAGCCAGTTTCCGCCTCGTTTCTTCATGTTTGTGACAAGCTGGGCATGATCGATATATATGCTCCAGCTTGAGGGGGAATGTTGAAGTTGGTGACCGGACGGTCTGACGGTTTGTCTTGGCCGGCTTGGAGACAGGGCGGTCTGGCGGTCTCCCCTGGCAATCTCTCTTTCTCTCTGGTGGTAGCCGTGCGGTTAGCCCTTCTGTCTAACCGCGCGGCTTGTGCGGTTTGTTTTGTATAGTCCGCTTAGTCCTATAAATTTTTAGTCTCACATCTCTTATTTGTATTCTCTCATCTCCCCTCCATTCTATATAAGGGAGGGCATACCTTTGTAATAGATACCTTTTTCGGATAATAAAATTTTAGTTAAAACCATTTCAGTTTGTTTTTTATTCGGTTCTTACAATAACGAATGAAAATTTACCACGTGGCAACGCAATAAATGCCACCTATCCTAACTCACTCTCTCTCTCTTCTACCAAAACTAAAACATACAATATATATATATATATATATATATATATATATATATATATATATATATATATATATATATATATATATATATATATATATATATATATATATATATATATATATATATATATATATATATATATATATATATATATATATATAATACACCCGTTGACTCGGTCAAACCCGAAAATACCAACAAAAAGCTAGTGCCCGATGTTAGAACCTAGTCGGTGGACTGCGAAAATCTCACAGAAAAGCACAATCATTTTGGGCTGCAGAATTGCCTTTTTCTATTGATATTCCTTTGCTTAAATAGAGCTTTACAAGGAAGCCAAAAATGACACATAAACTTTACAAGGAAAGAAAAAAAATCCGAAATCAAAACCTCTTAATGAGTCCACCCCCATGACACCTAATATTTTAGAAATATAGCATACATAACAAGGAAACTAATAAACGCTAATATTAGGCAAGAATTCTTTCCAACATTCTCCTCCTAAGCCTTGTCGTGCTTGCTGTTAATATTGATGAGGCCGATCTTTGAACTTAGTTCATGAAACTTGGTCTTACTAAGCGGCTTTGTGAGGATGTCGCTGAGTTGTTCCTCGCTCCTGATGAATTTCACACTGATCAGGCCCTCTTCAGCAGACTCCCGGACGAAATGGTACTTTACTCGAATATGCTTGCTTTGTTTATGGAGTACTGGATTCTTGTTTAATGAAATGGCGGATTGGTTGTCCACCCACAGCATTGGTGCCTTCGGTGTTGTTCCCTGCACTTCTGCAAACACCCGACTGAGCCATAAAGCTTGACTAGCAACATTGGCAGTTGCTATGTACTCCGCCTTATAGCTTGATTGAGCCACCACCTTTTGCTTCATGGATTGCCAAGTGATCGGGCTGCTGTTGAGGAAGAAGATCACCCCCGTCGTGCTCTTGCTGGCATCGACATCTCCAGCATAATCGCTATCACTGAAACCAGTCAACTTGGCTTCGCCCTCCTCCTTCCTGCCGAACCAGAGTCCCCAATTTTGAGTCCCTGCCACATAGCGCAGGATGTGCTTTACCGCGGTGAGGTGGTCCTCCCATGGATCCTCCAGGAACCGGCTAACATATCCAACCGCAAACGCTAGATCCGGGCGAGTGTTAACCAGATACCTGAGGCTCCCCACAATGCTCCTGTATTTCTTTGCGTCGACCGACGACTTCGAGCTAAGCTTGCTCAGCTTCAGGCGTGTCTCCATGGGTACTTGGCAGGGATTACACCCGGTCATGCCGCTCCTTTCCAAGATCTTGTCGGCATAGGCGCCTTGACTCAGAGAGATCCCCCCCGCGCTCTGCTTTACCTCAATGCCGAGGTAGTAGTGAAGCAGGCCGAGGTCGCTCATCTTGAAAGCGGCCGCCATCTCCTTCTTGAAGGCCTTGATGTCGCTGGGGCTTGAGCCGGTGATCACAAGGTCATCGACATAGACCCCGACCACTAGCTGAGCGTCGCCATTTCGCCTGACGTAGATGGCGTGCTCCGACGAACTCCTCCTGAAGCCGAGCGACAACAGTGTATTGTCCAGCTTTGCGTTCCAGGCGCACGGAGCTTGATGCAGGCCGTACAACGCCTTCCGAAGTTTGAGCACCTTGTGCTCCTTGCCGGTGATGATGAAACCCACCGGCTGCTCGACGTAGACCTCCTCCTGTAGATTGCCGTTTAGGAACGCCGATTTGACGTCCATGTGGTGTACCTCCCACCCCTCATGTGTCGCGAGTGCAATGAGCAAGCACACCGAGTCGAGCCGGGCCACCGGGGCGAACACTTCGTCATAGTCGATGCTGTGCCGTTGCACGTAGCCCTTCACCACGAGGCGCGCCTTGTGTTTGGACACCGCCCCGTGCTCATCCCTCTTCACTTTGAACACCCATTTCACGCTGATCTCCTTGCGACCGGGTGAGAGGTCGGCGAGACACCAGATGCCATTCTCCTCGATGGAATCTATCTCCTCCATCATCGCTTTTCTCCATCTGGGGCTGCGCTCAGCCTCGGCGAATGAGGCAGGCTCGTCGGCACTCACCGCGTGCAGCTCTTCGACCACCAGCGCGCGCGGTGCAAAACCAGGCGGCGAGGCCGACCCGATGATGTCGCTGACGCCGCGGAACCGGAGAGGCACGTCATCATCGTGGTCGGCGTCGAGTTTGTCGTCGTTGATGCCGTCTGGTGAGCCGGGGTCCAATTCGCCAAAGAACGCGCCGGGGAGTGGCGACTGCTCTCCCGGTGCACCTCCTCCAGCATCATCGGCCTCTTGCGCTGCCTGCCCCATGGTCGCGTACTCCACCGTGAAGACATCATCACCGCCGCTTGGCTCGATGTCCTTGCCGCCGGTGCCCCAGTCCCACTGGGCTTGCTCTTCAAACACCACGTCGCGTGTCACATGGACGCGCTTCGTAGTGGGATCGTACGCGCGATACGCCTTGTAGCCGCGCTCATAGCCTATGAAGATCATCTTGCGGCCGCGGTCGTCGAGCTTCTTCAGGTTCCGCGTCGTGTTCCGGACGTATGGGATGCAGCCGAACGTCCTAAGGTGGTGCACCACTGGTTTATTCCCGTGCCACGCCTCGAATGGTGTCATCCCGTCCACGCTCTTCGTCGGGCACCGATTCAGTATGTAAACGACAGTGCTTACTGCCTCACCCCAGAACCAACCGGGCAGGCCCTTTACCTTCAACATACTTCTTGCAGTCGCCACCACAGTGCCGTTCCAGCGCGCGACGACGCCATTCTGCTGCGGGCTGTATGGCGTAGTGTGTTGACGATGCACACCCTTAGCCACGCAGTACTCTGCGAACCCGGCCAAAGTGAACTCGCCACCGCAGTCGGTCCGGAGCACCTTCAGCTTTACGCCGGACTCGCCTTCCGCCCGCGCCTGGATCTCCTTGATGGCAGCCGTAGCACGATCCTTTGAAGGAATCGCGGCTACCCACATGTACCTGCTGAGGTCGTCCACTAGCAGTAAGATGTATTTATTTCCTCTGGGCTTCGCCGGCGTAATGGGCCCGCACAGGTCAACGTGCACCAACTCGAACCGCTGCCGAGCCCGGTACTCTGTCTGCGCCGGGAAGGAAGTGCGCCTCTGCTTCCCTGCTTGGCACGTCTCGTACAGCTGATCGACCTGCCCAAGCTCCGGCAGGCCGCGCACTAGCTCCTCCCGAGCCAGCTTCCTCAGCGCCGCTATGTTGACGTGGCCGAAACGTTCGTGCCAGTGCCATGCCACCTTGTCCCCACGCCCGCGCACCACCAGGCATGACGGCGACGCCACTTTGATGCGCAGCAGGTATAGACGGTTTGCCGTCCGAGTCACCTTCGCTAGTAGCTGTCCACCAGGCTTGCAGATTCTCATCACCCCGGCGTCGAGGTCCACCTTGTAACCGCCCTCATCGAGCTGGCCGACGCTGACGATGTTTGTCGTCAGCCGGGGGATGAAGTACACCCCAGAGAAAGAGCGGAGCTCGCCGTTCTTGCACACGAACGCGACGGTGCCCCGGCCCTCGATCCGCGCCACCGAGTCGTCGCCAAACCGCACGGTGTCGAGCACCTCCATGTCCAGCCTTACGAAGGCGGCCCTGGATCTGGACATGTGGTTGGTGGCACCGGTGTCCACGACCCAGGTCTCCGCGTCCCGCTCCTTCTCCTCTCCAAGGTGGGCGAACACCTTCTGCTCCCGAATCTCGATCTGGGCGACAAATCCCATCGACTCCGCCCCAGATCTGCCATTTTCATGCTCCCGGCCTGCCTCCTAGAACACCGGTTCGACTCTTGGCGGCGGAACAACCACCGGTGCGCCCGGCCCTGGTGATGCGGTCGACAATGTGGATTGCGGTGGTGTGGTGTCGGGAATTGGTGATGACTTCACTAACAGGAGAGAGGCCTCCTCTTCAACATATGCTACGTAGGCCTGCTCCCTCCTGGGCTTTGACCTGCATTCACGGGCTCAATGGCCCATCTTCCTGCAGCGTCTGCACTCATCGCCGGTGGGCCGATTTGAATTAGGCGGCCCTCCCGAACCACCGCGCCCACGACTGCGCCCGCGTCTTCCTCCTCCCCTGTTTGCGCTGCCGCCACCTGTGGCACCACCGTCGGAGTGGTTCTCCGCCTCGCGCTTCTTTCGCCGCGCGTCCCACTCCTCCTCCGTGAGGTACAGCTTCCCTTCATGCTGCAGCGATGTCGGTGCTTCCTCGAACGTCTCCTCCGCCTCCTTGAGCCGCCCTACCAACTCAGCGACCGTCATGGTCGACACATCCAGCAGTGTCTTGATCGCGATCGTGATCTGCTTGAAGTTGGGCGGCAGGCTACGGAGGATCTTGGCGACGATCTCGACGTCCGTCAGATTCTCTCCGAGCGTGGCGAGGTGCGCCGCCATGTTGGTTAGGCGCAGTGCATAGTCCTCGACGGTCTCGCCGTCGTCGAACGTGGCGAGGTCGAACTTTCGGCGCATCTGCTGCGCCGTCGACTTCTTCACGCGATCATCCCCGACTCTCATGGTTGCGATTGCGTCCCAGGCTTCCTTGGCCGTTGCCTTCTTGGCGATCGTCGACACCATCTCCGTTGGTACCGCGCCGCACAAGGCATCGAACGCCATCATTTCCTCCTGCGGATCGGCGTCGGCTCCTTCAATGACATGCTAGAGAGCTCACGCCCTCAACTTCACCTTCTTCAGGAGCGCCCAATTGGAGTAATTGGTCTTGGTGAGGACGGGGTAGCTACTCCCGCTGCCCACCTCACGAATCACGCTTTGGATCACGGCGTCGTCACTCGAGGTGCTCGCGTCGGCCTTCTTCCCGGTCATTTTCAGGTCACAATCGAACCTCGCTCTGATACCAGATGTTAGAACCTAGTCGGTGGACTGCGGAAATCTCACAGGAAAGCACAATCGTTTTGGGCTGCAGAATTGCCTTTTTCTATTGCTATTCCTTTGCTTAAATAGAGCTTTACAGGGAAGCCAAAAATGACCCATAAACTTTACAAGGAAAGAAATAAAAACCGAAATCAAAACCTCTTAATGAGGCCACCCTCATGACACCTAATATTTTTCAAATATAGCATACATAACAAGGAAACTAATAAACGCTAATATTAAGCAAAAATTCTTTCCAACACCCGATCTTTGAATCACCATGGAAAAAGAATGGAATGAAAATTAGAATGCAATTATCTTGTTGAAGAGGCTCTACCGTGGAGGTTCTCAAAACATGAACACTCCTCTTTCGAGAATTACATTCAACTAAGCTTAGGTGTATCGACCGAACTCCAGTTCTCAAATCGCATCGCGTAAAACTTGCTTTAGGTAGTGAATCTCGCTATTGGATTTTACTCCAATCCGAAAGAGTTACATTGTACTCTCTCAAGGGTTGCGTTCTACTCCTTTTACCTATGAGCAATCGAATCGTCTTACGAGCCTCTCGGCTAACTAAAGAACGAAAACAAAATGAGAACTACATATCGACTATATAGCCCCATAGAAATTTTGATCAAAGGTAAATCGTAAACGTTCAACATTTAGAGAAAAGCGAACTTAAAATCATAAAAATATTATCTCACCCTCGGATGATCTCGATCGAGCAGAATAGTGATTAGTTACTTATGGAGATGAGCGAAATTATTATAAAAATGCGTCATGAAAAAGAAAGTAAGTGGCAAGAGACAAAGATGTACGATTACAAGAGCCAAAATTTAAATTAGGAATTATGAAATTTTATTGCTAGTCGAACAAGGGCGTTACCAAAAATCAAATTTCAAGAAAGTTGCGAGGTTACAAGTTTAAGAGCAATTATAAATTGAAAGGGGAAAAGTACACGATTAAATTAGAGCGGCTAAAACAAAACGAAAAAAAGACTACAAACTTGGGCTCTATTTGTTTGGATGTTTCGCAGTTGGAGTGCTCTTCTTCCTTAAATTCCTTCGATTGCTTCCTCTAAATGAATCGAAATGAAATTCGAAGTTTTATCGGAATAAAAAATAATATGAATAATTTATGCCTATTCTTTTCTTTCACCTGGAGTGCTCTTCTTCCTGAATTCCAAATTGACGCCCCTCCTTCCTGAATGCCCCTATTTATAGGTGGAGAGAATTTTCCCAAGCCTAGGAGGGAGAGGTGGCAGCATTATTTGGAGGCGGGATTCATGTGAAACGGCAGCAGCTGGAGGCATTTAATGTGTGCGTTATTGAAGGTGTCCCAGGTGAAACGGTGGAGCAGCAGGCGGAAGAGAACGTTTATGGAGGAGGTCGACGTGGATGCTGGATGGCGACCAAGTTCTGCTTGGAAGAGCTCGAGAGAGCTGGATGGTGGCCGGCGCTGCATGCTAGGAGGAGGGAGTGGCGAGTTCGGGTTAACGTGGAGCTCGGGTAGTCGGGTGGCGAGCTGCTGTGGAAGGTGCATGGCGGCCGACGCACTACTGCATGAAGGAGGGAGTGGCTGACAAGCTGCATAGTGGTGCTTTGAGTGGCGCTTGAGGTGTTGGCCGGAGTAAGGTGGTGGCTGTTGGAGGTGGCGAGATGAGGTGGCGCTGCAAGGTGGTGTCGTTGAAGTGGTCGAGCACCTCTTTGCATGAAAGGTTGTGAGGTTGAAGTGGTTATGAGCTTGGATGGAGGCCGTGTTGGAAACGCGTATGGGTTCCCGCACAATCTCAACTCCACAAACCGATTCCACTTAACACCAAATACCACAAGTTCAATTTGCGAGACCGCCACCACAAACCGCCTACCCGCGCGGTTAGCCTCCTGCGAGTAGCCCTCTCGCAAGGCGAGCTCCACCCAGGCGACCTTCACTCCTTTCTCGCGAGCTGCTGCGGGCTGCTCTCCTTCACGCGAGCTGCACCTAGGCGAGTGGCCACGGCGAGACCAACTCGGCGAGACCAACTGGCGAGAACGGCCTGGCTTGCGGCTAGACCACTACACGCAAACACACAATCCGCGACCTCCTCCTCTCGCGGCGAGATCTCCAACCCGCGAGCTGGCACAGGCGAGATCAACACCGAAACCGCGAGCACACTAACCGCGAGTCCCTCTCTCGCGGCGAGATCGCCAAGTCACTCGGCTAGATTAGCAAGCCGCCCGGCAAGACCCCACAACTGCAAATACACAAATTTAGCGTTGCGGAGCTTCTCTCACTCTCTCTCTAAAACGGAAATATGTTGAAAAACTTCTATTCAGCAACTTTTTCAAAGAAAACTGTACAAACCTTTATATAGGCAAACACAACCACTAGAAATATGACACTTGTCATGCACATTTAATGTCATCACAATCACACACTCTCTCCTCCATAAAACACTTTACATATTTAAACATATATATAAAAGAAAACTTTGTCGACCCAAAGTCAACAAACACACATCCTGCAGGCCGACCATGCATGCAAAGGTGGTGATCTGGCTTTACACTGACGAACCTGACTTGAATAAAAAACCCTGGATGCGACAAAAGGATATTGCACCAAAATTCCCCCCAGGCCTACTGCATTCCTACAAAATAGAAAATATAGGAATTAGATGACAAAATATAATATATACGAAATTTTTATAAAGACAACAAAGAAATACAATTGAATATTTAAATATATACTAAGATATTAGTCATTAATGATGACTGAAATACTAGTCATCAAATATTCACTAACTTTGTCAGACAAATTCAGAATAAAATAGACAGTTCTGTGGTCAAGATCAGGAGTGATCATGAGACTGAATTTCAATCTGGTGCTATGACCAAATTGCGTGAAAGCTAGGTATCTTTTAGGAGTTTTTCCTCTCCCAGTACTCCACAACGAAATGGAGGTGTAGAGAGAAGGAATAAAACCATAATTGAAACTTATAGAACCATACTAAGTGACTTCTCACTACCATAATACTTCTGTATTGAGGCTGTCAACACAGCTTGCTATGCTCAGAACATGGTCTTAATCAACAAGACTCATAATAAGACTTCCTATGAGCTTGTGAAAGACAAAAAAAACCAACCTTAACCTACTTCAAAATATTTGGAAGTGTCATGTATTAAATAATGGGAAGCACTTTCTGACCAAATTTGCTAAGAAATCTTATAAAGGTATTTTTGTTGGATATAGCTCTTATAGTAGAGCCAACAATATATTTAACAAAAAGACCGGAGTTGTAGAAGAGTCCATTCATATTGTATTTGATGAGACCAGCTTGATCCATAAGGGCTGGTCCTAGTTCTTCTAGTGTTGCAGGTATTGAGGGAAGATTGGAAAAGACAGCCATCAATGATCAAAGTAAAGAAGTTGAATTAACTTCACCAAATGAACTGATCAAGGATAGAAGCAACTTCAATGTAGATGAAAGTGAAGCTACAAAAAGGACAGAGCTAACTGAAGCCCAATCTGAACTCGAAGAATAGGAAAATGCAGATTTATTGCCTATAGGTACAAGACATCTAAGTGATCATCCTCAAACTCAAATTATTGGTGATCTAGATCTTGTAGTACATACCAGAAACAAGGTTATGAATGATGTGCTTCACCTGAGCTAACTCTCTCGGGTAGAGCCAAAGAAGTTTGAGGAGGCCACACAGATCTTTCCTGGGTCTTGGCTATGTAATAAGAACTTGAATAATTAAAGAGATATAAGGTCTGAAAGTTGGTCCCTAGGCCTCTCAACCACAATGTCATAGGGACAAAGTGGGTATTTAGGAACAATCTAGATGAGCAAGGAGTAATTATCAAGAACATAGTAAGACTAGTTGCAAAAGTGTACAAACAAAAAGAAAGAATATACTTTAACCAAAAGTTTGCACCAATTGCAAGATTGGAAGCCATAAGGTTTTTTCTAGCATATGTAGCTCACAAAGGATTCAAAGTTTACCAAATGGATGTGAAGTATGTCTTCTTCAATGGAGATATAAAAGAAGAAGTATATGTAGATCTGCATATAGGTTTTATTATTTCATCTCATCCCACTCATGTCTATCATTTGAGAAAGTCTTTATATGGTCTCAAGCAGGTACCTAGAGCCTGGTATGAGTGCTATTTAATTTCCTCTCTAAAAATAAAGTTTCAAGGGAAAAGATAATAATACATTATTCCCAAGGTAAATTAAAGGAAAGATTTTTCTAATGCAAATCTATGTTGATGACATCATCTTTAGATCTACAGATGATAAACTTTGTAAGAAGTTTGCTAAACTTATGCAAGCGAAGTTTGAAATGAGCAGCATAAGAGAGCTGAAATACTTCATAAGGCTCCAAGTGAAGCAATTTGAAGATGTAATTTTCATCTCATAGACCAATTTCACAAAAGAGCTCATAAAAAAGTTTGAAATGGAGAATGCAACCTCTACGAGGGCTCTAATAGGCTCCAATGTATCTCTATACAAGGATGAGAAGGGGAAACCCTTTAACAAAACCATGTATAGATGTATGATTCGGTCCCTGCTCTACCTTAATGCTAGTAGACCAGACATCATATTCTTCATATGTGTTTATACTAGGTACCAAGTGAACCATAAGGAATCTCACTATACCTCTATTAAGAGGATTATAAGATACCTCAAGGGTATACCTAATATTGACTTATGGTACCTTAGGAGTAATGATTTTGAGCTAACATAGTTTTTAGATGCAGACTTTGAAGGATGCAAGGAAAACATGATAAGCACTTCAGGAATATGCCAATTCCTTGGAAGAAGGCTTATTTCCTGGAGTAGTAAGAAGCAAACAAGTGTGGTCATATCTATAGTAGAGTCTGAATATATTTCAGCCGGAAGCTGTTGTGCTCAAATGCTTTGGATAAAATATCAACTTCAAGACTACAACATCCAGCTAAGTGGAGCACCTCTATTTTATGAATCATCTAGTGCAATCTCAATTGCCAAAAATCATGTGTCATATAGCAGGACCAAGAACATTGAGATAAATTATCACCTCATCAGAGAGCATGTAGAAAAGAAAATATCTTCCTTGAGTATGTCCCTATTGATAGGCAAGTGGTAGACATCTTCACTAAGCCTCTGGATGAAGAGAAATTCAATTATTTTAAAATTGAACTAGACATGCTAAATCTTAATTAAATTCAATGCTTAGCCTCTACTCTAGATGAGGTGTTCAGTATTTAATTTAATTTTCTCTCATTTGGTCTGCAAATAGAACATTTGGGTGCTCTTTATTACTATTTTGCAGTGTGCCAATAGTTTCAAGGATACTAACCAAGATGCTGGGAAAAAGTTTAATTTCAAACAAAAATAAAAGGGGAAAGAATTTGGGTCTTGTGGGAAATCAGTGAAGAAGTCAAAAGGATATCAACACATTTTTTGTGTATTTTATTCCTTAAGCAGGTACACACCTTTTAAAATTTCTTTTTATATTAATTAAATGAGAAATAGTGGGAAACGTTAGGTTAAATAAGCTCTAAAACACTAGACGTTGATACCCTTGTTCTCACACTTGCTCTCCCATCTCAAATCTGAAAACCCAGTTTCCTTCAAACCCTAGATTCGTTAATGGCACTAAAGGAGAGCTTGCCAAAACGAATTAACACGGGAAGCGAAGTCGTCAGGTGCGACATTAGGACCTGTTCAAAAGAGATACAAAATGTGATATTCCTCTTGAGTGTGGCCGGGTTAGAGGTAGTCCTATCTGAACCAACCAAGATTGTTCCTTTAGCAGCAAAAGAGTTCTTCCAAAATCCAGAGGTGAGTAGTTCAGGATCAAACATTAAAACTATAAAAAAAGCTAAATAAAGGGCAAATTTTATTGCTCTAAACAGATATATAATATAAAGGTATGTTTTCTTATTTATAGAAATTTGGGAGAGAGAGAGGAGAATACAATAAGCTATGTGGGATAAAATACAAGCCGCGCGGCCTATACGGTTTGACAGAGTCAAACCGCAACACTATACATAGAATAGATCACCCAGCGACAATAGAGGTAAGTCTCCATACCACCACTATAGGCTGCCAGACTGCCACTACAGGCTACTAGACCGCAACTGCGGGTTGCCACCAGACCACAGTTGCAGGATACCACCAGACCGCCACCGCATGCCGCCAGACCGCCACTGCAGGCCGCCAAACCGCAACTGCGGGTTGCCACCAGACTGCATTTACAATAAGTCTGAGATTGGAAAGCCCTGCGGGAAGCCGACTACTAAACCTCCAAACCCTACTAAACAACCAAACTTCCAATCTACCAAGACAAGCCTCCAAACATAATCACTGCCTCATATCAAGCCGCCATACAACCAGATTGCAGGGACAAACTGCTAGACCGCCCGAACAACAAGACGCCGAGACCAGTCCGCCAAACCGCCAAATTCTAACACTCTCCCTCAAGCTGGAGCATATATGTCAACCATGCCCAGCTTGCTACAAATATGTGAAAGAGAAGAGGAAACTGGTTTCGTGAAGATGTCTGCCAGTTCTTTATCAGAAGTGACAAATGGAGTGCAAATTTGATTCTTCAACACCTATTCTCTAATGAAATAGAAATTAATTTCAATGTGCTTTGTCCTCTTATGGAAGACAGAATTCTTCGATATGTAAATAACATCTTTGTTATAACAGAACATAGTAATAAGATGATCATAGACTTCTCCCAAGTCAAGCATAAACATTCGTAACCATTTCAACTCGCAAGTTGTTGAAGCCATGCTCATATAATCAGCTTCAGCACTTGACCTTGAAACCACCGATTGCTTCTTGCTTTTCCAACTAACAAGATTTCCTCCTACAAATGTGCAAAAAACTGATGTAGACTTCTTATCTTCTTTGTTATCACCATAGCTGACATCAGAATACGCTTCAATCTTCAAATGATTATGCTTTTAAGACAACAAGCCCTTTCCTGTAGACCCTTTCACATACTCCAGAATTTTCATGGCAGAACGCAGACACTCTCTAGGAGTTTGCATAAATTGACTGACTTTACCAACTTCATAACATATATCTGGTCTGGTAACAGTTAGATAGATGAGTTTGCCTACAAGTCGCCTGTACACAGTATAATTTGGGAGAAGAGGAGAATCTTCAGTCCGCCCCCAACAGCCATCGGGCAACGAGAAGGTCTTGTGCTAAGAAGACCAGTTTCCTTTAAGAGATCTAGCGCATACTTTCGCTGCGAAAGAACCATAGAGTTGCGCTTTCGTGAAATCTCAATTCCCAAAAAGTACTTCAGAGTTCCCATATCCTTCGTAATAAAATGTTGTCGAAGTTGTTGTTTTGCCAAATCAATGTCTTCCTTATCATCACCAGTAAGAAGGATATCATCCACATTGACAACAAGAACCACAAGACCTTTAGTAGCTTATGCATAAACAGTGAATGATCAGTAAAACTCCAATTGAACCCAATAAGAGAAACAACGCCACTAAACTTGTCAAATCAAGCTTGTGGACTTTGCTTTAAACCATAAATCACCTTCCGAAGCTTGCATACTGAGACTCCCCCTGAGCAACATACCCAGGAAGTTGCTCCATGTAAACCACCTCTTGTAAATCACCATAGAGGAAGGCATTCTTCACATCTAACTGAGATATCTACTAGTCTTTATTAACCACAACAGAGAAAAGAACACGTATAGTACTGATGCGAGCAGCAGGAGAAAAAGTATGAAAGAAGTCTACACCAGATGTTTGAGTAAATCTTTTGGCAACAAGCCTCTCAATATAGCGGTCAATAGAACCATATGGAAGATACTTAACAACAAATACCCATCGACAACCAACAACATCTGTGCCCAGAGGTGTGGGAACAAGGGTCCAAGTGACTCTCTCAGTTAAGGTTTTCATTTCTTCATCCATAGCAGCTTTCCACTGCGGAATGGCGAGATCCTCTTGATACATAGTCGGAATGACAGTAGAAGATATAACAAGAGAAAAATGCTTGCCAACCGGGGAAAGCTGAGAATATGAGACAACAACATCAATAGGATTCTTAGTGCATTGTCGGACGCCCTTCCGCAGGGCAATGGGAAGATCAAGATGACTCTTATCCGTAAGAGCAGATCTACTGTCAAAAGAGGTAAGAGGTTCGAGAATAGGCATAGAAGGATCCAAGGGAAAAGAGTTACTCGAGAGAAAGAGACGGTGAAACAAGAACAGATATGGAAAGAACTAGTGTCGGCAGAGGTACATAAATAATAGGCATTGGATAGGAAGTATCAGAGTGCATGATAGAAGAAGCAAGAGAAAAATACGGTGTATCCTCAAAGAAGGTGACATCAACATAGATGTATCGTTTGCAGAGAAGAGGATCAAAACAACGATATCCCTTCTGAGTCGGATAATAACCAAAGAATATACATTTAACAAAATGAGGAGAAAGTTTATTATGACAGGAGAAAGCATGTGAACAAACGCCATACATCCAAAAACTCTAAGAGGTAAAGGAAACGGCTCGGCCCCTGAATACAAAACGGAGAATGGAGTCTTGTCCTGAAGAACAGACGAGAGAATACGATTTATGAGATAGCAAGAGAGAGGAACAAAATGACCCCAATAAGACCGAGAAACATTCATTTGTAATAGAAGGATGCGAGCAACATCCAAGAGATATCGATTCTTGCGTTCAGCAACGCCATTCTATTGAGAGGTATAGGGGCAAGTAGTTTGATGAATCCAACCGTGGCTCGCACAAAATTCAAAAAATTGACGACTTACATATTCCTTGGCATTATCGGTACGAAGAACCTGAATAGGCACATTAAACTGTGTGGAGATCTCATGATAAAATGTGGTAAAAACAGAGTAAAAGTTAGAACGCTCTTTCAAGAGATACAACAAAGTATACCTGGAGAAATCATCAATGAAGGTAATAAAGTACAAGCTACCTCTACCAACAGTGGTAGTAGGAGAGGGACCCCATATGTCAGAGTGAACTAGTTCAAAAGGATGCAAAGAACTATATCCAGTCAGTGCTAGGAAAGAAGAGCGATGATGTTTACCAAGCTGCATGCTCCACAATTCAAAGGGGAATTCTCTGGAGGAAGATCTGGGAGAAGTTGGTAGATGAGGCAAGAAGGATGATGGACAAGACGGCGATACCATTTTTAAAGGGAAGAAAAGGCAGAAAGAGCAATGAAATTGTCAAGAAAAAAGAGGCCACCACTCGCAGTCCCAGTAGCAATCGTTGCCTTTGAGACAGAATCCCAGAAAGAACAAGTAATGACAGTAAAAGTAACCATGCAGTGCAAATGTGTGCAGAGAGCATGAACAGACAGTAAATTATATGAAAAAGTGGGAATATAAAAAGTGTCCTCAAGCTGCAAAGACGGAGTGAGGTGCACAATTTCAACACCATGAACAGGAGAAGATGTTCCATCTATAATAACGACAGGAGAGACTCATTTCTGCTTATTCAAGCAGGAGAACAAACAAGAATTGACGGTCATCTAACAAGTGGAACCAGAGTCAATAAGCAACTTATCAGAAGAGACTAATAGAGACACCAGAGAAAACGACCTCATGGAGAGGGAAACCGAATAGAGAAAAGGCTAACCGCATGGTTAGAAACAAGCTCGCAAAAGAGGCAAAGAGATCATGCAAATAAATAAACCGCGTGATCAAGCAATTAAGATAAGAAACCGCGTGAGTAGAGAAAACAACCCGCACGAGAAGAAAAAACAAATCACACGAGTAGAGAAAACAACTCGTGCACCCACAAGTGCCCGCAAGAGCACATGAGGGGAAAGAAGGATGCGCGAAGACCAGCAATGTCGCACGAACTGAAAAAAATGCAAAGACAGAACCAGTCGCTGGAGAAGCGACTAGCCGGGGGGGAGGGGGGAAGGTGGGAAGAAGACCGGAAGCGGTCAGAAAAATAAACCGCAAGCAAATTGGAGCAAAGGATCAGTTAGCTCTGATACCATGTAAAAAGTGCTAAATAAAAGACAAATTTTATTACTCCAAAAGGATATATAATATAAATGTATGCCCCCTTATTAATAGAAAATTAGAGGAGAGAGGAGAATACAACAAGCGATATGGGATTAAATACAAGATGCACGTCCTATACGGTTTGGTGGAGTCAAGCCGCAACACTATACAAAGAACAGATCACCAAGCGGTAATAGAGGTAAGTCGTCAGACCACCACTACAGGCTGTCACACCGCCACTACAGGACGCCAGACCGCAACTGCGGGTTTCCACTAGACCGCAGTTGCAGGATGCCACCAAACCTCCACTGCATGCCTCCAGAATACCACTGTAGGCTGGCAGACCGCAACTACGGGTTGCCACCAGACTGCATCTGCAAGAAGTTCGAGACTTGAAAGCCCCGCGTGAGGCCGACTACTAAACTACCAAGCCCTACTAAATAGCCAATCACCAATCTGTCAAGACAAGCCGCCAGACATAACTGATGTCTCCTATCAAGCCACTACACAACCAGACCACAGGGACAAACCACCAGACTTCCCGAAAAATAAGCCGCTGAGACCAGTCCTCCAAATCACCAAATTCTAACAAAAATAATAGTGATTAAACATCATTTGCGGGTCACGACAAGAAGTATAAGCCATCAACTAGATATGCCTACCTTTCAAGAGAGTGAAGATGAAGAAATTACCGCTGAAGACATAACTGAAGCCCTAGCATGGTGCAGGTACACTGGAAAATATTATGGGTCATTAGAGAAGAGAGAAATGAATTCTCTAGGTAAACTAATGGCAGACATAATAGGATGAGCCATATTATATAAACCTGGATCCCATGATAGAATATCCAGGGACATGTTTAAAGTTATGACTTTCGTCATTCTGATAAGGAAAATAGACTAGAGCAACTTCATTCTAAAAAAGGAGTGCTTGGCTACCCCCAACATGGGTAGAATTATTCCTCTTTACCTATTCAGAAGCCTAGGAGATAGGCTGGAATAAACACCAGAAGTCCCTCTCTATTACCTTAAAAAGATGGACTACAGATCTCTAAAAAGATGGTATAAGCCCTTTCCCAAACCAGAAAAGTGATGAGCAAGCTCCAGGCTCTCCCAATGAGAGGAGCAACAGAAGGTGAAGAAGAGGTCTGAAACAAGCCCTATAGAGAAGGTGGCTGCAAAGAGGAGATGACTGAGGAAACTAATCAAGGTGGAAGCTCGCACCCAGCCCCCAACCACACTAAGGGGGAGAAAACAAGAGATCATCACCCTGATATCCATAAGGAAATGGCTCCTGAGGATCTGGAAAGCTATATCCTCATGGATGTAGTTAGGGGAGTGGCTGGTATAAAAATATCTGAGATAGGGAGAAGTTCACCAGGAACTTGTTGTCCTAGAACCTGCTAAAGTACACCCAGGACAAGTCTACAAGGAACTTGTTCTACAGTTCACAGCTATATAGATACATGAAGCCTCTAAACTTTACTTGGAAGTGGTGGAAAGAGCGAGCCATCCACCCTTACTCCTGCCAGACACAGTTGAGGGGGAGCCTGCACCTGAGATTTCTGCTTAAGAGACTAAAATTATTGAATCTCCTAAAGAAGGTCAAGAAGAGGTCACCATGGAGAAAGTAAAGAAGGTGATATGCAAGGAGCCTTTACAGCCAAAGTCCTTCATGATGAGGACACATTTGAAGAATTTCGTCCAATTGGTCATGAGATGGTAGTGTGTAAAGGAAAAAGTGTTCTTGAGAACCAAAACACAAACATAGGAACCTCTAAGAAGTCACTAGCCATTGGAGAATTCAATTTTAACCTTTGTTGTTTCTGTCAGCCATGCAAAAGTTAAAAGGAGGACTTGGATATTTGAGAAAAAGCTTTTTGACACTCAAGTCTTTGAGAAATATTTTAAAGCTCTCAGTATTCACAGGAATTCCAAACTACTGAAACTTCTAAGTCCAGTGAAATAATTGATTAGTAGTCAACCTTCAACAAGAGTTCATCTTCAACCACTACAATTCTCTTGATCAAGCCAACTATTCTTGGAAGACATTTTCAAGTGCTGATTAAGACACAAAAGAAGAAGCTTGCTGTGTGTGCTTCTAATTGAAGGCTCAAGCTTTAGGGTGTTTAGTCAAATTCTGTAATCTAATACTTTATAGGATCCTTATAGGATCTAAGACTATAATATTCTCTTATGATTTGAGTGTAGGATCTGTTTGCAGATCTGAGATGTAGGGCCTATATACTTGAGTTTGTAAGGCTTAAGGGAAGCCTGAGTTGTAGGGCTTGTGTTGGAGCCTTAGGTGTAGGACCTGTGTGAAGGTTTGAGATAGGGAACTTGTATTCCTGAGTGTGTAAGATCTGAGGATCTGAGAAGAAACTTTGGATAAGTTGTCCTAAGCTAGCTCTCTGCTAGATAACTGTAGAGGAAGAGTAGATGTACCCATTCTTGGGCAATCATTATAAATCCTGGTGTGCTCTGTGATGTGTTGTGTTTTACTCCTGATATCTGCTCTCTCATTATGCTCTAATTAAATAACTCAAAAAATCTTGAAAAATTAGTAAATCACATATTCATCCCCCTCTAGGTGAGTAGCAACCCTCATCTTTCAATTCATAATGTCACTAATGCCTAAGTACATCACATATTTCCTTACAGTTTCATTTCAAATCTGTATTGGTCTACCCATCCCACGATTAATATGCTTAGTGACTAAACTCTCACAACGCCTAACAAGTGCCTCTAATTGTTTAACCTGTATGTGTCCAAACCATCTTAGTCAAGCTTTTGGTATCTTCTCTGCAATTTGTGTCACTACCATCTAATCTTGGATACATTTTTTCCTAATTTATTCAGCCCCGTGTGTTCACACATCCACCTAAGCATTATCATCTCTACAACTCTCATTTTTTGCTCATATACACAATTCACTACCCAACACACAGAACCTTAGAGAATCGTCGGTCTAATTGCAACACGACAAAACTTGCCTTTACATTTTAATGGTATTTTACAATCACATAAGATCCCTAGGGAATACTTGCGTTAATTCTCCAGATTTAGTCCTCACTGTTATCACTGAATTTGTATGCATATATTTGATTATGTCAATGCATGAAATATTTACACCTTTTAAGACTCTCCATAAGATCTCTCTTGAAACCCTATCATAAGCCTTCTAAAGATCGATAAATAGTATATGGAAATCTTGTTTTCTTTTTCGATAGTTATCAATGAGTCTCCTCATTAGATGTATGGGTCGACCACCCTGACATGAATCTAAATTGATTCTCCGAGATGCTAGGCTCTCGTCTTACTATTTGAATATTTTGCTTGTTGACTTGTTAGAATTATTTAATTTATATTAGCCAATTATATGATAAATGCTTAAATGTATTAATTGAATAATCAACAAACATATGCACAATTATTAATACTAAAACAAATGAAGTATTACTCACTATATCACATAATGTTTATATTATTGCTTTTAATGATTTTTAATTTCTTTCGTGAAATCTCTCGTTGAAAAAAAGGGAAGAATTGGAACTTTTAAAATATGAGATTTGGTCACTTTGACACAAAGCTAATTTTAAAACTATCTAAAGACATTAATTCATGGTCTTCCAAAACTAAAATTAAATTTTTCTTTTTTTGTGACCAGTGCCAAAGGAGAAAATTTACATGATCTTGGTTTAAAAGTAAAACTAAAATTTATACCACCAGAACACTACAATTAATACACATGATTCTCTTTGTTCAAGTTAGTACATCTAGTTTTAGGGGAAATTTTTTTTATTTTTAATTAATGATTACTCACATTTTTGTTGAACTATTTTTCTTACCTTCAAATATGCATTATTTAAATTATGCAAATAAATTCAAAATGAACATTAATTTAAAATAAAATGAGTTCACTCACATCATGAAGGCAGATGTAAAAATGAAAGATTTTCTACGTTTTGCGATAGTTTAGACATCGGTCATGAATTTTCCGCTCCACACATCCCGTAACAAAATGAGGTAATGGATCGAGAAGAAAAATAGAATCCTACAAGAGTTAACACGTACTATGCTTTCCGCATATGAGTTGCCGAAACAATTTTGGGTTGAAGTTGTTAGTACCACTTGATATATTATCAATCGATTTATTCTTCAACCAATTTTAACATTAACTCCATAAGAATTATAATTTCATAAGAAGTCTGGTCCCTTATTTTAGAGTCTTTGAAAATAAATGCTTTATTTTAAATATTAAAGACAATCTAAATAAATTTAATGAAAAATATGATAAAGCATATTTTTAGGACACTCTTTGACTAGTTACGCTTATGGAATTTATAAAAAAAAAACTATGATAAATTTATAAAAAAACTATGATAAGTGTTGAACCAACAACGAAAAATTTGACGAGTGTGTTACATATGTAGCTCCTTGCATTAATAAGGAAAGGAAGACAAATTAAATGCACCATGGAATTTTCAGATGAGGATCAACCCAATGTTGAACCAAAGGATGAAGAGCAATCATGTGCCGTCCAATGTCCTAAAATTTTCTAAGAACCAACAACGAAAACTTGTGGTTGGAGAGCCACTCGGGGGGGGGGGGGGGGGGTAATGTCATGTTCATTACATGAAACAATATAATTTAGCATTAACGTTTTAAAAATAAATTGGGCGTAAAACTAGGGGTAAATTTTGGAAAAACATTTACATTGAAGCATCAAATGTCGAACAAGAAATAAAACTAGGTTAAAAGCTAAAATATTTTCAGAAATTAAAGGGGTAAATTTTGAAAAAACATTTACATTCATGACTCATTGCACATTTGCAGTTCATTAGAATAGAGAAGCATCAAATGTTGAACAAATGTAGCAATTCTATGAATCAAAACAAAATATGTACATTGTGAGAGATTAGATGATTATTAGTCATATTTTGCAACAAAAAATACAAGCTCTGTTGCATTTTAGGAGAATACATTTTAATATATTTACAAATTTCTGGGCGAGTCTTAATCAACGTTTTGAGAATCGGACCGGAGATCGAACCGGTGAGCTCAAAGGTTCAAGGTCCGATCTGTTGGACCGGTCAGACCGGGGTCGAACCGGCCTGTAAAATTATAAAATAAAATATATAATCAATAGAGCAAAAATTATAACCAAATTAATATATCATGAATCACAACATTAAATGCAAACGTTTTGTAATATTTTCTCACACAAATACAAAATAATAATAATAATTGTTCCAAACTAATAACGTTTTGTGATAGTAAATTGTAAGTCAAATCTTTAAAAACGGGTAATAAATGGATAATCATAGTATCATACCTTAATTTTTTATTGATTCTGTCATGTACAATCCTGAGTAGGTAAAGACTCCAAGGTTGGTTCAAAAGATATACAGAATCGGTCCTGTACAATCCTGCAATCTCTCAAGAAAAAATTGATCAGACAGAGAGGAAGGCAGGTTTGTGTAGGAGGAATAAGAGAATTGAGAGGAGAAGAGTGGATTTTAGATTCTCATTTCTTAACAACCGACAGCATCATGCTTCAGTTTCACCACTCCCACGCATGGGCGGAACTAGCCCTGGGCACGGTAGGGCACGTGCCCGACCGGTTTTTGGGTTTTTTATCGCTAAATTACCACTCCCTGCTCCCGATCCGCGACGCCGCTCCCTACTCCGGCTCCGGCTCCCGTCGGTACTACTACTACTTCTTCTTCTTCTTCTTTGCCTTCTTCTTCTTCTTTGTCTTCTTCTTCTTCTTTGCCTTCTTCTTCTTTGCAATTCCTGTTTTTTTTTTCAATTTCTGTTTCCTGTTGTTGATTTCAGAACCAGATTTCAATTTTTTTTTTCAATTCATATATTTTTTTTCAATTCCTGTTGCTCGTTCCAGAAACATATTCTAGATATTTTCAATTCCTAATTTAGATTTTTTTCAATCATGTTTTGTTGTTCCTGAGTTCAGAAACAGATTCTAATTTTTTCCAATTCCTTTTTCCATTTGCTGATTTCAGTAACATATTGGAGGGGATGCATGGACAAATACTTTATGCAATTATGCTTGATCTTTTATTTTTTTGAGAACTTTTATCCTTTCAGCCATAATAACCTTTGCCTTTATTTATGTGTCAAAAATATTTTAAACCAAGTGAAAGCTATAATAATCTGACATTTATCAAATGTATTTGGACAATTTCACTTTTTAGCGATAAGATGGAGCCCACTATGATAATGAAACTGGTTTTGGTATGCCCCACAAAATTTAGAAAATATACCACTTAGGTGAGTAGATATAATTAATTTAGAAGTATGATATATGTGAAGGAGTAGACCCAACGTAATGTGGATAGAAGTTGTTTGAATTAATTTGTGTAATTTAGATTTAACACCTCTATCATTTAATGTGAATGAATGGAAAATGAGAATTCATAAAATTAACTCCAACTAGTTGGGACGAGATGATTGTTTATAATGATGATCAGTACATGTGTATACACCCTTCTGCTTTTCTTTTTTTAGCTCTTTATTACTGTTTTCGACATTAAAGCATTACAGATAACTGTAATGCTTTTCTTATTGTAGTATTTTATTTTATTTATCGTGTTCTTTTTAGGCAAAGATGTTCTTGCAAAAGTTAGGACAGGAATAGACAAAACAGTAGCTTTCTTGGTAGTTTTTTTGCTCCTTTTCTTTTGATGTTTTTATTACTATTAATTACCCAAACCTTCCTTAGGAGTTAGCATAATTACATGTTGCATCCCTCTATCTTTAGAAATTACAATAGACCATATATTTGCCGATACTATTACAACAGAAACTATTATTTCACGTTTTTAGAGCATGCAAAAAAAAAATTCAGAGCGCTGCCCCCGAACCCCCGCTCAGGGTGCGCTGCCCCCCGAACCCCCCGAATTGACAGTACTTAGATTGTGCCCGTGCGACTTCAAAATCCTAGTTCCGCCACTGCTCCCACGCCCCGCTGAAGGTCAGACTTATACAGAACATACAAAAAAAATAAAAAAAAATGTGATTTTGGATGAGAAATCAAATTTTTTTATGTGAAAATTAAATAGCTCACAAAAATATCTTCAAAAACGAGTAAACCACTAGTGTGTAGCCAAAGTGTTTAACAAATTGACATAAGAAGCAAGTTCATCAAACTCGGAAATTCCGGTTTCTTCCTCCTTCCAAAATCCAGAACAGGAACACGGAACACCACCGGCGGGAGGTGCAAACATCTGCTAGGGTTGCGACTTGTCATTTTGGATTGAGAAAAGGAAAAGCCGAAGGGTAGACGGGCGGAATGATGGTGCTAGGGTTGCGATTTTGGAAGAACCGAAAAAGATGAATAGTTCGTCTGCAATACCGCCGAGGCGCCGATACGTCCGGGAAAGCGGTCCCGGTTCCCGGTTGGCCCGTCCGGTTCTCCGATTTTCAGACGGGCTTCAATAATGGGAAACCGGAGGCCATGACCGGCCAGGGGTTCGGTCGGCGGTCCGACTGGTTGGACCGGCCGGTCCAGCCCGGCTATTAAAAGCTTGGTCTTAATACATAATTTCATTTTTTAGGTCCTTTATACATACATTTTTCAGAGGAGAGAGAGTACACTATCCTCAAAACACTTGACCATAGGCTCCTGGATCCTCTTCATTAATACCAAATAAATAGTATCTATCAAGATCTATTTTTAAGAGATCCAACGAGTTAAGTAACTCGTTCTTTTATATTTTACATGTATACAAAAAAAATCACACCATTAGATAACTATAAATTAATCTTAATCATTAGATAAATAATATCAATTTGTATCAAATGAAAAAGATCCCCATCCTCGCATCAGAGAGCACAGGGGCAAGGTGATTAAATGTTAATTTCAATGCAAGGTTTTAAGGTTTCTTATTTTTATTTCAGCATCGATGCAGTCAAAACTCTAAAATATGTTCTCATTAATTTAACACATTAAAAATAATACTTTTTCGGAGATAGTACTTGTTGAAATTTGTGAAGTGGAAGTGGTTGATGGGCAAGCCGGGCGGCCTGAGCGGACATTGCTGGCGGACTGGGCGGACTGGGCGGACTGCTGTTATGCGGCCTGGTGGTAGGTCTAGTGAAATCTGGCTGTTCTTCTGAGCGAGTTGTGCGGACTGTGTTCGCGGTGTTCGCTGTTGCGGACTGCCTCAGAGCTTGGCGGAGGCCTTGCCGAGCTCGGGTAGTACAACACTGCTGTTGCTGTGGCGGTCTGATGTGTGGAGTCTGGCAGATGGCCATTGCGTTGGACAGTTGTGCCAGTTTCTTGCGGACTCTGCCTCAACTCAGGGAGAGTATGGCGACCTGCTTGATGGTTGGCGGACGATTTTTTTGTCCGCCGTACTCGCGTTAGGCCTTTTGGTGCTTTACCGGACTTGGTCACATTCTGTGACAAGCCCAGTATGTCCGCTGTATCCGCCAAGTCCGTTGTTGACCGGGCAGACTGTTGCTAACCCTGCCTTTGGTCGTGGACTTGTGGCGGATGAAGGCTTTGGTCTTGTTTTATGCGGACTGCCTTTTGGTATGTGCGGACAGTCACTGAAGGGGGATGCTGTCCTGCAGTGTTTGGAGGCTTTGCGGGCTGGTGCCTTGTCCGCATAACTTGGGCGGACTGTTGAGGGTTCGTCCATAGGTGTCTTGCTCCTGGAGGGTTATTCTTTGGAATCCGGCTAAGTCCTTGCGGACTCAGCGGCCGGAGTTTTTGCTAGCGCGCGGGCTGGGGCGGTGTCTCTATCCACTAGGGCGGTGACCACACTCCTCAGCTCGCCTATAAATAGGACCCCCCCGGCACGTCTACAGTAACGGAGTGAACAGTAAGTTGGGCTTAGGCAAATTGCTGCGGTCTGCATCTTTCTGTCCGCGCGTGTTGAGTAGAGCTGACGGTTTGCTGTGTGCAGGTCGCGCGGGTAGCTTCAAGGAGCCAGAAGTTTGGCTTTGACTTCGGTCAGTGCTTGGTAGTGTGCGGTCTCTGCGGTCTCAGCAGGTCGCTCTGCGGCTTGTCAGTTCTTTGCTTCAACGTTTGCAAAGTTCCAATAACCTGTCCGCCAGGCGCATGCAGGTAGGCGGTTTGTTCCTCAGTTCTTCAGCAGTAGGCGAATAACGGTGTATCCGCGCGGCCTTGCGGCTTCGGCGAACTCCGTGTCTATTCGGCGGTTTGCAGCTTCAACTCGGGTGGCTTCGGCGGACTTGGCGACTTGGCGGTCTCGGCGGTTTCCAGTGTTGTCCGCCCGGCTTGTTTTTTGTGCTTTCTATTGTAGCTTGTATACTAGCGAAATCATGTCTCGCTACGTATAACTCGCCTTGTAAAGAAATGTAAATGAATGAAAGATCTGCTTATGCTTCCATTGGTTGTTGGTGTTAACCTTGTTCCTTGGATTTCCACTTGATCAAAGTGTGAACTGGGTAGTGCCGAAAATATTAATTTGATGTTTGGGCTATCTTGCTGACCACTTTGAGAAAATTCAACAGTACTCTCAGTTGCAGGAAGAGCACCAAAGAGCATTACAACTCAAAAGTGCGACACAATGACATCCTCTTGCTACTGCCGAATGAGAATATCGTTGCTCGACGTTTTGGTGTTGTGATAAAATTGCAGCACCGATCACAAAAAAGTGAAGAAAGTGATACACATCACAAACGACAATATGTTGCACATGGACTGAATAATTTAGAATCACAGAAAGTATAGAACAACCCAGCAATCTCCAGGGGAGTGTGTAAACTTCTCACAGCATTCCTCAAACAAAAGGGCTCGCCAGCTTACATGAAAGTTTTTTTATGTACACAAACTTGCACTCATGCTCCATCTCAAATAAAATATACAACTTCCCATAATTATCTGTCGACAGATGGAATGAAACTGGAAAAACCCCTTTGATTTCATTGCTAATTTTTTTAAAAAAACCTGGAATGGCATTTTGTTCCCAAACAGTTCCGGTTAATGAAGTAGGAAAGATGAAGAGGGATAGAGACGGCCTCCCCAGATCCGGTCGTGCAGGAGATTGATCAAAGTTGCGAAAATCCAAAATTCGTTGGCCCCCCCAAAACCTAGTCCCCTGATGCTTGGGGAGGCATCCGATATTTAATGGAGAAGCAAGCTGGCCCCAACCGTCCGTTCCTCTCACGGGCCAAGAAAGGCGAGTACTGGCAAAATCATATTTGCTCATAGGGAGATACTTTAACCCCATGTGAAGCATGAGAGCAGAGATGGGATCAGCCATTGTAGTGATGCTTTTGGCTTGCTAAATTCTGATTCTGCTGGTTTAAACTGGGTTGGGAGCTGTATTGGGTGAATTGTTGGGGATAACCTGGATTCATGAGACCCTGTGAAGAGTTTGGGGAGTTGATTAAGTTCTTAGTTGATATTCTCGGGCCAAAAAAAGGAGTGGAGTGGGTTAAAAATGGGAGTTATACTTGTGACTGAAGAGGGCCAGGTCCGCCGAAATTGCTCTGAGAAGGCTCATCTTGAGAAGGAGTGTTGAATCCAGCCTGGGCAAATAATCCTTGGGATCCATGCTGCATGTAATCCTGAATAAAAAAGAGTACGTTTTAGTAGAAGTTATCAAAGCTTTTAAGAATAATTAATGTGCTTAATAACCTGAGAGATAAAGTCATTCCCCGTGCCCATTAGAGTATATCCTGGCTGGGAATTCTGATTCAAGTAGCTTGGGAAGCCACCATGGGGTGCCCCTTGGGAAGCGTAATCTAGCCCATATCCACTTTGAGAAGTCTGCAGGTAAAATATGAGTAATAATTCACTTTGTAAAGAGGGAAGTTTTTTTTTTGTAAAAGAGGAAGGTTTTCATAACAAATGGTTGAAAATTTGTGCTAAAAAGGATACTAGTTAGCAAATCAACAAAACGAAATACCAAATGGACCACTAATGAGAATGGAGTCCATGAGCAGGGACATAAAATGAAGCGTTAGCTTGTAATCAGGCTTTAAAAAAAAGTAACGGATGGAACATTGTCATTTGAAGGAGTTTCTGAAGTACTATCCATTATTAAACGGGCATAACGAGCAGTCACAATGCGATCACATCACTCTGCTGCTTTATTATTGTAGACCCCACCTTCGAAGAGGTAATCCGTGTTATCTCAATCATTTGTGGTTCACGTAAATGGCATTCAACATGTGCCATGCTCCATTTGTTAGATAGAGAATGAAATAGAATAAGGTGATATAATTTTACCCCAATATGGGGTACAAAAATATCAAAGCTATACATATCGGATCCCTGCCACATTGTAAAAGTAATTACACATTCTAAACGTAAAGAAATTAACATAACAAGTAGATGAAAAATGAATCAAGCATATCTCAAAATAAATTATTATTGAGTGCACAGGGATGCATTGTAAAATACAACAACACTCAAGCCTTTATCCCACTATAGTGAGGTCGGTGATGCATTGTAAAATATATTTAATAATATGCTATAATTTTATTTTGATAATACTAAATTTTATAACGCCTAACAGGTGCCTCTAATGGTCTCCTTTGTACGTGTCCAGACCATTAGAGGCACCTGTTAGGCATTGTGAGAGTCTAGTCACTAGGCATGTTAAATGAGAGAGGGCTAGACCAATAAAGACTTGAAATGAAACTATAAGGAAATACATGATGTACTTAGGCATTAGTGAGATTATGACACAAGATAGGGCACAATGGCGACAAAAGATCCATATAGCCGTTCCCACTATAGTGGGATAAAGGCTTGTGTTGTTGTAATACTAAATTTCATAACAAATAAAGAAAATTTAAAAGCAAACTATTGTTTATTGAGTAGAAGTCAGCTTGATAAATTTATGTTAGAAGCATAAAAATATTAGAAGCATAAAATAGCTGGCTAATAAATATGTTGAATTTTCACAGTTTTTGTAATATGAAATACAAAAAAATAGTGTGAAATAAGTATACAAAATTGATTGCAAGTGTTAACACATTTAAACACCAAAATAATACAGATTTAAACATACATAATATATATATATATATATATATATATATATATATATATATATATATATATATATATATATATATATTATATATATATATATATGGGGAATGATCAGGTACGAACTCGTCCTTGTACGAACAGTACGAACAAAGCATCTCCAGCGCTGCCGCCGTCGGCTGCGGCCTCGCCAACCACCGGCCCCAACCACCGGCCGAACGGGGTTCGTCGGCGGCCATGCCGACGAACCCAGGGCGGCCGGTGGTCGGCGAGCCCGCAGCCGGCGGCGGCGGCGCTGAAGATGAAAATTAACTGCATACAGCGCTGCCACCGCCAGCTTCGGGCTCGCCGGACACCGGCCGACTGGGGTCCGTTGGCGGCCACGCGGACAGACCCCGGGCGGCAAGTGGTCTGCGAGCCAGAAGCCGACAGTGAACAAAGAGAAGAAGGAACCCAGCGGCGGTCGGCGAGTCCGTAGCCGCTGGGTTCCTTCTTCTCTTTGTTCGTCGGCTCGCACAGGCGGTGAAAATGAGATCCGGAGAAATGGACGGTTGGGATGGGGCGTGCGCATTGAGCGTAATATAGCAGTCCATATAATAGTAATTCCCTATATATACACATATACAAAAATGTATGGGAGCCGTTAGGATTGCGCGGTGTAACACTTGAGGCCCATTAGAAAATTTCAACCGTTGGATCAAGGAGAGGGTGGTCTGCCAACAACCTTTCTTAGAAAATCCTCACGATTCCCTCCCATGTTTCTCCCGATCGCACAAGCACAGTTCACGATTGAGGGTTGCCGGCCGTGGCCTGCCCGGAGCCCACCGGCGGGGTCGCCGGGCACCAGCGAACCAGTCGGTGGTAGTACGACGTCGCCCCGGCAGGGCCACCGCCGGTGGTGGCCCTGTTGGGGCGCCGTCGAACAATCCCCAACAGGTTCGTCAGGGCTCGATGACCCCGCCGACGGGCCCCGGGAAAGCCGCCGGCGGCAACCCTAAATTGTGAGTTGCTTTTTTTTTATTTTCTTAAAAAATAAGAACAATTTAAATAGTAAAAAAAAATTAAATGTAAATTAAACAACATAATTTTAAATGAGACCACTTGTCGGGGGCGGACGAAGCCCGCCTCCAGGGGCCGGCGAAGCCCGCTGCAGCAGGTCGGATACTATCGTGGCCCCCCGTGCACTGTCACTTGTATATATACAAAGAAATAATGTGACGCCCATGGTGTAACCGTGGAGGACTATCAAAGCAATTATAGTCGTCCAATGTATTGTGTATAGTTTTAAAAAAATCCACTTGCTCTCACACAATTAAAAAAAAGAATCACGTTATTTGAACCACAGACCTACATCATTAATACAATGCCCTCAACCAACCAAACCAAATAACTTTTATGTAACAAGCACAATTTTATGATATATACATAGATATACGAATATATATACATACATATATTAAAATTTTAAGTTGTAATTAATACAATTTTATAATATTACAAGTGAGAGTGCACATGAGAACATCATGCCACCATGACAGACCTCAACCACGACGATGTCGCAGCGTGGCTTCGCTCGCACCCCTAGAGTTCAGCACTCTGGTTGCCGGTCAACCTTCTAATGCACTATAGGGTGTAAGTGGAGGGACCGTCGTCACACTGTGACACCGTCGTGATCGGGGTAGTGTCGCGGAGGCACGGGGGTTCCTCCAGTGCAATGTCACTTGTGTATATGTGTGTGTGTGTGTGTGTGTGTGTGTGTGTGTGTGATTTGAACGCATAATACTGCTCTGCTAATTATTCAATCAAATCCAACGACCGCCCCTTAAGTAAAACAAGTCTACAAAGTATTCTTTTTTTAGTATAGGTTAATTCTCACAAACTATTCGAGCATGCTTTATCATTTCATGAGTCCACTTGAGCACCATCAACGTGTAATTAGCATAACTTGGCCATGCAAAGTCAGGAAATTAACATAACTTGGCCGTGCAAAGTCCTTCCGACCTCAAAGGTCGCGCCAACAAAACTTGAAGGACCGTGGAGGTCCTCACGATGCCTGACCTAATAATCCCCGACAGACCTCGTGAAACTAAGAAGAAGATTACCCACCAACTGTCAAAGGGTACTCGAAAACCATCATAATGGTGTCGCGGACAGCTCTGCTCAATATACTTGAAATATTTGCAACACTTTGCAAGCAGAGAACCTGTATTTCTCAGAGCACCATGAGCCTACAAATAGGTAAAAAGGCCTCTGCACTCGCATTAAGGGGCATCCGAAAATCTGAGGAAAAAAAGCCCCTGTGCTAGACCTCGACGCGGTTTTTGTCAGTACCTTTAACACATTGCATTCAAAATTTTGTGTAGCACTGCTGCAACCCATTCCAACCAATTAATAACACCACATACAACAAAGGTTTGTGTTGTATGAAAGCTGGCATCGTCAAGCGTGGTACCCTCTCACCCTCTCTCAAGACATTGAGTACTCGCCGACCAATTATCTCTGGTATTCACAAGGTCAAGTGCTTGTAAACCCACACTCAAATATTTACAGTACATAGTAATCGACCACCAACAGTCTACTTATCTCATTTTTTGCTGAGTGTTAAGTTGGAGGATACTTTTCGCCTCAACAGAACGAACACGAGGCATTTAGATCTTTGATGGCTGGCAAACGACATACTACAATGATTGGGTAAGGTTCTACAGGGGAATCAAGCAAAGAACTCTATGATGATTTAGCGACCTTCAGAAGAAGTGAATATGAAAATTGTTTGTCCATAGTAACACAGCTTTTGAATCAAGTCCAATATCTTGCTAGAAAGGAAAAAATTGCCAACGGACATTCGTCAATGATTCAACCTACATCCATGCGATGACCTGGTGAAACCAGCCATAAATCCCACAGAGCATTCTGAGTTTCTAAATATTGTACCTCGAGTTTGTTTCACCTATTCCGCAATATAAGAATTTTTACCACAAATATTCATCTCAACCTCAGCATCTCAGACAGATAATGTGGCCACGATCTCGCTCTCATCTAAGAGTAGATCCACACGATCTATGACAGGATCTATGGATCAAAGTAAACAACCCTTCTTCATGTTCCACAAAAACATTGGCCACAATATGAAAAAGGTCCAGAGTACATTGGCCACAACAACATTGAAACGGTGATTTTCTTCAATCGGGGTGTCAGTTAGTCTACATCCACTCATCCGCACTTTCTCTAGAAGGTCCGGAGTATATTTCCTCTGAGAGATGAAGAAATACCTGAGTTTTCCCAGTTCGCTGATCTCAAACTCTCTGACCAATTTTTTTTAGATTCGGAATTTCTTCCACGTCATCACCTGTTATGACTATATCATCAACATATACAATGAGGGCAGTGAGTTTCCCGGGCTTATGTTTGATGAATAGTGTGTGATCAATATTGCTCTGATGATATCCAAATGACACCATAGCTTTGTGAAATCTTCAAAACCAGGCTCTTGGGCATTGTTTCAGCCCATAAAGGGCCTTCTTTAGTCAACAGACTTTCCCTCCTGCACCGCTTGGAGTGAGACCAGGTGGAATACATATGTAGACCACCTCATCCAGATCCCTATGAGGAATGCGTTCTTCACATCAAATTGCCATAGATTCCAATCCTTGCAATTTGCAAACATTACAGGATAACAATACCCTAATGGTGTTCATCTTTGCCACTAGGGTAAATGTTTCCAAATAGTCAATACTAATGGTTTGTGTATAGCCCCTTGCCACCAGTCTTGTCTTGCACCACTCAACAATCCCATGAGAGTTTTGTTTGACAGAGAACACCGATTTACGCCCAATTGTCTTCTTTCCATAGGGAAGGCACACCAATTCCCAGGTATGGTTCTTCTCAAGGGCAGTCATTTCCTCAACCATTGCCACTCTCCACATAGAGATCTCCAGAACCTGTTGCCAAGAAACATGTATAAAAAAAGAAGCTAGAAAAGACACAAAGGCCTTGTAGGCAGAAGAAAGCGAATCATACGATACATAATGTGAGAGAGGATGTCGAGTACAAGGGCAGATACCTTTTCAAAGGGAAATTGGTGGATCGGAAGGCACTGAGTCAGGATGCAATGACTTCTCTGGTGGCATAATCGGATCTCGTGTGCTTCTCCTTTTTGTGCGCTGAGTATATACCTGCAATCTCAGAGTAGTAGATGGAAGGGGTAGAGCAACAATATGAGAACTAACTTCCACTGTTGGAGGCTCCCCCTGAAGTGAGGGATACGGTGGAGGTATTGGCAGAGGGACCGAAGGAGGTAAATGAGTTAGGTCACCCGAGGCAGGGTAGTATGCCTCAGATTCACGGAACGTGACATTCATAGTGACATACATTCTTTATAGAAGGGTGAAAACACTTGTACCCCTTTTGTGTGTGAGAATAGCCAATAAAGACACATTTTAGTGCCGAGGATCGAGCTTTGTTGGACACTGGTGGTGTATGTGAACGAAACATACACAGCCAAACACGTTAGGAGAAAGTTGAGAAAGGTACATGAAGAGTGTTAAGAGGAGTGGCATTCCCAAGGACGTGCGAGAGCATACGATTAATAAGATAGGCCGCAGTCAGGACTTCATCTCCTTAGTAGAATTTTGGAAGATGCATGGTGGACAACAAGCATCGAGCGACCTTCACTAGATGACGATTCTTCTGCTCCGCAACACCATTCTGAGCTGAAGAATAAAGGCAAGAAGTCTGGTGGAGGATGCTATGATCAGTAACATATTGCTCAAACTGCGAGTCCATGTATTCGCGACCATTATCACCACGAAGAATTTTAATGACGGTTTGAAACTGAGCAGAGACCATGTTATGGAACTTATGAAATACGAAAAATAACGTCACTTTTGTTTCACAACAAATATAACCAAATAGTACGAGAGAAACAATCGAAAAAAATAACAAACCACACACAACAAGAAATAGAAGGTATGGGATAAGGCCCCCAGATATCAGTATGAATAACTGCAAAAGGATTTGAACTAGGTAAATAAGCATGATTAAACATAGTACGATTATGTTTGTTAATAGTACATATATCACACACAAAGGAATCAAAACCAATAGCAAACAAAGCAGGAAACAACAATCTCATAATGCTAGTAGACGGGTGGCCTAGGCAACAATGCCAGGAATACAATGGATGGGTGGTGTTGAAATGAAAAGTGAGAGGATGAGTAGCTGGGCGGCAGTCGAGCACATAGAGTCTGCTGACCATGCTACCAGAGCCAATCATCTTCCCCATCGTCAGGTCCTGAAAGACACAAGAAGAAGGAAGCAAAGTCACAGAGCAATGCATGAAATTAGCAATATGACTAAGAGAAAGTAGATTACAAGTGAAATTTGGAACATGTAGAACGGAGGACAAGGTGAGAGATGAGCAGGAGATGTAACCCTTTCGGGCAATAGAGGAAAGAGAATCATCTGCAATGCTCACCTTATCGCGACCAGAGAGGGGCACATGAGATGAAACCTGAAGCAGACCAAGACATATGATCCATGACCCCAGAGTCAATAATCCACTGGGTGGAAGGATGAAAGACAACAGAGTGAGCACCTGGAAGTCCCGTGTGAGCATAGGTGGAAGAGGCAGAAGGCTCTATAGAAAGGCCCTGCATGAAGCGATGGACTGCAAGCACTTCATCCGTTGTGAAGGCACCGGGAGGGGCAGAACTATCAGAGCAGGAATGTCTAGGAGGAATATCCGCAGTAGCATCAGTAAGATGGGTAGCACGAGGAGAAGGATGACAACAAGAGGATCGCACAAAAACATGGTCACTGCAAGGTGGAGCACCCCCTTTTGGCAGAGCGAACTCATGGAGCCTGAAGCAAGTGTCCCGAGTGTGATGATTTTTCCACAATAATCACAGAGGAGATGATCCTTATCAAACCCCTTCAACTTGGAGTCACAAGATGGACGAATACCAAGAAGAGAGGGTGAAGTAGCAGCAAGGGCAGAGCCCTCCGGCGCAGGATCAGGAAGGTCTGGCGGCGATCAAACTTGATGCTGCCTACTCTCCACCACATGATGATCCAGAAGACTCAAGCAATGTGACAGATTTGTTGCAACAGAAGGACTTTCGGCGACATGACGATTCAGAGAACGCTAACGGACAGCGACGCTACAACCTACGCCTTCAGCGTGTAAAGCTTAATTAAATTTCAGGGTTTATTTTATACTTTTGAATATAAAATTATTCCGCGCTTCGGTAATAATTTTATATTCATTTGGAGTTGTATTATTTCTATTTCCTATTTTTTTAAAACTTGGTTGGTGTGTATTTAACCACCCGGATGGATGAGATTTCATCTCCATCTTGCATGGTTTGTTTTTGTTTTGAAACTCCTATTTATAGGGGTTTGTTGGAGGATTAAAGTAATGAAAATGCATAACCCTAAATCTTCCTAGTGAAGTTTCGGCCAGCCTCAAAAGCCGCCGCCCTTGCTACTTCCTTCCAAGCGACGACCTCTCCTGCGGGGGATTTCTTGGCGTGGATTTCTTGGTGCGACTCCGAGGAAGACGGACTGCAGTGCCATCCGGTGCGACGTCGGTGGACCGTGGAAGAGAGATTCAACCACCTATCTTGTGCAAATATCCAATCGGGTTGGGGTAACTTCTCATTCCTAAACCTAGTGAGATTTTCTTCATGTGAGTTTGGGAGGGGGACGAGGCCGACGTCTATTCCGCCGCACTGAAAAATATGCTTGCAAAATATGGATTGAGGTCTTTTCTCCAAAATCTTTGTTACCGGATCGAGTGGATCCTATTTGCTTGAAAGGATCTAGGCTTATAGTCGTGGTCTTGTTCTCTAAAAGGATTGACAACCTTTGTGTTAGTTTTTGGGAAGTCAAGTCGACTAATTTTCGGATCGTTATTTGTAGTCGACTCTCCTCCCGCTGTTTCTTGTGTTGTGTAGTGCGTTATTCATTGTTGGGAACGATTAGATGCTTGCGTAGGTGCGCTTGATTCGTGGCCGGATTGTGCACCGGATCTGAGTCGTGAGTCGGTAGATCTCGTTAGAACACGCTCCCTACATCAAAACTCCTGCTATACAATATTGTAGACCTCAGGAAGAGACGGTAACTGAGGGTGTCCCAAAATATGAATACTGATCTGATCAAAATCCTGATGCAGGCCATGAAGAAATTCAAAATTCGATTGTTGTCTTCTCCGGCACGAACCATCACCTCATTGACTGGGCTAACAAAAGTAAGGGGATCAAATGATCATATTCCTGATACAGCTGAGTGAACTCTAAGTAGTACACAGAAGGATGAAGATCACCTTTTCGGAGTAAGGATATCTTTCGCCACAACTGGAAGATCTGAGTGGTGTTGCCTCGACACGAGTAGGTAGACTCCGCTCTTCATCAAATGTCTGCAGCATTGTCAAGAAATAAATAATTACGAGCGAAAGACACCTATAAATAAATAATTCCTGATACAACTGAGTGAACTCTAAGTAATACACGGAAGGAGGGTGATCACCCTGTCAGAGTAAGGATATATTTCGCCGCAATTGGAATATCTGAGCGGCGTTGCCTCGACGAGAGTAGGTAGACTCCGTTCTTCACCAAATGTCTGCAACATTGTCATGAAATGAATAATTACGAGCGAAAGACTCCTGCATTGAATTAGCAAGCCAAGATATGACCAAGAAGCTTTCTGAATCCCACTATATCTATTCGGAAGAAGTCTTGTCTAGTTCCGCCATTTGGCTAGTGACAGCCAAAAAGACGATGACTTTTGAGCGCCAAGGCGATAGACCGGGACCATGAGAGGTAATTAGAGTCGTCCAGGCGAATGGTAGTAACCTAAGGAGTATTATGATCATGATTCCCACGGAGAGGATTCACATGGGAGACAATCGCTGAAGGAGTAGACGACAGAGAGGAAAGAACACGAGAATCAACCCCGCTAGACATTGAGACTCAAGGATAGAAATACGGAGGCCACCAAAGACTTAGGGGAACAAGGAGCGGTAAATTACGCCGAGAGAAAGCAAATATGGAAGAGGAGAGGAACAAAAATCCACTCCATGCAACCACTAAGAAGCGCTAACGGCGCAGGAAGGGGCAGATGCTTCACTGCATGAGGGATCCGGCGCCGAACTGGATCAGAAGAGGAAAAAAACGGGAAAAAGGAACCGCTGGCTGCGGAGGGAAGTAGACAACGACGGAGTGTACATGGGATGCTGGGAGCCTGGGACCGCGAAGACTGGAAGATTCGCGACGGTTGAGGCGCTGGAGGAGGCGCGGGCTGCTGGGACGACGAAGGAGCAACAGTGAGAGAAAAGCACGAGCGGCGACGGGAATGGGAAGATGCGAGCGGGAACGGAAAGACGAAACCGGAAGCCAGCGTGCGGCGCTAGGGAACCATGAGCACTTCCTCTGATACCATGTTAGATGAATGAAATTGTAATTAATTATTCCAAAACCTAATCCCCTCGAGGCGGATGAACAGCCATTACATAAAAAAGGACAAAACATAAATTTCTACATATTGTAACACCAGGTAAAAGGACTGACATGGACCCCAATCTGGATCACCTCAGTACTCTATTTCCTGATAAATCAGTTCTAATATCACTGCGGCTTCCTCATGAACATACCAAGTAAGATGAGTCTGGACCATGCAGTCAACAACAAAACAATAAACTAGTAACATCAGATCAGGGGGAAATCAGTTTCTAACATCTACTCCATCTTCCAAAGTCCCCTAAAAACTGAAGCCTTCCAATCTCCTAAGAGAACACCAGGAGCACTAAGAGCACGATCGAGTCTATGCCCAACTCCAACAACAACTAGAGAAGTTCTTTAGACATGGAAAAGAACCACCGTAAGGTATGGCATCAATGACTCAATGAGTTAATGGAATGGTAAGTTAAAATGGGTTCACAGAATGAAGTCTAGACTGGATTAAGATGTACGGTAACACCATTTTCAATAAATCAAAACACAACCAGAACCATCTATCATCTAATCCCACATCTTCTCTTTCTAATCTTGGAAATTACTACTTTTAAAGTCTACTTAAAATATTATTTATGCTATATTGCTAATACATGTATCTTACGAAGTTCAAATAAGCTTTATCATACTAAAACAACAGGGAATGAGGAAAATCTCAAAACCAATAGGTCTCAGTTTGATTCTGAATAAATCCTAAAATTCATGTCACAAATGTATCACAAGGAAAAACATACAGTACTGAAACAAATAAACTTTTCGAATTAACAGCTATACGTTAATATATGTGAAACAAGTATGCTCTGAAACACATTGAAGAATTAGGGACAATCTGCAGTGGAATGGCTACGGGAAAACAGCCGGTAAATTGGATATTTGTAAGTTACATTGATTGGAATTACAGTGGAGCGGCAAGTAGAATTTAGAGAACGAACACACCAATCTTAACTGCTACGAAGTCATGCCACAACATTATGCCAGGCAACAGGAACAAGGTTGTAGATGTCGGATGTCGGGTTCATGTCGGTTTGAGTTTGAAATGTCGGATGTCGGATTGCGGGGATATATCGGAGATATTTTACAATGTCGGATTTTAATATTTAAATAAATTTATTCATATATATTATACAATTTTTATAAATATGTATAATTGTATACATAATGTATGTTTATAAATTACACAATAAACTATATACAAATAGTACATGTTTAAAAATTACACAAGAAAGAGTCGTCGACTGCAATAAAGGAGATAAAGATCACCAAATGAGAGCTAGATGAGAAAGTAATCGATACTAGGCTTAGAGAGATGCACAAAATGAACCACAAAACAAATCGTTTCTATTTGGTCTCCTCAAAAGGGAGAACCCAGTGCACAAAGCATTCCTGCGCAGCGAGGGTTCAAGGAAGGATCCCACAACAAGGGTGAAATGTAGGCAAACCTGACCCTGCACTTCTGCAAAAGGCTACTTCCAGGACTCGAACCCGTGACCTCAAGGTCACACGACAACACATTAACCGATGTTTGGTCTGTTCAAAAAATGGGAAAAAATATTTGTAATACTATTGACGATATATCGGTCGCGAAATATCGCCTGATATATCGAGTTAAACGGATATACCGGGTGATATTTTCAAAAACGACATATTTGCTTAAAATATCGATGTTGTGGCGGGTTTACCCTCAAAACCTTTATGTCGGCCGAATGTCGGACATGTCGGCTGACATCTACAACACTGAACAGGAATGGTGACACACCATTATGTCAAATCAGGAATGTGCAACAAATTATTAGGTCATGAAGTATGAGCCATCTTAGATTGCATGCAAAAAGTACTCCCTAAAGCATTTGACGCTATACACATAAAAGTGGAAACAAACAGAAGTAAATGCAGAATGGAGACGAGCTAACCTGGGTAGAAAAGTCTGAAACGTTATATGCAACGTGTGATCCTTGGCTTTTGAAATCATCACCATAATCCTGATAAAATCAGACTTGCCTATTAATTAGTATGTGTGAATGAACAAGAAGACTCAGAAATGGGTAAAAAGTTGAAATAATACCTGAGACATGCCACCAATGGAAAATCCATCACGAAATGTTTGGCTAAGGCCTTGAACTGGTGCCTGAAAAATTAAAATTATGCAGCAAAAGAGGAATGTGAGATCAGGAATAAAATCAGCCGGGAAAAATTTTACAAACAAATAAGAAAGTGAAAATAAACCTGTGCCATTAGTCCTGTTTGAGAGAGTGGGGCACCAATGGAAGGTTGACTGTTTATATTGTCCATTGCAGGAAAACTGAATCCAGAACCGAAGCTACTTAAAGCCTGCTGTGAGTTATGCTGGTGGGATAGATGGCCTCCAATAGGACCACCAGCATTTCCACGACCTGGCCCAAAGACCCTATTCCCAGGCTGTGGAACATGGGGCATGGCTCCAATTGCTCCATGGACAGCTCCACGAGTTGGGATAGCATATGGCTGAGAGTGGGGGCCACCAGGAAAAGGAGGAAAAGGGATTCGGGACAAGGGATATCCTACTGGGTGCACTCCTGGTTTATGAGTACCATTCGGTGGTGCAAATGGCATAT
Organism: Platanthera guangdongensis; assembly: GCA_039583875.1. Taxonomy (NCBI): domain Eukaryota; kingdom Viridiplantae; phylum Streptophyta; class Magnoliopsida; order Asparagales; family Orchidaceae; genus Platanthera; species Platanthera guangdongensis. The sequence continues at coordinate 47,619,523 of CM077161.1, read as the reverse complement.
AAGAATTTCCTAGTTTGATCAATGGTAATATATTAGAATTACTGCTGGGTAAGAAGATGCAAAGAGAAACAATCAGTAGACACAGCTGAGAAATATATGGACTTAAGATGCTAATTCGTCGAGTAATGATGACTTGTCCAATTGATCAAGTGTTCTTAAGTGATTGAGAAAGATCATTTGTGCAGTTAAAACAGCTTCACAACAAACCTTTCATCCGTCCACTTCTCTTGTCAGGATTTGGGCTTGATGAACTTAGAGGAGCAAAATTGTCACCAGCCACAATACCAGGACCTCCAAAGATAAGCCTGCGGTCACTATAAATCTGCAGGCAATACAAAGAATGACATTAAATATTACTGCAAACTCCAACAATAATAAGTTTAATGAAGTATATACGGACTCAAACATGTCAGAAAAGCAAACATAAACACAATAAACAAAAATTTATTCACTTGTACAGAAACCAAACCTTTTTTGGCTTTTGAAATTGCACCATGCTCTGCTTGAGATTATTCAGAGGTCCTTCTACAAGACACTCCCGTTCCTGATGGAAAAATACAGCTATAGTAAGCATCATTTAATTTAGAGGGACACCAGGAAGAGTTAAAAAGAATGGAGAGAAGAGAAACAATTTCAAATATCCAACAAATGACTCCCTATTGAAAAAGAAATTAGATACGGTATTACTTCCAATTACTACTGTACAACTCCGTGTTCGTCGAGTGGGTCCACCAGGTTAGGCGAGCGAGCCAGAACGACCAGCCCCATCAGTGTAGTAGGCGGGCGAACCCATTTGGACGGCTCGCCCACGCCAAGACTTGGCGATCGAACCGTGCGAGCCAGCCCACCCAGCCCGCGCCTGCCTAGGCGACCTCGTCGCCGGCTCGCCTCCATATAGTGCAGGCGAGACATGGCGGCCCGGCTCGCGCTCGCCTAGAGATAGGAGGAGATCCGCGGGAGCCAGGCCGCGATCGCCCAATAGAGTGGCGAGTTGGCCCCCTAATCCTTGATGCCCGCCCAGTGGGGCCCAGAAGCAAATTACATGAATGCCCTTGCAGGGGGTGCCAATAGCCCCCCAGAACAGCGGAGTTACGCTGTTGGCAGACCCAGTTGGGCTGCACATAACTGTTTAAAACAACGGAGGTTGACTATTTGCAGGCCGTTTTTAGAAATCTATAAATAGACCCAAGGGGGTACCTCAGAAAGCACGCTCACTTGTGCCCCGGTCTTTATGCGCTTTCTGAGGTATCTTTAGCTCGACATTTGGCTAGGGAGGGGAAACAGTCTAAGATCTTCCTGATGTGTGGTGAGACCTCCACGCCGGGCCTTTGGGTCTGTCCCTTGTTCTTTTTCCTTTGTTGTTTAGCTCGCGGGAGAGAAGTAAGTGCGCGATCACCCCTTCCCCAAGGGTGAACTCCACAGAGACCGAGTTTACGGTTTCAACATTTTTGGTGCGGTGAGCGTGGAGCGTGGTCAGCACAGAAAATCTTCAGCAGACTCGATGACTGGAGGAGAAGGGCACGGTCAGACAGGTCCGACTCGCCACCCCCTCCCCCTATCGCCACGATGGGGATGTTCGAAGAATTCAGGCAGGAGGTGCTTGGCCTCGTCAGGTTCGCACTCGGCGCACGTGCCGAGTGCTCGACTCCAGCATTTCCGATCATCACCGGCCCGGCTCTGGGCGAGGACACTCCTGGCATGCGAGTTGGGAAGGAGGTTGCAGAGGAGGGGAGTGGGTGCGAGCTCCCCGGGCGAGTGCTTTTCCCTGGCTCGGCGAGCGGAGGCCGGTTCGGCGATATGGGGGTGTGAGATCCTCCGACTCGCCCAGCAGGGGGAGGCAACCCTTTCAGCAAGTTTGTCTCTTCCGCCCTGGTTCCAGAGGGGTTCAGGGAGACGTCCTACTATACCGGGAAGGATGACTCGGTCCAGCACATCCAGTGGTTAAAGGATGTGGTGTCGATAAGGCAGATGTCAGATGCCTTTAAGTGCAGAATCTTCGTCATCACCCTCAAGGAGAAGGCGAGGGAATGGTCCACCAGCTACAAGCCAACTCAATCTACTGTTTCGAGGACCTGGGCCGGGGGTTCATGTTGAGGTTCACATCTTCCAAGAAGAGGAAGGAGTCGGAGTCCCTGTTCCACATCAAGCAGGGGGTGAACGAGACCTTGGGGAGCTACATGGACCGGTTCAAAGAGGAGGTCACCCAGGTCCAGGAGATGCCGGGGCACACCTTGATGATGACCTTCACCTTGGGGCTGTAACAAAGTTTCTTCAGGATGGAGCTGAAGAGGGTGCCGCCTCTCTCCTACGAAGAGCTGATGGAGAGAGCGGCGAGAGAAGTCGACGGGGAGACGTCAAACCCCGAGTTTGCGAAGAAGCTGGCCAGGTGGGCCACAAAAGAGGGAGAAGGGGGCAGGAGGTGGTCGGGGTCATGAGGTGAGGAGAGTCGAACCACGGCAGAGGGAGCAGCAGCAGCAGCAGCAGCAGCAACCCAGGTGGGGGCGCCAGGAGCAGAACAACCGGCTCGGCTGGAGGCAGCCGGAATGACAAGACCAAGGCCAACGAAGAGGTTTCCACGGAGGAGATTACCGCCAAGGGGGCCAGGGTCAATTTCACCCTCCAGGATGGAGGCAGTGCCAGAGGCCTCCTCTCCCCGATCAGCACCAGACTATTACGATAGCCATGCAGAGGCGGAGGGGTCAGCAGAGGAGGAGAGAAGTTAGGGTGGAGTTACCCTATTGTGACTTCCACCAGGAGGGGCACACTACAGCCACGTGCCCGAAGTTCCTCGAGTTGAGAGGGAACATGGAGCAGCAGTAGGGGACCATCAAGAGGTGCGTATCGAGGAAGTCCTGCCTCGGGCAGAGGAGGATAGGTGTGATGATCGGGCCGATGTGGGATCCCGAGGAGGGATCAGAGTGATCCATGGGGGGTGGGGGTCGAGGCTTCCCGGAAGGCAATCCTCCACATCATGTATCGAAGGAGCGTTGACTCCACATCCCAGACCCCACCTCCGGAGGAGATGATTACCTTCTCAAGGAAGGACATGCCAGATCATGAGGATCCCCTCTGCGACGCGCTGGTCATCCAAACAGCGGTTGAGAATTTCACTGTCTCCCGGATCCTCATTGATAACGGAAGTTCAGTCAACTTCATCTTCAAGAAGGCGTTCGACGCAATGAAGGTGGAGGCCAGGAGGGTGTTGGACTCGGATGGGCCCCTGTTTGGATTCTCGGGATAAAGGAACGAAGTTGAAGGGGGAGTGGGGCTCCATGTCACTCTGGGGGGACAGTCCCGAAACTGCAGGTTCGTCATAGTGGACGCCCCCAACAGTTACAACGTCATCTTCGGGCGACCTCTCATCAGCGTCTTCCGCTGCATCCCCTCATCCTTCCACCAATGCTTGAAGTTCAACGCCGAGGGGATCCAGGTCCGGGTCCGGGGAGACCAAAAGGTGGCAAGGGAATGCTACGTCACCGTGGTGAACTCCATTTCTTGGCAGGAGGGAGCCGAGGAGATGGAACGGGGGATGGAGGAGGCGGAGCAGGAAGTAGGGGGAGTGAAGATGGAGGAAGAAGAGAGTCGCACCTAGGCGGAGGTGGCGGAGGAAGTCCCGGAAGAGTTGGCCGAGGCGATGGTCGTGGAGGTGGCGGAAGCTGAGAAGGTCCTTGTCCCGGGGGAGGGTGACATTGGAGAGTGGGGAGAGCAGTCTCGTCTGGAGGCTGCAGAAGAGGTGGTGGAGATGGAAGTTCTCACCCATGGAGGCAGGGTGGAGAAGAGGCGCATCAGCGGGGGGCTGACCCCGGTGGACTAGGAGCGGATGCTGGCATGCATCCAGAAGAACGTGGACATCTCAACTTGAAGCGCAGCAGAGATGTCAGGGATCGATGCGGACGTTGCCTGCCACCACCTCAACCTGGACCCAGAAGCTCGCCCCATCCAGCAGAAGAAGAGGTCCATCGCGGACAAGCTGGTCGAGCCCATCAGGGAGGAGGTCGCCAAGCTCCTGAAGACTGGCTTTGTATCCGAAATTCAATACCCCGGCTGAGTCTCCAATGTAGTCATGATAAAAAAGGAGACGGTCGGTGGAGAATGTGTGTTGATTTCTCTTTACTTAATAAATCATGCCCTAAGGATTGTTATCCATTGCCTCGAATCGACGCGCTGGTTGACTCAACCGTCTGTTTTCCTGTAATGAGTTTTTTAGATGCATTTTCAGGTTACCACCAGATCATGATACACCTCCCGATGTAAAGGATGTCTCCGTCATCACTGGGGACGGGTGCTACTGCTATAAGATGATTCCTTTTGGGCTGAAAAATGCAGGGGCGACCTACCAAAAGATGATGGATCGGGTCTTCCAAGAACAGAATGAGAGGAATCTCGAGGTGTATGTGGATGACCTGATGATCAAGAGCCTAGGGGTGGACTCCCACCTCCAGGACCTGCAGGAGACTTTCGGCACCTTACACAAATACAAGATGAGGCTAAACCACTTGAAATGTGTTTTCGGGGCCAGCAAGGGCAAGTTCTTGGGCCATCTCCTCACCCCAGCGGGGGTAAAGCCAAATCCTGACAAGATCAAGGCAATCATGGAGCTAGGGTCGCCTCAGAATGCGAAGGAGGACCAGTGGCTGATGGGCAAGTTGGCAGAGCTGAGCAAGTTCCTCTCCCGGGCTAGGGAGAAGTGCTCCCCCTTCTTCAAAGCGTTGAGGGGGGGGGGGGGGGGTAAAAAATATGAATGGACTAAGGAGTGCGAGGAGGCATTCCAGGCCTTGAAGAGGCAGTTAACTCAGGACCCCCTGCTCCAAGGGCCGAAGGAAGGGGAGGACCTGTCTTTGTATCTCGGGGTCGGAGCAGAGGCCTTGAGCTCCGTCCTGGTTCGAGAAGAGGGGAAGAGGCAGCTGCCCATATACTACGTGAGATGGGTCCTGAGGAAAGCAGAGCACCGCTATCCCATCTTGGAGAAGCTGACCTTCGCTCTGGTCATCTCAACTCAGAAGCTCCGACCCTATTTCCAGACACACTCCATCCAAGTGGTGACTGACCATCCCCTCCGCAACATCTTCGAGGGGGTGGAGCATTCGGACAGATTGGCCAAATGATCAGTGGAGCTGAGTGAGTTCGATATCTCCTTTGTCCCCTGCCTCTCGATCAAGGCACAAGCAATGACCGACTTTCTGGCTGACTATGTGGTCTAGGTGGCGGAGGCAGAACTCACTCGCCCAGTTCTTTGGAAGGTAATGGCAGAAGACTCGCCGGGAAGGCATTCCATGGGGGTGGGGGTATTCTTGAAGAGCCCCCAGGGAACGAGGATCGAGCAAACGGTGGTGGTGCATTTTCCCATCACAAACAACCAGGCAGAGTATGAGGCCGTGATAGCAGGATTACGCATGGCCAGGGAGCTGGGGCTGCATGATGTGGAGGTCCTCACTGACTCTATGGTGGTGGCTTCTCAGATCAGTGGGAAGTTCGAGACAAGGGAACCTACTCTCCAGTTGTACTTGGCAAAGGTGAAGGGGGTCATCGGAGGAAAATGAGAAGGTCGATCAGCTGCCCAAGCATGGTCCCCGGGTGGGGGGTCACCATCACCGACTTGTTTCGTCCATCCATCCAAGAAGGGGAGCTGATGGAGGTGGAACAACACCCCTTGTGGATGGATCCTTTCGCAATATTCCTATCCACAGGGGAGTTCCCGGAAGGGATGGACAAGAAGAAGTTCAAGCATAAGTCGGCATATTATCTTATGCGCGACAGACATTTGTACCGGAAAACTCTCTCAGGGATGCTGGCGCGTTGCGTGGCCGAGAGGGAGATTCAGAGGATCATGGAGGTCCATTCAGGAGAATGTGGAGGCCACTCAGGGAGCAGAACTTTGGAGGGAAGGATAGTCCGGCAAGGGTACTTCTGGCCAACCCTGGGTCGTGATGCCGCCGAGTTCGTGAAGAAGTGTCACAAGTGCCAGCTATTTGCCCCCCTCCGACTTCAACCGGCACAGCGGCTCAGGAGTATCACGACCCTCTGACCCTTCGACATTTGGGGGATGGATCTGGTAGGACCTTTTCCCCAGGCCAGCGGGCAGAGGAGGTTCTTGCTTGTCATGATCGACTATTTTTCTAAGTGGTTGGAAGTGAAGGTGCTGACCAAGGTGACCTCCCAGGTAAACAGGAACTTTGTTTGGGGAGAGATCATCTGTCGGCACGGGTTGCCGCAGGCCATCGTCACGGACAATGAGCCTCAATTTTCCAGTGTCGAGTTCATCAGTTTCTGTGGGCAGCTCGGGATTGATCTCAGGTTTGCCTATGTCCACCACCCCAAGAGCAACTGGCAGGTGGAGGCGGCGAACAAAATCATTGTCAATCTCCTGAAAAAGAAAGTGGAGAATTTGAAGGGTAGCTGGGTGGAGCAGATTCCTTCGGTTCTCCGGGTCCTGAGAACCACTCCCAACACAGCCACGAGAGAGACCCCCTTCAAGCTTTCCCATGGATGCGAGGCAGTGCTTCCAATAAAGTTCGAGGTCCGAACGCCTCGGGTGGTCTAGGCGGAGGCAGGCAGAGAAGAATGGCAAGCTGAAAACGAGGAGCTACGACTCTCCTCGACATGGTGGAGAAGCTGCGTGATCTCTCCGATATCCGACAGGAAGAGGTGAAAAGAAGAATGGCTAAGTACTTTGACAAACACGTCAGGGTCAAACAGTTTGAGGATGGGGACTTAGTCCTGAAGAAGGTAGATGCGGCAGGGAGATCAGCGGCAGTGAGTTAGCTCAACCGCAACTGGGAAGGCCCGTACATTGTCGGGGAGGCTCTAAGGTCAGGATGGTATAGCCTCCGAGATGTGGAGGGCAAGGCCCTAAGTCATACCTGGAGTGGTGATGACTTGAAACGTTTCTATCTGTAAAGACATGTAAGTACTCTTCTTTAATGAATAAAATCCTTTGATGCCCCACCCCATTTGCAGGTCAGGCTTGTGGCAAATATCTATCAAGCAAAATAATGAAATGCCTCCACTGCCAGACTCCCATCTAGCTGGCAGGGCCGTGGATAGGTTGGTTGAAAGGCAAATTATCTCGCTCTGGGGTTAGGTCCCGAGATGCTCCTGCTGTCAGGCTTCCACCTATCTGGCAGGGCCGAGATCCTTGAGTGACGTCGTTATGAACCCGGAGGGCTGAGCCCGATTGATGCTCAAGACCCGTCGTCGGGCTCTCACCTAGCTGAATGTGTCGGCGGAGGCACCCAATGTTTGGCCAAAGCGAAAGATCGATTGATGCTCATCGTACATCGTCAGGCTCCTACCGGCTGACAGAACTAAGATGATCAAATGTACCAGCGCCCAAAAGGCGGCCAAGGTCGTGAGAACTTAGGTCGCACCGCGCCCTCATAGGGCCTAGCTCGTGCGGAGCCGAGCGGCTCGGGCGCGAGTTAAGCCAGCTCTCCCCTTTGTCTCACAAGCAGCATAGAGAATCTCTGGACAGTGGAGACGAGTCGCCACTCGCGGGTCGTCTACCTAAGATCCCTACATTCCCTAAGCTATGTCCTGAAGGGATGCGCGATCTCGCTAACGGGACACGGGCCCGGAGGTAGTGAGCGGGAGAATCGAGTCAGGCCGCGAGTACGAAGCAGCAAAGGAAAAATGAAAATAACATCATATCAGAATAAAAACATATACATATCATTGATTGATCAAAGAAAAGTTACAAGTTGAGTACCCAGCCCGCGTTTACATTGAAACAACAAAAAAATACAAAAGAGGCGCGGCGCGGGGATCCAGCGAGGCGAGCCCTCGGGCGGCGACCCCACCTAGAGAGGTTGGTAGGACTCGTCGCCCGACTTTGGTACCGGAAGGAATAGTTCTGGTAAAACCTCGCTCGCTGAAAGGCCCGCGCCTTCGCTCGTGATGAGGCCGGCCCGCTGCAGAGTCTAGAGAGTGTACTTCGCTCCCTTGGCAGCATTATTCTGCATCATCTCCTCCAGCTCGTATTCGGTGTAATGGGAGAGCTGGCAGCCACTGCTGGAGGGAGGCGGCGGGGCTGTGGCTTCCAGTTCCCGCACTCGCGTCTGCAAAGCCTCCTTTTCCTTCTCGAGGGAGGCGATCTGGAAGCCTAGGCGATTGGCCGTCACCACATCCTGCGAGAAGAGACAAAATGAGATTGAGAAAAGGGAAAGCGGTCTAAGAGCAAGTAGTGCGGGTCGCGGGACTTACCACCCCTCCCAAGCACCCAGCGAGGACGTCATTGGTTGCGTCCTCCCGCTTCTTCTGATGGTCCGCTTCATCCCGAGCGAGACGGCGGGCCTCATCCTTTTCATCGACCAGCTTCTTGAGCGAGGGAGTGTTCTTCTCCAGCTGGGTGCACCGCCTGCCCACCATGTGGGCCAGCTCCAAGCTGCGGAGCTGGGCCCACGCTCTCTCATCCACGAGGACTCGCGTGACCTCCTCATCGTTGATCGCGGCGTCCTCCCGTGCATAAAGACCGAACGGGAAGGCATAAGCCTCCCCGTTGATGGTTTCCTACTCTAACCACCCCGGCAGCAGGGTGGAGATGTAGGCCCGGTTCGCCTCTTTGTCCCACTGTAGGAGGGGAACGTCAAGCTCGTCCAAGGGCCGCTCGCCGAAGCCGAAGTTGTGGTTCCCTCTCGGCACCGGTTTGACAGCGGGTCTCTCTCCTTGCGACCTGGAAGTGTCGGCCGCCTCGCCAGGGCAGCCGCCGGTCGAGGGGCTGGGGGGGGGGGGGGGGGGGGGGGGTTGGGGGTGCAGGCTCCTCGGTTGGCTGGTCCGGCGGAGCCTTGCCTTTCCTCTGAGTTACGGGGGGCGCGGCGCCCGCGGTCTTCGGCTTCTTGGGCGGCGGCGGCAGAGGTTGTTCGCGGGTAGCCTGCTTCTGGGAAGTAGGGGCTGGAGTCTCGCGATGTGCGGCAGCCGCCGCCTCGACAAGGGCAAGCTCGCCAGAAGTGGCTCGCGCACTCTCATAGGGAGGGTGCAGGGGAATGTCTCGCTCGCCTGCAGAGAGAGGGTTATAACAAAAAAATAACGGACTAAGTAAAAAGAAGCGTGAGTAGCGTACCTCCTCCGGGCGCAACAGGGGCGAGGCTGTCTATGTTCCTGCGGAGGAACGCGACTTCAAAGTTTTTCCCTTGGAAGAACCCGCAGAGCTCGGCTTCATGGCCCCCCAGGCTAGGGGGCGGTAGCTCGCCTTGCTGAGCTGGATCGGCGAGAAGGGGACGTTGTCGAAGTCTCCCTTGACGAAGATGAATTTCTTTAGCCAATTATGACTCTTAATTACTGTCTCCCGCACCTTGACGTGGCTGCTGGAGAAGTAGGCGGTTTCATCCTTGTTCGCCCGGAAGGAGAACAGCTTGCGGAAGACCGCGAGGCTGAACTCGATCCTTTCTTCCCGCAGGAAGCAAGTGAATTCGACCACAACGGCGACTGAGTTTGGGGTCATCTGGCCGGTGACGACCCCAAAATACTTCAGGATCAGGCGGACCTCGGGCCATAGGGGAAACCGGAGGCCCGCATCAAAGTACGTTGCGGGGATGGCGAGCTCCCGTTCCGCGAGGTCGTTGATCATCTCCTCCCCTATGGATCGCCTCGCCACAAAGCCAGGCGGGACGAAGTTACCAATCGCGTCGAGGAACTCGCGTTCGGTAATGGCGGCGTAGGAGAAAGGGTGTTCGGAAAAGATCCAGGCGCACTTACTTCGCCCATCAGCATCACCACCACCGCCACCCATCTCGCAGTCAGATTGCCGAGCGGGATGTTGTAGTTCTCGCGAAAAGTGGATGGGCCGGAAATCGCGAGAAGTGGAGAAGGAACGGAAGTCCTAAATGCGGTAGGTAAGAGAAGGGCGGTCAGGGCCTATTTATAGGAAGAAGAAGGGTGGGAAAATGTCCCGCCGGCGGGAAAAGTGCGGATAGCAAAAATGTGCCCCGATGCTTCGACTTCCCGGAGCTCCACAGTTCCCTACCAGCTCGCCACTACGCTACGAAAGTTATTCTGCAGCGAGTTGCGCTCACTTGCGTCGACCCAAGAGGCGGGAGAGCCGCGGTCCGAGCCCGCCGAAAGTGGCAGGCGAGTCGCGCCGACTCGCGTTCGGTAGATGCCCCGGCTCGCTCCCTCCAAAGCTATTCAGGCGAGCCAGGCGAGCCGTTTCAACAGCCTCGCGCCCGCATGAAGTGGGGGTAGGCGAGCGAGGGCACCTCATTCTCACTCGTCTAAAGAAAGCTAAGCAATAACAAGTCATGAAAATAACACAACAAACATAAGCCAATCAGCGGGCAAGAGATCTCAAATAATTCCAAACAAAAATTCAATGTCCCAAGGAAAGAGGAATGAAATTTCGTGACCCTACCACGCGAGCTGGTCCAAAATACATGCGAGACCCATGATTGGCGGTTGGTAGCGGGGAAGGGGCGGGTGGCTCAATACTGGATCCATTTCCACCTGCCCCGCCCCCGCGTCCCGGTTCGAGGCGGAACGCGAGGGTAGTAGTACTCGTGAACCGCCGTTAATTCCCGTAGGGCCAGGTCGACCAGCTTCGTAGCATGCCTGAGCCGCTCCTCCGCTCGCGTGATGTGCACCACCGGAGAAGTAGTCTCATCCCCGTCAGCTGGGCGCCTCATGCCCTCCAATACAGCGAACCGCTCCTCCGCCTCAGCCTTGTCCTCGTCCACCCTGTCGCAAACCTCCTGCAACAGCAGAGCTTGTTTCTGAAATAACCGCGTCACGTGCCTCTTCATCCCCTCAGCGTCCTGCGGGTCGCCCAGGTACTCCGAGATATGATCCGTAGAAGGGGGAGGCAAATATCCCTCGCTGATGTCGGCATCGGAGGCGGAGATCGCCTGGAAGCCTACAGAAGTAGGAAAGATCAGAAAAAGCAAGCGGTCACAAGCAAGCAAGTGTACAAACTCATCGGGGATCGGCACGTTCCCCGCCCTGGAAGACGGTCGAGAGGTACCCGGCCGGCCATGGAAGAGCTCGCCTTCAAGAGCTGTGAAAGATTTCCCTAGCCCCCGGGGAATTGGCAATGGGGAAATCGCAGGAGGGGCATGCCCCTGGGCCGAAGGGCTGGCGGCCCGCTCAGTTACCAAGGGGTGGAATGCACCAACTCCCTTCTATCGCCTCCATGTTCGCGAGGCGTCTCCTGCAGAAAAAAGGAATCAGGAGCAGAGTGACGAATCAGACAGGAGGGCCGCATACCTCATGGGCGACGTCGCCACCGGGCGCCGAGTTGGACGCAGGGGCGTCATTCGCAGGAGATCGCCCGACTATTTTTCCTTTCTTCGGCCTAAAGTGGGGGCCGGGTGATCCACGCGCCAGCCACGGGGCGGCGTCAAGGACCTGCTCCTGCGTCCCCTCCCACGCGGCCGCTAGACGCGCTCGCATCTCTTCGAACACAGACATCGTTCAGCTATAGTTCGCAAGGAAGTTTAAGGAACGACAGGATTTCTCCCAAAGGCTTGGTGGCATATGTATAGCATCCTGGTGGGACCCACCAAAAGATTCCCTCCAGCTCAGCAAAACACTCACCGAACACGTGTGGTTGGATGATTTTTTCTGAGATTTGTCAAGCTCAAAAAGAGCGGGGATTGTCTACAACCTCGTGTTCGTCAAGTGGGTCCACCAGGTTAGGCGAGCGAGCCAGAACGACCAGCCCGTATCAGTGTAGTAGGCGGGCGAACCCATATGGTGGGCTCGCCATCGCCAAGACTTGGCGATCGAACCGTGCAAGCCAGCCCACCCAGCCTGCGCCTGCCTAGGCGACCTTGTCGCCGGCTCGCCTCCATATAGGGCAGGCGAGCCATGGTGGCCAGGTTCGCGCTCGCCTAGAGATAAGAGGCGATCCGCGTGAGTCGGGCCGCGTCCGCCCAATAGAGTGGCAAGTTGGCCCCATGATCCTTGATGTCCGCCCAGTGGGGCCCAAAAGCAAATTACCTGAATGCCCTTGAAGGGGGTGTCAATAGCCCCCCAAAACAGTGGAGTTATGCTGTTGGCAGACCCAGTTGGGTTGCACATAGCTGCTCAAAACAGCGGAGGTTGACTATTTGCAGGCCGTTTTCAGAAACCTATAAATAGACCAAAGGGGGTACCTCAGAAAGCACGCTCACTTGTGTCCCGGTCTTTTTGTGCTTTCTGAGGTATCCTTAGCTCAGCATTTGGCAAGGGAGGGGAAGCGCTCTAAGATCTTCCGGGTGTGTGGTGGGACCTCCACGCCGGGCCCTTGGGTCTGTCCCTTGTTCTTTTTCCTTGGTTGTTTAGGTAGTGGGAGAGAAGTGCGCGATCACCCCTTCCTCAAGGGTGAACTCCACAGAGCCCGAGTTTTCGATTTCAACTACAGTCATCCAGTCAACAAATTGCATTGTTTATGAGCATATGACAGCAGGAGAAATTGCCTGCCTCCAAAGGTCACAGTAGATATGATATATCCAGACTTACCTGTCTAGTCAGGTCTCAGAAAAACAGACCATATGTATTCTACATTTAGAAAATGCCAGAATGAAACAACGCATTATTGTGAAACTATCTGCCAAAGAATGACACCAGTGCCCCTCGATAAGAGATATAAATAAGAAGATATCACAGCGGAGTGGCACCATCCAGAGTATGATATGAGTGATTCTAAGAAAAATAGGTCCTTTTCAAAACCATATCGCATTACATCACAAGTGTTACGCCCTCAGACGTGTCTCGTCTATTTGAGCATCAATACACGCAAAGGCGGAAGGAAACCAAAGGCGACAACGGGGCTGAAACGAACCCGCCGGAGCCGAGGAGGAGGTGGACATGGCCCCCGAGCCGGACTTGACAGAGGAGTCGGCAGTGACTGAGTTTGGAGTCTCGATACAGGCTATGGAGGGCTGCAACACCCCCCCTCACTATGCGGATGGCGGGCAAGGTCCGACGGGAACAGGTGACGATTCTGAAAGACAGTGGGAGTAACGACAACTTCATCCATCCCGAGGTGGCGCGCTGAGTGAGACACGTGATCGATCGAGGTGCGTCCTTCCAGGTTATGGTAGCTGATGAGAGCAAGCAGCAGTGTGAAGGGGTGCTGAAGCATGTGGGGCTTAGCATACAAGTCTACACTGCTCATACAAATTTTTATCTCCTTCTGATCCGAGGTTCAGATATGGTGCCTGGGGTACATTGGCTGCAACAACTACGGAGAGTCACCTTTGTTTGGGACCACATGACTATCAAGTTCTTAAAGCATGGCAAGCAGTTTTGTATGAAGGGCCTAAAATCGTCTCCAGTAAAGGAGATCTCTGTCCGGAGCTTACAGCGTATTGGGGAAGAAGGCAACATGATGACAGTGCTTTTGGGGGTGAAGTCGGCCGACACGGGGCCATCTGAGGTACCGGTTTAGATGCAGTCTCTCCTAGAATAGTATGCTGACATATTCCAGGAGACTCGTACTCTCCCACCACCGCACTTTCGGGATCATCAGAGTGTCCTCAAAGCGGGGGCGGAGCCTACCAACATCCGGTCATATCGATATCCGCACATGCAGAAGGCTGAGATCGAGCGCAGCGTTCAGGAGATGCTGGATGAGGGGATCATCCGCCCCAGTACGAACTCATTTTCTGCCCCGATCATCTTGGTCAAGAAGAAGGATGGTTCGTGGCGGTTCTGCGTAGATTACCACGCCTTGAACTGTGTCACTGTAAAAGACAAATTTCATATTCCCTTGATTGAAGAACTATTGGACGAACTGCACGGCGCACATCGGTTCACCAAGTTGGACTTGCGGTCCGGTTACTATCAGATCGTCATGCGGGAGAGCGACATCCACAAAACAGCTTTCCGGACACACGACGGCCACTATGAGTTCCTGGTGATGGTCAACGGGGTGACCGGTGAGCCGTCCACCTTTCAGACCAACATGAACGAGATTTTTCGACTGCTTCTTCATCGCTTTGTGCTGATCTTCTTCGATGACATCCTCATATACAGCTCCAGTTGGGAGGAGCACTTAGCTCATGTTGAAGAAGTCTTCTCCATCCTCCGCCAGAACCAGCTCTACACTAAACGGTCCAAATGATCCTTTGGTCAGGAGGAGGTGGAATACTTGGGACATTTATTCTCGGCTCAGGGCGTCAAGGCTGACCCCCGGAAGATTGAGAGTATGCTGTCGTGGCCACGACCCAAGACTGTGCGGGCATTACGAGGCTTCTTAGACATTACCGGGTACTACCGTCGTTTTGTGAGGGACTACGGCAAGATCGCCCGACCTCTTACCCAGTTGTTGCAGAAGGACGCCTTCCTCTGGCAGGATGAGGTGGAGGAGGCCTTCCAAGCACTCAAGAAGGCCATGACGACTACACCGGTCTTGACGCTTCCCGACTACACGAAGGAGTTTGTAGTGGAGACTGATGCGTCGGGAGTGGGGCTCAATGTTGTATTGATGCAGGAAGGGCGGCCCAAAGCCTTCAACAACAAAGCATTGGCTTCGCGGACGCTGGGGTTGTCCACCTACGAAAAGGAAATGTTGGCAGTCATTCATGTGGTGGCCCTGTGGCGGCCATATTTGTTGGGAAGACATTTCAAGATCCGGACGAACCATCGGAGTTTAAAACATTTCTTAGAATAGCGGGTCTCTTCTCCTCTCGAACAGAAGTGTGACCAAACTTCTAGGGTATGATTACGAGATCGTCTACCGGCACGGGAAAGACAATCGAGTTGCTGATGCTTTATCCCGCTTACCTGAGGGCGCCCTCGCTCAGATTACTACACCACTGTTTGACTCCATTGACGAGATACAGGACGAGATACAACGTGATCCTGAGTTGCAACCTATTGTGGAGGCTCTTCGACAGACACGTGAGACAACTTCGAGCTACCATCTTCAGAATGACAGGTTGTTCTATAAAGGCCGCGTGGTCATTCCTTCGAAGTCTGTCTGGAGGGAAGTTATGATGCATGAGTTCCACTCCTCTCCGACGGGTGGTCGTGTCGGTGTTCTTCGCACTCTCCAGCAGGCGCTGGCCAATGTTTTCTGGAAGGGGATGCGCCGTGACATCCAGTTGTTTGTTCAGCAGTGTGAGACTTGCCAGCGCCAGAAGTATGAAACCACGTACCTAGCCGGCTTACTCACACCTTTGGAGATTCCTCACCAGATTTGGGATACGGTATCCATGGACTTCATTGAGGGGCTGCCCAGGTCTCAGGGCAAGTCAGTCATTATGGTGGTGGTCGATAAGTTGTCCAAGTACAGGCATTTCATAGCGCTGAGCCATCCTTACACCGACGAATTTGTCGCCTCTCTTTTTGCCTGCGAGATTGTCCGGCTTCATGGCATACCACGGGCGATCATCTCGGACCGTGACCTGACGTTCGTCGGCAACTTTTGGAAGGAGCTCTTTCTCTTACAAGGGACCTCTTTACGTTTCAACACAGCACACCACCCGCAGACAGAAGGGCAAACAGAGGTACTCAATCGAGCCGTGGAAACATATCTGCGTTGCTATGTTATAGACGAGTCGCGCACGTGGACGAGTTGGTTGCATTGGGCCGAGTAGTGCTACAACACGTCCTACCACTCTGCCAGCAAGATGACGTCGTTCGAGGTCGTGTACGGTCGTCCTCCTCCTACCTTGAGCAGTTATGAGGCCGACAGTACCTAGTTGCCCGATGTTGACCGTGCACTTCGTGATCGTGATCGCACACTCGCCGCTTTACGCGAGAATCTCCGGATAGCACAGGACCGCATGAAGGTGCAAGCTGTTAAGCATCGGAAGGAACGGGAGATCGGGATGAGGTCTTTCTCAAGCTCCGCCCCTACAAGCAGTTGTCCGTGGCCCAGCAATCAAACCAGAAGTTGACACCTCGTTACTATGGCTCATTCCGGATTGTCCGACGAGTGGACCTTGTTGCTTATACGTTGCCGTTGCCCGAAGGATCGAGGATACATCTGACCTTTCATGTCTCCTTGTTGAAGCAGATGATAGACGAACTTGTTCGACCCAGTCCTCTCCTCTTCTACCTGAGGATATTCTGATGATCAAGTGGAAGCACTGCGGCGCTGAGTAACGTGCAGAGCTACTAGTCAAGTGGAAGAGTATGACCGCGGCGCACAACACATGGGTGGATTTGCTGGAGTTCTGAGAGCTTTACCCTGATTACCACTTTGGGGACAAACTGGTTCTTGATGGGGAAGAGAATGTTACGCCCCCGGACGTGTCCCGTCTATTTGGGCGTCAATACACGCGAAGGTGGAAGGAAACCAAAGGCGACAACGGGGCTGAACAAACTGGTTCAGCTCCCTCTCACTCTAATTGAAGACCGGCGATATGGGGGCCGAACCAGACCAGTTCAACCCTCATATGGGGAGGGGCGGTTAGCATGGATAGGAGGCGGGGTGGCTCTCTTGGCGGGCAAGGAAGATAATCTCAAGATATTTCCTCTTCCCTTCTACTCAACTATAATTCTCTAGTTCCTCTTTCTTAGATCTCTCTTTTCCCCTTCTCCTTCCTATCAACAAGACTATCCAGAACAAAGATGTAGCAGCCAAATATGGATCTCCTACCAATGGCTGACTCAGCCAATTCAGCGTCAATCTAGGAAGCACGGATTCGCCTAATTTAGGCGTGCACCCGTACCGAATACATATCGTACCCAGTACTCGTACCCGTACCGGTGCTTCCTAAGCATCATATAATTTCAACCACTCTATAATATTGTTCTTTTAAAACAAAAGACCATTTCTAGGTATAGTTTAAAGTACAGTATAATCCAAAATACAACTTCAAGAAGCTTCACATTGAGAGAGTACATAAACTGGCTTAAGCCAACCACAAGAAGATGCAAGGTCTGATATGAGAAAAATACATAACTTTACCAATCAAACGTTCATAACTCCCTAACAATTTCAGTACTCCTCTTTCAATCCCAGTTCCACCTACTGTTCCATTGAAGTATCAACATGCTCACATCTCATCTTGTTAGTCTCTTTCAGTAGCTCAGACATAATTCCTCTATGAAACAGAGATACCAACTTTATTTCGGGCTACTTGCACTCCTAAGAAATATTTAAACCCCTAAATTCCTTGAGTTCATACTTACTGCTATATACTTAAAGGAGATTGTTGGAATATAAGAAAGGAAATAAAAGGTGTAATTTATTCACCGCTCAAAGGGGGTATATACAGACGTAAAACGACATAGAAAACTCTATAGACCACGTGGGACCAAATTAATATATACTTAAAGACTAAAACAATGCGGAAACTCTACCCCCCCCCCCCCCCCCCCAAGGTAGAGGGAAAACCTTCATCCTGAAAACATCTAATAAAGGTAATGGAGATAGGTGATGTGAGAGAAATCAACAGACAAGACAACAGGGAAAATTCAAAACCGGGGAATCAAATCAGGGACATAGTCACACACGATGCTGACCCACACACATTGCAGGTCTGTGTTATGTTATTTCTACTCCTAACCGCGAAAACGGGAAAAATACCTGAGATAGTTCTTCTTTGATGCATTAGAGGATGTGTCATATCCCACCCATATACCCAGCCGAAGACCTGGATCGGCTAGCCCGACCGGTCTGATTAGGAGGAAGGTGGGAATGAACCAGAAGGTTTAGTACGACTGTCCCCCAACACCTTCCTGGTCATAACATTCCCGTCGTCTTCGAAGACATGCTTGTCCTCAAGCTGAAACTCGGGAGACAAGATAGTAGCTTGATTCATCAATTGGACTGTCTCACCCTGCAACTTGTGCTTCCTTCTTTTGTGTGTGAATTTCATGGTTATTTTCTTCCAGTCGTTCGTAACTAGATCCAGTTGCCTCAACCATTGCACTCTCGGTACCACATCTGAACCTCGAACCGGTAGTAAATGCAGATCCACAAGACACCTGAATCCATGTACCAAGTGTGGAACCTTCCTCACGGCCCCTATGCACTGCAAAAGTTTCCATCAGCTACGAGTACCCTGATCCCATTATCCTCTGTTGGGGTGGTGGGCAATTTCATGGCTACCTTGGTGTTGATGAAGTTATGGGTGCTTCCGCTGTCAACCAATATGGAAACCTTCTGGCCCGCCACCCTTCCTGTCATCCTCATCGTGGAGGGTTGTCCTCCCCCATTCAAAGCGTGAATGGAAGCTTCAATCTCTGTCAATTCAAGGACCTCCCTCACCTCGGAGGAGTTGTCCTCGTTGAACTATGATCTGTCCTCCTCTTGCAGCATAAACACCTGAACCATCTTACACTTGTGTCTGAGCCCAAACTTCTCGTCGCACATGTAGCACAGCCCTTTGGTCTGTCGATCCTGCATCTCCTACCACGACAATTGCTTCACTGTGGCTTCCTTCTTTAGGGATGGTGTATGGCTTATTCCTTGGGACGCATCATGTTCCCCCTCCTTGTTGCCCCATCAGTAGGTTGTGGCCGCCTTGCGCCTTCCCAGTTTCTCCTCTTGCAATCGGGCCATCCCGATGTCCAGTGTTACGCTCCTGGGTTGAAATGCATGCACCTCATCGTTGATTTTCTCCTTGAGTCCGGCCATAAAACATCCCAGAAGCGCCTTCTCGGACCACTGTACCCGGTTGGTTAATCTCTCAAACTCCTTCCTATACTCGTTGACGGTCCCCGTCCATGTCAGCTTATTCAGCATCATATCGAAGTCCTCATACTCGATCGGCTCAAACCTCGCTATGAGAGACACCAATCAGTGGTTGAGTTGGTGGAGGAAGCAGCGACCCTACCCCGCGTGGGAGGCACTGATAGGTGTGTCCTCGCAGAGTTCCTCCCACGCGGGGTAGGGTCGTTGCTTCCTCCACCAACTCAACCATTGATAGGTGGCTCCTTCCAGATGAAAAGAAGCGACGTGCACCCACTGGTGCTTGGGGAGCTCTTGGTACTCAAAAAACAACTCGGCCAACTCGATCCACTCCAGTGGGTCTTCGTTTTTGTACTTCTGAAACTCCATCCTCGCTAGTCGGGAATGCACTGGTGGTCGGTGTTGATGCGGTGCCCGCACCTCCGAAAATTCTGGGGGTCGTCCCCAACCGTGATTCCACGGTACTCCATTCTCCCCCAGCCTTCCCCTGCCTTGTATAATGGGCCCTCGGCCCCAGTGGTCCTCCGCCAACGCTTCTCCTTCCCCTCTGCGCGGGGTTCGTGCACCCCTGCGTCCTCCCATGTTGATTCCATTGCCTCCTCCTTCCCCCCCAGCCCCAATAAGGCTGCCGGAGGGGCTGACTGCCACCTCTACATAAATTTGCTTCCCGCTACCCCGTATCATCTTCTTGCCAAGACACAAGCGGCTGTCCATGCTGTCGGAGCCCCCTCGTGTCCCGAGTGAAGCCGCAAGGCCACCCGAGCCTTCGCCGGGCCACCAGAAGCCGCGCGGATGCTGGACCTGGCCTCGTTGGCAGGAAACGACAGCGCTTCAAGCCCGTCATTGGCGGAATCAAAGCCGCCATTCTCTGATCGGCCGATGCTCCCCCCCCCCACGCCGCTAAGATCGGCGGTGCCGTCTGTTGCCACCTGATTACAGCGAGCAGTTGACCGCTCGATGCGCACAAGCTGCTCCCCGAGCGCCGTCATCGCCTCCAGGAAAGCAGCGCGTGAGCGCTCCTCCTTGTCGCGTATCTGCTGCGACAATTCAAGCCTCAACATCTCGACGACTTCCCGCCAGTTTTGCTGCCCCTCCTCCAGTGATGTGATGTGCGTACTGTGAGTGGTCATGCCTGTCGATGGAGGTCGATGGTCGGTGTCGATGGATGTCGATGCCTATGATACCAATTGTTACGCTATTTCTACTCCTAACCAAGAAAACGGGAAAAATACCTGAGATAGCTCTTCTTTGATGCCCTAGGGGATGCGTCATATCCCACCCCCATATAACAAGTCGAAGACCTGGACCGACTGGGCCAGACTAGTCTGATTTGGAGGAAGGTGGGACTGAACCAGATGGTTCAGTCCGACTGTCCCCTGGCCCCTTCCGGGTCATAACAGTCACACACATGATGTGAACTCGTTGGAATCAGGTCAACTAACATCATCGACACACACATGTGGAAGGAAACCAGGGATATTCCGTCGGGGATAATCCATCGGTGATAATCTTCACAAAGGGTGGTCTTACACGACACGGTACCCACACGACACAAGCCGCTAATATTATGATAACCAACAATCATACCACAACATATGTACCAATAAAAAATGAGGTGATGCAAATAACACAAAACTTATGCCTAGGGGGCCGTGTGGGGCCAATGAGAAAGTCGAGAAATACCATCTGAGTCGCCTTCGTGCCAAACACACTCTCTCACATAGAATACACATGCATATAGGAATAACAAGAACATACTAAGCAAACATTAATAATAACCAAACAAAGAAAATTAAAGACACAAACAACAACCAAACCAATAAGAGGCTCCATCATTGAGAGATTACCACCCTGGAAGGGTAGCAACGACTAGTAACGTCGAAACCACGAGGGGCAACAACTGGAATAGTCGAAGGGGAAGTTCGACTGGATTGTTGAAGCCCACGGTGGGAAGTCTGGGACAAAGCAACGGTTGGGTCAAATCTCTGAACAGAAGATGACTCTCGGTGGTGTGCGAAAAAACGTCGCCGTCGAGGGGCAGCCAGGACGTGCCAAGAGATCTGGAACAACGCCGGGCTGAAATGTGGTGCTGTAGCAGCACACGGCAGGATGAGAACTTGGCGGGATCATTTGGAAGTAGGCTGAATGCAGGAAGCGAGATCTAGCTCCGTAGAGTAGAGAGACATGGTCGAATAGATCTCTGCGGGATCATCAAAAGCGGGATCTAAACAGGATCAGTGGTCGTATCGACAAAGAGATCGGCAGACGGGATCAAAAAAGAAAGCTTTCTTTGTCGAGAAGTAGGCATGAGTTCATACTATATTTCGAGCAACTTACACACCTAGAAGTATTTAAGCCCCCAAAATCCTTGAGTTCATACTTACTGCTCTATACTTCTTAGAGATAACAAATTTTCAGTAGCACAGACATAATTCCTCTATGAAATAGAGGTAGCTACTTTATTTCGGGTAACTTACTCACCTAAGAAATAATTAAGCCCACAAAGTCTTTGAGTTCATTTTACTGCCATATACTTTTTAGAGAGAACAAATTTTCTAGATTACTCTTTATCACAATGACTTCGTCCACATAAACAATGAAAACAATAATTTTCCTAGTTTCTGATTAGTTAGCAAGAGAATATGATCAAAAAACACTTGAGTATGACCATGCATTTAAACAACTTGAGTAAACTAATCAAATAACGCACTTGAAGATTGTTTCAAACCAAGAGAGCCTTATTTATATCATGCAAGCCTTATTGTTTTTTTGAGTAAAACCAAGAGTAAAATCCATACATAATTTCTCGTGTCAGCCCCCATTTAAAAATACACAACAACAGCCAGTCCAAGTTACCAGACAATAATAAAAACACACTTTTAGTGTTTGGCAGTTTATCATAAGTTTGTGTAAAGCCCTTGACAAAAAGTTTAGCCGTTTACAGATTAATACTTTCATCAATATTATATTTAAAATTTAGGATCCACTTACATCCTACAGTCTTCATCCATTTAGGTAGATCAACAACTTTCCAAGTTCAATTTGTTTAGAGAACTCATTTCTTCTACAATAGCTTGCTGCCACTCAGGATTGGAGAGAGCCTCATGAATGGTTTTTGGTACTTCTATATTCAGTACCAAACCAGTAAACGCTTGAAGATAGGGGATAACCTTTTACAATAAACAAAGTTTGAGATGGGTTGAAGCACTTGTAATTAAGTTGGGCTTTGGTTCAGTATCCTGGAAGGGATAACAAGTTTGTCAACACCACTTGTCTTTTCCACCGTGAGAACATAGGAAAAACTAGTTTGTCTAGCCACGAGTTAGCTCCTCATTTCAATTTTTTCTTGATAATCTGTGTAGTAAAATAAGCAGAGGCATTGGTGATAATGAGGAGAAGAATTGAAAAGAGGATGGAGTATTAGAGATTAAATCCCAAGACCCTTCTGATGGGGATCACCACTGAGATTGCATTCCACCAAAGCCTACTAGAGTTCATAACACACATGAGGCGTTGATTGGAGTTTCCTTTTGGCGATCCGAGACAGCAATTGCGTGCGGATTGCTGTTTTATGATTTTAGGTATTTTTATTGTATTTTATTTAGTGTCTAATTTGAGAGTTTAAGGCACCCATTATTAACAGACGATCATAGCTGCTCATAATGGATACCCTAATTCCTCTACTTCTATATAAATGAATATTAGGGCTGAATTGAAGCTCATTCAGATTTTTTGTGTTACAACCTGGATCTCGTGGCACCAACGCCAAACCCCTGTGGTGCCAACGCCTAGGGAAAGCCTCCTTACTTCATTCTTTGCTTATTACAACCGATCAACCTCCCACCCCCCCCCCCCCTTCTCATTCCCATCTCCCATAGTCCCTTACCCCTTCCCGTCCTCCTTAGACACAGGCCCACAGCCGCCACCATTCAGCTCTTTCGCACTGCAAACCACCGCCAATCACACCTTTTCTGTTGCATACCATCTCTGCAAGCCCCCTCCCTCTTGCCGCTGCAAGTTCAGACCAACTTTTCTTGGTAAGCAATCGCTACACCACCACTCCCCTGCAGTAAAATACCCCCATAGCCACCTTTCCTGCATCTGCAAACTCTTCCAACCCTCTCCAGCCACTGTGAGCTCCAACCAACCCCCTTCCTACTGCAGTAAGCACAATCGGCCTCCTTCCTGCCACCACAAAGCAACTGCCCTACCTAGGATGCATCCAGCCCCTCCGCTAAGTAGCCCAACCCCTCATCACTTCCTCTTTTCTATCCCTTGCAGCCAGTTACATCCCCGCATTTGCCAAATACCTAACTACACACCTAAAATTCGTAGGTTTGTAGTTTTGAGTGTCTTGTACAGATACTGTAAGTCTTTAATGCTTGTATTATCTGATGTAAATTTGATTCAAGCTTGTTTGCTTCTTAATTGTTCATACAGATTGTTGGTCAAGCTTGCTTAGTGTTCTTGCTTGTGCAACTCTAAACGGGAAGTGCTAAAACTTGTTTGCTTTCAGTTTTACCTAAATTTAGTGTCATGTTGCATTCACTTAGCTTCAAGTTGGATTGCATAATAATTTTCATCAGACATTTCATCATAAGGACCCCGGACACACTCACCTATCCTGCCCCACATCACCATCACAATCAAAACTTTCCCTCTCAAGAGAAATTAAAAACAACGATTAGGACTCAAGGAAAGTAACAAAAATGAAGACAGACACGTCTAAGAGTGGGAGATTACGCCTTCAGAGTGAGTACAATTTATGAAGACATTTGTTAGCTGCAGGATCAAGTTTAGGACTACCTTGGTTATGATTAAAGATAAAAAGCAGGGTAACAAAGGTTCGACTTTTAATATATGTTCATGTATATATATATGCATGTGTGTATATATATATGTGTGTGTGTGTGTGTGTGTATGTGTGTGTGTGTGTGTGTGCCCGCGCGCGTATGTATATATGTCTTTGTATATATGTATATATGTCAATGTATACATGTATATATGTATATATGTCTATGAATATATATGGCTATGTATATATGCATATATATGTCTATGTATATGTATGTATATAAATGTATATACAGCCAACCAAATGAGCAATTATTAAGTAAAAGCTCACAATTTTTGCTTCAAAATAAATTAAAATATCATTTAAATAATGACAAAGTAGTATAGATAACCCGAAGATTTGTCAGACTAACTACAAAATATAAAACATGTAACAAGTGCCTAGGAAAAAAAAACAATGTATGCACGTAATGTGTCAAACATGTACCTTGTAATGTGTCAGCAAACCATTCCATAATGGTTGTTTACTCAGAACTTTGGGGTTCCCCAATATAACAATGCCATAGCGAGCTCGTGTCAGTGCAACATTCAGCCTACGTGGGTCATTAAGAAACCCAATACCCTGACAAAGTGTAGTCATTGAGTAACATTATATCTCTAGTTTTATAAAGAGAAGAATCTAGGAGGCCGGAAGCAATTATTTAAAGAAAAATTACGAGATAAACAAGCTAAACAGAACAAAATAAGTGCAAGAGTCCGGTAGTTTCGTACAGTTAGGAAAAACTTATAAAAAACAGATCAACAGACAATGCAATGTTTCCCCTACATGCATAAAGTCAAGGAAGAATAGAAGCTGGTTGGATTATTATCTCATCATCATGACAAGCACCAGTGCATACAGTCCAATATTCATACAAATACAATTGTTTTTATGAAAATTTCCTACACAACTCAATAACTCTAATGCGCAGAAGACTGAGCCCTGAACTGATTTCAATCTTCAAAGACTTTAAGTGCTACTTCCAGCTTCAACAATATCCATATAAGTTTACGTAGGACCAAGCCAAGCAGGAACAGACATGTTTACACAGTGAGAGCTAAGATAACAATGAGCAAGCGTTGCCGGGAAGTGAGCTAAAAAGCAGGCACAACCCTTGGAGGCAATAGAGCAAATGGCGTTTGTGAGACAAGAACCCAGGTAACAACCCAGGTAGCATGCGCAACCCTTGGGGGCAGCAGACCAGATGCCGAGTTGCCGACTGCATGGCAAGGACACAAGAGGTAGCATGCGAGGAGACGGATTAGGTGAAAGCATTGAGAAGGGGTATTATTAAAATTGTATTGAATAATGACCCAAATATCATATTAAAATATTGTGCATGTGGTGTTTTGTATTAAGTACTCAGCACATTGGCGTAATTTTTGGGTCCGGGTTTCCGGATGGAACCGGAACCAATAGAAAGCGTGAATGCATGGGCCCCGCGCAAAAATGTATGTCAGACTCCCAAAATGTGTGGGCCCCACATGCCTTTTAACGGCAAATCCGAGCTCCCGGATCCAGATTTGGAACCGGGAGTCGGACCCAAAAATTCCTCCAGCACATTGGCAGTGCAAGAATTTGCTCTTGTAGCGTTTTGCTCTATTTTTACTTTATTTTTGTCCACTCCAATAATTGGCAAAACCTACAACTCAATCCCTAACTGAGAGATATGGAATGTATTACAAACTGGGGGAGGAAGAACGTGTTACGCGCTCGAGATTGAGAGCGGGTGCACCGTGGTAGGGCTGAAATGTTCCCAAGTGAAGAAGAGGAAGCCTTCTTGAACTTCCGGCGATCTATGGTTGTCGTGGGGAGGTGCGCATTCCGGAGAGGCCGGCAATTCCGTGCGGCTAGGGCATCCGGGCGGGTATCGGCTGAAAGAGATAGAGAGATAGAGAGAACTAGAGAGAGAAAAGAGATTTAATTTACTTCTTTCCTACCCCCCACACACAACATCCGCCCATATAAGGTGGAAATCGGTCCAACATTCCAAAGTACCAAAATGCCCTCCTCATTAAGGCTTAATACATGAGGATAAAACTTAAGCAAAAATAGGAAAATACGAGCAGTAAATTAAAAGATGCTTTAGGCGGGTGCTATGCGCGGTTCGCGGAGCTTGTACGTCACGCCCCAACGAGGATCCGTAACAGAACGCCAAAGGGGGAGCCGGCGGTAAGGGAAGAGAAGAATGAGGAAGGAATGAGAAGAAAACCTTAGGGAGCACCTCTAAGTCCTTAATTCATCCAATATAACCAAAATGAAAACATGCATCACCCTTTATAGCAGCAGGGTGCGAATAGCGAGAGTTCGGGTGTGTGAATAGTAAAAAACATAAATGACATGCAAATGAAATTATTCAAACAAAAAGAGTTCATGCGGTCGCCTCTAACGTAGGGGGGTTGGGTGCCGATGTCTTCTTGCACGTGTAGACCCTCCACGACGTGACCTCTTCATGCACATCCGTAACAAATACTGCAGTCTGGAAAAATTTCCTTGTCCTCAAGGCAATTGTCGTTGACTTGGTTGGCGGTGGAAATCAGCCCCGGGCGGCAATTCCGGACGACTGCGCCAAGTAAAAAGAACCTCCTCCAGACTGGTGTCACAAAGAAGGTGGTAGCGGCAGCCAAATATTGGCGGGGGTAATAAAGCTTGTTGGAGAGATCGGCGTCGACAGGGAGGTGGTCCACGGTAGGGGGCTCACGCTGGGTCGGATGAAGCCCCACGTCAGCATCTCCCACACAAGACGCTCGATCTCCACTTCTTGCATATGGACAAAAGAGTAGGGCCGCACCGAGAGTACTGTGGTCCCTGGACAAAGCGGAATCATGTGGTCGGTCGGCTCGACAGGTGGTAACCTTGTTGAAGGCTGGAAGACGTCGGTGAACTAGGTGAGTCTCCTGAAGAGCCGTCAGGTGAGTAAGAGGGACGGCCCCCAATCCTGACACGGGCCAAGCCAAGCAGTGAATTCGACCTCGGTGGTCCACTGGATAAAGCAAAAAAGAGACCGGAGAGCATTGGAGGGCGGGGTCACCGTCGAGACGACACGGACAGCCCCCGTGAATGAGCAGCATAGTCATTGTCACCCAATTGACGAGCACGTCTTCCAGCATGCATGACCCCACCAAAAGAATCAAGGAGGGGGCATCATCTCGTAATCGGCCGGCATTGCCCAACGCCAAAGCAGACCGTAAAGTACGGGGAAGGGACCGATGGGAGTTCGAGCAACATCACCAATTGCTTCGAGATGAAGTTGTGGCTCACATTGCTGCCCACCATGACAATAATCACACGATCAAGAAGCGTTCTAGAGAACTTCACAGTCCGAGGGCTGTAGATCCCTCAAACCGCGAAACAGGGGAGCTCTAAACGGTGGAACGTAGCTGTGGCGGGGTCCGAGGAGGTGCCACTCACGGAGAACTTGAGTGCCTCAAAGTCAACCAAGGTAATCTCGGAGTCGAAATAGTAGAAATAAGGAGGAGAAATAATAACTTCAATGATCTTATTCTTCCACATAAGGGGTATTTACACTATTACATCGGAATACGACTTGGTGACACGTCATCGATCTGTGTGCACCAATAATTTCTAAATAGGGTTCGCTTTGTTTAGGATACAAATATTACGTAGTTAATACAAATATCTTATATATTAAATACTAATATATCATATCTGTCAACTCTCCCCCTCAAGTCGGATGAAAGATGGTGGTCATGCCCAGTTTTCTGATGTCACCAGTAAATATGTC
Organism: Platanthera guangdongensis; assembly: GCA_039583875.1. Taxonomy (NCBI): domain Eukaryota; kingdom Viridiplantae; phylum Streptophyta; class Magnoliopsida; order Asparagales; family Orchidaceae; genus Platanthera; species Platanthera guangdongensis. The sequence continues at coordinate 47,592,388 of CM077161.1, read as the reverse complement.
ACTTCCCAACCTTTTAGTGAACACATCTGCTAGTTGATCTTTTGATTGGACGAAAGGAGTGACCACTGTTTTCTTATCCAAGTGATCTTTGATAAAGTGTCGATCCACCTCGACATGCTTTGTCCTGTCATGTTGAACAGGGTTGTGGGCTATGTTGATAGCCGCCTTATTGTCGCAGAATAGGGAGAAGGGGGATGTATCAGTAAACCCCAAGTCATGTAGAATAGTACGAAGCCACAGACCTTCACACATCCCTTGTGAAATCGCACGATACTCTGCTTCGGCACTCGATCTAGCCACTACATTCTGCTTTTTACTGTGTCATGTCACCAGGTTTCCTCCAACAAAGGAACAATAACCCGTAGTGGACTTCCGATTATCACGACATCCTGCCCAATCAGCATCAGTAAAGACCTCTATCGTCAAGTGGTCATTCTTGGTGAACAGGAGTCCACGACCAGGAGCTTTCTTTAAGTATCGTAACACCCGGTAAGCTGCCTCTTGGTGTCTAACACGAGGAGCATGCATGTATCTGCTCAAAATGCCCACGACATATGTAATGTCCGGACGAGTATGAGATAGATATATTAGTTTTCCAACTAATCTCTGATAGCGGGTGACATCAGCATGGTCACTGTCACCATCTTCACAGATACCATGATTTTCTTCCATTGGGGTGTTCGCAGGAACACATCCAAGCATACCTGTCTCCTGTAGCAGATCTAGGACATACTTTCGCTGAGATATGAAGATACCCTGATTGGATCTTGTCACTTCTATCCACAGAAAATATTGTAACCTTCTCAAGCCTTTTACCTCAAATTCTGCAGCCAAGAGAGACTTGAGATTTGCAATTTCTTCTGCATCATTACCGATGATGACAATATCATCCACATATATAATAAGAACCACAACACTCTGATCTCGTCTTCGAATGAGCATAGTGTGATCTGCTTGCTCCTGCTTATAACCAAACTTAAGCGTAGCCTTGAGGAATCTGCCGAACCATTCTCTTGGGGACTGTTTCAAGCCATATAAGGATCTCAGTAACCGGCAGACCATGCTATTAGCATCCTCTTTACTAAACCCAGGAGGAAATGTCATATAGACCTCTTCCTCGAGGTCACCATGGAGGAACGTGTTCTTGACATCCAATTGAAGGACCTCCCAACTCATGATCACTGCGACGGACAATAGTACCCGAATAGAGTCCATCTTGGCCACAGGAGCAAATGTCTTCTGGTAGTCCACACCCTGAGTCTGAGCGTACCCCGGAGCAACTAGTCGTGCCTTGTACTGTTCGACCTTCCCTTCTTGATTTTGCTTGACGAAAAACACACATCTTGAACCAATAGCACTCTTGCCATGGGGAAGAGGATAAACATCCCATGTGTGATTTTTGTCCAAGGCAGCCATCTCCTATTTCATAGCCAGAGCCCAAACTGGAATGCGCAAGGCTTCCTGCCATGTTATGGAATAGAAACTGCCGAAAGTGAAGCAACAAAAGCCTGGTGGCCAGGAGAGAGATGGTGGTACTCAATGTGATTAGAAATAGGATGATTAGTACATGCGGACTTACGAAACTGAGCAAGTGGGATATGCAAGTCCGCATCATCAGGATCTGCGGCGGAAGCGGGCGCTGGTAGAGGTGGAGCCTTGGTAGCCTGTAAACGGGAAGAGCGTCGGTGATACACGTGGGGGAACGGAGATATTGGAACTTAAGGTAGGATAGGAGGTCCCTGTTTCTGGGACAGAGAAGGTTGTGGTGGAAGGAGCTGTAGTGGCTGTGGTAGAGGTGGAACCGGAGGGATAGGAAGGAGAAGATCCACATGACTAGGAAGATCCACATGACTCTCCCCCTGACGAACAACATGAGTCGATGTCATGAAATATGATTCGCCTTCCCGAAAAGTAACATCGATAGTGCAGTATAGATGACCGGAGGGAGGATGATAACACCGATACCCAATAGTAGTGGAAGAGTATCCGAGGAACACACATCGATGAGCCCGTGGGTCTAGTTTGTCTCGGTGAGGCGAATGGATATGGACGAAGCAAACGCAGCGAAAGAGACGAGGGGAAAGGTGAGAAGTATAGATAGTAGTCATGGTAGACAGCCGTGCTAGAGGAGTAGCATAGCCAAGGATACGTGAGGGAAGCCGATTGATAAGGTGAGCAGCAGTAAGAACTGCATCAGCCGAATAGGGCTTGGGAAGGTGCATAGTGCCTCGAAGGCAGCGGGCAACATCCAATAGGTGCCGGTTTTTATGTTCGACGACACCGTTTTGGGTAGAAGTGTGAACACACGTGGTCTGGTGGATAATACCATGATCAGCAAGGTATGAGCCAAATGCTCCTTGATCGTCATATTCGCCTCCATTATCACTACACAAGACTTGGATGACCCCCTTAAATTGAGTCTGAACCATTTTGTGAAAAAGCTGAAAACAGGCAAGGACCTCACTTTTTTTCTTCAACAAGTAAACCCAAGTCGTGCGAGAAAAGCAATCAATGAAGGTGACAAACCACCGAAAACCAAAGGTAGATACAACAGGGGATGGTCCCCAAACATCAGAGTGAATGATATCAAAAAGAGTACTACATGGAGATTAGAAATGTGATGTACGATGTCGCACATGTTTAAACCTGTCACATTCATCACAGACAAAGTGTTTCAAAAACGGGGAAAAAACAAAAAAAAGTTTCAGAAGATAGATAGGAGAAGGGTGTCCAAGCCGGCGATGCCATCGGCGAACATCTTCAGTTGTAACAGTAAAACAGGAGAGGGCATGAGATGAGGGCATGTCCAAGTAATACAGACCACCGCGGTTACTACCACTGCCAATGCTCCGCTTCGTACCCGGTTCCTGAAAAACACACGAATCAGAAAAAAAAAGTTACCGAGCAATTGAGAGAGCGGGTAATATCACTAATGGAAAGCAAATTGCGTGGAAAGTATGGAACATGAAGGATAGATGACAGAGAAATAGAAGAGGAACATGAGATCTGTACTTTGCCAGCAATGAGGGACAACAGTCCATTAGCAGAAATAATTGTGTCCTTACCACACAAGGGAGTGTAAGAGAAGAAACCTGAGGAACCGGTCATGTGATGGGTGGCACCAGAATCAATTACCCACTCAGAGCAGGTGGTTGTAGTAGTAGGAGCACTGGGCATGACAATAGAGGCAATGAAAGCAGATGCACCAGGTGGTTGATCAGGTTGAGAGTGCAGAAGACGGCGGAAAGCGTCCAACTCCTGAGCAGTAAGCTGACTGGGGGCAGTAGTAGAGGTCTCGTCATAAACATCTGTAGAGTAAGCAGCATCATGATGTCTGAGATTTCCCTGGCGATGACCACCACGACATGGCCCTCGGCCACGGGCACACCCACGAGGGGCAAGGTGAGGGTGAAGTCTGTAACAGACCTCTCTGGTATGACCTTTGCGGCCACAATAATCACAAGACGGACCAGAATTGCTGGGGCTGATATTCGGACCTCGGCTAGCGTTGGTCAAAGCAGAGCGTTCAGGAGGAAGATTAGCACCATGGTGAATACTAGCAGTAAGGGACTTTCGGCGGTCATCATCGCCTAGAACCATGCTGAAGGCCTCATGAAAAGATGGAAGAGGAGAGCGGTGAAGGATATGAGTCTGCATCATGTCAAACTCCATATTCAGCCCCATCAAGAAGACATGAAGGTGAAATCGATCCTCCCGTTGCTGTAGCTGAACAACATCTGCAGTGCACGCAGGGGTGAAGTGCGAGAAATAGTCCAGCTCCTGATATAGACGCTCGAACTCCGAGAAAAAAGATTAGACAGTCATAGACCCTTGTCGCAACTCCAAAATGCGGCGAGTGAGTTCATACACCTGAGTCGAGCTGCCCACTTGCGAGTATGTCTCACGGGCGCGGGTCCAGATGTCAAAGGCAGAGTCCAGTAACATGTAACTCCAACAGACCTTCAGAGACAGAATGTAGGAGCCACGAAACAACCAATGAGTTTTCGGAATCCCATTTCTTCCAGGAGGGATCCGTTTTGGGGGGTTCCGTACGGGTACCATCAATGTAACCAAACAACTAATGGCTACGAATGACATGATGCGCCGCCCGGGACCATTCAAGATAGTTTGTGTCGTCCAACGGGATCGTGGTAATCTTCAGAGATCCGGAGTGGCCATGAGCCCGCGGAGGGTCGCTCATTTGAGGCAGAATCACATCCGGTGACGTCACGGAAGAGTCCTCCATGTTGGAACAGTAACCCGGCGCCGAAGAACCGCTTGGATCGGCAGAGGGGCGACCTGTATCGGCTGGAATCAGCAGGACTGGAAGTCGGCGGCGGCCAACGGTGCAGAAGGGTCGCTGGAAGGGTACCTAGCCGTGCATAGGCACCTTCGTCATGCAGGAATCGGCATTAGGAAGGTCGAATCGACCGACTGCATCACAGAGGGGCGGCGGCGACACCCCTCTCAGCAGCCAGCGGCAGAGCCTCCCGCCATCCTTGACGGGAGGGGCGACGGCTGTGCGAGATGTGTCGAAGGTGGCCGGAGAAGAGGGCGACGGATGAGTGGGATGCGGGAGAGGCGGAGTTGGGAACAAGCGGGACGGCGGAGTCGGGAACGAATGAGATTTTAGGGTTGCGGCTCTGATACCAAGTAAAAATAAGGAGGAGAAATAATAACTTCAATGATCTTATTCTTCCACATAGGAATACGACTTGGTGACAAGTCATCGATCCGTGTGCATCAGTAATTCCCAAATAGGATTCGCTATGTTTATGATACAAATGTTACGTAGTTAATACAAGCCACCGAGCCCAATGGAGCGTGTAGCCATCAAGGACGACAATAGTGGTTGACACCTTGTCCGTATCGGGAGTGAGATGGACGTCAAATTATTATTACTCTTTCGTTATCCAGCCCATTAGAAGGACATTGGAGAAGGAAGGAATGTCGAGATGGAGGACAGGGTGTGCCGACGGCGGTGTGAGATGCGAATCCGGTGGAAGCCATGGCAGCCCAATGATGGAACCCCGGTCCGCGGGTGAGTCGGGGCCAGGATCATCGCGTGCATGGAGTGTCAAGCTTGGAATTGATGTGAGGATCATCGCGTGCATGCAGTGGAAAAGCCAATCATGAGCGTCCAAGCGGCGGCTGAGGGAATCTTCTACAATTTCAGCGACAAGATCCAGATTCAAGCGGCTCGAAAAAACCATGGTGAGGCAACGACGTCTAGGCGGGATGAAAGGTCTGGTGACGATCTAGCTTTGGCTTCCTGGCAGAACGCACGAGGTGTTAGAGACAGGCGGGGCTCTAATCGGGGCTGGAGGGATCAAATAGAGGGGAAGGGTGATAGGAGGGCGGGCGGAATCAATAATTGGGGATCATTTTGCGGAATTGATCGGAGGATGTGATCAATGGACGGAAACGGTTGGAGGAATCGAGCAGAATCTGTGGAACGGCGGCTCGACAGCGGGGTCAACAGAGGCAATGAACACCTGAATCGGTGTTAAGCAGGCAACATTCCGATCGGAGAAAGTAGCGAGCGGCTGGATTGGTTGTTCGGCGGAATAAGCGGTTGCACAGAGTAGCTTTTGCAATGAACGAGCGGAAGGTCGGCAGGGCGTACCAAATATTACAAACCGGAGGAGGAAGAATGTCAGTGGGGGAGCCGACGATAGGGGGAGAGAAGAATGAGGAAAGAGAATAAACCCTTAGGGAGTAGCCCTAATTCCTTGATTCCTCCAAGATAACCTAAATGAAAATATAGAACACCACTTATAACAGGCTTAACAAAGGGTGTGAATAGCGAGAGTTCGGGTGTGCGAATAGAAAAGAACATAAATTAAATCCAAATGAAATTATCCAAATAGCAGTAGTTCCCATGGTCGCCTCCAACGACGGTGGATTGGGTTCTGATGTCTTCCTAAGCGTGTAGACCCTCTACGGCGTGGCCACTTCATGCACATACATAACATCATGAGTATGTTTTCATGACTTGGAGAGAGTGGCCTTGCTTCCTGTAATAATAGAGAGCTATAATATCTTGTTACAGTCAAGATTCTCTTGGGTGAGATTCATGTGCAAATAACAATAGCTCCAATGTTAGCTCCAGCTAGCCACTCGGCTAAGGAACCGTCAATCAGAAATAATGCAGTTGAGCCATGCTCTCCAAGGAACTCATTTGAGTGTCTATATTGTAACAACCCCCTTTCTAGAAACTGCCACAATTTTAACATTTTTATTTCATGTATCATTAGAGGAACAGGGTAAGAACATTTAGCGCGCATTATAAATATTCATTTGATGACAGAGTACTAAAAGAAAATTGTCGTACAAGCTAGGTAGTTTTATTTCACTAATCATTTAACATGATACATGAAGAAAGCCCTACATATAATACACAAAAGTTTGGGCATACAAAAGATAAATCACATATAGACAAGATCGATCTACATATTGTCGGCGCATCACATACACCCTCCAGTGAATCAACTCCATCCTGAGTCACTGGTTATGTCAAACAAGGAATGCATTATAACATTTATGTATCGTTCATATGTCTGGCACCATAGACGTCACACATGCCTGACAATGGTGCATTAATTGAGATATTTTGTGCACGGGTTATGACCCAATATACAAGCACGCCAAGGTACACAATACATTCTCATTGACCAAAGCCAAGAAAAACTTGCTCCATCGAAGTCAAGTTAAATATTACTTGAACAATAAACTAGCAATCAATACCCATCCACAACCCAACTATCAAACTTTTGCCACCACATTCAAATTAACAACCTTACCATCCATGTCACCTCGAACCTCCCCCACAATCCACTTTGCTTTCCCATTCCATCGTCAATGTCTGCACCACCCACTAAACCACCACAGACCTGCCAACTATCCAACCACAAGTATATAGACTAGCATAGATAAGGGTCATTTTTGCACAAAAAACACTCCCCCTTGCATGAATGCCCGCACAAAGAAATGCATGCTCTTGTCAACAAAGATGAGAATGCCATTAGTATGACTTTGAAGCACTATAAGTAGAGGATTTGATGCTCATAAGGGAGAGACAAGCTCACCATACCCATACCATGTACTCGCGACCATGCCACTCTACTTTGATAATCAAGTGGTCATTCATACCACATCTAACTAGTGATTTATGAAAATATTAAACCTATAGAAATTGATAGCCACATCATATGAGAGAATTTAAAATATGGTCATTACAACTCTTTGTTCCCATTGGTGACTGAAGGCACGCAATGTCGGACACAGGTCTATTCCCGCAGGAGGCAGTGATTTGCTACCGAGTCAGATGATGTGAGCCTGCGGTTGCGTCCAGATGATTGATTCGAGTCGATTTGATATATTATTTTATATGTTTCGAGTTGTATTTGACGTCCGATCGGCCCGAACAATATGAGACGTCTGATTTGGGTGCTCCAAGCTGGTTTTAGGTTTATAAATAGCGCAAACAACGGTTCATTGTGGGCATCAAAGGATAGTTCCCTAATCGTGGGAACCGTCGGTCTTCTCTTCCACGGTGCGATTCCGATCCTTCCTCCTTGGTGTGACATTAAGGTGTTTCACTTATTTTCTCCCACTACTCGCCTGCCGCTAATCACCCTCTCACTATCCCAAGCCCTTCCCCAACCTACTCAACACCCCACGCTCCTCTGTTCGACTCCCTGCAGCCGGGCATCGCCATAGTCGACAACTCCAGCCCTGAACACCCCAAAACCGACCCTTCTACACATGTTCCGACTCCATGGATAGCACCCACTACATTCCCCTCGCCACCGCCTCTAACATCCGCTCAATAGCCCGCGTTCTAAGCCCCTTGTACCACCCCCATACTCCCACTTCACCTTATGTCCAATAAACAACAAGCCCAGATCTTCCCAAGGCCGCCAGCCGTGAGACCCTCATACCGTCCCCATTTCTCTTGTTATATTGCCGCCAATCATCCAATTTCCCCTGCCATCCAATTCCCCCCACACCCGAACCTCCATCACTAGTCCAGAACCTTCTCCGGACGACAACAATCTTGAGGGTCCGCAATCAACAATTCATTACCTTCACCTGCACGTGTAAGTTGTATTTGGAGTTTTATTTTCTATTGTTGTGTATTCGTACCTCTTATTTGCAGTGAATGTTTCTAAATATGTATAGTTAGTGCTGCTCGACATGTGATTTAAAGGGCCTATTCCGTGTGCGCTTGAAAATAATTGTGCCTCTATCGTTTGATGAATGAAGCATGTTTTTACCTAATTGGTGTTGGCGAACGCTTGTGCCCGTGTTATTTTTTTTATAATCAATTACAGTTGTAATTTTTAAGCAGACCACTTTCTGCATTGGCATCACACCTTATTGATGTAGGATTATATTTAGCGTGTTCGCCACGAGTCGACCTACCACTACATCAAAATTGGTATTAGATCCCTAGGTTAGGGCCACTTTCATGTTACTTAATAGTATGGATTATTGTTAGTCCATGTCAAACCATAATCTCACCGACAATAGGACCGTCAGTTCACAATCGGACATGACGACCACTGAATTTCAAAAACTTGTTTTTGATCGATTTGATCGGGTTGGGCCCAGTTCAAAACACTTAGGGGCGACATCGCTAGGGTTAGCCCGAGGGTTGATCAGTTAGAGACCCCTAGAGGTCGAGCGACTTCTCTCCCTGACGAGGAGCCTCCGAAGGATCTCCGAGATGCTACACCCACTCCCGAGAGGCGTAGTTGAGCCATTCCCCGCCGTGATCCCCCTCCTGCGAAAAAAAGTCCAACGTGGTTACGAGTAACGACAAGATCCAGGGAAGAATGACTGCCATCCCAATGTGCCTCGTCCACCACCCCCACCCGATCGTAGAGATCAAGCCCCACACGCACAATACGACCATGACTATGATGACCAGTACGGTCACTACCGTGAGCCACGTCGCAGGATGGCTAAAGAGGATAAGTGAGACAACAAGGATTAGCAGAGATGCACCAACAATGCGAAAGCCATGAATTCTTTATTTTGTGTGGTAGATAAAACTGAATTTAATAGAAACTGCAACTGTGAAACTGCATATGATATATGACGATTACTAGAACGGTACCTCCCCCTATCTATGTGCATTGAATAAGAGTATCTCCCCCTATATGTGATCTACCCTAGATAACTAGCACATGACTAGCTCATGAACTTTTTATCCCCCCCCCCCCCCCGTGATATTATCAAAAGGGGTGAGAGATGCAATGGATTGAACATAGAGCACACATATAAAGATAAGCATGATAAATATAGAGGTGACCAAAATAAAATGAGAGAATTTAAATACACGAGTCTAAGGTACGTCCCACATATCTAGCGGTTTCTCTAGTGTTTGATCTCCCACCGTAGTGTAGTGAGTGCAATGTATTTTGTTTCAACCATGACCCACATTTCCATGCTTTGCGTCATCAAAAATATTTTCATGCACGTTCTTCAGTGGCTATATTCACTCCCTATAAACAGTGGGAGTCTACTCACTCCTTATCACTCAAGAAAAGCATGATTAAAGTTAATCACCTACTTCAGGGTTTTACACCCATATGCAGTAACATGACTCTGATACCACTTGTTGGATCTGGTGACCAACATTACAGGGGGTGAATAAGGTTCTTAAACAAATACTGAACATATAAAACTTTTTGTAGGAGGAGACGCTTTATGTACGCTAGTGCAGGGCGAAAGACCTACTATCGGCAATATCAATAGAAACCGTACTCTAAAGCTATAGAAGATCGTTTCGGTGTCCACACAATCAACACTCAGACACACAGCAATAAACAAAAGTAATTCTAGAACAAAACAAGAAAACTTGATTCCACTAAATATTATAATAATGTTTAGAATTACAATGAGTTGGCAGACATCTTCACCAAGCCGGTGTCCACTTCTTTTTTCCACATTTGCGACAAGCTGGACATGATTGATATTTATGCTCCATCTTGAGGGGGAGTGTTGCAATATGGAGGTCGGGCGGTCTGTTGCTGTTCGGAGACCGGACGGTCTACCGGTTTATTCTGGCCAGTCTGTCTGTCGGGCTGTTGCTGTTTTGTATCCCAGCGTTCTGACGGTTTGTCTCAGACGACTTGGAGACCGGGCGGTCTAGCGGTCTCCTGCGGCGGCTTGATCTTTGTGGCGCTTGTTCTCTCCTCTTGTTGGTTGTCGGGGGGTTAGCCGACTTATCTAACCGTCCGGCCTATCCGGTTTGTTTTTTTGTAAAGCCACATATACTTGTAAATTTTTAGTCTCACAGTGCTTAATTGTAATCTCTCTCATCTCCTCCATTCTACAAAAAGGAGGCTATACCATTGTAATTGATAGCTTTTTTGGATAATAAAGTTTACATTACTCCAATTTTTTGGTCTGCTCTTTTCTGTTCGCACATAGTATCAGAGGACTCGGTCCTTTCCTCCTGACTGAGCTCTATCTGCGCGTGCGGCTTGTTTCTTCTTTCCGCGACCTGTTCTCGCGGCTTGATTCCTTCTCTGATCGTTGCCCTGTTCGCGCGACTTGTTTTCACTTCTGACTGCTGCCATATTCGCGTGGCTTGTTTCTCCCTGTTTGCGGCCTCTTCTGGCCCTTTGTGTTGCGGCCTCTTGCTTCTTCTTTTCTAGCCGCTCTCCTCTTCTTTGTCGTCGCGACCTGTCCTTAAGTCGTCGCGACCTGTTCTAGTCGCTCTCCTCTTCTTTGTCGCTGCGATCTGTCCTTAAGTCGTTGCGGCCTGTTCTAGCCTCTCTCCTCTTTTTTGTCGCCGCGACCTGCCCTTAAGTCGACGCGACCTGTTCTAGAGACTTCTCCTTCTTGTCGCGGCTTGTTTCTCCCGCTGCTCTCTTCTATGACATTCATCTCCTCCACACAGTCCGCCTCGGTGGTCACCTCTTCTGGTAGTGCCCACGTTGTTACTCACGGCAGATGGTTGATCGACTCTGGTGCTACCAATCATATGACAGGCAATCCTCAGTGTTTTTCTCATTTAGAAACACATGATCGGTTGTATCCGGTCTTTGTTGCGGACGGCTCTTCATCTCCAGTCAATGGGACGGGGGTGGTTCAAGTCACTCCGTCTCTTTGTCTAGCAGATACCATCTATGTGCTCATGTTCACTTGCAATTTATTATCGGTTACTTCTCTATGCAAGCAACTACGGTGTTCCGTTATATTCACTCCTACTTCGTGTTTTTTTCAGGATCCGGACTCTCAACGGACGATTGCTACTGGGACTAAGAGCGGTGGCCTCTACTTCCTCGACAACGTTTTCGCTCTATCCGCCTTCTCCTCCTCCTCTACAGATCTTCTCCAATGACATCTTCGCCTTGTACATGCTCCTCCCAGGCTTCTGCGCCAGCTTCTGCCCCACCTCCCTCCTCATCATCCTCCTCTAAATTGTGATGTATGTCAGCTCGGCAAGCATCATCGCTCATCCTTCCCACCAACGCAAAGTCGTGACTCTTCCCGTCCGTTCGACCTCGTTCACTCTGACGTGTGGGGACCTGCTCCTATCCTCACCATCGGTCGAGGTAGTTCATATTTTGTCACATTTATTGATGATTTCTCTAGGTGTACGTGGGTGTATCTTCTCAAGTATCGCTCCGAACTGTTCTCTGTCTGGACATCGTTTTATTCTATGATCAATACTCAGTTTGATACATCTATTAAAATCCTTCGTTCTGACAATGCTAAAAAGTATCTTAGCCATGATTTCTCTTCCTTCTGTCTGCATCATGGTGTTATTCGTCAAACTAGCTGTGTCTACACCTCACAACAAAATGGGGTGGCGGAACGCAAAAACCGTCACCTACTTGATGTCGCTCGCACTCTGCTGACCCAAATGCATGTTCTTCGTTCCTATTGGGGCTATGCTGTCCTCCTCTCCTGTTATCTCATCAATCACATTCCCTCCACAGTTCTCAGCGGTGTCACCCCTTGCAATTTATTATCGGTTACTTCTCTATGCAAGCAACTACGGTGTTCCGTCACATTCACTCCTACTTCGTGTTCTTTTCAGGATCCGGACTCCCAACGGACGATTGCTACTGAGACTGAGAGCGGCGGCCTCTACTTCCTCGACAACGTTTTCGCTCTATCCGCCTTCTCCTCCTCCTCTACAGATCTTCTCCAATGACATCTTAACCTTGGACATGCTCCTCCCAGGCTTCTGCGCCAGCTTCTGCCCCACCTCCCTCCTCATCATCCTTCTCTAAATTGTGATGTCTGTCAGCTCGGCAAGCATCATCGCTCATCCTTCCCACCAACGCAAAGTCGTGACTCTTCCCGTCCGTTCGACCTCGTTCACTCTGACGTGTGGGGACCTGCTCCTATCCTCACCATCGGTCGGGGTAGTTCATATTTTGTCACATTTATTGATGATTTCTCTAGGTGTACGTGGGTGTATCTTCTCAAGGATCGCTCCGAACTGTTCTCTGTCTGGACATCGTTTTATTCTATAATCAAGACTCAGTTTGATACATCTATTAAAATCCTTCGTTCTGACAATGCTAAGGAGTATCTTAGCCATGATTTCTCTTCCTTCTGTCTGCATCATGGTGTTATTCGTCAAACTAGCTGTGTCTACACCTCACAACAAAATGGGGTTGCGGAACGCAAAAACCGTCACCTCCTTGATGTCGCTCGCACTCTGCTGACCCAAATGCATGTTCCTCATTCCTATTGGGGCTATGCTGTCCTCCTCTCCTGTAATCTCATCAATCACATTCCCTCCACAGTTCTCAGCGGTGTCACCCCATTCTCCATTCTTTATCCCAACAAGAATCATTTTCCTCTTACTCTACGCATCTTTGGGTGCACCGCCTTTGTGCACTCTCCCGCTGCCACCCGTGACAAACTCTCATCACGGACCACTAAATGTGTCTTTCTGTGGTACTCTACCACTCAGAAAGGCTATTGTTGCTTTGACCCCGTTACCCGCAAGCAGTTTGTCTCTGCGGATGTTACGTTCTTTGAAAATACATCTTACTTCTCTCCCGCTTCCTCCTCTACTCTTGCTGATCCTAATTCTCAAACCAACCCATCTCTTCCCTCTGCTCCTCCTGACGTTCCACCACCTCCACCGTCTCTACCATCTCCACCCTCTCCGCCATCTCCATCATCTCCTCCCTCTCCACCATCTCCACCATCTCCACGGCCATCTCCACCCTCTCCGCAGTCGTCTCTCTCTACTCTCGGGCCAGCTCTCTCCACCACGGACGCTCCGGATACTGCGGAACCAGCTGCCCTGGATCTCCCCATTGCCCTTCGCAAAAGGGGTTCGAGCATGTACCCAACACCCGCTTGCTGCAGTTGTTTCTTATGATCGTCTTACCCCTTCTCGCAGAGCTTTTGCACTGGCTATCTCGGTCACTGCCACCCCCCGTTCCTACCAGGATGCCTTTACTATTCCTCATTGGAAAGCTGCCATGGATGAGGAGATTGCTACTCTCACTGACCGGGGTACCTGGACTCTGGTTCCTCCTCCTTTCGGTACAGATGTTGTTGGCTGTCGCTGGGTCTTTGTGGTGAAGTTCCTTCTCGATGGAAGTGTGGATCGTTACAAGGCTCGGCTTGTTGCCAAGGGTTTTACCCAAACTTATGGGGTTGATTACTTTGACACTTTCTCTCCAGTTGCTCGTCTCAGTACTATTAGGGTCCTCTCTGTGGTTGTCAACAGAGATTGGCCCATTTCCCAACTGGATGTCAAGAATGCCTTTCTTTCTGCGGATCTTCAGGAAGAGGTTTACATGGAGCAACCTCCTGGGTATGTTGCTCAGGGGGAGACACGAGTATGCCGGCTAAAGAAGGCTATCTATGGCCTCAAGCAAAGTCCTCGTGCCTGGTTTGACAAGTTTAGCGGCATCGTTGCGGCCATTGGTTTTACAAGAAGCTTAGCTGATCACTCCTTGTTCGTTCGGAAAACTGCCTCTGGTCTGGTAGTTCTTGCAGTTTATGTTGATGACATTCTTCTTACTGACGATGATCAGGATGGGGTAACGTTGAGAAAGAAACACCTCCGTCAGCACTTGGTTACGAAGGATATGGGCTCCCCGAAATACTTTTTGGGAATTGAAATCTCTAGAAAGCCCAACTTCATGGTTTTTTCCCAACGGAAGTATGCTCTTGATCTTCTAAAGGAGGCAGGATTAACTGGTGCTAAACCTGCCCGTTCTCCCATGGCTATTGGAGAAGACAAAACTTGGACAGATGACTCGCCTCTTCTATCCGATCTTACGAGGTACCGGCGTCCGGTGAGCAAACTCATTTATCTCACGGTAACCAGACCCGACATCTCTTATGTTGTTGGCAAGGTGAGTCAGTTCATGCAAGCTCCTAGAGAGTGTCATCTGCAATCTGCCCTGAGGATATTGGAGTATATTAAAGCAGCACCAGGAAAAGGACTCCTTTTTCAGAAGAATGGTCACCTAAGGGTTGAAGCGTACTCTGATTTGAGCTATGCTGATGACAAAGGGGACTGCAAGTCGACATCAGGTTTCTGCGCGTTTGTTGGAGGCAATCTTGTGAGTTAGAAGAGCAAGAAACAGTCTGTGGTCTCTAGGTCCAGTGCAGAGGCAGAATATCGCAGTATGACATCGACCGCATGTGAGTTGAAATGGTTACGGGCTCTCATGCTTGATTTAGGAGAGGTGTACAACTATCATCTTCCTATGTTTTGTGACAATAAGGCCGCAATATACATCTCCAAAAATCCGGTCTTTCATGAGAGAACGAAGCACATAGAAGTCGACTGTCATTTCATTCGGGAGGAGTTCTTGAAGAAACAGATTTGTACTCTGTTCGTCACTTCAGACAACGAGTTGGCAGACATCTTCACCAAGCCGGTGTCCACTTCTTTTTTCCACATTTGCAAAAAGCTGGGCATGATTGATATCTATGCTCCAGCTTGAGGGGGAGTGTTGCAATATGGAGGTCGGGCGGTCTGTTGCTGTTCGGAGACCCGACGGTCTACCGGTTTATTCTGGCCAGTCTGTCTGTCGGGCTGTTATTGTTTGGTATCCCAGCGGTATGGCGGTTTGTCTCAGACGACTTGGATACCGGGCGGTTTAGCGGTCTCCTGCGACAGCTTGATCTTTATGGTGCTTGTTCTCTCCTTTTGTTGGTTGCCGGGCGGTTAGCCAGCTTGTCTAACCGCCCGGCCTGTCCGGTTTGTTTTTTTGTAAAGCCGCATATACTTGTAAATTTTTAGTCTCACAGTGCTTAATTGTAATCTCTCTCATCTCCTTCATTTTATAAAAAGGAGACTATACCATTGTAATTGATACTTTTTTTGGATAATAAAGTTTACATTACTCCAACTTTTCGGTCTGCTCTTTTCTGTTCGCACAGGTGTCCACACAATCAACACTCAGACACACAACAATAAACAAAAGTAATTCTAGAACAGAACAAGAAAACTTGATTCCACTAAATATTATAATAATGTTTAGAATTACAAAACTAAATCTTTATGAAACCGAAATCGAAGGAGATGAATAACAAGCTCTTGTGGTTTAAATACCGACCCTCCTGAGGACCAGTTGGCTCTCTCCCTTCTACCCGAAGATCTTCGAGTCGGCTCTCTCCCTTCCACTCGAAGGTCTTCGAGCTGACTAGATCTTCCCGATCTAGATGTCATCCCCGGACGATTTCCCATGGAATCCCCTCGGATTCCGATGACCTCCCCGGTCGATTTTCCCGGGACACAAAACAATAAATAAAAAATTAAAAACAAATAAATATGTAGAAAGTAAGAACTAATGCTCCCTCAAAGAAGATTATCCTCCCAAGAACGGTGAGCGATCACTGCTTTTGATTATCGTTCCTCTAGCATACGACGTCTTCAGATGGTCGTTCTAGAATGCGCTCTTCGGATATTATTCGTTCACAAACTGGAGGGTGCAAGTTCATGTTCTTCCTCTTGAGTCGGTAGGTCCTTACAGTAGAGGCGGCTCAGAAACCCTTTTATAAGGGCAGTAATTAAGCTACCGCCAACGGTAGGTTATCGTACGGCATTAGGCTCTGTATACGCGTCTTTGTCTAGCTGTCTTGCTCTATGTAAGGAAGGAGACAAAGTTGTCCTTGTTTATATTGGTCCGAGTGGAATAGTAGAACTAGCGCGACGCGGTAGTCATGCTTGATTAGGCGCGTACACAGCTGGTCTTCAACAATTAAGGAATGTGGTGGCTCTTTCCTTACAAGAATCAGTCACCGCGGAGCGATAGATCTTTCCTTCTATGGTCACCACAACTTTCCCGCATTGAGCACATGGATCGCTGACGTGGACTTCAGGGTAGCACGACGCATTACCAATAGGTTGCATCGGTAGTCGTTGAGCTTGGTCTAGTCTATATAAGATTGTCTAATCGACACAAGATCGTCCAGTTGATCCTTCTTTGTAGTCGAGACGGCGAGCACTTACCGTTAGGGCTGGCGTCAGCGGTAGCACAAGCATCCAATCAATATTAGTCTTAAAGTTGACATAACCTTCTAGTTGACATGGCTAGCACCTGGCGTTAGGGCTAGCGCCGGTAGTAGCTTAAGCATCCAGTCAACATGTGCTTTCTGGTCGACATGCTCCTTTGACATAATTATCAGGCCGATCTAAGACTTGATTAGTCGATCTGAGACTTGTCTAGTCGACATGAGACTTGTCTAGACGATATGAGACATGTCTTGTCGATATGTTGGAACACGTGTTCTGCATCTCTGAAGTTTGATAATAACAAATCTCAAGTTGTATTTAATCAAAAATGTTTTTGGGTATAATGTGCAGGTTTACATGTGTGAAGTCGAACATAAATTATAATATTTATGATCTACCGCCGCGCGCTAGCTCAGATTATACATGACGACTGGACTTGTTAAAGACTAAGGCAAATTTTAATTAGACAAGTCTCATGTCAACTTGACGTGTGTCATATCGACTAGACAAGTCTCATGTTGATTAGACAAGTCTCAGATCGACTAGACAAGTCTCGGATCGACTAGACAAATCTCGGATCGACTAGACAAGTCTCAGATCGACTAGATAAGTCTCAGATCGACCAGACGGCTATGCAAAAGAAGCAGAAAGTGTCGGTGGTAGCTCAAGCATCCATTCAACTTGTGCTTTCATGTCGACATGAAAGCACATGTTGAATGGATGCTTTAGCTACCACCGATACTTTCCCTAACGTCGAGCGCTAGCCATGTCAACTAGAAGGTTATGTATACTTGAAGACTAATATCCATTCGACGCCAACATGAAGGCTATGTAGACTTGGATGCCTGATCCATCACTAGTGCTGCCCTAATGTGAAGCGCTAGCCGTATCGACTAAAAAGAAGGATCAACTGGATGAGCTTGTGTTGACTAGACAATCTTATGTCGACTAAAATATCACATCGACTAGACTAAACTCAACAACTACAGTAGCGTGCTATTGCTAACGTGTCGCACTGCCCTGAAGTCTACATCAGGGATCTATGTGCTCAACGCGGGAAAGTGGTGGTGACCAAAGAAGGAAAGATCACTACCACTTTGCGGTAAGAATTACCGCTCCACAGTAACAGAGGCTTACAAGGAAAGAGCACCACATTCCTTATCTACTGAAGGGCAGTTGTGCACGCAGCTAATCAAGCATGACTACCGCGCCGCATTAGTGCTACCGCTCCGCGCTAACCAATGTACACAAGGAAAGCTTTGTCGCCTTCCTTACATGGAGCAAGACAGCTGGGCAAAGATGCGTATAGAAGCCTACCGCCGCGTGGTAAACTACCGTTGGCGGTAGCTTAATAAATGGCCGTATAAAAGCATTTCTCTTACTATTATGTAAGTGACACACACAGAACAATGACTAAGGGTTTCTGAGCCTCCTCTGCAGCAAAGACCTACCTACTCGAGAGGAAGAAAGAGAACTCGAACTCTCCCATTCGTAAATGAAGAATCTCCGAAGAGCGCATTCCAGAACGAACATCCGAAGACAATCATGTGCCAGAAGAATGATAATCAGAAGCACTAATAGCTCACCGTTCTACGAAGGATAATCTTCTTTGAGAGAGCATTTATTTTACTTTCTAGATCTTTATTTGTATTTTCTCTTTCTTTATTATTTTGTGTGCCGGAAAAATCAATTGGGCGGGTCGTCAAAATCTGGGGGCGAGGGGATTCCGTGAGAAAGTGTCGGGGAAGGACGTTTAGATTGGGAAGACTTAGTGGGCTTGAAGACCTTCAGAGGGAAGGGAGAGAGCCAGCTCAAAGACCTTCGGGGAAAAGGGAGAAGCTAACTGATTCTCAGGGGGAGGGTCGGTATAGAAACCACAAGAGCTTGTTATTCATCGGCTCTGATTTTCCATGAAGATCTAGTTTTGAAATTCTGAACACTTATAATCTTCAATGGAATCAAGGTTTTTTGTTCTGTTCTAGAATTACTTCTGTGCGTACACTGAAACGATCTTTTTTGTAGCATTAGAGTATGGTTCCTATTGATACTGTCGGTGGTAGTTCTACCGCCCCACGCTAGCATACAAAAAGCTTACTCCTGCAGTAAGTTTTAAAACTTTAGTATTTGTTTAAGAACCTTATTCACCCCCTCCTTTAAAGTTGACCACAAGATCTAACACTCAAACCCTGAACACCCCCAAAACTGACCCTCCTACACCTGATCTGACTCCCTGGATAGCATCCCTGATGCACCCTCCGTCGCATTTAAATATGCATGACGTCATCATGCGTCATGCAACTTTTATTTTTATGCACTTATTTATAGTTTTGCATTTCTTTCGCGTCCCGGTTTTTATTTGAAAATGTTGCATACGTATATTACAATCACAGTTTCGTAGACAAAAAAAAATAACGATACTTTGAAAATTGTCTACGTCCAATAATACAGTAGTGGAGAATATCATGAGTAAATGAACAACATATCAAAGCAGAAGGAAATCTTGAATAAATAGGTCCGATAATTTTAGTAGTTAGGACGGTAAAGACAAACTTAAAATATTTAGGGACGCATAAATCTAAGGATACCCATGTCTTACAAAAGAACTAATTGGAAACATATTTTTAAAAATTTTCAAGTGTGCTGCCATCTAAAGGTTGCCATATGAAGATTTTAAAAGTATGCGAACATTATTTTGAAAAGTTGCTGCGTCTGAAGGTTTTGGGAAAAAAAACTGATTTGGAAAGACTGTCATATAAAAGATTTAGAAACTTATTAAATACCCTCTATTAAAATTGTTGGCCAGGAAGAAGAAGACAGACAAGGAAGAATCCAGAGTATGACTCGCCCTACTCCTTTCTCCCATCGCCCAGTTTACCTAAGCCGACGACAGCGTGAATCCCTCTGTCGAGCTTCGCCGCCGTCGCATCTGGTCGACGCCAATACCGACAAAATTTACTCGCGCCCTGTACGCTAACATTGTCCTATCACGGTATTTCTCCATGCGACAAAAGCATTGTTGTCGCCTCTGCTTCTGAAGGCCTGCTGCCACACGCTGATCGCAGTCCCCGCCGCTGCTCCGATCCAGCACCGTCGAAGGATTCAGGCGCTCGTTTCCCCTGCTAGGTCGTCGTCGACCTTATTATTGATTTTGACGACCTTTCCCGACTGACGTCGACTTCGACCCCATTCTTCCGTCAGTCGGTTGTGGCCCTGCCATGCGAAACTCCGGATTGACGTCAACATCGCCTCAATCCCTCCACCAATCATCTGTTGGTTCTCCTTTGCGCCGATTGGGTATGGACTGAATTCATGTCCCTGGGTAACCTCATCCCCTCATTACTACTTATTTTGCCTTAGTTTTTTGCGTCTCAATTAATTAATCATAAGATTCCTCAAACGTTTCCATTACTTTTATTACTGCTCATCCATAAATTGTTGTGTCAATTTGCTTATGGATCTAGAAATCTCGTCACGGTTCGAATCGTCAAGCGCTCAATGGAATTTCTTTCAAATATCAATAAACGAATATATGGGAGTTTATCGTTTAGAGTAGTGCTACGTGCGGGGAAAAAATTGTTTTGGCCCCTCGGCCTATATTAAATTAATGTCAAAAAATACAATTCTATTTTCGGAACTTTTATAATCTGTTGTCAAAAAAATTGTTTTATTAAATGTTTTAAATTTAAAATCATTATTTTAAAATTTAAATCTTCATTTTATAAATAAAAAGAGTTTTTTCTACCCACTCGAGTAATCTCTCGTTAAAAAAAGGAGAATTTAAACTTATTATCATTTTAAAATCAATTAATATTTTCCTGAGAAATTAAGATTAAATTTATTTTTAAAATGGAAACAACGAGTCGATCATTTAGAAAATAGCGTAGGGGATCTGACCCAGCGTATGAGCGACTTAACGAAAGCGGTCGACAATCTCACCACCTCCATGGGAGATCTCGGGCACATAGTGAACGAATTGAGTACATCGGTCCACACTATAGAAGCCACCTACAAAGCACAAAAATGTCAAAAATAGGGCCGTACCCGTACTGGGTACGTTTCCGGAACGGATACGCGTACCGCACGCCCCGGTTCGATAAAATCGCGATTTTAGGTTATTAGGCTTCATTTGCTCCTGATCCCATGCCGCTCCTGATCCCGTACCGATCATGTCCCGCTCCCGATCACCACTCACGATCCCTGCTACCGACGGCGATCCCTGCTGCCTTCGACGATACCTGCTGCCGACGACGATCCCTCTTCTTCTTCTTCTTCAAGGAATTGAGCAAGACGTTTTTCATTCTGCACATGGTTGTAAATGTCCCCCCTTTTGTAACTGTCTTTATCAAATCCTCCTTTATTCACTCTGTTTGATTGTTATATGGCTTGCAGATTATTTTGCACAAGCATTTTCTACAACTTGATTCAAGTTATCTTTGGCATACTTCTTCTTCAAGGAATTAATCATCCCCGCTGCTTTAGTATTATTAAATGAATGTATAGTTGGATATGTTAATGATTCCCTTTTTTAGTATTATTCATGTCTGTTAGAGTGTTAGTTCATTCATGTATTATAGTTCATTCCTATTCAGTAATTTGTGAATACTAAATAATATTCATTTCAATTTTTTTCAACTTTTTCTTATTACAGCAATTATGTATCAATCACAATCTCCTATTAGCATCACTGGTGATTTGTTGTACGCGCATAGTAATCTACGCTTATTATCGAGGAGAAACGAAATCTACAGTCAAGGAAGGAGTAGAATATGGGATATAGGAGGAGATGCATTGGCAAATCCTTTTGATGGAGTTGACATATGCTTACAGTTGCCATCTTGTCTTTAGATGAGACAAAAATTGAATATGTCTTCGTCTCCAATAATATGGAGGAAGAGGAAGAAAATGAGTGATGAACATCATTTTATTTGAAATAATTATGAATAGCTTATGTCTAAATACTTCATGTTATATTGCATTAATTATGGACTTGTACTTCAATTGATTATTTATGCTTCATGTTTTATTGTTTTGAGAATTTATAATTATATTTGTGATATATGCATATATATTTATTAAATATAATACAACGTATCTCGTCGTACCCGTATCCTTGATTTTAAAATTTTGTCGTACCGCTGTATCGGATACGTATCGTACCGGGTACCCGTACCGGGGGTTTCTAGGAAGACACCTTGCACTTAAATAGAGCACCTATCCTTGTGGTCGAAGTAGATCCTAACGGCTAACACAAGGCCAATAGAACTTGCACACCCCGAACCCGAACCCCGTTAGAACATGGGAGTCAAGTTAGATGTGGATAACTTTGAGGGGTGATTAGAGTCTGAGGATTGCTTAAAATGGAGTGATAGCATGGATCGTTTCCTAGTTTGGAAGCAATTGCCCCCAACCCAGGCAAGTTGAGTACACGGTCCTTAGAGTTAAGGGTTCCGCTTTGGTTTGGTGGGGCAGCTAGAGCGGTCTAGATTCAACTTATGATTATCCCGGGTCACCACTTGGGATGAGTTTAAAATTCAAATGCGAAAGCGATATGTCCCATCAGAATATTTGTTAACCCTCTACCTTTGGTTCCACAACCGACGACAAGAAAAATTAAAGGTGGATGAGTAAAACATGAACGAATTCCTAGTCCTTCAGTCTCGCCTCGACCTCCAAGAGGATGATGATATGATCGTGTCCCGTTATCTAAACGGGTTACGCTATCTACTAGAGATCAGTTAGAGCTATTTGATTATAAGGACTTAAGTGAGATATTGAGTCGTGTACGGAGAGTCAAGTCCTCACAGAAGCGGACATCCAGAGTCAGATCTACTGATAGATCCGCATCGAGCGTCACCACTACCACCACTGCTAGGATCTCGGATTCTCCTCACCCTCATATCACTACTGGAACTCCGACCCCATCCATTATCCCCTTCAAGGGTAAGGAGACTATTGGGGTTAAGCCCAACACTGCAGTATTCTGATGTTTCAAGTGTATGGAGTCGGGAAACAAATCATCTGAGTGCCCGCGACGCCACTTCGTCCCTATTATTGATTTCACTGATGGATTAGATCCTAAGTATAGAGTTCACATCAATGAATCTCACCATGAGTCTGAGCACGAGTCTGGGGATTGATGCTAAAGATCACGGCAGTGAACCGGTCGCACAAGTAATATAAAATGGGCGAGTTTTCCCAAGTATCGATCTCTCAAGGAACACAGTAAGGTGAAGTTAATTTCGAGTAGGACTTGAGATTGAAGTCCTCAAGGTCGGCGGTAACGATGGGGGTTTTGATTGTTGCGATAAAAAGAAAGTAAAAATGTAACAACTACTCCTATGCAACGCCGCTATGTGATGCTTCGCCAGGCGGGATGGACGACAAGTCAGGCCGCTATGCACCGAATCACTAGGCGGATGAGCGAGAAGGCTTGCGGATGAGGTGGTTAGAACGGCGGAATGAGGGTCGAAAGCACCTCTTCGCTACGCACGCCACTAGCAATTGCTAGTGCGGCAAGGGTGGATGGTGGTGGATGGAATATGGCGCACCTCAAGCAAATATACGAAATTACAAATCACAAAGACATGATTTAATAAAAGCGTTTTACAAATAATCACACATCATCTATAAATAATGTTTACAACACAAACAACAATAAAGGAAGAGCAAGGCAAGAGATCGACCGAATCCGAAGTCTTGCTGAGGATTTACGGTTGGAATCGTCGGGTTGTCAATTCGCATCCAAGCTCGGTACTCAACTGCGTCCGGGGTAGAGAAGGGCTGTCACCACCTTCCAATGGCCCGTCTTCTTCGTGTCACGATAGCGGACGAAAGTTGCAAGCTTCCCATTGCTTAAATTGCTCGTATACTGGATTTCTAACCGCTAGATTGCTCGTACGCTAGAAAGGAACAAAAGACATCAACCTAAAAGTAGGAAGCAAGAAGCCACATTGTTAACCCCAAAGTCCGCAACACGTACAAGGTTCCAAGGTTGCATGCTCCATCAGCGGCGGACTCAGTTTGGCAATCCCCCCAGATCGTCAAGCATCGGCATGTTCAAGATCCAGCTCTTCAGCGGCGGACTCGGTTCTGCAGTCCGCCCAGCTCGTCCTCAGGAGATCAGCTCTGGATCGCCCTGCTCTTCAGGAGGACTCAAGGCTCAGTCCGCCCAGGCCGCGGCCCTCCGGCAGGATCGCGCCATGCAGCAACAGACGGAAGCTCCAGCCCGCGAGCCCAGTCCGCCCCTGTTGCGCGGACTGGCGTGTCTTTTCTTTTTGCTTCCCGTCACCGCTGCCCGGTTCTCTTGTACCCCGGGCAGCCGGTTATTTTAGCCCTGCCCGTTTGGGTAGCCCCCCGAACCTATAAATAGGGGGAGGTTGAACGCCCAAAGGACGCTGACTCGAGCCCTTGAGCATACCTGTTAAAGGCTGCGGACTCGAATCTCAGGCTTTGCGGTCTCCAGCTTGCTCAGCTTCTTGCATTTTTCCTTTCAACCTGTAACCAACTCATTTGCAATCAAAGGAAAGTCTGTCGCAAGAGAGGCATTCAGGCCGCAACGGGCGAAGTCTGGAGTTGTCGTGGTTCACGGCTCTGCTCTTTCTCATCCTCTTAGTAGATAGCTGCTTGTAGTCGCTTCTTTTCCTTTCCTTTCCCCTGTGTTCGAACCATTAGCTGGTGGTGCTCGCCACTCCGTTTTCGCGCATCAACACACATGATTACCAACAGTTGGATTGCTCATACGCATAAATATAAGATAAGACACTAACACCATTTGACATGGAACCCAGTAAGGAAGTAAAAGGAAGACATTGTTTAGATCCAAAGCGACCAAAGACGTCGCTCTTGGCCTCTAATTGCAGTTAACAATCAACACTTCGAATACGGTAAAATATCATAATATAATTTTGTGATGGGAATGGGGGCGGGACTGGGATAAGATTAAACAATGGGCTAGGTGTGTTTGACCGGCTGAATGAGGTTGTGATAGAGTTGAACATGTTTCTAGTTACCTTTGGACAGACCGGTAGAATCGGGTCGGGATCACGATCCTAAAGATCCTAAGATCCTGATCGTGATCCCAGTCATAGATGTACTCATTTAGATCACAGGTAAGATCCGGATCGATTTACAAAATCTGAATCGTAGGATCGTAAGATCCTACGATCTGGATCGTAATCCAGATAACCATGCTTAGGCGTCTAGCTAAGAAGAATCCGACAAAATGGGATCTAGTACCTCCACGAGCAAATTTCACCTGCAATAATTCGAAATGTCGCTCCCTTAATATATCTTCTTTCGAGATTTTCTACGCGTAGCTTCGCCCAACAGACCACTATCATCTCATGTTCCATGAACGTATGATATTCGAAGCGCAAGCTCATATTAATTATATAAAGGAATTGCATAAAATTACTGTTAATATTTTGCAAACAACATTTGAACATTACAAACTCACGGTCGGTCGTTATCGTCATGAAATGTACTTTTCAAATGGAGGTCAGGTGATAGCTTATTGCAGGAGGTTTGGTCCAGTTCATGTTCAGAAGAGAATTGGGCCACCAGTAAAGCCACGCGTCAAGGCCCCAGATATACCACCCGATCTAGCACCAGAGAAACATCAGTTCTCTCTGTTGCCATTAGTTACAAATTCTCGCCGGGGTCGAGCTCTCTCAACTCCAAGGGAATTGATGCACCCTCCGTCGCATTTAAATATGCATGAAGTTATCAAGCGTCAGCAACATTAATTTTTATGCACCTGTTTTTTATTTGAAATTGTTTGGCTCATCGGTTTGACCGCCCGATGAGACCTTGAATAAATAGGTCCGGTAATTTTGGTAGTTAGGACGATAAAGACAAGCTTAAAATATTTAGAGGCGCATAAAACTAAGAATACCCAAGTCTTGCAAAAGAAATAAATGGAAACATTTTTTATTTGGAAAAGTGTGATGCCACTTAAAGGCTGTCGTGTTAAGAATTTAAAAGTGAGCTGCCAATATTTTGGAAAGCTGTTGCGTGTGAAGGTCTTGGGAAAAAAGATGATTTGGAAAGGCTGTCGTATGGAAGGTTTAGAAACTTATTAAAGGCCCTTTATTAAAATTGTCGGAAAGGAAGAAAAAGACAGGCACGAAAGAATCCAGAGAACGGCTTGTTTCATTCCTTGGGTTGCAATCTGACCGCCCCATTGCCTTCTCCCATCGTCGTGTTTGCCTACATCAGTGATAGTGTGCATCCCTCCGTTCAACTTCGCCGCCGTCGCATCGTGTCGACGCCAACGCCGACAAAATCTAGCTGCGCCCCGTATGCTCACATCTTCCTATCACGGTATTTCTCCTTGCGACAGAAGCACTGTTGCCGCCTCCGCTTTTGAAGGCCTGCTGTCGCACGCAGATCGCAGTCACCGCAGCTGCTCCGATCTAGCACCTCAGAAGGATTCTGGCGCTCATTCCCCCTGCTAGGTCGTTGTCGACCTTACTGTTGATTCTGGGACCTTTCCCGACTGACGTCGACTTCGACCCCATTCTTCCGTCAATCGGACGTGGCCCTGCATTGTGAAACTCCCGATTGGCGTCAACATTGCCTCAATCCCTTTGCCAATCATTTGTTGGTTCTCCGTCGCACTGACTGGTTTCGACTTGATTCAGGCCCTTGGGTAACCTCGTCCCCACATTGCTACTTATTTTGTCTTAGTTTTATGCGTCTCAATTAATTAATCATAAGCTTGCCTTGAACATTCACATAACTTTTATTATCTCTTATCCATAAATTGTTGTGTACTTACGTATGAATTTGCTTGTGGATGTACAAATCTATCCACGAATCGAATTGTTAAACGCTCAAGGGAATTTCTTTCAAATATCGATTAACGGATCTGTGGGAGTTTATCGTTGAGAGTAGTGCTACGCACTGTAAAAAAATTCATTTTGGCCTATATTAAATTAAAGAGATCGTTCAAAATTCTCTTATTTTCAAATAAACCTAACTCTAAGTTACCCCCAGTGCCACCCCCATACTCCTACCCCTCCCCCATCCGTCCAATAAAAACCCAACCCAAATTTTCCCAATGCCGCCGACCGTGAGACCCCCCCCCCCCCCCGACAACCACCATTTCTCATGTTTTACTGCTGTCAATCAACCAATTCCCCCCCCCCCCACACACACACACCCAAACCACCATCA
Source organism: Platanthera guangdongensis (assembly GCA_039583875.1). NCBI lineage: Eukaryota > Viridiplantae > Streptophyta > Magnoliopsida > Asparagales > Orchidaceae > Platanthera > Platanthera guangdongensis. The sequence goes on along the minus strand of CM077161.1, from coordinate 47,565,747 downwards.
CTAGCCCGGAACCTTTTCCCAATGTTTTGCATTAACAACAATCTTGGGCGTCCACAATCAACCATTATCTACCACAACCTGCAAATGCAAGTTGGGAACCTGCAAATGCATGTTGTATTTGGAGTTCTACTTTCAATTGTTTTGTATTCTTTACCTCTTATTTGTAGTGGATGTTTCTTATTATATGTTGATAGTATCGGTCAACGTGTGATTTATATGGCCTATTCCGCGCGCGCTTGAAAATAATTGCGCCACTATCGTTTGATGAATGAAACTTGCTTTTTCCTAATTGTTGTTTTCGAACCCTTGTGCCATTGTTAATTTTTATATAATGAATTACAGTTGTAGTTTTTAAGCGGACCATTTTTTGTGTCGGCATCACACCTTATTGGATGTGGGATTGCATTTAGCATGTTCGCCAGAAGTTGACCTACCACTGCATCAGTGACTAACCGACATATATGTTTATCAACACTTTTTCTAGTAGAAACCATCCTCAAAACACATTGTATTTTTGAAATATTGACCAAACAACTATGGGACAAGGAACCAGGTAGTAAACTAGGAAGCATGCGCAAGCCTCGAGGGCAGCCAACTAGACAACAAATGTGGGACTGATGGCAGGCCAGGTGGGTGATCAGGAGGTGAGCACAGAGAAGGGGTATTAAAAATGAAAAGAATAACGACTTGGCTATCTCTATTTAAAGTGTGTGCAAGTAGTGTTCTGCATAAATAAGTGTTCAGCATATTGGTTGAGAAAGAGTAGTGTTTTGCTGTCCAAGAGTTTGCCTATCACATTTATAGTAGAAAAGTATTATAATGGATGCTGGAAATGAGGAATATTGAAAAAAAATCAATTACATTTAAGAAAAAAAAGCATACAATGTCAGACTGAAACCATCAGCAGTGACAGCAAGAATTCTGTTATGGGCAACATGCCAAAACAATTGTCCTGTTTTATTTAATATTCATATATTTATACATTTTGTCTTTTAGTGTCGGGCTATTTACAATAACGCCCATGTATCCTCTATTTAAGGGACCCAAGAGGTCTTGTATGAGCATGAATGAAAAGTCTAATTTTCTTGTCATCTTATTTGAGATATTGGTAAGTCTCCTCTAACGAGCAAACCTCGCATAGGCAGTCGCGGTTCCGACTCCACGTTATTCTCGACCATCACCATCTTCTCCGACTCTGACCACTACTCTAGCGAGTTACCGCTGTTGCGGAACTAGGCCCGCAACAACTTGGTATCAGAGCTTCTCGGTCATCTTCCCCATTTCTCATCTTGATCAACCCCCTCCAAACAATTTGCTACTGTTTTCTTTGACCGCAGGCGACCTGCGCATCCCCACCAAAACAATCCACCCTCCAACAGCCGCACGGAGCCCGTCTACCCCACCATCTCCAATAGCCACTCGCAGCCCAACTTCATTCATTTCATACCCCGATCGAATCTTCCAGCGACACCGACGCAGCCCCTCGACGCCAGAAAACCGTGAACTTTGTTCCTTCCCGCGTCGGCTTCCCTTCTAGAGCCACCCCCTCGTCGAGCCACTGATATCGAAGAGCGCAACATCTCGCGTTGTCCGCAACATCGATGATAGGTGGTCGACACCGCTTCTTCCGCGACCAGTCGAAGCCCAAGTCAGTGTCGTCTCCTCCCTCGGCGCACATATCCTCTGTCATCATCTGTTCCCTTCTAGCTGTCGCGCTGCCTGCCGCTCCACACACCTACCCCCCCCCCCCCCCCCTCATGGTTATCGAGCAGTCTGCCTGCTTTTTAACTGCCTCGAGCCCCTCCCCACAACAGATTTATGTTTTATTAAAACCTTACACAACAGCCCATGCCATTTTTCAATTATTCACCGTCCTCGTGTGCCACCTGATCCCATCTTTTCATCCTTTCACCATCTAATCTGTGGGCCCAACATCCTGTTTTATTTTATTTTTCTTTACCCGTTGCCAGCCACTTTCATTACTCCGCATAGCTTTATTTCTATTTCACACCACTTCTCCTTATTTTTATTTTATACTCCTACATATGGCTGCCTACTCACAGCAAGCCCGGCTCAGCATCTTATTGTTCCTGTCTCACGCCACTATTTTGGATTTCTTTTATTCTGGTGCCTCCAAGACAAGGGGGAGCAAAAGCTTGGAGCATATGTATTTGTGTCACCATTGGGCGATGACGCGGCTCTCGCGACAACTCTCAAAAACCTCTTCAGAAGAATACAGTCGTCCAGTCACCCGGTCCTTCTCGTGTTCTATCTCGAAGCACACTATGGGTGGCACACAAGATTTCATGGTTGCACTTCAAGCATTCATGGCGTTCATAGAGGCCCGCCTTTGGGAATCCGAAACATGTCATCAGGATGACCTGGCCTCCAATACAATCAAGCTCAATGAGCTGACTGTCGTCATTCCCATTGTTACTACCATACCTACGGATCACGCCAACGGCAGCCAGGAGCCCCCGCCGCCACTAATCCGCCTCGATCCACCAGCCGTCATCCGCCTAGAAGTGGCTATGCCACTGCGCTACAACAGGTTGTACTTCCCCACCTACGACGACAAAACTGATCCATTGGCATGGCTCACCAGGTGCGAGCAACTCTTCAGCCACCAACAAAACTCCGACCGTTGATCGACTTCCTCAAGCCCCTTTCCACCTACTTGACTCAGCTCTGCTTTGGGGCACTCGTTTCCTCACCGACCGACTAGGCCTGACAAAGGACAACTTCAAGTGGTATTGCAACCCGTGTTTCGGTCCACCCATCCTCAACAACCCCCTCAGTGCTCTTACAACACGCCGTCAAATGGACACAATGGATGATTACTTTGAACAGTTTCAGCTCCTGACACACATCACACTTCCTCCAGACTTGGATGTCGAATTCGAGACTCCTCCAGACTTGGTGAATGTTATGAGTCTAGACAGGCTATGTGAACGCCTCCACCAATTGGCACGGGAGGCCTACTTGCCCGCCGACATCGACACTCAACAAGGACGTATCGAGGGTCCTCCCGCCCCGCCGATCCGCCGCTTATCACACACAAATATGTTGGACCGCCACGCTCAAGATTTATGTTTTAATTGCGACGAGCAGTACATTTGCGGACACAGGTGCAAAATACTTTTCTACCTGCACGTCGGAGACTCGGACGAGGAGGGCATCAGATGACGCTCGCCCTTGCCTGATCTCCCTCGAGCCTGGGGACAAGCTCGTTTTGGAAGGCGGGAGTGATGTTATTGGCAACGTGCCCAATCAATTGTCGTATTTTATTTATTATTCCTATATCTGTGCATTTTGTCTCTTAATGTCGGGCTATTTATAGTAATGCGCATGTATCCTCTATTTAAGGGGCCCAAGGGGTCTTGTATGAGCATGAATAAAAAGCCTAGTTTTCTTGTCCTATTATTGTGACATGTTGGTAGCTCTCTCCTCTAACGAGCAAGCCCTAAATAGGCAACCGCGGTTCCAACTCCACGGTATCCTCCACCATCGCCATCTTCTCTGACTCTGGCCACTACTCCGGCAAGTTAACGTTGTTATGGAAGTAGGCCCGTAAGAAATTTCTACAAATAAGACTAAACATATCAAACCAAAAAAACATAAGGGCTTCACTTCAATTAAAATTTATGTAACTGCATGATAGGAAAAGGAGACAGTAAAAATTGATATGATATTTGATTGGAAACAAAGGGCAGCTTTTCCACCTATTTCAACAAAATGTTCTTCAAAATTGAAAGAAAAATAAAGACTATGGACAACAAAGTATCTGTTATAGCCTAGTGTAGCTAAAAGAAGAAAAACATAGAGCATTTTAGATAAGTTTCTGACAGCATAAGCAAAAAAATGTTAGCTACATCAAATGAAGTGCAGATCAACAGCATCATTAAATCATAACAAACTTCACTCACAGGAGGCCTACTGTTCTATAATCTATGGCTATTAAGTAGAAACATTGAGTGCATGCAAAGATAAAGAACAAAAGAAGTAAGAATCTTGGACCCATTTCTCGCTTAATAATCTCATCTAATAAATTTTCCTCCGTGCAACATTTACTGTAAACCTACTTTGAGATTAAAGTTCAGGTTCAGGCCAAATTGTTTTTTGTTGCAGTGGGCTATTCAATAAAAGTAAATCCACCAATGTCGCAAATTTTACCTGATGCTCATTGCTCCTCACACAAGATAAAATAATGTAATCCTTTTCTCTACCTTGGAATGAGTCCACACTTGCAACCTGTTCCAGCATACAACAACATTACAGTAAATCCATCTAAAAAATAGTACTAAATGAGATGTGCTGCATTCAAATGTCGTATGCAGTTTACAGGGAAAACACTGGCTAACCTCAATTTCCTTGTAGAGTTGTTGTCTAAGAGAACCATTTCTTGACATATAATTCACAATATATGCTCTCTGACCTTCATATGGTGTTATAACTCCAATCTACAGTTTTTTGCATTAATGAAGGTAAAATGAGCTCAAAAATACAATTTCCAATCAAGAAATAGCAGTAAAAAATATACCTGACTAGGGACAACACCACTTCTTAAAAATGTAGTAACAATTTTCTCCACATTTGCAGCTTCTGTTCTATTTAGATAAGACGTCCCACTAGCACTTATCTCCTCTTGTCCCATCTAGTAAAACAAATTTCCACTAAGTTGATTGGGTAAAAAAAAGAAAAAATAAGTTTCAGTAGTCAAAACTGAGAGGTTAGAATGATACCTGGACATAAAAAAACATGGGACGGTTGGGGACAGGCCAAGGGAAGTCAATGCCAGTTGATTGTCTTTCATTTATTGTTACTCCATTTTGAAGGGTACCCTCGTAAAAGCTATTAGAGGGGAACTCTGATAAGGATGGATGCATGCGGTACTGGACCTGCATTTTCAAATAAAATGCAAGTCGGTATGAATCCTAGTAAAATTACTTGAAATTAATACCTACACCTTTTATTCATGCAACTTGTTTGAGAAAAATTTTAAAAGCCATAGTTTAAAACATTTATAAGGGCACATATCAACCAATAAATCAAACAGTAATATTGTTAAAGTAAAATAGACGGATGGTGACAATGTCAAATTGTTCAAAGAGGAACTCTTCAAAGTTCAGGGAAAATTTACTACTAAAAAAACTTAATTTATTTGAAGTCAATTTCTACAAACTAAATTGCATAGATAAGGAAGTTGAGGTACAATTTAGAGCCTAAACGTCATTTACCTGCTTGAGATGACACATGCGTTGATAAGATATCGATGCAACATTGAGTATTTGTCCAAGTCGACAAAGCTTTATTTTAAAGGCAGATCTCCAAAGAAGAAGATGACACATGCGTTGATAAGATATTGATGCAACATTGAGTATTTGTCCAAGTCGACAGAGCTTTATTTTAAAGGTAGATCTCGATGATACATACATCAAAGTTCCATCAAATATTGAGCTGAATTTTTTTTTTGTTGCAAGTTTGGAGAAAAATTGCAAAATCATTAACCAAGGGTCTCTCCTTTATATATAAGAATGACTAAATACAGGGAAAAAAAACAAAAATATAAAACTGGAAAATCTAACACTCCTCGAGTTGGATTGTACCTCAACTAGGTGTGGTACCTTCTTTACTCCCAACAAAAATAGCCAAAATATTGCCAGCCTGTGAAGATTCCATTTATGGATTGTTTCCTAAAGTATTTGCTAGCCGATTGAAGAATTCAAGTCAGAATGTTTCCAATCTGAAGATTTTGCATTAATAAAGGTAAAATGAGCTCAAAAATACAATTTAGAAATGGAATCTTCACAGGCTGGTAATGGTAATGGATTTTAGAAACAGGATAAGTCTGAGGTAGGCAACCTTTACTTATTATATCAAAAGTTGTTACATGTATCAAAAGTTTTCAACGGTTGGTAGGGAGGCTCATCTGTCTATCTCATACTTGCCCAGATATCTCTAATGTTGTTGGAGTCATTAATCAATGCATGCATTCACCCAAGTCTCACCAATTAGATGATACTCACCGGATTAATTGATATCTCAAAAACCCACGTAGGTGTGGTATCTTCTTTATTCCCAACAAAGAATTAACCAATGAAGTTTTCACAGACTGACTGGGTTGGATCTATTGATGATCGTAGATCCACTTCTGGATATTGTACCTTGGTTGGTGGAAATCTGGTTGTTTGGAGAAGTAAAAAAAACGGATTGTTGTCAGGTCTAGTACCGAAATTGAATTCAGAGCTATGACCCATGAAATATGTGAAGGAATGTGGATTTTTTTCATTCATGTCAGAACTTGGTATTCAAAGCAAGGGTCTCATCCGGCTTTATTGTGATAATAAGGCGGCCATTAGCATCGCACACAATACCGTTCAACATGATAACACTAAATATGTGGGAGTCAACAAACATTATATCAAGAAGAATAAAGTGAGGGGAGTTTTGAAAACACCATTTGTCACCTCCGATCAACAGCAGGCTGATGCTCTTACTAAGTGGTTGAGTCATAGAGTTTTTGGAAACATATTGTCCAAGTTGGGCTTGATAGACATCACAAGCCCAACTTGAGGAGTGTTAGATTTTCAAGTTTTATATTTTGGTTTTATTTTCTTGTATTTAGTCACTCTTATATATAAAGAAGAGACTCTTGGTTAATGAATGCAATTTTTCTCCCAACTTACAACAAAAACAAAAGTTATTCAGCTCAATATTTGACTCTACTAGTTACAACTCATTTATAACCCGAACTTATTTTCATAAAAAATCTACAACCATTGTGTCATGGGCCTATTCGAAGGTTACCAGAGGAGTAACAGGAGGTGGAGATGACGGTGGCGGAGATACTATGGAGCTTGATCACGGCTGCCTAAGCGGGGCGTGCTCAAGAGAGAGAGAGAGAGAGCTTCCAAGATCACTTTTAGGGTTTGAGAAAATAGACTTTCTTCATTGATAGCTTGATACAAGACTCTAAGGGTCGATATATAGAACCACCAATAGCAAGACCGTAATTATAACAAAATACATAAACTACTAAAAGACCAATAATACTCTAACTACGACTCGAACAACACATTCAACTCGATATAATAACTTGACTCAATAATAATAATAAAATTAGATAACTGATGTATAAGATTCATAACATTACATTCATCCTCAAAATCAAGCTTGTCTTCATGCTCGAACTTCACGTGCATGACCGAGTCATATGGCATCTTGATCTCTCGCTAGAATAGCGCCCGGTACTGTGTCGTGTCGGCGGTGGCTTGGACGAGGAACGACAATGCCGTCAGAACAATGGGCAGCGGATGGAATGTGACCAATGGGGCTATCAGAGAGGCAGTGAACAGTAGTACCAAGGAGGTTGGAGGAACGACAGTCGGCAGTAGGAACGGATATGTCGGGGCCAGCAGAGTAGGGGTCGGCGGAGCAAGGGCCGGCAGAATAAGCAGAAACGGTGGAAAGACGACCACCGTGGAGAGAAAGGGAGGTTCTGCGATTGGTGGAGGAAGCGATGACTGCGCCTTGGCGGCCTGGAGATGTTCATTATAGAGTTCCTCAAAAGGTATTAGACGCTCAATGATGGATGCGTCAAGAGTGTTGAAGCTAATGTGGGCATCTATATTGCAAGTATAAGGAATTAAGAATTAATAAAGTCAAGTATAAATTAATTAATTAGTTCTCTTTGAGGAATTAATAATGCAGCATGTCGAGATGTCGTTGTTGTGGTGGGCTTGAGGCAAGGAGACGATTCAAGGGAACAGAGCGGCTGGAGGCTCGAGGAAACATGGTTAGGCGGTGACGCAGACTTGGGATGCGTCAATGGGATGAGGCTGTGATGAAAGACTGCAAGCGAGCACTCGTTGGTTGCATGCATAATGGAGCAGACGATGGGAGGTTGTTGATGCGATCACAGAGTCAATGATGGGAGGTTGTAGATGACGAGGAAACGACAGAGGAGCTCGAATAGGGAGACAATGTTGGTTAGGTGGAACTGTGGAAACAACGAGCGATGTTGCTTACCTGGATGTGTTCCTCGACGGCGATAGGATCGTGGAGGTGTTGGAGATGGCAGATTCAAGGACCGGACGCGTCGGCCGTGATGGAAGGCGTCGGCGTGCTGTTGGAGTCGATGCAAAGGATTGATGTGCACATCTGCTGAGTTTGTTGGATGAATGAAATGGAATCGACTTTAGGACGGAAGATGGGGATCAAAATCGTCGAGCGGTAGGGATAAAATCGTAGAGCAGAAGAAGACTGAGAGTTTTGATATCAATTAGTTATGGGCTTACTTGGAGGTTGTCGAAGGAGTGGCCGGAGGTGGAGATGACGGTGACGGAGATACTATGAAGCTTTCACCGCAGCTGCCTCTGTGGGGCGTGCTCAAGAGAGAGAGCTTCCAAGATCTTTTTTACGGTTTGAGAAAATATATTTTCTTCATTGATAGCTTTATGCACCAATATATAGAACCCTCAATGACATGACCGTAATTATAACAAAAATAAATAAAATATTAAAAAACCGATAATACTCCAACTACGACTCGACTAATACATTTGACTCGATAAAATAAATTGACACAATAATAATAATAAAACTAGATAACTACATATAAGATCCATAACACATTGGTGCACATAGATCTGCACAGTCAATCTATTGACAGAACATTATTACTTAAATCTATTGAAATTACATGTTAAGTACTCAAACCTTACTAGAAATCCAGTACCATTTTCATCCATTGATCAACCATGCATTTACTTAACAAAGCTAAGAGAATCACATACTAAGAATATGTCAACTACGAAAAGCATATGTCAAAACATTACAATTTAAACAGCATGTAAGCACATTCATAACCAGTATAAAAATACAAGAACTTAATTCTTACCTATGATGCAAAATGAGTCTAATTGAAAATTATTTAGTAACTCCACTCTAATACACAACTATTCCATCATTAAAAGGCATTCTGATGCATGAGACTCCAGCTATGCAAAGTTTCAAGAAGTTAACATATGTTACATCATACAAATCTTTAAAAAATTAAACATAGAAATATGTGATTCACGACACCTTAATAACCCATATTTAACAAAATTCAAACATTTCTTGTATTTAGTTTCATGTATTATATATTCTACCGAAAATGTTTACGTCTCCCTTTTCAACATAAATATGTAGACCATCTGGTTCTATAACTTCACAAATATGACTTAACTACAAAGCTAAAATAAAATTAAAAATCACATATTGTGTAGCATATGTAGTAATTCACTTCAACGTATTCTTACAAAAAAATGTTACTGTTGCTAGGTAATTATTAAAAGGTATTTAATGATGTTGTGCTACTTGCCTTCCGGCGGGCTGTTCTACATCCATGAACAGTGCCGACTGAAATTAGTTTAGTATTGCATCCTATTGTTGTTGGATTCCGTTTTACAATGGATGAATAGGTGATGAGTGTTAGGTTAGTTGCCCTGTTTGGCTCCGGTGAACAGTAACGAAGTTAGATTAATTTAGAGTTAGTGCTTAGTGATTTCGTGAAGCCTCTCTGTTCGAGTAATTAGAGATTTTGTGGATCCACCGTGAGTGATAGAGATTTTGTGGAGCCTCTATTGTGAGAGCGAGTGAATTTTAGGTTTGTTTAGTTTGTGGCTTTCTTACCTTGTTGAGTGATTCCGTGAAACCACCTCGTGTGAGGGAGTGACTTAATTCCTTGGTGCCCGTGTGCGATAGCAGCCGACCTCGGAGCGGAGATTGAAGGTGACGAGGAGTTTCTCGCGTGATCTCCATCGACTTCGAATACCGGAAAGACGCCACTTTCCGTGGGTAATTGTTTCTATCTTTTCCTTTGTGTGTGCCTCTATAATTTCTCGTAGGATAATAGACTCACTGTTGGGTTTTCGCCCGAATTTTGCCAGCAAACGCTACGTCGAAAACTCCAAACGGAAACGTATTTGGAGTTCACGATTTCCGTTTTGCTACGACAAGGGGAACGAAATGAAAATTGCAAACTTCCGTCCCCGGATTTAAAATCGAACCATTATTTACGAAAAATCATTGTGAAATGAAGAAGTAATTTTGTGTTTTTCATAAAAATTCCAAGTTGCGAAATTTTTTAAATGTTGTGCCCTCTCTAAAATTTGCAAAATTAATTTAATCATCGCATGTATTTAGGGTCTCTTAGAAAAAACCGACAGACACGTAAACCCTACGTGTTCGTCCTGCATCAATTTGGCATACACCTAATTTCCGGAGTATCTTGACCACTCATCAAACCAAAAAGCTATATAGCATATTTTCTTTATCCTCTATACCATGGCTGTTGCATAAATCATCAGAAGATACAACCTCATTTAATCACGCTCAAGTACATATCAAGCTTACTAAAACATGTTATAATTGGTTTTTTTATCATTCTTTAAATGAATAAGTACATTGGCATATCACTCTGTTTTCTACATCCTTTCAGAATCTTTGGTAATCTTCTTAACAAATAACAACATTTTAATCCAAACTAATTCTAGTAATAACTAAATAAACATACCATGCATTAAAAACCATTATTTGAGTTCCATTCAAATTTCCAAAGAAATGAATTCTCTTTGATTATTTTGTTTAGTTTACCCGGAATTCGGTAACCACATCCTCCAAGACATAATCAACCTGAGAAATTGCATGGGGGAACTCGTCTGATGCAATTGCGGTCACCTCTCTAGCCACAACTTGCAGAAGGCGTCCTCGAGCCAATGATTCAAAAACAACACAACACACCAACTTGATCGCTGATCGTTGGCAGTTCTCCAACATTCAAATACCCTATACAGAGTCTGCGAGCTCAGGGGAAGCAGATTCTGACTTTCAAAACTCCCAAGTATTCGCATACCCCTAGATAGTGTTCTCTAGCCCTGTTTGTAGTGCTTGCTTGCTTTGTTTGGGGAGATTGCCGACTGCTTGGGGGCAGTCTCCAGTGGATCGCTGACTGCTTGGGAACCCTCCTTATGAATTCATTGACATTCCTCCAACATTCGCCGACATTCATTCGCATTTGCCGACCCTCCATGCATTGACACGATGTACTTCTGCTTGGGCAGGCCATCTTTTTGCAAGTTGCCTGCAGGCAGGACTCCAACCCCTATAAATAGGGCATGAATAGTAACCAGTAAAGAGGAACTGGATGGCTCATGACATCTTCGAGTACTCACAACTCCAGAACAACGTTGGCAAGCTCAGTGAAGTGGTGTTTGCAAGACCCGTGATGTAGTAATCGCTGATCCTCCGGAATAATATTTGGGAGCTCTATTTTAGAGTGTTTCATGAACTCTTTTTGGAGTATTGGTGAGCTCTGCTTGAGGTGGTTGCAAGCTCAGTGAAGTGGTGTTTGCAAGACCCGTGATGTAGTAATCGCTGATCCTCCGGAATAATATTTGGGAGCTCTATTTTGGAGTGTTTCATGAACTCTGTTTTGAGTATTGGTGAGTTCTGCTTGAGTTGTTTGCGAGCTCCGTTGAGAGTGATTTACGAGCTCTTTGTGAGAGTATTTACTAGCTCTTTGTGAGAGTATTTACTAGCTCTGTAGGATGGTGCTTGCTCCGTTGAGAGTGATTTAAGAGCTCTTTGTGAGAGTATTTACTAGCTCTTTGTGAGAGTATTTACTAGCTCTTTGTGAGAGTATTTACTAGCTCTGTAGGATGGTGCTTGCGAGTTCTTTTTGAGTGGTATCAGATAGATGACTTCAATTTGTATTCTGATGTAATCCAAATATTCAATTAATAAAATCACGGACAACTAAAGATTCGCGTTGTGCAACATTTGGCCTCGCTGTCCTCGGTACCCTTTTCTCGCCTTGTCATTCGTAACCTGAGGTACTCTTCCACCCACAGTAACTCCCCAACTCTCTTTTTTTACATGGGTGTAAAGTTGAGGAATTTTTTGCATCAACCCTTTTCACTTCTAAGTTATTGACTATGACATGTGACAGCTTTTTAGTAATAAAGCGCAATCTTGCTTTAGAGGTAATTTTATCTTTCCTTCACAATAATAAATCAGCGATTATTCTGCAATAAAGAGGATTTAAATGTTTTGAAGAACAAAAAAATGCTAACAGACCCTGTACCATATTTGCGGTAACAAATAAACACTAATAATTAAATAAACATACGATGCATTGAAAACAACTTTTGAGTTCCATTCAAATTTCCAAAGGAATGAATCTCTTTGATTATTTTGTTTCCACTTCTAACTTATTTACTAAGATGTGTGACTGCTATTTTGTAATAACAATCTTGCTTTACAGGTAATTTTATCTTTCCTCCACAATAATAAATAAATGATTTTTCTACGATAAAGATACTTTAGAAAAGAAGGGTTTAAGGTTGAGAAGGGAAATAACGGAGTATATGGAGCTTAAATTTAGCAGTACAAGAAGGATAGGTGACTTCGTTATTAAGTTTGGTAATCAAGAGATTTCCCGTAATGAGTGTTTTAAATATCTTGGATCGATAGTTCGAAAAGACGGAAATAATGATAAAGATGTGATACATAGAATCCAAGCGGGTTGGTTGAAGTGGATAGGCGCGTCAGGGGTCTTATGTGATTGTAAAGTACCACTAAAACTTAAACGCAAGTTTTACCGTACTGCAATTAGACCAGCGGTGCTCTATGGTTCTGAGTGTTGGGCAGTGAATTGCGTACATGAGCAAAAAATGGGAGTTGCGGAGATGAGAATGCTTAGGTGGATGTGTGGACACACGAGATTGGATAAAATCAGGAATGAAAGTATCAGGGATAAGACAGGAGTAGCACAAAATGCAGAGAAGATGCGAGAAGCTCGTCTAAATGATTTGGACACGTACAAAGGAGACCATTAGAGGCACCTGTTAGGCGTTGTGAGAGTCTAGTCATTAGGCATGTTAACCGAGTGCGTGGTAGACCAATAAAGATTTGGAATAAAACTGTAAAGAAAGACATAATGTACTGAGGCATTAGTGGATTATGACAAAAGATAGGGCACAATGGCGACAAAGGATCCATATAGCCGACCCCACTATAGTGAGATAAAGGCTTGAAAGTTGTTGTAAAGAGGATTTAAAGGTTTTGAAGAAAAAAATGCTAACAGACCACGTACAATATGTGATTAACTAACAAACCCTGCAGCATATCTGCCATACTTGTAATGCAAAATAGTTCATACCAATACAATAACCATGGAAAGAAAATGGTGCGGGTAGGGGTGGTGACCGGACACTCAACAATTCAAACCTTGGGTGTGGAGTAAGGAAAATAATCAAATCTACCTCTAGGATGATGAGGAGTGATCCGGTAATAAATTGCATGTACGACTAAAATCATAAATGTCATACAATTAGCACAAGTACTCAGGTACTTTAAAACAAGCATGCCAGGCTTTCCTTTGATTGGAGGGTTGTTCAACAATATGCGCAAACAAATACATATTACAGCCCACGAATAGTCAAAAAGATGAACACACTAATAAGAACAAATTCATAAAAATATAAGTACTCTGATATATACCTTAGGTTACAAAATCTAATTGCATGGTCATCAGAAAATTAAGTAAGAAATTAGTTCCTACCTGCAATCTAAACGGCTTGTGTCCAAGAAGCACAAGGCGCTCAAAAAGAGATTGTGCTAACCCAGCCCGAGCTGCTTTCTTACACATAATAACAGGACCGAGCTGGCAATGGTCTCCAACAAGAATAACCTGATTCAAAAAAATTAGTTTGCTTAAGAAAAATACTCATATCCCCAAGCAAACACAAATGTGCACATACAGAGAAACGCACACTAATGATAAAATTAAAAACAACAATATCTTCCCTATGCTACCTGCTTTACTCCAAGAACTAACGGTATTAGGCATTCTGGTTCAGTTGCTTGTGTAGATTCATCAATAAGGACCTAGATGAGAAAAGGAACGATCAGATGAAAATGTATTTCAAATAGAAACGAAATGCTGTATAATTTTTTGCATACAAGTAAAAATATCTTTGCTTAATCTACCTGTCGGAAGCGGAAGTTTGACAATCTGGGATCACCAGCCCCAACACAAGTGCAGCAAATAACATCAGCACTCTGAAGTATCTCTCTTTCTGTGGCTCGTTTCAATGCCTTAAACTTCTTTTCATCGCTACTTGACAATTCACCTGAACCAGATTATATCAGTTACTAATACACAGCGGAGATGGCATGCTTGGGCTGATGAACTTAGCTTAACAACAAACATATGATGTATCAAGGTTATATGGACAAAACTTTTGTGATGAAAATGGGCCTCAAAACATGTTCAAAAAAACAATGTTCGTTTCTCATGGAAAGAAGATTTTCTTATGCTGATTCAAACGAAACTGAGAAGAGGATTGATGCTAAGGAATGCATGTGGATAATAGGATTGATGCTAAGGAATGCATGTGGATAATAGGATTGATGCTGAGGAATACACGCAGAGAAGAGGGTTGATGCTGAGGAATACATGTTGAGAAAAGGATTGATGCTGAGGAATGTATGCATGAGACCAAACTAATCAAACAAGCCAATGCTGAGGATTGATGCAATGCCGCCTTCTGGAAATTTTGTCATGTCCTCAAGGTAAAGGTCTGAACACTGGGAGCGGAATGCATACTGATCAACAATGTGGCCTTTGATGGGGGGGGGGGGGGGGGGGAAGAACCGTGACAATGCACCATGACCTAATCGATCGATAGGCCCTCTCTAGTGAGAACATGTGGGTCGGTGAAGAGTTGTGGAGGGAAGTCCAGTAGTATGACCCCGGGAGCAAGTAGAGGGCAGGGTCTCTTCGACTAGATGGTCTCCAATGAACAGTGTCAGCAAAGATACGTGAAGCACCGGGTGGATGTGGCTGCAGGGTAAGAGTCGGAGGCGGTGAGTCGAGATTCCAACTAGTGCGATAATCACAAATAGCCCAAAGAACTTGGAAGCAAGCTTCGAGTGAGTCCATTGTATCACTGAAATTTGGCGGTGCATCATGAGCTGGACGAACACAGTGTTTGCACATCCAAGTGGTGATGGTTGGACAAAGCAACCATCTAGTTCCGCGCACATCGAATATGATGGTGCAACTAGAAAAGTATGGAGCCACGATCACGAAGTAAATCAAGTAGGGCACTAGGGCCGCCACCGGACATTCGCCCGGGAGATTGTGAGTGAGGGATGGTGGGGGCCTACCAAAGAGAGCCTCAAATGGAGTAGTGTATGTGTAGGGGTGGAAATAGGCCAGGCGGCCTATCAGGTATCAGGGGTATGCGGCCTGGTCTGCCATCGGCCTGGCCTGACCTGCCCTATTTTCTATTTACCATAAAAAATAGGCATAAAATTGGGCCTGTTTTTAAAACAGGCTCATGCCTCTATTATTAAAGTCTGGCCTGTAAGCCTGCAGGCCGGCCTATATTATTTTTAAATAATAACTAATATAAATTTATTATATAAACTTAAATATTAATCAAATATAAATTAATTATATATACCTAATTACTAATCGTATATTAAGAGAGACTTTTGAAAAAATAATTATTAAATAGATCTAAATAGGCCTACAGGCCAGGCCAGGCCTACCAGTTTTACAAAATAGGTCAGGCCTACATTTTGGCCTACATCAGGCTAATAGGCCAGGCTCAAGCCCAAAAATACTAATGTAGGTCGGGCCTGTTTTCCATAAAACCCGGCCTGGCCTATTTCCACCCCTATGTATGTGCTAGTGTGGAAGGTGTTGTAAGACTATTTGGCACAGGACAGCCAATCTGCCCAAGCCCGAGAGTGATCACACACAAAACAACTGAGGTATGTCTCAAAACAGTGATTCGTCCCACAGACTGCCTATCCGTCCAGGGATGGTAAGTTGTACTCATACAAAATTGGGTGTCCTGCATCTTGAACACCGATTGTCAAAAAGAACCCAAGAATAGTGAATCGTGATCACTCAAAATGTAGCAAGGGAACCCAAGCAAGCGGACCACATGATCAACGAAAATTGAGGCTATAACTGATGTGGCAAACAGATGCCTTAGGGGGAGGAAGTTGGTGTAATTGTATAGACAATCCATGGCCACTAATACACAAAAGCATGTTAAAGCAATGAAATTTGTGCCATTGTTGCTAGGGAGAGCGGTGGACTTTATCAAGAGTTCAGAAATGATGACGTTATAGTTATTTTAAGCATTTTCCTTTGTTATTTTTGTTCTCTTTGAACATTGGTTCTCTATTCGTAACAATATTTCTCGGGGTTTGCACTAATGTTTTTTATTACACAATATTACTTAGCCTTCATTTGGTTCGGCGGTGGCGGGTCGATCCGGCGGGTGTAAATGGAGTGCTCGAATCGGAGGGGAGGTCACTGCTTCAAATGGAGCTTTTTAGGGCATTTCTCAAGGCGGGCGAGTGGAAACGAAGCAAACGCCGCCGGAGATTCATTTGTTTACCCACCTTCCGGCGGCATTTTCCCAAAACGGAGCAGCGAAACGCCCAAAACAAATAGAGCCTTAATAGTTTTCTTAGGACGCAAATCTGATTCTGCACCACAAAATGTACCCAAACAAATAGTGTTGATAGTGCGGAGGAACAAACCATTCCAATCCAGAGTTCCAAATGGGCAACAACTCATTTAAACCTTATGGTTCGTCCTATTGGGAACCTACATATTACAGTCAAGCACCCCTGTGATCGGTAATGCTAGAAGAAGTAGATTTGGCTCTCTTGAAGCCAATGACAACTAATCAACATTGTTGATTATGCTACTGGAAAGGGCATGTAAAGAAAGATTGTGTACACTATAAAGTTAGCATCGAGAACAAGGAGCCAATGGCCATGGAATCCATACCACTGATTGTAACACCCTAAAACTATGGCACGAGCAACAATTATCTCATCATATTGAATATATAATTAAAATATCATATGATAATTTAAATATAAATTATCCCCTGTGATGGTAAAAGAATAAAGTTAGTGTTGACACATTTGCCGTAAACATTTTCAATGCGCTATTTTAATTGATTTGATGAATACGGATTTGAAGGTTAAATTTCGTGGCAATTCAATTTTGATGAATTAAAGATGGATTTAGAGGTGACTTTGGTATATATGTATAAGACCGAGACATATAAGTTAGTTGGTTCATTGATATAAGAAAATGAGTTGCAGTTGTGCTAATGGAGGCTAACTGGGTTCACTTATATGTCACGATATAGTTATCTTTATATGATTAGACAACCAGTTAAGAGAATTTTCTAAGTAGTGGAGCGATGGATCTTAAGCGGCAAAAAAATAAATGAAAGGCAGCACCTTACCTTTCTTTATTTCGTAAGCAGGTTTCCACTCTCGCCTAGGGCTCGTGGAAACCGGCCTCTTCTCCTCTCCTTCCCATTCAATCTCCCTCCCTTTCAACAGGAATGTGATAAATTCCTTCATTTCTCCTGTGTCATCACCTCCCCTTCACTAAATCTTTGATTTCGGGAGATGTTGTGCTCAGCTGAAGGGTATTTGAAGTATAAATCTGCAACAACACTGAAACTATCTCCCCACCTCACTGTAAGCCTCCTCTCTTCTCCCCTTTCATATTTATTTCAATATCTAGATAAAGGTTATGTGTGTGTGGCTGACTGTTAGTACTTTTGCAAATATGAACAAGTGGACTGTGGTTTTATGGGGTTATTCATGGAGCTTTTAAATAATTGGGTCATTTTCATCTAGAACTATATTTGGTTGGTATTGGGTTACCTTATTTCCATATTATGTAAAGAGAAATTGAAGTATAAGAGGGGGCCGATTTTTGGAACCTTTTATGTTGGCATGAAAACTTATTCTTCCTGCTTTTAGTCCCCTCTCTATCTTCTAGATTGCTGGAATAAATTGGTTCTAATCATAGCAATACTATTTTATATTGGGTTGTCGTAGGTTGGATTGTTTTAGATCCGCTCTCTGCTTTTGGGGTTAGTTGTTGGAATGTCATGCTATTGAGTATATCCCGCTGCTGTACAAATTGGAAATATTAAATTGGAGATTTCTAAAATTATCGGTTTTCCATGAAATTTGACATCATTGGGGCGAAAATAGGGAAAATGCAACATGGTTTATAGTTTTTAGAAATCGGCAGTTCTTTCCCTCCGCGACAAACTTTAAAAAAGGTCGATATCTTATAAGAAGTCAACCAAGAGTCAATTAAACTATGCAACCTAAATCCATATTAAAGAATGCTTACTTACAGATACTAAGAAGGATGACATCCCACGATAGGCGTGACAATGACTCAAGGAAAAATAAAGGGAAGGAAAAAAAGAAACTCACGATGAGAAATTAACTCTTTAATTATGTTTACTTTTGATTATTTTATGAATACTGTTTCAACTTTTTATGGTAAAGCTTACTTCATGCATGCAATTAGACGCGATTTATGAAATTGAATAAGCTCGGAATTTGTTATCACTAGCATACAATATTCGCTATATTTAAATGAGGAAAGTTCATAAGCGATTTCAATCTGACGGGATTAATATATAACTAATACTTTCATATACATATATATATGTGTTGGAATATGTTAGAATATCAGGTTTTATGTATTTGCGGTATTAGCTTGTGTTGTATTGCAAACCCATATATATATACTAGTGCCCGACACGGGGCTCCGCCCCTATCGCCATGAGCGACAATACCCGACCGGCGATGACGGGTTTCGCCCGCCCCATCAAGGCGGGTTTCGCACGCAACATATACATATGAGTACTCAAAATGACCGTAAAAAATTATACATAAATATTACAATTTTTATTTTGTAAAACAATATATGTTTTGACCTAAAAATATTAATTTTGACCTTAATAAAGTTAATTGATTTAATGTCATCACCTCGAA
This sequence comes from Platanthera guangdongensis, assembly GCA_039583875.1. NCBI lineage: Eukaryota > Viridiplantae > Streptophyta > Magnoliopsida > Asparagales > Orchidaceae > Platanthera > Platanthera guangdongensis. Next base: position 47,546,850 of record CM077161.1, on the reverse strand, counting down.
AATACCACTAATATGCCTACTGACAACCTTTCTTGAATAGACTGCTGACATGCCTAATGACAACCTACCATAGTAGGTGTAGGAGCACTACTAAAAAACTTTTTGAATTTAAATGGATTTTCATCATTACTTCTAATTTTTTGATAGTGTAATTACTTGAATGGACATTGTATTTTAATTTCTTTGAAATAGATTATAATATATCTCAAGTCATTAAAATATAAAAATGCGGGCATAATTGGTATTTTTGAATGTTTCACCAAAGACAACTTTTCTCTTATAATAGTGAAATATATATATATAGGAACCTCTAGTAATAATATTCTCATTTTTTTGTTTTCCTCAACGTGGTATCAGATCCGCCCTAGGGTTCCCACGTCGATACCGCGCGCGTCTTCTACCCCGCCCCGCTTCAACGCTCCGTTCGCTCGATCCCGCATAGTTCCCCTCTCCCGCTCAGTTCGCCGCTCGATCCCACCAGTCCGCCGCTCGATCCCTCTCAGCGGCCGCTCCAGCCCCTCCGACTTTCGCGCATACTCCTTCACCGCTCGCGTGCGTCTCCAGGGCTCTCCGCCTTCAAGTCGCGAGTCCTCCCCCGCACTCCTCTCTCTCTCTCTCTCTCTCTCTCTCTCTCTCTCTCGTGCTCTAGGGACGTTGGTTTCATGGAGTCTTGATCTCCTCAATGTCGTTGGTCCCTTCGTTTCTTCCCCTCTTCAACATCCATTGCGATTATTTGGTGCGTTCTTGATTTCTATTCAGGGTTTCCTTATGGCTGTAAGTGATTCCTCTACCATCATGTCTTCTAGCGAAATGGTCTCTCATACTCCGGCTTCTGTTGGATCTTGTCGCGTACCCTCAGACCATGACACTCCTCAGCAGTGTTGTAGATGTAGGCCGACATGTCCGACATGTCGGTCGACATAAAGGTTTTGGGAATAAAACGTCACGACATCGATATTTTAAGCAAAAAACTCGTTTTTGAAAATCACCTGATATATCTGCTTAACCCGATATATAGGGCGATATTTCGCGACCGATATATCGTCAAGAGTATTTTTTCATTTTTTAAGAGAGAAAACACCGGTTAAGGTGTTGCAGTATGACCTTGAGGTCACATGTTCGAGTCCTAGAAGGAGCCTCTTGCAAAAATGCAAGGTAAGGTTTGCCTTCTTTTCATCATTGTGGGGGATCCTTCCCTGGTCCCTTGCTGAGAGGAGATGCTTTAGGCACTAGGCTATCCCTTTGGAAGAGACCAAACAGAAATATTTTGTTTTGTGCTTTATTTTGTGCATCTCTCTAAGTCTAGTATATACTACTTTCGCATCTCGCTCTCATTTGGTAATCTTTATCTTGTTTATTGTAGTCGACGACTCTTTTGTGCAATTTATAAACGGACACTATGTGTATATATGTTTATTATGTAATTCATAAACAAATATTTTTTATATAATTATACATATTTATAAAAATTGTATATATATACATAAATTTATTTAAATATTAAAATCCGACATTGTAAAATATCCCTGATATATCCCCCGCATTCCGACATCCGAAATTTCAAACTCAAACCGACATGAACCCGAAATCTGACATCCGCAACCTTGTTCCTCAGATCACCATTATGAAATTGGATGGCTGCAACTACCTCTCGTGGGCTCGCTCCATTCTTTCCCTCAAAAGTCGTCGGTTATTTGGTTACGTCAGTGGCACAGTGAAGGCTTCTCCGTCTGACTCTCCTGAGTGGCTTCAGTGGGAGTTTGACAACTCCCTGGTGATGTTTTGGATGCTTAACTCTATGACTGAGCCCATCGCTCGGAAATATTTGTTATTGGATATAGCAGCGTATATTTGGAAGCGCGCAGAGACTACCTACTCTTGTCGTGGTAATGCAGTTCAGATCTACCAACTTCGTCTCTGGTTGTTCCTCTTGCGACAGGATGATCGACCTCCCTTGGCTTACTACTCGGAGTTCACCTAACTCTATCAGGAGTATAATCACTTTGATTCTCTGATCCTTGTGTCTCCTGAAGATGAGATGTTGGTCCGAACAAGAGAAGAATACAATCGCATCTTTGAGTTCCTCCACGGCTGACATCGGGATTTTGATCCGATCAGCATTCAGATTCCTGGCCGTTCTCCTACCTCTCTGTCCGAGGTGTACAATTTTGTCCAACAGGAATTCGATTGTCATCTGACTCTGCTTCCAGACTCTGCCACCGAGGGATCTTCCCTTGTCTCTCTTTATCAGCCTGGGGCTCGTCCTGCTCGCGACACTAGAGTGAGACTGCGTAGAAAGACCGCCTAGTTACTGATTATTGTGGGAAGGCCCGCCATAGTAGAGACATCTGCTTCAAAATTCATGATTTCCCTCCTCGAGGAGGCCCTGTCCCTCGTGGTGGCGACGAAGGTGGTCGCTCCCAGCACTGGCCACCTCTGCCCCGATCATCCCACTTGCCAGACACTGGGGAGGACACTTCTGTTTATTATTCTCTGGATTCCAAAGTCCCCCCCCCCCCCGCTTTCGGCTGAAGAAATTTTGGCTTTCCGTCGGATGATGCTCGGACCTCCTGTTGAGCTGTCCAGTTCTGCCTCCTCTTCCTATGCTCATCAGGGCTTGGCAAGTGCTCACTCGGCTTCCTCTCACCTACCCTCTCAGTGGATCATTGATTCTGGGGATACAGACCACATGACAGTATCGACCACAGGTTTTGTGTCATACACCCCTCTGTCTGGCAGAGACAAAGTGAGCATTGCTAATGGATCGCTATCTCTCATTGTTGGGAAAGGATCCACTTCATGCTCTTCTCTTACTCTCTCCTCTGTTCTTCATGTTTCTGCTTTCACTCGCAATCTTCTCTCTATCAGTAACTCTATGAATTCCTCAGTGACTTTCTTTCCTACCTCTTGTGTCTTTCAGGACCTGAAGACATGGACGGTGATTCGCTCTGGTAGACTGTGCAACGGGCTCTATGTGTTCGACCCCTCTGCCTCCACTTCATCCAGCCCCGCTCAGCCTCACAACGCTCTTCATGTTGCTCATCCCATTGAGTTGGATTCCTGACATTGTCGACTAGAGCATCCTCCTATTGCTATTATGAAGTATTTGCTTCATACTATGTCTTATACTTTGTTTATTGTTTTTCATTGTGATGTATGTCTCATGGCTAAACATCATCGTAGTACCATTCCCCCTATGTATCCCCGTAACTCAGTTCTGTTTGCAGCTATTCATACTGATGTTTGGGGCCCTAACCCTACTTCTATTTTTGGCTGCTCTTGCTTTGTCTCATTTATTAATTGTTACTCTCGTTGTACCTGGGTTTACTTAATGAAATATAAAAGTGAGGTGTTCTCTATTTTTCAACGCTTTCACAAGATGGTCACTACTCAATATGGTGTTATTGTTAAAATCCTACGTAGTGACAATGGTCATGAATATATTGACGCTCTCCTTGAAAAATATTTGAGTGACCTAGGTATCATTCATCAAACCTCCTGTGTTTATACCCCAGCTCAGAATGGGGTGGCTGAGCGCAAGAATTGACACCTCCTTGAGGTGGCTAGATGTCTCCTCCTTCAGATGCATCTCCGAAAGTATTACTGGGGTGATGTTCTCACCGCGGCCTACCTCATCAATCGTCTTCCTACGCGGGTCCTTGGATTTCATACCCCCCTCACCACTCTAGGGGTTCATCCCACTTCCCTCTCTCCTTATGTCTTTGGATGTGTATGTTTTGTCCACACTCATTCTAAGACCAAACTTGATTCGTGTGCCCTGAAGTGTGTGTTCATTGACTATTCTCCTACTCATAAAGGCTATAAGTGCTTCCACCCTATTACCAAGCAGGTATTTGTTACTATGGATGTCACCTTCCAGGAATCCGACGCATATTTGTCACCTTCCAGGAACTACGGAAGTGAGTTCCCCTCCTTTTGTTCATCTGCATATTCCTGTTTCGTCTATGTTGATCACTCCTCCATCCATGGTGCCACCTCACACTCCTACTCCTTCGATGCCCCCATTTACTTCTGGGAACCCGGTGATTCCTCCTCTCTTGCAGGTCTACACGCGACGTAGGAGAGGCACAAACACTCAGGCTCTTGCTATTCAAACTGTGTCATCACTCGATCCATCGTCAGGTACTAACAAAGGTAGTTCTACCCAGCATCCTCTTTCTCACTTTGTGACTGACTCCATGTCTCCTATACATAGAGCATTTGACACCTTCTTGGACTTCATTTCTATTCCTCGGTCTTGGCAGAAAGCACTTGAGCATAGCGGGTGGAAGGCAGCCATGTTGGAGGAAATGAGAGCCCTTGACAAGAATAATACTTGGGAGCTTGTCCACCTTCATAAAGGGAAAATGGTTGTGGGATGCAAGTGAATTTTCTCTGTGAAGCAAAAATCTTGAGGCCTTGTGGAACGATACAAAGTCAGGTTGGTGACGAGAGGATATACGCAGACAGCGGACATCGACTATCAGGAGACATTTGCTCCAGTTGCAAAAATGAACTCCATCAAGATTTTGCTTTTATGTGTTGTGTATGAATGGTGGAATCTCCTTCAGTTGGATGTGAAGAATGCATTTCTCCACGGTAATCTTGAGTAGGAAGTCAACATGTCCCTGCCTCCTGGTGTTACTCAAGAAGGGTAGGCAGGGAAAGTTTGCAGGTTGAAGAAAACTTTGTATGGCTTGAAGCAATCTCCACGTGCGTGGTTCGGGAAATTTCATCGGGTTATGATCTCTTTTAGATACAAACAGAGTAATGTTTATCACACCTAGTTTGTGAAACATAGAGAGGGTAAGGTGGTTGCTCTCATTGTCTATGTGGATGATATAGTAATAACCGGTGATGATACCGAAAAGGTTGAACTTCTAAAGTATAGATTTGCTAAGGAATTTGAAGTAAAGGACCTTGGACCTCTCAAGTATTTTCTTGGCATTGCGGTGCCCAGATCAAACATGGGATCTTTATATCTCAAAGGAAGTATGCTCTGAACTTTCTTGAGACAACTGGAATGCTCGAGTGCAGGCCGGCAGATACCCTAATTAATGTCAATCACATACTTGGAAGGGATGGAGGAGAAGTTGTCGATGGCATACCCGACTTCTAACGACTGGTGGGGAAGCTTATTTATATCTCTCACACTCGTCCGGACATATCTTATGTTGTGGGGGTCCTTAGTCGGTACATGCATTCGCCTAGATCACATCAACTGGATGTTGCGTACAGAGTTCTAAAGTATCTCAAATCCACTCCTGGCAAGGGAATTTTGTTCTAACCCAACAAGGCATTGACCGTAAAAGTCTATACAGATGCAGACTGGGCAGGATCAGTTGATGACCGGAGGTCAACATCGGGGTATTGTTCTCTTGTTAGGGGAAATTTGGCGACCAAGAGAAGCAAGAAACAACGTGTTGTAGCCAGATCCAACACAGACAGAGTTCTGTGTTATAACATAGGGGATATGTGAAGGGTTGTGGATTTAGTTGATCACAAAGGATCTTGGCGTGGAGTGTGATGGTCTAATCAGGATCTATTGTAGTAATAAAGCTGCTATCAGCATTGCCCACAATCCGGACCAACATGATCGCACCAAACACGTGGAGATCGACAGACACTTCATCAAGAAAAAATATAGTTAGGGGGATTGTGAGTGCCCTGTTTGTTCCATCAACCAGCAGCTTGTAGTTGCGCTTATCAAAGGGTTGAGCCTAAACTCGTTTGACAGAATACTGGGCAAGTGGGGCATGAGAGATATTACACGCCCAACTTGACCCATATATATATATATCGGAAATATGTATATCCACGCAACGCGGATATAACATATTTCCACGCTTTTTTCATCCCAGCCGTTGGATCTAATCCAACGGCTGAGATTAAGCGCGGATTGGTAAAATGAAGCATCGATCCAGAGCAGGAAGCCCAAGCCCTGGCCCAGGATCGCACGTGCGTGCTTTGTTATCGTTAAGGGAGATTGTTATGTAAACAACAACAACCCCCCCCCCCCTGTAACTGGCAAAGCGCAGGCACGAGAGCAGGCTGTCCTATCTCGCACGCTAGTTTGAGACCCTGTTTGGGCCATGGTGCGATAGGGCTCGGCTCTTTTCACAGATCCGGGCTTAATACCAACCGTTGGATTAAATCCAACGGCCGGAAGGAGAAGCGTGTGGATTGTAATACCCGCGTAACGCGGATTTCCAGCGGACCCTATATATATATATATATACTATCTAAAAAAGATATATGGTTGTCTGCCAATAGCGTGAGTTCGAAAATATGGGAAAAATAGGTGGCCGTCGGATTTGACTGTTTTAATCCTCAATCGTTATATCTTGTCCTGCAAATATCCACTTTGGTTTGCATATAAAAAAACCAAAAAAATATCAATTCTCTCTCTCCTAAATCCCGCACAGCAAAACTGCACAGCACCCCCCCCCCCCGAAATTCGGCCTCCCCCACCGCCGCCGGTGGCCTGACCGGCGCAGGCGAACCTGTCGGCGGTGATCCGGTGGCGCTCCGGCGGGGCCACCGCCGGAGTGCCACCGGCGAATCTATTGGGGGCCTCCGGTTAGGCCGGCGGCGGAGGCTGCAAATTCGCGCGGGGGGGGGGGGGGGGGGGGGGGGTGGTTGGGGGAGCAGATTTTTCATTTTTGTTTTATAAAAAATTAAATATTAATATATAAAATATATATATAATACATTTTTTATATAAAAAATATTAATATATAAAATATATTTTATATTAATATATAAAATATTTTAAAAATGTAAATTTAAATTAATATAAAAAATTAAATTATAAAAAAGTTGTCACGTCATCACAGGGGACGGCCGGAGCACGCCGGGGGGGTGCGGGCGGAGCCTGCCGGGGTTGGTGGGGCGGACGAAGCCCGCCGTCGGCGGCCAGGTACTGTTGCACGTAGCCATCGGGCCGGAGGCCCGTGCCTGCTATATATATATATATATATATATATATATATATATATATATATATATATATATATATATATATATATATATATATATATATATCTTTACCATTATATAAAGATATATGTTACGGTTTTTAAAACCATGCTTTTAAAAGCTGTTGGAGAATTATCAATCATCCGATCTTGCTTCATTATTCAGCATCGTACATGTATATATACATATACATAGATACATATACATATACATATACATATATATATGGGAGCCTCTAGTAATAATATTCTCAATTTTCTCTTTTCCACAACAATACGTACATGAAAGAATATAAAGAGAAGAAAATATAAATGGCATTGATGCTACGGTACTGTTGAGGATAGGACCGCAAGATGATCGGATTAGAAAGATGCAATAATGATCAAATCATGTGACTGAAAAGCATTGACATGTGATAAACGTACTGATTTGGTAGTTAAAAACCCTGAGGGGCCGGGCCCAAATGCTGATACTATATCCTCAACATTGGCAAAAGAATGGAAAAAAAAGACTAAATATGGATATATAAATATCAAATAAAAAACTAAGACAACAAGAAAATATTGTTTATTAAAGAACTCAATTAATATACTGATGATAGTTACATTACTTAATTATTGATGCACTGTTCACTGATATATTAATCATGATTATATTATTCATTTTTATTACACTACTTGTAAACATTATATTGCTCACCGTTACATATGTATATTGAGATAACTCAGTTACATATGTACATTGAGATAACTCAGTTACATATGTATATTGAGATAACTCAGTTACATATGTATATTGAGATAACTCAGTTACATATGTATATTGAGATGACTCCTCCTTGTTTGCATGCACAACAATTAAAAGAGATAAATTTCTCACTTAGTCTTTAATTTAAAGGCTATTTCTTTCTTTCAACATTTTTAGGATCCAAAGCTAAAACAATTTAGAAAGAATGTTGAAGAGGAAAAGAAGAAAACGAGAAACCATATCGCCCATGGCTGACAATTATACTCAGTATTTCTGAAGCTGTTGACGAGCAACCAAGTGTGTGCAAGAATCCGAAGTGCCTTATTTGTAGGGAGTCGGAGTAGTTTTGTATAGTTATCCTAGTAGCATGTTATGCTTAATAAATAAATTGTGCTATTGTGTTTTTGTTTAATTTTAGGTAAATCAAGCTAAAGTTGTTAGTAAACAAACGGTGTAAGTGTACGAAATAGTGGATAAGAATGTTTGTTTTTGTTTGTGTACTTTTTTACTCATTGTAGTTGTATAACTGTTGTGTTGTGCTGGAAAAACTTAGAAATGTTATGATTACTGTTATACTGTGATGGTCTGCGGGCGTTAAACCAATCAGTACAACAGAATCTTCATGTATTTTGTTAAACTTGGCATATCTCCCTGTATTGTAGGGGAGAGCGTAAGATTTTTCATCAATATAAAGCATGTCCTAAAAATTGCAGTTGTGGAGATGCTACCTGATCCCCTGGAACTGGCAAACTCGACGAATTTGCTGTTAGAGGACCACACCTCAACTTAATTGGATTCAATTTCGCTTAAAGCAGAGTCCTCTATTTTTACCTGAACCCCCGGAACTGGCAAACTCGAGGAATTTGGTGTTAGAGGACCACACCTCAACTTCCTCTGATTCAATTTCACTTAAACCAGAGTCCTCTATTGGTGAATTCTTGCATGAGACGTGGGAGGAGCCCAAACCAGACATGAGTTGCGTTGAGGAGGTAAGCCCCCTTGTGAAAAGAATGACAACTTCAAACAAGTAGAACCTGCTTGAAACCAAAGCCTCCAATGATATTCAAAAAATTTACAACGTTAGTGCTTGCACCAATAAGGATGAGTGCATTCAAGTTGATGGGGATGATGTAGAGACCATTCCCTCAAATTTCTCTTATATTAATGGTTTCTCTTTATTCCTATCCAATGTATTCTTGCGATTCCGTACAGGTTCATGAATTTCATTATCCTTATTTGGGTTATGCTAATGAAGCTACTTTGCAGGGAATACAAGATAAGGCAATGCAGATTGCCATTATCTCACTTCTGATGAAGGACTTCAGGCGTCCTTTCAATTCTTCTTCCCTCTTCGCAATTCGACATGAAAATAAAAAGCACGGAGAGGGAGAAAACTGATTTTGCGTTGGAACAATTTACCAACACGCAAATCGAAAAGGACACCTAAGCACTTCTACTTCTAGAATCCCATCAGTTAACGCTCTGAAAGTCGCATTAATAAGTCATGCTAACTGACGCAGGACGAATCTATAGGCGGCAGATATACGAAAACCTAACCCTAAATGCTATGAAAAATCTGACGGCTAAATCGCAATTAGATAATAAATTTTAACATCACACGCAGATAAATTCACGGCAAGACAATAATTAATTAGGGCAAAACAAGTTTAGGCTTTCCTCGACGTATCGGGTCAAAGTAAGAGTACGCGACAAATAAATCCTGCAAATCACAATAATAACCCAGAGCAGACCACCACAATACAATATATCCAAGCAAGTATGGAAAATCCAACCCGATATAAAAAGGTCGAATAAATAATAAGCCAATGCAACGAAATCTCGCCAAATAGGGGGCTGACCAGGGCACTGGAAAATCCGGAGTCGGAGATGCGTGCATGACGATCTGAGGTGGAACCGGCGGAGTGGAAATAACAGAGGTGGCTGTCCCTGGCGGCGGAAGATGAAATCAGACCGGAAATGGATGGATCCGGCCACATGTGTGTAGATCTGGGCGAGGGAGGGATGGATCCGATGTTTGGTAGCGGATCCGGGACAAAAAATTTCAGATCTGGGTTGATCCAGAAGGAGGAGGGCTTCAGAAAGGTGGTTTCACGGAAGGAGGGGTTGGGGGTGGAAATAATGGTGGAGAGGGAGGCTCGGGTACTCTAGGTGAAGTGGTGTGGCTGGCGGTGTTGCTGGGGGCCGGATGTGAGGCATCAGGGAGAGGGGACAAGGGAACTTCGCGGTGGTGCTGCATCGAGTCGGATGTGAGGCGGATGGGAAAGGGAGGCAAGTGAAGGTTTGGCGGCGGAGGATTTTCTGGAGTAGGGGATCAGGTCGCCTGTTTTATAGGTTTTAAACTATAGGAAATAAATAGTTCATTTCATTAAATAGTAAGAGTGAAGATAAACAAGGGTTAATTTCGGGAAGTTGTTGGTGTTTCCAAGGTGATCTAGAAGTAGTTAAGTAGTTAGTCTCATTTTTAATGCTATTTGATCTTATAGGGTCGCAAATAAGAGTGTTTGAAGAAGTTGGAGGAAGAATTGTGTTGTCCCCATTCATATGGGATATGATTAAAGGACCAAACATATGACATAAAGTATACTGACGGGTTGCGTCGAGTGCGTATCGACGCACGTCGACTTCCTATCGATGCAGCCTAGCTCGATGTGTCTGCGGCCCTCTAATCGACGCTACATTAAGTAGATATCGACGTTAAGTCGACTTTTATTCGACACAAGTGCGTCGACTACCTGTTGCGTCGAGTGTCGTCGACTTCTTATTGACGTTGCGTCGAGTTCTTATCGACGCACGTCAACTGCAAGTCGACACATGTCAACGCAAGTCGAGTTTTGGCGGACTTCTTAGAGGACTTCTGTTTGTTCGTTATCCTTGGATATAAATAGACTTGGAAAATGATTTTCTTGTGTGTGTGCAACTGAAGTGTGTGCTTGTGAAGCCGACACTTGTCCTAGATCCCGTCGTGACATCTTGTCGCCGCCTCTCCTGGAAACAAATTTAGTAATTCGTGGAGACATAGAAAGGAGTCATTCACCAACCTGAGAATTGTTCTCAGACAAGAGCGCAAGCTCTATGTCTTGGAAGAGGATCCCCCCAAAGAGCAAATCGGGAATTCATCCCGAGCCGACAAAGATGTTTATAAGAAGTATCAAGATGATTCCTTGGATGCTGAATGCCTCATACTTGCTACCATGAACTCTGAGCTTCAGAAGCAAGTTGAGACCACATGTGGTTATGAGATAATTGAGCACCTGAAGAAAATATTTCAAGGGCAAACTCAACAAAAGAGGTTCGGTGTTTCTAAGGCCCATTTTCAGTGCAAGATGGGAGCTCAAGATCCAGTAGGAACTCATGTACTCAAGTTGATTGGGTATATCGAGAACCTTGAAAGACCGGATTTTCCCTTGGGCCAAGAGTTGGCCACTGATCTGATCCTGAATTATTGTCGGATAGTTATGAGCAGTTCGTCCTGAACTACAAATATGAATGAGATTGACAAGACACTTACTGAGCTCCTAGGCATGTTGAGAACTATCGAGAACAATATGAAGAAGGATAAGCTTGTTAACCCATATTGATGGTGCATAAAGGCAAGGGCAAGGGCAAGGGATCCAATAGGACTAAGGTAGGACCTAAGTCATACCTTGATCTCAAATCTTCTGCACTGAAAAGGAAGGGTCTGGCGAAGGAAGGGAAGTGACACCATTGTGGTAAGGCAGGGCATTGGAGGAGGAACTGTCCCCTCTATCTTGAGGATCTGCAGAAGCAGAAGGGAAGTGTGACTTCCGCTTCAGGTATTTATGTTATAAAAATAAACCATTTTGCTCCATCTTGGGTATTGAATATCGGATGCGGTTCTCACATTTATACTAATGTGCAGGAACTGGGAAGGAGAAGAATGCTGGGTAAAGAGAGATAGACTTGCGTGTTGGAAATGAAGAAAGAGTTGTCGCCGTTGTCGTAGGTGTTTATCGTCTTTCTTTCCTCACTAGGCTTGTAATTGAACTCGATAATTGTTATTTCATTCCTGCCATAAGTAGAAACATTATATTTATTTCATGTCTTGAAATGAAAGGATTTTCTTTCATTGTTAAAAACAATTGTTGTTTTATATTTATGAATGATGTTTGTTATGATGTGTCTCAACTGTTTAATGGTTTATATGTTTTAAACTTATATCATCTGATCTATATAACGTAGAGAATATTAAAACACTAAAAACTAATGACTCTAATCCTACATACATTTAGCATTATCGTTTATCTTTCACTATTATAAGGAAAAAGTTGTCTTTGGTGAAACATTCAAAAATACTAATTATGCCTCATTTTTATATTTTAATGACATGGTATATATTATAATCTATTTCAAAGAAATTAAAATACAATGTCCATTCAAGTAATTACACTAGCAAAAATTAAAAGTAATGATGAAAATCCATTTAAATTCAAAAAGTTTTTTAGTAGAGCTCCTACACCTACTATGGTAGGTTGTCATTAGGCATGTCAGCGGTCTATTCAAAGAAGGTTAACATTAGGCATATCAGTGGAATTATCGAGATGATAACATTAAATCAATCAATATTATTAAAGTCAAAATTAATATTTTTAGGTCAAAACGTATATTGTTTTACAAAATAAAAATTGTAATATTTATATATTTTTTTGCGGTCATTTTGAGTACTCATATGTATATGTTGCGGGCGAAACCCACCTTGATGGGGCGGGCGAAACCCGTCGACGCCGGTCGGGTTTCACCCTCATCCATTTCCTGGATGCGGCCGAAGGCCGCCCGAGAGCATCGAGCCGGGGGGGGCGTAGCCCGCCGTCGCCGGCCAGGTACTGTCGCGCCTGGCCGTAGGGGCGGAGCCCCGTGTCGGGTACTCGTGTCATATAAATGAGAAACGCATATCCAAGCTCCATAAAGATGGACTGTTAGACTCATTTGATTATGAATCATTTGAGAGATGAGAATCATGTTTATTAGGCAAGATGACTAAAGATCATTTCACTAGTTGTACTGAGAAAGTTGATGATCTCTTGGGTGTAATACATAGTGATGTATATAGACCAATGACTTATATGACTAGAGGTGGGTATTATTATTTCGTTAGATTTACTGATGATTTCAGTAGATACAGATATGTGTTTCTTATGAAGGACAAATTCGACACCTTTGAAAAGTTCAAAGAGTTTAAGAGTGAAGTAGAGAACCAACTGGGAAAAGGGATTAAAGCAATCCGATCTGATCGAGGTGGCGAATACCTAAGTCATGAGTTTCGTGACCATCTGAAAGAAAATGGTATTGTATCACAACTCACTCCACCTAGAACACCACAACATAATGATGTGTCTGAAAGGAGGAATCATACTTTGTTGGACATGGTACGGTCGATGAGTTATGAGGATTTGTCTGTTTCCCTTTGCAGATTTGCTCTAGAGACTGTTACTTTCACTTTAAATCGTGCTCCAACGAAAACGGCTCTAAAGACACCATTTGAGATACGGACAAGGAAGTGTCCCAGCATTTCTTACATCAAGATTTGAGGCTATGAGGCATACATGCGACGTCAAATGCCTAACAAGCTGGAACCCAAGTTGAATAAGTGTTATCTTGTGGAATATCCTAGGAAAAACAAAGGATACTACTTATACATACCGTCTGAGGACAATGTATTTGTCGCAAGAACTGGCATCTTTTTGGAGAAAAAGTTCTTATCTAGAAAGAATGCAAAGGAAGAACTTCAAGAAGTTCAGGAACCACAAACAATGGATGAACAGGAATTGGAACCTGAGTAAGAACTTCAAGAAGTCCTAGATAAGGGATCTCTAAACTCGTCCTCATCACCAATTGGTCGGCCATGCTAATAAGTCAGAAATACGTGCACGAGAGATACGGACAAAAACACGCGGACGTGCGCTAATAACATACGCAAAACATACATCGTTAATAACGTGATCAAAAATAAGAGAAATAAACAAGCGCAAAAACATGTGTGATATAAATAAAAATGCGGGAAATAAAATTAAAAATGAGAGGCGGTCTATGCTTCAAAAAATAAATTGAATTGAATGTTAAGTTGTACGAGGTAGGAAACTCTCAAGTACAGTTCTGAGGTTTTGTCTATTCTGACGGAGGAAATCAAGCCATTCGGCAGGGATATTACGAAATTGCGGAAGCGCACGTGAGAGCCATAAGCATGCGAAGAAATTGACATTAGCAATTTTCTGAGACGGACCGACGCAAAAGGGTAGTGTCACTCACCAAGAGAAGTTGTGTCATAGCCTGAGTGAACCACATGGTTAGCTGCGGAGCCACGCTGAAAGTGCAGCTAGATCTGATATACTCTAGAGGGGGGGTGAATAGAGTATATGGTGATTTTAAAACTTTTACAACTGCTGTTGTATTTTAGGTGTGTGTGTGTGCAGGGAAGCAAATACAATAAACCAAAAAAACAACAATGGACTAATCACAGCACATTCACAGAGCAAGGCCAGAAAACAAAAGGAAAAGAAAGCAGCCAGACGACACAAGAATTTTATAGTGGTTCCCCAAATCTGGGTAGTCCACTCTTCTAGCACCCTGGTAGGAATCCACTGCAGGAAGGGGTTGATCAGGTGTCCTGGCACCAATGGGGTTTTGATCAGGTTCCCAAAAACCAAACCCTCAAGTCTTTTGGTGGGAGACTTGCAACCAGAATAATTTTGAAGGAAATTAAAACCCTGTACAGAGGTGGAGTGAGAGGGTGATGAGGTCTTCTCTTTCTCAAGTCAAATGAGAAGACTTGTGGAATGTTGTTTAGCAGCTTTGCTCCCCTTGAGATGTAGAATGGATCAGAAAGAATGCTGGAGCACTGCTTCAGAGTGATAGGTCTTCAAAGACCTAGAATTCCAGGTCCAGAGAAAGTCTTCAGGAACTTCTTGTAACTGATATGAAGGTATTGTTTTTGAAGTTATCCTGAGTAAAAGCAGATGAAGAAGACTCTTGATATTGATGTAATGTTCTTCTTCTTCTTCTTCTAGATCAATTTCTCTCTGTGCCAAGAATGAATTCTTTTTCTTGTGCTGTCTGAATCACTGTCTATCTTTTTCTTGTTGTTGTATGTTGTGTCTCTCTGTATTACTGACTATTTCTGTATATATCTGTCTGTCATAGAAAAACATTCGAATTTTGAATATCGAGCAGTAATGACAGACGACCTGGAAAGGAAGCAGCAATTAATTATTTCTCCAACTGTTTCCATGAGAAAAAGACATGTAATAATCCAGAATTAACTGCGCATCCTAACGGTAGTATACTGTGAAGAACTGTCATTAATTGTCCAGGAATCAGCGCCATAGAATGAGACGGGAACGGAAGAAGACCTAATCTGGAATCGTCGACCGAAGAACATAATTCGTCGAGCTGAGAATCAAATTCGTCGACCTGAGAAAAGTTCTGGACTTGGACGAAATACTCTGCATCTGCTGAAATGCTGTGTCGACACAAAATGGTGTCGACAGATTGATCTTGGTGTCGACAGATTGATCTCGGTGTCGACAGATTGATCTTGGTGTCGACACAAATCCTCTGGTGTCGACATAAGCTGGTGTCGACTGAAATCCTGGTGTCGACACAAATCGCCTGGTGTCGACACAAGCCCTAAGTGTCGACACAGATTCTCTGAGTACACAAATCGTCGAGTAGAGATCAGCATTCGTCGAACTGACAAGCTGTGAACTTGAGGTCCAAGTTCGTCGAGCTCAGAATATAATTCATCGATCGAAGCATGAAGCTGGACTTAGAGAAATTTTGAAGAGGTCCTGATAAGCCTGAGGTAAAATCCCGGTGATCGTCGAGCAAAGAACGCAGTTCGTCGAGCTCAGCACTGCGAATTGTCTCACGATCGTCGAGCGCAGAACTTCCTTCGTCGAGCTGAGTTCGACGAACGTCGAACTCTTTTCACTTGGTCTGAGAAACTGATAGATCTGGAGTTCCTGATGGTCCTGAGGAAGGCTGGTCCATCTGAAGTTGAGATAGAGGACTGTCCTAGACTCTAAGACAAAAACTTGACCCAGACCATACATGATAGGTCACATCCTAAGTCAGTGAACCTAACCTAAATCTACTAGGGATCCAACAATCTTCCCCTATTTGGGTGAGGTCACTAACAGAAACTCCAAGCAAAGAACAAACAGAAAAACAAAGCAAAATTAAGAGATATATCTGGCAGAGAATTTACAACACATGCAACAGATATATATATATATACATACTGGCTTTGTTTTAATGCAAGATATAAACTGAAACAGAAGCAGAAATGAAAAGAAAACACAATTACTTCTCTGATTTCTTCTGTTTTGGCTTGAATTCTGGAGTTTTATCTCCTGGCTTCTTGAAAATGATTTCCCTATTGGGATCTGAAGCTTGAGCCTTGGTCATAGTCATGTCAGCTGCCCCTATGATGTTCAGTGAAGTGGCTCTGGGGACAACTGCTTCTGGGTGAAGATGCATGTACTCATCAACATTGAGTAGCTTGTTTGCTTTCTCAAATCTCTTTAGTACATCTCTCCTGTACTGAGACATAGTAGTTAAGCATGTTGTGTCCTTGCCTTCAGCTTTAGCTTTGTTGATTAGAGATAAGCCAATGATCTCTTGGAACCTTGTCATTCTGGCTGTGTTGGTTGTTTCTGGATCTTCAGGAGGAGAATAGGGCCTTTCAGCTTCATGTTCCTTAGATTCCTGGTGCTGCTGCTGTTGTTGAGGGTGTTGTTGTCTGCCTGAAGATGGTGGCCTTGGCTGACTGCCACCAGAGGATCTCCCTGTTTGTCTCTGATAAGTTTGAATAGGAGCAGATCTCTGAGAGCTAGAGCCAGAGGCACCTGCTGCTGGAGGAGGAGGAGGAGGAGGATCCTTTCTGTATCTATGAACTGGGGGAGGAGAGTATCTTCTACTCCTCTTCCTCTCTTTTTGCTGGTTCTTTGATAACCACATCCATGCAGGCATCCATTTGTAAGGAGCAACATTGTGCAGAATATAGTATGGAGTGTCTGCAGTGGGATTAGGCTTGGGAGCAGGAGGAGGAGGAGCCTTCCTTTTCTTAGAGAGCAACTTCTTTTTCTTTTTTGCAGCCTCCTCATCTGATTCATCATCATCATCATCAGAATCTGAACTCTGAGGGTTGTCATACAAAGCATTCAACTTCCTCAGAGTGGCATCAGGAATGATAAGAGGTTTTTCTTGAGGGGGATAGAAGGTTCAGAGGGTGAGGGTTCAACAGCAGTAGAGACAGAGCTTGCAGCTGCTGCCTTGTTCTCTTCTTCAATATCTGCCAGAATGAGCTCATCCAGATCAGGCATGGGAGAATCATCCATGACAAAGTCTGGGACAGGGCAGATTTCTGGAATAGACACAGGAGTGGGAACAGCAGTAGGAGCAGCAAAGGTGTCACAAAGTTGCCTGACAACTGCTGGACTTGCTGGAGAGGTATACTGGACAATAGCCAAATATGGCTTAGCAACCTCTACTGAAGGAAGCTTCATATATACAGGATCAAAGATCTGAAGTATCTCAGATAAATTAACTGTGGGATTTATAAGGAAATCACCAGCAGTTGTTATTGTATCTACTGACTCATCAAGGCTACTGTCAGTGTCCATGAATTGAATAAAATCAATTGATGTATCTGTAACTGCAAGTGCATTATCAAGCACTGAATCAACTGTATCTGTGGTGTCAAAAACTGTATCTGTATCAACTGAATCTGCATTATCAACTGTATTAACCTCTGCAGCTGCTGCACCAGCTTCATCATGGAGCATCTCCCCCTGCCTAGGTTCAGGAGAACCTGGAGCCAGGCCCCTGAATGAAGAGGGGGCAGCAGAGAGGGCTGAGATTTGGGCAGATAAAGAATCAATGGAATTCACCAGAGGTGTAATGGCCTCTGTGATGAGTGATTTAATAAGAGGAGTCAGAAGAGAGATGATGGAGGGAATGGTGGAAGAATCCATAAGTGGAGAAAGAATAGTAGAGGAGGAAGGAAGAATGTATGGAGGGGAGAATGAAGGGAGAACAGTGTGTGATTCAGTGGGTATGGTGTAGGATGGAATAGTGGATAGGTGTGGTGGAAGAGGGGATTGAGGAGGTGAGGGAATATGTGTTTCAGTGGGGGAAACTGGAGGTGTAGGGATATGTGTAAGATCAGGCGGTGGAGATTGATGTTGAGGTGGAGTCAATTGAGGTGCAGGAGGAGTGGGAAGAGATTTGGTAGGTGGAATGACCTCTTCAGTGTCAGGGTGGGGAGTGACCTTGACGGTCCTGGTGCTCTCAGAAGCATTGATGGAGGAGGAGGAACCCTTGGAGGGTTTGGTGATTGTCCTCTCCCATCGGCCAAACAAGACACAGGTGAGGCGCTTGCTGGCATTGATGAATGTGGTCGGGGAGACCAAACATTCACTGGCCTTTTCCTGGAGGAAAATCCCCAGGATTCTGCCGTAGCAGACTTCCTTCTTGCTAGTTCTCTTCTTGATTAGGTCAAAGAAAATCATGCCCCAATCGACCTGACGCTTATTGAGCACTGCGCACATGATCAGGAATTGATGGCGAGTGATATAGTCATGTGCCGAGTGCTTGCCCATCAGAATTTTCCCTATAATGTCGGCCAAAAATTGATAGGCGGCTGACAGTTGCTTCTTCAGAAGCTTATTAGGGTTGTTGTCGGAGAAACCCATTACTTTCAACATATCAGCATATTCCTCAGCGTCCATTTCCAAGTTATCTTCCCCATTGATCAGTCCAAAAATTTCAGAGAGTACTGCTGGGGACAGGGAAACGACAGTGTTTCCAATATTTCCTAACAGATGTCCAGCTTCAGAAACTGTGGCAGTGTACACTCATTCTCTTATCTCGGTTGAGTGTAGTTTGATCTAGGAAGCACCGGTACGGGTACGGGTACCGGGTACGATACGTATCCGGTACGGCGGTACGGCAAATTTTAAAAAACAAGGATACGGGTACGGTAGGATACGTTGTATTAAATATAATAATTATATATTTATATATCACAAATGCAATTATATAACATGAACATTTAAAATTTAACATTAGTTCTTGAACATAAACATAAACATTTGCCAAAACATCTATGAATTTCAGGATAAGTTCTTAAAGAATTGTCAACATAAACATAAACATGAAGTTCATAAACATAAATGTAAACATTTAAAATTGAAGTTCTTAAACATAAACATAAACATTTAAAATTTAAAGATGCTCATCACTCATTTTCTTCATCTTCCTCCGTATTGTTGGAGATCAAAGCATCTTCAATTTCTGGCTCATCTAAAGACAAGTTGGCGATCGTAAGCATGCCAACTCCATCAAATGGATTTGCCCAAGCATCTCCTCCTATATCCCACATCTTACTCCTTCCTTGATTGTAGAGTTCATTTCTCCTCGATAATAGGCGTAGATTGCTATGCACATACACCAAATCGTCAGCTCTTTGTGGTAGAATTTTATTTCTTCTTAATGAGTGAATGAATGAGTATGTGCTCCAATTTCTTTCACAGCAGGAAGATGAAGAAGGTTGCCCTAAAAGCTTCAAAGCAATCTTTTGTAATTTTGGTGCTGAAGTTCCATAGTAACTCCACCAATCTTTGGGCAATAATGACGTTCTACTCTCCAAACTATCTGGCTCACTAAAAGCTTGACCAAGCCCCGTAAATCTAGAGAATTCATTGATTACTATATTCCTCTCCACCACATCAGGAAAATATCTTCTCAAACATTTATTCCTCTCCAAGGAAATCTCCTCATCTGTATTTAGAGCAACTCTATTTGGCTCTCCATCAAGCCATTCCCTACTATAATACCTACAATGAAAACCACATAGTAAATAAATAAATCATAATAAATGGTAAAAGTCAAGTATGCAAAAGAAATTACCTTGTGTTAAGAGAATGAGCCATGCAATGTAGTGGTGTGCAACTCTTGGTCCACCGATCAACGAGGACATCATAAATTGTCTCATAAAGAGGGCAATGAGCCTCCAAGTCCGTTAACTTCTCATGTCTATATATTTCAATCTTCACATTTTCAATCATTGAATCCCACATGTCATATACCAAATGAAGGTTGAGTTTATCTGTATCACAAACCCTAAGCATATCGTATATGGGTCTTGTTATATCAAGGATCTTCTCCACATCATCCCACCATTTGTCATTATATATGATATTTTTAACCTCCAGAGCTTTCTCAACATCATCTGCTCTATACGTAGTCCATTCGGGACATCCAACCATATTAAGCAAACCCATCTTCACAAGTTTAAACCTCTGCAACATCACTATAGTTGAAGCAAAGCGTGTTTCCGCAACTGCAAGTAACTTGAGTGAGACAAAAGAGTTATACATGTTCAACCTGTATTGATGATTCATTATGAAAGTTCTGATTGACTGAGCTTCATTGGCCACTTGAGTTATCCATCCGCATTGTTCTCTAACTGTTGCACAGCGATCTGTATTATTAGCGGCACAAATATTTTTTAATGCTAGATTTAACGTATGCACAACACATGGTGTCCAAAAAATATGTGGGAATCGTGCCTCCACAATTGCTCCTGCTGCCTTACACACCGGCGCATTATCAGTGATAATCTGTATAACATTTTCAGCCTCAACTTCATTAATGACTTCAATCAATAATTTTGCAATATAATGTCGATCCTTGTACTCTCCTGATGCATCAACTGCCTTTAAAAAAACCGGACCATCCTCAGAAGCCGCCATAAAATTAATCAAGGGTCTTCTCTGAGCATCTGTCCAACCATCACTAACTAAGCTGATTCTCTTTTGAGGCCAAGTATCTTTTATTGGTTGAAGCATTCTAGTGATATTGGATTTTTCCTTTTGCAAAAGTGTACTTCTTAGAGCATTATATCCAGGAGGAACAAATCCATCAAGATTGTGATTAGCCGCAAATTTATACGAACTAATATAATATGGATTTCTAGCTAGATGAAATGGCAAACCACCAGAATAAAACATCCTAGCTATGTGGCTCCTCAACTCATCTCTAGCTTTATTTTGAAAAATCATATCAATAGGTCCACCTCTTCTTTTTTTGGTTTCCCCAACTAATTGAGAAGATGGACTTGCATTGGAAAATGTCATGATCTTGGAAGCTGGTTTGAATTTTTCTTCTGAAATAGAAACAACTCTTTGAAGCTCTTTTAAATACTCTGGGGTCACCTTTGCACATACCCTAATCCCGGTCCCGGACATTTTTAGCAAGTGACTTTTTACCCTAGAATACGAGCCGCTGAAATCAACCTCACAAAAATTACATTTCCACTTTCTATTTCCCCCACCAACTTCTCTACTATGTATAAGAGACACATAAGCCCAGAGTGGGGCATTATCATCCTTGTTTGCGTCATCAGAAATAAATCTACTCGTTACTGATGTAGACGTTGAACCAGTGACACTATTGAGAGTGTGTGATTGGGACATAACTGTCATAATAAAAAGTGTAGTTATTAGAGCATTCCTCCCCTTTCCATAGCATCTGGGAACTCTGGACTGAATCAGTCCAGGAATTCTGGACTGATTCAGTCCAGGATTCTGGACTGAATCAGTCCAGATTAATCTGGACTGATTCAGTCCAGGAACTCTGAACTGAATCAGTCCAGGAACTCTGGACTGAATCAGTCCAGGAACTCTGGACTGATTCAGTCCAGAAATCTGGACTGATTCAGTCCAGAAATCTGGACTGATTCAGTCCAGGATCCTGGACTGGAATGTCCAGGATTCTGGACTGAATCCTGGACATTCCAGTCCAGGATTCAGTCCTGGACATTTCAGTCCAGGATGGTGATTTAGGGCCTTAGGGGCTAATGATGTACAGAAGCTACCTGCGACGGGAGACGGGAGCAGCAGTGCGACGGCGCAGCAGTGCGACGGCGACGGCGCAGCAGTGCGACGGCGACGGAGCAGCAGTGCGACGGAGCAGCAGTGCGACGGCGACGGAGCAGCAGTGCGACGGATCAGCAGGCGCGACGGGAGACGGGAGCTGGAGCAGCAGTGCGACGGATCAGCAGGCGCGACGGGATAATAAAAGCCCTAAAACAGCGAATCACGCCTAAAACAGCGAATCGCGCCGTTCGGTACGCGTATCCGTACCGGAAACGTACCCGGTACGGGTACGGCTCTATTTTTGGCGTATCCGTGCTTCGTAGAGCTTGATGCTGCGTGTCATGAAATCCTTGAGATGCAATTCTTCAAGTAATTCAAGGATATACAGAAAAATTGGATCGGAATGTTGGAAGGACTCAAAGTCCATGGAGAATGCTACATCAAACTTCATCGCCGCAAGTGCTCCTGGAGGAATCGCCATTGATGACCTGCAAAGATAATCACAGAGAAAACGGCGATCAAGAGCAAAGGAACTGAAAGCGCGGGACGGAGGTCGAAGAAAACCTAGATATAAGATTTTCAGAATATGAATCGACAAGCTCCGTTCCACAAAAAGAGACAGATCTTCGAACTGAGATCGACGAAATAAGTTACAGGAGAGTAGTTCGTCGAACCCATTCAGAAGAATTGAAAACAGTTCGTCGAACTCCGTTCGACGAAATGGTTTCTGAAGCAAGTTTCGTCGATCTCCGGTCGACGAAAATTATTTCCACACAGAGAATTCGTCGATCTCCGGTCGACGAGAATCTCTCAAACTTTCCCTAATTTGTCGAACTCCGTTCGACGAACTCTGGAAAATTCGTCGAATGCAGACAGAAATTAATTTAACTCTTCTCCATCAATCATTCCTATTTGATTTATAAAGAACAGATGAGTTTTCTCATCTAAAGGCTTGGTGAAGATATCTGCTCTCTGTAGATCAGTAGAAATGTGGATCAAGTTAATTTTCTTTTTGTCCACATTATCTCTAATGAAATGATGTCTTATTTCAATATGTTTAGTCCTAAAATGATGAACTGGATTCTGAGCTATAGCAATAACACTAGTATTATCACAAAATAAGGTTGAATTATTTAAGTTGATACCATAATGTAGGAGTTAGTTTTGTATCCATAGCATCTGTGAACATCAGCTGCCAGCAGCCATATACTCTGCCTCAGCAGTTGATGTAGACACAGATGTCTGCTTTTTGCAAAACCAAGAGACAAGTCTCATACCCAGGAACTGGCAAGTTCCAGAGGTACTTTTCATGTCCACTCTGCAACCAGCATAGTCAGCATCTGAGTATCCAGTTAACTCAAATTCTGACTCTGCAGGATACCAGAGTCCTAAACTAGGACAACTCTTTATATATCTCAAAATCCTTTTTAGAAAAATAAGATGAGATTCTTTAGGATTCACTTGCAATCTAGCACAAAGGCATGTGGCAAACATTATGTCAGGTCTGCTAGCTGTTAAATATAATAGGGATCCAACAACTGCCCTATAATGTTTCTGATTTACAGGTTTCCCTGCTGCATCAGAATCCACAACAGCATTGGTAGTCATAGGTGTTTTCATTCCTGAGGCATCACTCATCCCAAACTTTTTAATAAGCTTTTTAGCATACTTAGATTGGTAGAGGAAGATGTCATCAGGGAGCTGCTTCACTTGTAGACCAAGGAAGTAGGAAAGCTCACCCATACTACTCATCTCAAATTTGAAATGCATGAGGTCAGCAAACCTCTCGCACAATTTGGGATCAGTGGACCCAAAAATAATATCATCCACATATATTTGTACCAATAAGATTTGGTCATTATGATGTCTAGTGAAAAGGGTTTTATCTATGGTTCCTTTTGTAAATTTATGCTCTAAAAGAAAGCTAGCTAGGGTCTCATACCAAGCTCTTGAAGTTTGCTTTAAATCATAGAGAGTTTTATGCAATTTGTAAACATAAGAGGGTTGAGTTAGAGAGATAAAACCTGGAGGTTGTTCTACATAAACCTCTTCTTGAAGTACACCATTCAGAAAGGCACTCTTAACATCCATCTGGAATACCTTGAACTTTTTGTATGCTGCATAGGCTAGGAATATTCTAATGGCCTCCAACCTTGCAACAGGGGCAAAGGTTTGGTCATAATCTATTTCTTCTTCTTGTCTATATCCTTGGGCAACCAGTTTAGCCTTGTTCCTTACTATGTTCCCTTGTGCATCTAATTTGTTCCTATAAACCCATTTGGTTCCAATAATTGGGTAGTTATGGGGTCTTGGAACCAAATCTCAAACTCTACATCTCTCAAACTGATTTAGTTCCTCTTGCATTGCAAGAATCCAGTGGGGATCTTGCTCAGCTTCATGGATGGTGAGAGACTCAATTTGGGAGAGAAAACAGGCATGCATCAAGTCTTGATTGAGTTGATGTCTTGTCTGTACACCAACTGAAATGTCCTCAATCACTTGAGATCTAGGGTGATCTCTAAGTGTGACAAGATCAGTTTGTGGAGTTGGTTGAGCAACAGCTTCTGTAAATAATTCCTCTTGAGGAATGGTACTGGCTGTTGATGGAAGTTCAGTTACTTCCTCTTGGATTTCCTCTTCACTATCTTCAGCAGTCTGTGGAGTGGGATGAGTTGGAACCTCTTGGGTAAGGTTTAGTCCATCCATTGACTCACACATTGGTGAAACCTGCAAAGGACTATTGGTAGAAATGTCTTTCTTCTTATAAGACATGTTAGCTTCATCAAAACACACATGGACAGATTCTTCAATTTTAAGGGATCTTTTGTTGAAAACCCTATAGGCCTTGCTTAATTGGGAATATCCTAGAAAAATCCCTTCTTCAGCCTTAGCCTCAAATTTTCTAATGTATCTTTTGTTATTAGTGTGGACGTAATATATGCAACCAAAAACTTTAAAATAAGTGATTTTATGTTTCTTTTCTTTAAGTAATTCATAGGGGGTCTTATGTTTCAGCTTATGTATAAGAGATCTGTTCAGGACATAGTTAGCTGTGTTTACAGCTTCTGCCCAAAAGGATAGAGGCATGTAAGCATCTGCTAACAATGTACCTGCAGCTTCAATGAGTGTCCTATTTTTCCTTTCAGCAACCCCATTTTGTTGGGGAGTTCTAGCAGCTGAGAAGCACTGTCTGATACCTTCCTTCTCACAGAACTCATGCATAAGAAGAGACTCAAACTCTGTGTCATGATCACTTCGGATCAATGCAACATGAGTAGAGAACTCAATCTGTATGATACTGAGAAAATCTGTAAGAACTTTGAATGTATCTGACTTAGCTCTCAGGAAGGCTACCCAACTGAATCTGGAGAAATCATCAACAATGACTAAGGTGTAAGACTTCCCTTCTAGGCTTTGTACTGCAATGGGTCCAAAAATATCCACATGAAGCAGATACAATATCCTAGGTGAATCACTTTTATTAATGGATTTGAAGCTAGTTTTAGTTTGTTTGCCTAGTTGACAAGCCCTGCATAGGCTTTCCTTCTTGTAGGGACCAGAAGGTAAACCTCTAACAAAGTTGTCTTTAGATAACCTAGATATGTTCTTAAGGTTTACATGTCCTAGACTTTTGTGTCATAACTCATTTTGGTTACTAGTGATATTGAGTAAACAAATATCAGTTGTGGCAGAAATGAAATCTACTAAATATATGTTTCCTTGTCTAAGTCCAATTAAAACAGTTTGGTTTTTATCATTTATAATAGAACAAAAGGTAGAGTTGAAATGTACCTGATAACCTTCATCACATAATTGACTTATGGATATAAGGTTATGTTTAAGTCCTCTTACATATGTCACCTTTTTGAAGGTCACTGCTCCAATGCTTACTCTTCCATACCCTTCTGACTGACCACTCTTTGAGTCTCCAAATATCACCTTTGGTCCTAGCTTGGACTTATAGTTGGAGAGATTTGCTTTGCTGCCAGTCATGTGCTTGGAGCAGCCACTGTCCAGGTACCATGTCTGACTTAACCTTGGACAGTTTTTCACCTGTACCTGCATTAAACAATAAAGCTCAATTGTTCTTGACTCAGGTTACCTTGGGTCCTTGGTTTGACTGAAAAGTAAAACTAGAAATGACTGATAATGCAGGTTGAGACTTATACCCTAGAGGGTGATATCTCCTAGGTGGGATTATCCAATCAGCTACTGGATTAAATGTCTTGTTAGCTGTTTTAAAATTTCTATAGGAGAAATTATTTATATTTGGTCGTTCTGGTATCGACGAATTATTGTAAGTTCGTCGACCAGAGTTCGACGAATGGGGATGAGATCGTCGACCTCCACTCAGTGAATGACCATGGTCATTTTCTGCGTCCCTCGTTCGTCGACCTCTGCTCGACGAACCATACACAGTTCGTCGATCGCAGTAGGACGAATAATTATTTCTGAAGTTTGCGTTCAGCGTTCGTCGATCGGGGTTCGACGATCTTGCAGGATTTCGTCGATCTAAGTTTGACGAATTCTGCTGAACTTGGTTTTTAACAGCTTTCTTCTGTTTTCTGTTTCTATTGTCTAGGGGATTTGACTTGTTTTCTGACCTGGGTTTTTCAGTTAGTTTCTCTTTACCCTTAGCAGTGATAAACTTTATGGGAGTAGAAAGTATATTCTTCTTTATTATGGGGGGTAAAATTGATGAACCACCCAAGCCCAGCCTGCCATTTAATCTGGCATTTACTGTGCTTGTGATATCCATCAGCTTGAGGCTTCTCCCATTGAGAGATTGCTCAAGTTGTTTTGCCTCACATAATTCAGATCTTAACTTGATTATCTGTTCATTAGCTAGTGTCAATTGGTCAGTTAGTTTTCTATTTTCTGTGCTGACAGATTCAAGGTTTTCTAGTCTAGTCCTCACGGTTTTTATTTCTTTCTCTGAGTTTATTAGATCCATGCACATAGTTTTAAACTCTACTTTAAACAAGTCAGAATTGAAATCAAAACTAGAAATCACCTGATCAGCCTCTGAGTCTGAGGCACCTTCATCTTCAGAATCCTCTTCTGATCCACAGTTGCTTCTGGAGGCATCTATTGTCATTAGGCACACCTCCTTGGATCTGGCTTCTTCCTCTTCTTCACTGGAGCTGGAGGAGGATGTTTCCTCTTCTGTGTCACTCCAGGACTCAGCAACAAATCCTTTGTCTTTCCTTTTATACTTGTTGGAGGAGGGTCTGCTGCTTTGTTTTCTTCTGGAATCCTTGTCACTGCCCTTGTCCTTTTTCTGATTCTCTGGGCATTCTGAAATATAGTGTCCTGGCTTTCTGCATCCAAAACACACAACCTCCTTAGTTGGTGTCTTGTCATATTTGGGCTTATCATCCTGCCTGGATGATTTTCTTCAAAAGTCCTTTCTTGTCATTTTGTAGAATCTTTTGGCAAAAAGGCTCATTAACTGCTCACTGGATGTAGATGCTTCATTATCTTCAGAAGCTTTGAGGGTCAAGCTGTGCTCCTTCCTAACTGGGGTAGTTGCCTTCTGTTCTGCCGCCTCCCTTGATTTGACAAGCTGCTCATATGACTTCAGCTTGCCTAGCAGAGATTCTGTTGAGATCTCATTGAGTCTTCTGGTTTCTTTGATTGGCCAGATTCTGGAGTCCCATGAACTGGGGAAACACATCAGTATCTTGTCATTCACCTCAGTTAAGGTGATGTCCTTGTCAAGAGTCTTGAGTTCACTGATGATTGAACTTAATCTATTGTACATCTCAGCCATTGATTCTGTCTCATCCTTTTTGAAATTCTCATAGAGAGAAATGAGACTGGATCTCCTATCATTTCTTTCATAAGCTGAGTCTGCTACCATTTGATTGAGAGAGTCCCAAATGGCCTTGGCTGAGGTGCACTCAGCCACCTTCTGAAATATGTCATCTGACATTGTTTGGGTCAGAATATTCATAGCCTTTGCATCAGCCATCTTGGCTTTCTTATAGGCTTTAGTATTGTCTGGAGGTGGTACTGCACTCAGATTAGTTGATGTGCTGGCAAAATTTGTAGGAGCTGGAGGAACACCTGTTGAAATGACAGAAAAAATATCCTCATCAATGGAGTTCATATATAATTTAATTCTTGCCTTCCAGATGGCAAACTTATTAAGATTGCACACTGGAGGTCTGATGCTTGTATAATCCTTGTTTTGGGTCATGTCTGTGATAAGGATAAGTCCAATAACAGAATAAAAACAAACAGATCTAATTAAGAAATCTTTGGGTTCAGGAGTTAGCCTGTACAACCAATCAGGTATGGTAACTTAACCAACCTGGAAGATGTGGTATTATTAACCAACCTGGAAGATGTGGTATTTTTTAACCAACCTGGAAGATGTGGTATTTTTTAACCAACCTCGCTCTGATACAAATTGAAAGTGCAGCTATATCTGATATACTCTAGAGGGGGGTGAATAGAGTATATGGTGATTTTAAAACTTTCACAACTGCTGTTGTATTTTAGGTGTGTGTGTGTGCAGGGAAGCAAATACAATAAACCAAAAAAACAGCAATGGACTAATCACAGCACATTCACAGAGCAAGGCCAGAAAACAAAAGGAAAAGAAAGCAGCCAGACGACACAAGAATTTTATAGTGGTTCCCCAAATCTGGGTAGTCCACTCTTCTACCACCCTGGTAGGAATCCACTGCAGGAAGGGGTTGATCAGGTGTCCTGGCACCAATGGGGTTTTGATCAGGTTCCCAAAAACCAAACCCTCAAGTCTTTTGGTGGGAGACTTGCAAGCAGAATAATTTTGAAGGGAATTAAAACCCTGTACAGAGGTGGAGTGAGAGGGTGATGAGGTCTTCTCTTTCTCAAGTCAAATGAGAAGACTTGTGGAATGTTGTTTAGCAGCTTTGCTCCCCCTGAGATGTAGAATGGATCAGGAAGAATGCTGGAGCACTGCTTCAGGGTGATAGGTCTTCAAAGACCTAGAATTCCAGGTCCAGAGAAAGTCTTCAGGAACTTCTTGTAACTGATATGAAGGTATTGTTTTTGAAGTTATCCTGAGTAAAAGCAGATGAAGAAGACTCTTGATATTGATGTAATGTTCTTCTTCTTCTTCTTCTAGATCAATTTCTCTCTGGGTCAAGAATGAATTCTTTTTCTTGCGCTGTCTGAATCACTGTCTATCTTTTTCTTGTTGTTGTATGTTGTGTCTCTCTGTATTACTGACTATTTCTGTATATATCTGTCTGTCATAGAAAAACATTCGAATTTTGAATATCGAGCAGTAATGACAGACGACCTGAAAAGGAAGCAGCAATTAATTATTTCCCCAACTGTTTCCATGGGAAAAAGGCATGTAATAATCCAGAATTAACTGCGCATCCTAACGGTAGTATACTGTGAAGAACTGTCATTAATTGTCCAGGAATCAGCGTCATGGAATGAGACGGGAACGGAAGAAGACCTAGTCTGGAATCGTCGACCGAAGAACATAATTCGTCGAGCTGAGAATCAAATTCGTCGACCTGAGAAAAGTTCTGGACTTGGACGAAATACTCTGCATCTGCTGAAATGCTGTGTCGACACAAAATGGTGTCGACAGATTGATCTTGGTGTCGACAGATTGATCTTGGTGTCGACAGATTGATCCTGGTGTCGACAGATTGATCTTGGTGTCGACACAAATCCTCTGGTGTCGACATAAGCTGGTGTCGACTGAAATCCTGGTGTCGACACAAATCGCCTGGTGTCGACACAAGCCCTAAGTGTCGACACAGATTCTCTGAGTACACAAATCGTCGAGTAGAGATCAGCATTTGTCGAACTGACAAGCTGTGAACTTGAGGTCCAAGTTCGTCGAGCTCAGAATATAATTCGTCGATCGAAGCATGAAGCTGGACTTAGAGAAATTTTGAAGAGGTCCTGATAAGCCTGAGGTAAAATCCCGGTGATCGTCGAGCAAAGAACGCAGTTCGTCGAGCTCAGCACTGCGAATTGTCTCACGATCGTCGAGCGCAGAACTTCCTTCGTCGAGCTGAGTTCGACGAACGTCGAACTCTTTTCACTTGGTCTGAGAAACTGATAGATCTGGAGTTCCTGATGGTCCTGAGGAAGGCTGGTCCATCTGAAGTTGAGATAGAGGACTGTCCTAGACTCTAAGACAAAAACTTGACCCAGACTATACATGATGGGTCACATCCTAAGTCAGTGAACCTAGCCCAAATCTACTAGGGATCCAACACACGCCACTCCGAGAATAATATCTACCATACTCCACTCAAACGTATGAAAGTCAGCTTGGGGAGGGCACGGTCCCACTGTGAGGGTTTGGCCCAAGCAAAGGCGGTCAATCGCCTGACTGCGGACGTACCCCAAACAGATGATGAAACAAGGCGAGGGGGTCACTGACAGTGCAAGCGATCGACTAAGCGTTGCGGGATGAAGTTTTTGGTAGGGCCACTATCAATCATGATGATCACCGGGGACCCTGTAGTGACCCGGGAAGCTTTATCGTCTGGGAGTCGGAGATCCCATTGATGATAAAGAGTAGAAGGTCAAGATGGTGTATTGTCGCAGAAAGAGGGTCGTCGCAATCGGCCTCGCCATCCAAGGCCTCAAAGTCAGCGAGGGTACCTTCGGGTTCCTCCTCACAGATGATGAAATGTGGTTCCTTTTGGGGACATTCTTGGGTCATGAGTAAGGTTGCTTGCAGCGGAAGCATAGACCCTTCGTACAGAGATCATGATACTCCTGATTGAATAATCATGGGTGTTGAGGGGACCATGGAAGGCACAGTGACAGTCCTGGGCAGCTAGGGGGCATGGGCCTCCACCTGCATTGGGCGGAACAGCACTGCGGGTCTAGGATATAGGCGAGTTGGGGTTATGGGGTATGGACGCCCAGTGTCCATCGACCTGATATTGAAGTCAACTTCGACCAAACGGGCGAGATTCATGGCCACAACAATGGAGGGTTGATGGTTTGTGCGCAAACGGGCGAGGATTTGTGGTAGTTGGTCGTGCGTGGCTAAGGCAGTAAACTTGTTAATGAATAAGTCTAGAAAAACCGTTTGGCGGACGCCACAAAGACGATCCACCGTGGTGCCCGAGTAGCGTACATGGTAATAACGGATAAGATCACGCTGAAGGTCCGACCACGAGAGGGTGGGTTTGGATTGACGGTGGCAACGAACCCAGTGAAGGGAAGACCGCTTCACGCCAATGAAATTCGCCGCGACCTTGAGCGACTCCGAAATCAGATGAATGCCGAAGAATTGTTTTGCACGGGTACTCCACCCAATGGGGTCGATATCATTGAAGGAGGGGGCATAGAAAGAGTTGTGTGGTTGAAGGAAACTCGCCGATGGAGAAAAGAGTTCGTGGGAGAATTCTGGAGGCGCGTTGAGAACCGAAAGGGACTCCGCGTGGAGGCCAAGGATGTACCTGAGTGGCTAGCGAGAAGGTCATTGAGCTTTGTATCCATATGCTGCATTAGGGCATGGAGCGAAGCGATGGACGCCTCGTGACCATCGAGGCAGCAGGAAATAGTTGAATCCATAGGGGGTTAAGACACAGACACGTCTGAATCAACCATAGAGCGAAATCTAGAGGAATGCACGCAAGGGAGCAACCAGAACAGTAGCAGTAGGTCGTGGTTATGACACTTGGCGATGGTCAGAAGAGGTAGTTGACACGTGAGAACC
The DNA here is from genome assembly GCA_039583875.1 of Platanthera guangdongensis. Taxonomy (NCBI): domain Eukaryota; kingdom Viridiplantae; phylum Streptophyta; class Magnoliopsida; order Asparagales; family Orchidaceae; genus Platanthera; species Platanthera guangdongensis. Next base: position 47,515,512 of record CM077161.1, on the reverse strand, counting down.
CGCATAAGATGTGGTCGTTGTGGAGGCTTTAGCGATGACAAAGTCCGAGACGTGCGGAAAGGGATCGCAGTGAGTAGGATCCCATGGTGCGGTGAGCGGAAGACACACATGGATGTGTCGAGCATAGGCAATGTGTCGATGCTAGAGTGTAGAGCCAGAAGTGAGATACAAGCAGGAATGTGAAAGAGACGGGTCGTGAGGGAAAAACAAATGGGATTCCATGAGAGAGAAGGTAAAGAAAAAGAGAAGTGTGAAAAAACCTTGGGTTCCAATTTCATTATACTTCTAAGATAACTTTCACACAAGGCAAGGGAATTTACATAACCCCTTCTAGGGCTAAGAGTAAATACCTAGACTGCCCTCAACATAAAGAAAATACACACAGTTTCAAATTGAGGTGTGTGCCCTAATGGTAGTCTTCTTTTGATGTGCCCTTGGCATTCCTTTCATCGTGCTAATATACTCACCACACTAGGGGGCGTCTCTCCCCTCATCAACATTTGTAACATTTGTTCTATTTCATTTACAATTCACTTCAAAGAAAAACAGAAACATAATTTTTAGTAAGGATGAAGCAATAACACAAATCAAATTTTGCTGGGTAGTTCTAAGAAAAATATCTCTTAATTAAATACCATAAATAAATGGTATAAAGTATTAACTAATACTGAGTATTAGAATATTAGCAAACTTAAATTAAATTTCAGAAATCAAATAGAAAGACCCTGGGGAAGTTCCCTGAATTTTTCAATAGGGCTTATCACTTTTGAAAATAAAATAAAAATGTTCCAGCCAAACATTGAACCAAATTTCTATAATGAATGCACTAAATAAATAGTGAAACTAGTAAATACTATAAAGTATTACAAAATTCAAACCAAATGAGATTTGGATTAGTGCACATTTCTATATAAAAGTTACAATACGGTTACACTATTTTCTGAGTAGCTTGAATTACTGTCATTGGTTTTTATTTTCAATACCAAACTTCTGAATCCAGACAGAACTCACTTTTGCACACAGATCAAAAACAAATGAATTTAAAACAAGCTAAAGAACTCGGCAGTTAATACAAATATGCAATGCTTTGAAAGATGAAATGAAAAATAAATTACCCAAATATAGATAAATTGCTCCATGCGTGCATGTCTAATGATGAGACTAATAGTTGCATTAACAAGATAGAAATTCCATTGCCAATCCCAAAATCAATAAGCATTAGAGAGCAATATGCTTCATATAAACTCATAAATTTAATATAATACCTTGCTCGTCTTTCAAAAGCTGAAGCTTGTGAAGTTCACTCTTTTCAGATGCATCAAGATGACGGACCTGAAAAAGAAACAAATAATAATACGAGGAATGCATCTAAAAACTTATTAAGGTACATATCTAGAAGAAATCAAAGTATACCTGATAATGAAGAGTTAGGTGCTCAACAGGAGAGCTTACGGCCTCTCTAGATTTAGCACAAAGCCTAACAACCTGATTAATATGCAGAAATAAGTTTAGTCTATCAATAAATTTTATTAGCAACGAAACTATGTTATTTATAAAAACTTGCATGAATCTCCCCAAAATTTTAGAACGACTCTACAAATTCTGTTACATACTTTATCATAATTTTTTAAAGAGGAAAACTGAACATAAGCCACCAGTACTATGGTATAAGGTAAAAAAGAAATAAAGTTAGATGAAACTTATGAACTATAACAGGAGCAATTTATGTCAACTTTTCTTGATCATTTTCATGCATCATACACAAATATTTTTGTTATAGACATAGTCCACATGACATAGTAAACATGGTTATGCAAACGGCTGAAGAAGAGAAACACCTTTAATCCTGTTGAACTTATCTTCTCAGCAAGTTGGTCAACAGCTACATTACTTGGTGCACACACAAGGACCTATAAGAAAATGAAATGATAGTTATGATACTGAATGGGTAGCACTTCAAAATTTGAGATAGTAATAATAAATAGGAATTATTTGAAAATTGAAATTAGAATTGAAATAATTCAAAAAGTAAAAGTAAATGCTACTAAAGAAGTATATTCAAATGTAAAAATTCTATTAAATATTTTATTATTTTATATTATTCAACCATCGGAACTCAGCAGTAGTTCTGAAAGGTAAAAAATTATTTAGTATTTTCATGACAGAATGGTGGGTTCCCATAATTATGTGCATACATTATATTAAGCATGCATAGAATATATCACAGCATGAAAGTGTAATATTATCATATGGTTCATAATATATGAACTTTATTTAAGAATTTTGGAAAGACATTATGGGCCCACCATAGCTTAAAAATTTTGGTTCATACATGATTTAAGGGATGAGTTATAAATGATTCTTATATTCATAAATATAGCCGGCTAAAATAAAGAGAGAAGATGGGAGTTACAAATGAAACTGATTGCCATTTATGCAAAGAAAACAATTTGACGTTGCAAAAAATGTTCCACGAAAATTTTTAGGCTAATGACTGGCATAATAGAAATCTCTCATTTTATTCTATCCCATACAATTGAAATACTTGAGAAAAGAGAGGAGGTAGCTCTCGGTCATAAAAGAGAAGGAGATATTTTGTATCATCCGAAAATTAATTACTTCATATGTTAATTTTAGGTTCCGACTTTGACTAATATTGTCGGCGTCGCCGTCCGATCAAGGTATATATGCCTCATCTCCCTTAATTTCATTGGTTATTTTATAAATAAAATGTTTCCATTAGTAGGCATTTTACGGAGGTTATTTTTGTCTCGTTTCCTTCCCATCGAGGTATTTAAGCTCACTGCTACTCAAATTTTGCATTAGTTTATTAATGAAATTATTTCGGATAGTCGAGACTTTTGCCATTTTGATTTTGATGCAATTGATGGTTTGTGGGAACATTTCTCCTTGAGATGAGTTGTGTTCCTTGAGAAATGGCATTTCAGCAAATAGAGGAATCCAGTTATTCTCACTTAAAACTTATTTATACGTGGCACACACTCGACCTAGCCAACCACCTTTTTTGCTCGTACAAACGAGCATCGCTTGCTTTTCCCTATGTTGTTTTGATGTTCTGATTAAAGGGGGATTAGAACCACGTCCTTTCTCAGCCTCAACCACTAGGATATACGGCTTCTACTTCTTTGGCCAATTAGAGTACAGCATATCTACCCCTTCCGTCGCTTTGAGTGCACACTATAGTCGCCTCTTCCATCAAATAGAACGGAAGCAGGAATTCCTTCCTATTTTTTCATTAGGAATGCACAATATGAAGCTTTTCTCCTTCCTCCAACTGGAAGAAGTTGTTGACGCCCGTTTAGTAAGCCTAGCAAACGATCGACACTCCCAGTCATTTATGAAGTATTCAATGCTCCCAGTAAATTGGTCATCACCTCCTCCAAAGTGATTGCTTGATATGCTAGTTGTAAGCCAGGCAATTTTCCTTTTTTGGTGATCGCCCTGTCCGCGCGGTCTCCCCTTCGGGAGTGCTCACGGACTTTTTTTGGTGATCATGTTGCCTGCGTGGTCTCCCCTTCGGGAGTGCTCGCGGACTCCTTTTTGGTGATCACTCTGTCTATGCAACCTTCTTTTTTAGGGCAGCCAGTAATTCCTAAGCCTGCCCATCTGGGCAACTCCTGATTCCTATAAATGGTGGTCAGGTCCAAACCAGAAGGGGACAGAAGCAAGGAGGCCAGGAGTTGCGGGCTCTGTTTAAGTGTCTGAGCGAACTCTATTGGTGGACAAGGCGGACACTCCTTTCTCGGTAGCGTGATATATTCTAATACAGTTTTAACATGTATCTTGATGTAACCCCTTATGTAATACAAGATTTAGATTAATAAAATTGCCTGCAATAAGTGGTATTTGTCACTCTGGGTAAATCTGGCATCGTTGCTTGCTTGCGGCAATCTCTTCATCACACCAACTCTCACTCATTCATTCGTGACTCAAAGTAACCGGCCACACAACAACTACCCTTTATTCTTCAGCCAGAGCAGTGTGGAAATGGGACATTTTTGGTTCCAACACTAGTTATCGTTGATGTTGGCTGACCGTTCTAGCATCCTATTGACGCATCCCCCCTCGATCATATCCAATTGACATCTCATCATCGATTCTTGTAAGTTATCAATGTCTTCTTTTACTTTCTACCAACCGGTGGGGGGTTGAATTGTCATAGCCAAACTCTTCTTTACAGTGTTTGTTTCAGCATCCCTCATAGCCACTTGATATTGGTTAACTGAAGGGGTTTGGGTAAGTTTCGATAATTTCGTTTTTTATCTTAGTTATCTTTCTTTCTCCCACTGCTTAGAAATTATTTTGATGGAATTTCATAGAAACCCATGAAGCGAGGAAAACATTTTGGTGCTAGATTGAATAAGGGTCATTGCATTATTTCATTGTAAATTAGAGATTATTGCCAACGCATTGCATTGACGAATGCAAGAACATCTCTGTAAGAAATTCCTTTCCTCTTAATTAGGCATATCATAAGTTGATAATGTAACAATTACCATAAAAGTGATTTCCAATGCAGTTAAGTAAATAATGTTAATTCGACCAAAGGAATAAGTTGTATTCTAATTCAAGTACGATAATCTTATGAAATAAAATTCTTCATGACGTGATATAATGAATGTTAAAGATGAAGGTTTTATTAGATAAATTTGCTAGAAAATATGTGAATGTGTTCAGTGATTTTGTGCAGCGATAAGCAATGAAAAATATCAATATAAAATGAGACAAAATGTAACAATGAATTAAATAATGATCCTCAAACAAATAGATATATGTGGGTATCTCCATTAGTTGAGAATTCCGACCACTGGGTGCATGTATTAAAAGATGCAAGTCCTCAAACTAGTTGGCCAATGCGGGTGTCTCCATTAGTTGAGCATTCCGAGCATTAGGTGCATGTATTAAAAGATGCAAGTCCACAAACATGTAGACCTATGCGGGTGTCTCCATCAGTTGAACATTCTGACAACTAGATGCATGTATTAAGTGATGTAAGACCTCAAACTAGTGGACCTATGCCGGTGTCTTAATTACTTGAGCATTCCAACTACTAGAGGCATGTATTGAAAGATGCAAGCACGATAGAACCCGGAATGTAAATATGAAACTGATAACTAGGAAAAATATGAGCATCAGACAATTCAAGTTTAAGTAATAATTCAGAACTCATGAATATCTATGCTTAAATAAGACTAAAGATGCTGATTAGAACACGAAGTAAGATAAGCCTCAGATAATATGATTTACGTTTTGTCTTATTTTATGTTAAGGCATGCATGATTACCCCAATAGAAAGTATGATTACCCGATTACAAAACATGATCCCTAGATTCAGTTGTTCATGCATAGATTTTTGTACTTGTGTACCGTTGTTTTAGTCTCGTAGAGAGGAAGAGTCTTTGTTATTCACCAGTGGTTAACCCTGTCTTCAGATTCTTTTTTTCGGGGCATGTTAGGAGGTTTGCTATGGTTGAATTATGATGGTTAATAAAATTTTAAATTAGATTCTTTCTATAAAGATTATCCAGTTGGCTTTGTGATTCAGACTTTGAGGTGTTTCACTGACATTAGTTCTAACCTTTTGTTTTTGTTGTATGCTATAGTTATTTATGTTATGATACCAATTTTATTATTGTTGCTTAGTTTACGTCAAATCACGAGTGTCGGCCGGACTCTTGAAATGTTGTTGACCTCGATATGGGGTGTTACACATTAGAATTATCATCATTATGCTACAAAGAAAGTAAAAAAAGAGTAGTTTATTTCTTGAGTTAAATAAGACACTTTCATCATGATTAATCCACCTTTAGAATTCCCTATATGTAGATCAACTAATTTGATATCATGGATTTCTGATTTTATTCATAAACAACAACTCTCAAGTCTTTATAGTGGGGTCGGCTATATGGATCCTTTGTCGCCATTGTCATATCTTTAGTCATTATCTCACTAATGCTCAAGTACATCATGTATTTCCTAATACTTTCATTCCAAGTCTTTATTGGTCTACCCCTCCTCAATTTAACATGCTTAATAACTAAATGCTCACAGCGCCCCACAACTGCCTCTAATGGTCTCCTTTGTACGTGTCTGAACCATCTTAGTCGAGCTTCTCACATCTTCTCTACAATTGTTCTAACTCATGTCTTATCTCTGATACATTCATTCTTAATTTTATCCAACCTCGAGTGTCCACACGTCAACCTAAGCATTTTCATCATCGTAACACCCATTTTTTTTCTCATGTACAAAATTCATTGCCCAGCACTTAGAACCGTAGACCATCGTTGGTATATTTGCAGTACAGTAAAACTTGTCTTTAAGTTTTAATGGTACTTTAAAATCACATAAGATCCCTGACGCGCCTCTCCACTTCAGCCAACCTGCTTGAATTCTATGTATCACATTTTTATCTACACCTCCATCGTTTTGAATTATCGATCCCTGATATTTAAAGCACTCACTACGTGAAATGCAATGGTCACCCAACAAAACAAAGGAGTTATTCGTCCTTTTTGCACTGCAAAATTTAAGTTCCATATACTCTGTTTTTTCATGCTCAACCTAAAACTCTTCTTTTCTAAGGTGTCTCGCCAAGATTCAATTTTCGTGTTTACACTTTTGCGAGTCTCATTGACAAAAACAATATCATCTGCAAACAATAAATACCAAGGTATTGCATGTTAGGTATGCATGGTGAGCTCATATAAGATAATGATAATGAGATGGGAGGCTTAAAGTTGACCCTTAATGTAAGCAAGGGTGATAGGGAATTCATGTGTTAATCCATCAAGTGTTCTCACCATCATCACTGAATTTGTATACATATCTTTGATTATGTCAATGTATGATACAATTACAACTTTCTTTTCTAGGACTCTCCGTAAGACCTCTCTTGGAACCCTATCATAAGGCTTCTCAAGGTAGATAAACAGCATATGCAAATCTTGTTTTCTTTCTTGGAAGTTGTTAATGAGTCTCGTCAAGAGATGTATATCTTCTATGTTCGACCGCCCTGGCATGAATCCGAATTGATTCATACTCTTCTTTTTATTACTTGTTCTCATAGTTTTATGGTATGACTCATTAATTTAATTCCTCTGTAATTGACAATTTTGTGTATCTTTTTTGTACTTATATAAATGTCCTAATATTTTTTCTCTCCATTAGTATGGCATATTCTGTCTTCAGTATTTTATTGAAGAAACATATAAGACACAAATTCCTTCTTTTTAAAGGTACTTCAATACTTTGATGGGTATATATTTTAGTCCAACCGTCTTTCTAATTTTTGTCATATTTAGAGCAGCATTTACCTCTGATGCATGAATTTTACGATAAAATTTTGTGTTGCTATACTCATCTGATTTACTTAACTCTTCCAAGCTTGGTTCTTTGTTTGTTGCTTCATTGTAGTGTTGATAAAAATATTTTTATCATCGCTCTTTAATAGTCACATCATCCATCAAAATCAAATCGGTTATATCTTTTATACATTTAACAAGAGTTAAATCACTTGTCTTCCTCTCTTTCTAGATCGAGCAATTATATATAAAGCGAGAATAAGAATTTTAGAAACTAAAAAAAAATTAAAGACGAATAAAAAGATAGAATGCATCGATGCATAGGAAATGATAAGGGTTAACCCACGTGGCGGGAGGTGTGAATTTCCTATGAATAAAGAATTTGAGAACTATGTTTTAACCCGGAGGTCGTTGAAAGACAAGATGATGAAAAGATGAATCTAGAAATACCCTTATGATTTCCTAGATTAATAAAATTAAAGATAAATGAGAAATAGGATTCAAAAGAATGACTATGAATAAAGAATGTGATAATTGAAAATTGAGTTGAATGAACTATGAACAGAATGAATATGAGAACATATGAAAAGAACATAAGAATAAAAGATTTGAAGAAATAAACTTGAAGAATCCAGAGAAATAAAAAATACAAGAATCTTGAATATAGGAATGGCTACATAATTACTATATTTTTTTTTACTGATCATTACTGGTATTGCATTCCTTGCCACACTTTTTTATACTGCACAATCTTATACTAAAATTTAAAACTCATGGATATTGTTACTGATGTTTCTTGTGTGTCTGCATAGCAGTTAAAAAGGCAAAGTATTCGCTTTAATCATATTCTTTATGACGAAATTCAATGTTGTCTAAATTTTTAGGAAGGTGATGCATCCTGAGTCACACTCGGATCGTATTTTATTTTAGGCATTTTTATTTGGTTTTTTTGCATGTATTTGCGCACGTATACTTTACTTTGCACACTTGTTACGGTGTATTGGAATGATCGTCCAGTAAGTTCATGAAAGATTTGTAAAATGTTGAAATTGGTTGATTAAGGCAAGCACGCGAATAAATCCATCAAAATTAAGCATATTTTAAAAAGAGTTGTATTTAAATTAAAGTCAAATTCTATTTTTGGAATTAATCTAAGATCGAAAGAGACATGAAAATCCCTACATTTAAATCTAATTTCAAATTTTACTTTCTTTTAGATTTTTTCATAAGAAAAGCCAAAAAGTTGTTATAAAAATGATATTAACGAGTTTCCTATTAAAGCATATTCCCCTCAAAATCAGATAGCTTGGACAAGATTTGGGAAACAAATATTTTTTCTCTATTCTCTCGATAGTTCATTATCCCACCTCAACACGAAGCCCGACTACAGACGCCAAGTCCGCTTCTCCTCCCTGCCACCCTAACTCTACCGTGGGAACCCTAACCGTCAACGATCACCCCACAGGCGTCGGAGACCCATCTCCCCCCCCCCCCAACAGGTGTCGAGACTCGTCGGTCATCTTTGAAGTCTTCTAGAACGACTCCTCCGTTGCTAGCCTACGTGGGCTCCGATGAACAACCCTCCACCACCAATCGACGGGACCGACACTTTCCCAACTGAATCCAGCACTTCAGTCGAATCCTGTCTCCGCCAACCATCTGTATACTCGTGTGTCTTCCTAATTCGCTTCCCGTAGCCTTCTTGCTCCTCTTCTCTTGTGATCCCATGGTATATTTCCAAACGTAGCTCATTTTCGAATAGTCAAATATTATGAGAGTAATATAGGAGATCTAAATGCTTAAATTAAAAATTATCAGAAATTGTAGCATCACTCACCAACATAAAAACACTTATGGCAAGGACAGAACGTTAATCCTAAATGCTTAGAGCACACACACACACGAGCGATTTTTATAGACGTCTATAACCTAATGAATGTTTAGATTGGATACATAGCATGGAATCTTTCATGAGGAGTCAAATATCTTTGAGTACGCAAATCTAGTATGTGTCTGGTAGACTTAAAGGGCTCGCATTAGATTGGTGGATACAACTTGAACGCATGAGAGATAAGTTATGGTTGCCTCCAATCACTTTTTGGGTTGAGTTCAAATCGGAGTTGAGCAAACACTATGTCACCTTTGATTACCTCCACACTCCGTATCGTAGATTTCATAATCTGTAACATAAAAGACTATCAGAGGACGAGTAAACTACTAAATTTATAGTCCTTCAGTCTACGCTAGGTATTCAGGAAGGTGATGAAATGATTGTATCCCGTTACTTGCATGGGTTACATTATTCTATTAAGGATAAACTAGAGCGGCATAAGTACCGAGATTTAGATGAAGTTTCTAGTATGGCCAGTAAAGTGGAGTCTAGGTCTAGGTCTACTTATAGAGCTCTTTCTAGTCTCGATAGTACCCCACTTATGGTCATAGATTTTGCTATTCCAACCGCTCCCACGGGCACTTTGGCCCCACCTATCTCCATTATAGTCCTCCCTTTAGATGAGGAACTTCTTCTCGAGCCTCAGCTCCAGGAAGAAGAGCTTCTCCTTGTCATATTACCACAATTAAAATAGTGATTCCACTTACCAACACTATCTCACGACCTTTAGTGACTAAGTTTCCTCCTGAGTCCCTCGCTCGAAGATCTTATTAATGACGTCACTCATCTCAGATGACACAAAGTCGATTTTTGTTGATCCTGACTCTTCTCGTATATTTCAGTCATAAGTGATAGGCACGGGCCTCCGGCCCTCGTGCCCCGCGCGACAGTACTCGGCCGCGGCGGCGGGATTCGCCCACCCACAGCGGGTTTCGCCCGCTCCCGGGGCTCTTAAAAAAATATATATTTATTTATAAATATATATCTTAAATTATAAAATTTATAAATATATAAATATATATCTTTTATATAAGGGTAAAACACCCTTTGGTGCAAGGGCATTTTGGGAAATTCCAACGTTGCACCAAATGATGGTTTTCCCTTATAATATAAGATATACAGTTGAGCCTATTGACATTATACTTGTTGGTCACTCACCCTTAACACTGGAATAAAAATTCAACAAGTTGACTTGTACACGTCGTGGAACATGGGTGTATAATCAGGGCGGTTTTGCTTTTTCAGTCAAATTTCATTCTAGCTCTCTGGAAGCCTTCCCAAGTTATACGCTCATATTACATTGTGTGAACCTAGGGCACGTAAAATATTTTTACTTCATTTTTGGCCTCAAGACAATGCCACAATCTGCAGACAACCCTCGCACTATTTGGAGCATTGCTCATCATTTAGGACCATAAAAATAAACCTACGCCTTCCAAATTGCAGTGAACCTTCATTTAACTATGATATTGATCACAGAGAGTTAAGTATTAAATATTTCTCAAACATTCCACATTAAGACACATATAGTCATCCAAACACACCCTTCATCACAAGGGGTTTTCAAACATAAGAAAACTCAAGGTATTACAATCCTCCCCTTATTAAAAAAAATTTGTCCTTGAGATTAAAGACTTAACTTAATATGTACCTAATGTGAAAAGTTCTGAGTAGTCCTCTCACATAGCTTGCTCTCTTTCCCAAGAAAATTCATCCCGCTGCAATTATTCCAGCGTACTTTTACGAGCATTATTTCTTTATTGCAAAGTTTTTTAGTCTCTGCAGGTTCAATACAAATTGGGTGTACAATTGTTGCCATATTTTCCTCCACTGGCACCGTAACTGGTTCAACTACAGGAGTAGGCTCTACCATAGTTCATCTCAGTACTGAGCAATGGAAGACATCATGTAAACTGCTCAACTTTGCAGATAACGGAGGGCGATATGCACACTATCTAATGTGTTCTATAATCAAAAAAGGTCTCAAACACCACGGACTTAATTTCTTCAATCACCAAATTCATGATACACCTTTAAATGGATTGATTTTTAGGTATACCATATCACAAACTGCAAATTCTAGATGTCAGTGACGTGTACTATAGTATTGGTGTTCTTGATTCTTCAAAATGTGTGTCACGCTTCTGCTCATGTATTGGTGTTCGACACCGCCGCCCACATAATGTTTCATACGGAGACCATTTAATAGTAGCTTGGAAGTTATTATTGTATGTGTTGAATGATATACGTAAAGGCCCATTAGTTAAGGCCCATTTAGCCTCTTAACTAGGATGTTTAATCTCACATCTTGTAACAGGGATTTCTCTCTCTCTCCCTCCCTATATATTTGTACTCACACTTGTAATTTGACATTCAAGAAGTATATGCAAGGTTTACTCAATTCTTCTACATGGTATCAGATCTCCACTGATCCTCCCGGCGGTTAACCTCTTTCCTGACCGTCGGCCGGGTCTCATATCCGCTTTCAGATTTTCTAACCGCCATCCTTTGGGCGAACTCCTTTTTTTAACTGCATCCCCTTGTGCGAACTCGGACTTCTCCTCCCTCCCTCCTGTCTCCTCTTCTTCTTTCCCTTTTTATAAGGATTTGTCTGGGCCCCACTTCAACCCTGACCGTTGCGATTTCGTTCCTCTTCTCGTGGTCTACTCTTGCCAGAATTATCGCGCGATATACTCGTTTGCTTTCTCGTTGTTGTTCACTGCGGCCTGACGATTTCTCATCTACTCGCAGCGGCCTCCTGCGGACTCGCGCGGTCTTCTTCAATTTTCTTTTCCGTCGACGACCTTTCTCTTCTCTCTGCTTGTCGCACGGACTGGCCTTCTGCTCCCAGCCGGCGGTGACTTCCCTCTGTCTGATGCGGTCTAGCTATTGAACTACCCGCTACGGACTTGGTTATCTACCCACTGCGGGCTTATCCCTATTGTAGTTGTTGCGAACTTGGCCATGTTCTCTACCTGCCGCGGACTTGGCTCTCTACCCGTTGTTGTGGGCTTGCTCCTCTATCTGTTGTGCTTCTCTTCAAGCCGCCGCCGGCCTAGCTTTGTTGTCTGCTAGACTTTTCCGCTCTAAGTCGTTGCTCGCCTTGTCTCTTGCCATTAGCGGCCTCTCCTGCTGACTGCCAAGGTTAGTCGCTGCGACTTCTATGGAAGCTGATCTCTGGTCGTCGCGGCTCTTCCTCTAGCAGCTTTTCTTCTCCAGGCCGCCTTGTCTCTGGCCGCCTTTGTCTGCTTGTCTACCCGCTAGTCCGCTGCTTCGCTGCTCCTGCCTACCTGCTGGTTCTAATTCTCTCTACGATTTCTAATTCCCGCTGCGGCCTGGCCCTACTTGTCGCCTCTGCTTTGCCGTCTATGGTTTGCTGTGGAATGGTCGCTTCTCCTGCAGCTGTTCTTCGTGGTTTTCCCTTGTCGCTGGATGCTATCTGCTTGGCCGTTGGGTCTTCCCGGAGTATCTTTGTCGTCACAAGCCGGTGTTGCTTTGCCCTGTCGCACAAATTGCTTCTTGTCGATGTCGCTTTGCCCATGGTTGCACATTCTTGGCAAAACCTTCAGAATGACATTGCTGACTTGCGACTCCAAATCCAGCAACTTCAAGAGATGATCGAAAATTCTCCGAGCTATGTTGTGTCCATTTTTGGTAGTGTGTTTTCCTGTCTTGCCCATGTTTCGTCTTGGATCTTGGATTCAGGGGTATCCCACCATATTACCTCACGGCAACCATCTCGCTGCTTGGACTTGGTGCATCCCAAGTCTATTACTGTTGCAAGTGGGGAGACCATTCCTGTCTCTGGCTCCGTCGACATTAACACTACTCCCTCCATCACTCTTTGCTCTGCTCTTCAGGTTTTGGGCTCTCCTTTCAACCTAATCTCTATTAGTCGTCTCACTCAAGATCTTGATTGTTACGTAAAATTCTCCTCCACCTCTTGTGTTGTTCAGGATCGCAAGACGTAGTTTATCATTGGAAAAGGCCATTTGTCGAATGGTCTTTACATCCTTGACCCCTCCCCTCCGACGGTTTTGTCCTTTATTAGCTCTTCTGAGTGTCATCGGCGTCTTGGACACCCTCCTCTAAACAAAAGTCGCAAAGCTCTTCCCGATGTTTTCATCCGAGAATTCACTTGTGAATCATGTATCTATGGAAAACATTATCGCCCATCCCACTCGGAGTACTGCTTCATTTGATCTTGTTCACTCTGATGTTTGGGGAGCATACAAAATCACCAGTGTTTTTGGCTATCGCTACTTTGCTACATTTGTAGATGATTACTCTCGGGTGACATGATTGTATCTCATTCATGATCGCTCTGAACTGTCAGGTGTTTTTCATGTCATTATCACCGAAACTCGCAACCAGTTCTCCACTACAATGAAAACTCTTCATTCTGACAATGCTCGTGAATACACTAGTCATGTGTTTACCAACCTGTGTACTAAGTTTGGAATCATCCACCAAACCTCTTGTACATATACCCCCCGACAAAATGACGATGTTAAACGCAAGAATCGCCGCCTCCTTGAGGTTACCCACTCTCTTATGTTTCAAATGAATGTTCCGAAGCAATATTGGAATTTCGCGGTCTCTACTGCATGTTCTCTTATTAACCGCATGTCTTCCTCTGTTCTCAACTTTGTGATTCCCTTCAACCTCCTTTTTCCCACCACACCTCACTTTTCAGTCACCCCTCGTGTGTTTGGATGCGGGTGTTATGTTCATAATCATGGCCCGTTCACAGACAAGCTAGCTCCTCGTGCCATGAAATATATGTTTGTTGGTTGCTCCTGTGCTCAGAATGGTTATGTCTGCTTCTCTCCTAAAGATCACAAGGTTGTTACTTCTGCTGATGTCACCTTTCTCGAAGACCATCCATATCATTCTCAACCAACTGATTCTCTCCTTCCACCACTCCTTCCGCGGCTTGATGTTCATGTTACTTCCAACCTTCTGCCTCTCCTTCTTACACCACTCCCACCAAACCCACCTCCTCTTACCACGCCACTTCCACACAAACCACCTATCACTCGTGTGTATACTCGTTGTCCTCCTTCATCCACTACCCTACGGGAGATTCCCTCCTCTGATGATATTTTGCAGGCTGCGGATCCGGGAACTACTTCTACTGCACACCCAATGGCGAATTATGTATCCTTCCACGGCCTCTCTCCAGAACTTCGTCAGTTTGATGTTTCTTTATCCTCTATTGTCATCCCTCCATCTGTGCAGGAGGCTCTCCAACATTCAGGATGACAAGCATCTATGGACAAGGAAATGTCTGCTCTTTGGGCAAACCACACTTGGGATCTCGTCTCTCTTCCTTCTGAACAGACTTGTACGGGTTGTAAGTGGATGTCTGCCCTCAAACAAGTTCCCGATGGGACGATTCAACGTTTGAAAGCTCGTCTGGTGGCTCGTGGTTTTACTCAACAACAAGGTCTAGATTGTGATGAGACTTTTTCTCCAGTTGCCAAACTGAATACCGTTCGTGTGTTGATCTCCCTCGTTGTTCCTCTACAATGGCAGTTGCACCAATTGAATGTCAAAAATATTTTTCTTAATGTTGATTTGCAGGAAACCGTCTATATATGCAACAACCTCCCGGGTTTGAGACCACGGGGGAGTCTCCTGTCTGTTGTCTGAAGAGGTCACTTTATGGTCTCAAACAGTCGCCTCGGGCATGATTTGACAAATTCACTCAGACTGTTAGTGTGGTTGGGTTCAATCGGAGTTCAGTCAACTACTCATTATACATTCGACATCGTCCAACAGGCATAGTGATTCTCTTGGTATATGTTGATATTCTGATTACAGGAGATGATCTTACAGGAATACATATGATCAAACAACATTTGGCAATTGTACTTCAAACAAAGGACCTGGGAAGCCTTCGTTACTTTCTTGGTCTCGAGGTGGCTCGGCGACCTGATGGAGTGGTGTTATCTCAAAAGAAGTACTGTCTTGACCTGCTGCATGATGTGAACTACTCTGGATGCAAGCCTGCTGACACTCCCATGGATAGTAATCACAAGCTCTGCGCTCATGCCTCAGACTATGATCTACTCCTTCCAAACCCTGAGTATTATCGTCGTCTTGTGGGAAAACTGATATATCTCACTGTTACAAGACCTAATATATCATTTGTTGTTGTGATTGTCAGTCGATTCATACATGAACCACGTATCTCTCAACTCTAGGCAGTTGAGTGCATTCTTCGATACTTGAAGACTGCTTCTGGACAGGGACTTGTATACAAGCCCACTTCGTCTCTCTTATCTCTGAGTGCTTATTTTGACGATGATTACATTGGTTCATTAGATGATCGACGTTCCACAAATGGATACTGCACTTATTTTGGAGGACATCTCATTACATGGCATAGCAAGAAACAGTTTGTAGTTGTCCATTCATCCGCTGAGGCCGAGTATTGTTCAATGATAGTTGTTGTGTCTGAGCTCACATAGCTTGAGGGTCTCCTTGATGATTTAGCCATTTAGGAGTCAAGCTTTCCGCACAGGCCACCCTATTTTGTGACAGTCAGGTTGTCATACATATTGTCAAGAATCCTGTTTTCCATGAACGGACGAAGCACATTGAGGTTGAATGTCATTTCATTCGAGAAAAGGTTAAATTAAAGAAGATAAAGTTAATGCATGTTCCAGCTACCGAGCAAGTTGCTGACATCCTCACCAAGGTCTTACCACGACCTCTGTACTATCAGTTCTTGTCCAAGCTTGGTGCCTACGATTTGTACGCTTCAGCTTGCGGGGGAGTGTTGAATGATATATGTAAAGGCCCATTAATAAAGACTCATTTAGCCTCTTAACTAGGATGTTTAGTCCCACATCTTGTAATAGAGATTACTCTCTCTCTCTCTTTCTCTATATATTTGTACTCACACTTGTAATTTGACATTCAAGAAGTATATGCAAGGTTTACTCAATTCTTCTATAGTATGCAAATTCAATCATGTATGGTCTTCCCACTTCTTTCCAAATTTGAGCCCACACATACAAAACATATCTTCTAAAGTACGATTTGTCTTCTCAATTTGGCCATCAGCTTGTAGATGAAATGTCGTATTATATTTCAACTTCGTGCCCAGACTTTTTTGAACTAGTCTCCAATATTTAGAGGTAAAGTGCCCATCTCTATCACTAATGATACTTATGAATATTTCATGCAAACGCACAATATTTTGCAGAGTTTCATGAATTGCCCTCATAACGTCGCATTTTTTAAAGGATGAAGTAAGCCCTTAGTTATTAAGGGCGCAAGGCGCACCAAGGCGCGAAGAGATCTTAAAGCCTAAGCGAAGATGCACGTCTGACGAAGGTAAGGCGCAACCACATTCATTTTAAAAAATAAGTATCAAACATCAGTTCATCTTTTTGATCAGATATTTGTTCTATTCTAATCACTAATCATTCAGTACTATCATTTATATCTCTTAAAAATATAATTAATGAGTTCACTGGCATCATATCTAAGTCTTAATACTCGATTATATTTCACAAACACTAAATCATGCAAAAACTAATGAGTTATTACATTATTTCTTTTTTTGGAAAATAAGTTTGCAACAGAAATCACACCCACACGCGTCTTTTATGCTCCCAAAGGTGCATGAAGACACAAGCTTCTAAACTTGTTGAGCCTGCAGCCTTAGGCCCGCCTGAGGAGTGCCTTTAACAACATAAAGTGAGCCACTTTCGTTAGGTGATCCACAATCACTCAAATGACATCTTTGTCTTGTTGTGATCTAGGCAAATCATGTATGAAATCCATGAAAATATCAACAAATTCTCATTCTACAATAGGAAGGGTTGAAGAAATTCACCATGCCTTTGACATTTCGCCATCACTAACGCACACGTTTGATACTGATTTACATAAAGTGTTACATCTTTCTTCATTCCAAACAACAAAAATGATCTATTTAGATACATATACATTTTTGTATGTTGTGAAGTGTGTCGAAAACATTAGCTCTGCACGTAGCTTGTCAAAGTTCGAAATGCATCCCCTTCATTTATTCTTTAGTAGCACATCCTCCATTAACAAATTAGCAAGTGTACCCAATGTTGTAAATATCGGATGTCGGCAACATATCGGCTTGAGTTTTTAATGTCGGAAGTCGAAAGTCGGAGACATGTCGGGGATATTTTTAAATATCGGATTTTTATGTCTTATAATAAAAATTATTTTTATGTATACTAACCATAATTATATGTTATAAAAATAGAAAAATAATATAACAAATAGTAAAAAATGAGTCATTTACATTACGAAATAAAATCGAATAGTATCTAAAATAAAATATTATTAACAAATAAAAAATAACTCATTGTAAAATATCTTTAATAGTATAAAATAATTTTATTTTGATAGCAAAAAGTTTATTGCAAATAAATAAGATTTAAAAGCTAAAAATTCTTGATTAATTAAAAATCTTTTCAAGCTAATAAATTTTTATTAAAAATATGCAAACAATCAACTAATAAATGTATTAAAAATTTAAATATTTTTTTGCAATATAAAATTTAAAAATTGCAAAACATATATATATATATATATAATTAGTTGAAAAAATAAAACGTTAGAAAAAACAAAATAATAAGACTAATTAATTTAAACGTACAGAATATAATATATTAGAAAAAATCAGACATGTCGGTCTATATTTTACAAAATGGCATAATAAATTTTTTTAGAAAAAAATATCATTTTGCACTTCAAAATGATATGTTGGGAGACATGTCGAACATATCGGAGGACAATTAAAATAATGTGCCCCTTTTTGTACTTCTAACTCTAAAGGTTGAAATTTAACATCAAGCAAAATCGCCTTCTTTACTGGATCTGGGGACCGTACTCCAATTCAAATGTCATGCTAGCATCGCCACGTGCCACACAAGTGATATCTAGCACTTCAAATTCTTGTCAATTGTACAATGTGTGCTTGGATCCAATTCTCTTGCCCAAATGATACCAGTCGGATACGATACATATATTGCAAGCAAATTGTGAATGCTGGAATTACTCGCTTGAAGCAACATTTGGCGGGGATAAGGAGAAACATTAAGGCATGTCTGACGGTACCATCTGATGTTAAAGGAAACGTTGAGGGATATTTAAACACTGCACAAGCAACCAATAAGTATAGGACTGAAAGGTTGCAAATAGCTTTGAAAGATGAGGTTGTTGGAGGAGCGGATAGTGACAAAGAAGAAGCTACGCAAAGGAGCATTTATGCAAGTGTATATACTAAAGGACCTATGGATCAATTTATCCAAACCACTGAGATCAGCAAAATGGTACAAACCAACATTGATAGCAAAAAACAAGAAAAAAACTAGAGATAATGCATGCTTGTATATTGCTAGGTGGGCCTACGAAACAGGCATTCCTTTCAATGTCGTGTATGCTACATCCATCCAACAGGTGTTGCATGCGGTTGGGCTATATGGACCGGGGATGAAGGCGTCAAACCCATCTGAGATGAGAAAAAAACTCTTGAAGATGGAGGTTCAATGGAAGGAGAAGTAAACTACACTCACTCAAACCTGTATGGTGCATGATTACAGTATTCTTACGGATGCATGGACAGATATAAAGGGGAGAAGCATAATGAAAATAGTGGTGCACACTATTTTTGGGGTGGCATTTTGGCTATCCATGAATGTATCGTCATCCACACATGATGGGAAATTTATTTTTGATTTTGTAGATGAGGCGATTGCCAGCCCAGATGGCCCAAAAGAAGAGAATATAATACAAGTTGTGGCAGATAATGCATCCAATAACATGGCAGCATCAAGATTGATGGCTTTGAAGAGGCCAATGCTCTTTTGGACTTCATGCGCTGCACACACAATCAATTTGCTTCTCACGGACATTGTTATATTAAAGCAAATAAAAAATGTTATTGTAATGAGACATCAATTGTCACTATGTATATATGGGCAAAATATCTCCATTCACATGTTTAGGGAGACTACAAAAGACTTGAAGTCCCATAATCTTGTGCGCCCTGGAGTGACCAGATTCGCTACAGCATTTCATTCGTTACAAAGCATCCATGAGAAGAAGAGGCGGTTACGGGAGATGTTGACATCACCAAGGAGGGATGCTACCAAATTATCTGGCAATGATGCGGGAAATTTTGTATCTTAGTAGTTTGTTTCTAATATTACTTATACCTATTGTTTTATGATTAATCTATTATTTATAATCAATTTATTATCATGATTTTTGAATTGTAGGCTACAACTATAGTTTTTGGTGGTACATTTTGGATGAATGTTGAGCTTGTCATTCTTGTATTTGCCACACTAGTGAAAGTCCTTAGAAGAACTGATGGAGACACACCTTCAATGGGATGGTTTTATGGTGATATGAAGAAGGATAGAGTGGAGGTTGTCGCTGCTCTTGAGTTTAAGAAGAGTAAGTACCATATTTTAAGAATGTTGATAGATAAAAGAGTAAAAACTAAGATGAGCAGTCATCTACATCTAACAGACTGTTTTCTGAATCTCTTCTACTACCCAAATAGGGAAGAGATAGAAACCAAAAGTTTATGGGTGGGTTTATTGACTGCCTCACTAGAATGTATTCTTATGACCTTCTATGCAAGATGCTATTACTGCTGAGATTAAAATTTATCAGTTAGAGCAAGAATTATTTGGACAGGACATAGCAAAGAGGCAAAAAGTATTGTGAGGGTTTAATCCAGGTATATTATCTTCCACTATTTTTCACCAAATAGTTGTTGGATTATTCTTTATGAATTGAACTACTAATACAACAACAACACTACAGTTTTTTTATCCCACTATAGTGGGGTCAGCTATATAGATCCTGTCTCCACTGTGCCCTATTTTTAGCCATAATCTAACTAATGCCAAAGTACATCATGTCTTTCCTTATAGTTTTACTCCAAGTCTTTATTGGTCTACCCCTCTCTCGTTTAACATACCTAATGACTAGACTCTCACAACGCCTAACAGATGCCTCTAGTTGCCTCCTTTGTAAGTGTCCAAAACATCTTAGTCGAGCTTCTCACATTTTTTCTACAATTGGAGCTACTCATGTCTTATCCCTGATACATTCATTCCTAATTTTATTCAGTCTCGTGTGTCCACACATCTACCTAAGCATTCTCATCTCCGCAACACCCATTATTTGTTGATGTATACGATTCACTGCCCAACATTCATAACCATAAAGCATCGATGGTCTAATGGCAGTACGGAAAAACTTCCTTTAAACTTTAATGGTACTTTACGATCACATAAGATCCTAGATGCGCTTCGCCACTTCAATCAACCCACTTAGATTTTGTGTCACATCTTTATCAATACCTTCATCTTTTTGAACTATTAATCCAAGATATTTAAAACACTCACAGTGGGAAATATCTTGATCACCCAACTTAATAACGAAGCCATTCGTCCTTTTTGCACTGCTAAATTTAAACTACATATCCTCAGTATTTGTCATGCTCAACCTAAACCCCTTCTTTTCTAAAGTGTCACGTCAAGATTCAAGTTTTGTGTTTACATCTTTGCACGTCTCATCGACCAAAACGATATCACTCGTAAACAATAAAGACAAAGGTATTGCTTGTTGAATGTTTGGTGAGCTCACCTAAGATAAGGGTAAAAAGATAAGGGCTTAAAGTTGAATCTTGATGTAAGCCAACAGTGATAGGGAATTCCTGTGTTAATCCTTCCAGATGTCCTTACCCCTGCCACAGAATTTATATACATATCTTTGATTAATGTATGATACATTTACACCTTTCTTTTTGAAGACTCTTCACAAGATCTCACTTGGAACTCTATCATAAGACTTCTCAAGATCGATAAACAACATATGCAAATCATGTTTCTTTCTTGATACTTGTCAGTGAGTCTCCTCAAGAGATGTATAGCTTCCATGGTCGACTGCCCTGGCATGAATCCAAATTGATTCTATGAGATGTTATTCTCTCGCCTTACTCTTCTTTCTATTACTCGCTCCAATAATTTTATGGTATGACTCATTAATTTAATTCATCTGTAATTAATATATTTTTATATATCTCTTTTATTCTTATATAAATGTATAAAGATATTTTCTCTCAATTGTTCTAGCATATTTTTTTGACTTCAGTATCTTATTGAAAAAACACGTAAACAACAAAATTGTTTCATTTCATAGACCTTTTTATACTTCGATTGGTATATCGTCTAGCACAACCGTCTTTCTATTTTTTATAAGCTCACTGGTGGAAGTTCTATGATATTGAAACTCTAAATTTGAGAACTATGGCCATGAGAATTTTAAATTTGACAATTAGTTCCTCCAGTTGCAAAAGGAATTGGAGGACTATTGAGATGACAATTTACTTGTAAATATATATTTTAAGATGATATTTCAATAATACTTGAAAATGATAACAAATTTTAATGTTTATTTATATTATATTTAGAATCATTCCAAGAAGAGGAATAGACTAGAAAGCAAAAGATTGAATGATCTTGAATTTGTGAAATTCAATTTTAAGCTGAAATCTAAATATTCTGATTCATCTTGAGACTCATTGTCTGCAAAGAGTATTGATGAAGGAAAAGTTGGGGAGTGGTTAGTTGGTCCTGCTGATGATGTTGTAGATGATGATGACGAAGTGTTTTTGTAGAAAAGTTGACTTGAACTCAAATTGGGGACATTGTCGATGTTGATGTGGATTCTATTTCTAGGAGAATTGCAAGGTCGGCTTTAATGTAGGCATGTATGGCAAAAGTGAAAGGAAAACGGCCTATGTCAGAGAGGGATGAGGATGAGAGTCCTGAGTATATTGTTGATGCATTAATGATTTACATTTTTGAGGATTATCGAACAGATCAAGAATCTTGATATTTAATATAGGTTTTAGTTCTTACTCAAATATTCGTTCCTTGATTGCAGGAAATAATATTATAGATTTATATTAGAGTAGCAGAATTTGTGGAGCAGTGCACTCACATCTTGGTAATAAGTTAAGGTATGACTATATTTTTAGTTTAATATGATTTTGTGATTTTGTATTACATATTTACATGATTGAAAGCATGTAACATTTCTTATTTATTATAAATTTACACTTACTAGTAGTTTAATTTTTTAATATGAATTTTAGTTTACACTTAATCAGACAAAATAATTACCATCTAATTAATAAATGAAAAATATTATAAAATATTTATATATATAATTATAATATTACAGTTCAACATTTTGAAATGACCTCAATATATCCCTCACAATCTGACATCCGACATACAAACCCCAAACGGACATGAGTCTGACATCCGACATACAAACCCCAAACCGACATGAGTCCGACATCCGACACCTGCAACATTGTCGGTAAATATCTCTACTTTCGCTCCATACACATAATGTCTCCACAATTTTAAAGCAAAGATCAATGTTGCCCATTACAGGTCATGCACTTGATAGTTCTTCTCAAGTGACATCAATTGTTGTGACTCACAGGCATTGTTTTAAATGTCCTCCGACATATCATTTTTGAGTGTAAAATGATATTTTGTTCTAAAAAATTTTGATTAAGTCATTTTTTTAAAATTGGGAAACTCTTTGAAACCAGTCCCCAAAAATCTTTGAAACTTTTCTTTTAATTTAAATTAAAAATATTGGATACTCTCGAATACTTCTGGATACTCACCGATACTCCTAGATATGTGTGTATGAAAAATATTTTGTACATTGAGATGATGATATGAAGAAAGGTATATAAAAGAGAAATAGTTGGATGATAAGGATCATTCACGTTATGATTTTGTGGCGTATATAAATTGTGACATGTGAGATGCATGATAAAAAAATGACGATGTGAATGTTAGATATGTCATTTTAATTTTTAAAAAAAATTAATCATTTAAAAATGTATTATGTATTTTTAGTTTTGTTTTTTTTTTTTGAAATCTCGAATCGCGTATCCTAACATATCTTGTATCATGCCCTCGTCCATGTGCAACATTTAGTGATAATAAACCTAATAAACTATAGGAAAAAAAATTAGCAACATTTAGTAGTAATAAACCTAATAAATATATATATGAAATTATTTCTTAGATTTTATGTCACGCTATTTAAATTTTAGAGGTAATCCTAGCTCGATATATATACTGAATAAATATTTTGTGCGAGTATATTTATAAATATTTGTATATTTATATTTTTATATAAATATTTTGTGTGAGTATATTATATTTTATAAGTGGAAAGATATGAAGGGGAGCCTTGGCGCACTAGTTAAGATGTTGTCGTGTGACCTTAGGGTTATGGGTTTGAATCTTGGAAGCAACCTCTTGCAAAAATGCAGTGTAAGATTTTCCTATATTTCACCCTTGTGGTTGGACCCTTCCCCGTACACTCGCTGCACAGGGATGCTTTGTGCACTGCCTGCCCTCTTAAGTACAAAGATATATTATATATTATAATAATTATATATATAATAGTTTATGGATGCTAACAACTTCTGTGTCAACCTAGTGGAGATTTGTTGTGCTGTAGTACAGGAATGGGTATGGTTTGATCCCCAATATTCAATTTTAGAAAAAATACTTCCCTTATTACCGCCCAAGACCGTGTGGTTTATATAACCTGCTAACAGTTCGGGTGTGGTTTATATAACCTGCTACCAGTTCGGGTGTGGTTTATATAACCTGCTACCAGTTTGGGCTTGCTGCTGAACCGCTATTTAACCGGTTCTTAGCTGGCTTAGTTATCAATGGCGCAAGGCGCAACAAGGCGCAAAAGGATCTTGGAGCCTAGGAGGAATGCTCAAGGCGCACGCGTGCGCCTGACGAAGGCAAGGCGCAACCACATTCGTTTTAAATAATCAGCATCAAACATCATTTCCGTTTCTCGATCAAATTTTTCATCTACTCTACTAATTAATCATTCATTATTATCGCTTATATCTCTTAAAAATAGAATCAAAGTGGTCACTTATATCATATCTAAGGCTCAACACACAATTATCTATCACAAACATTAAATCAATAAAAAAAATATTGAGTTCTTGCATTATTTTTTTCTTCATTTTTGAAGAAAAAATTTGAAATAAAAATTTCACACAGACGCACCTTTTAAATTCTAAAGGTGCAAATAAGACACATAGAGGCGCAAAACTGAGTCTGGTGAATCTGGAGCCTTAGGCGCGCCTTTAATAACATAATTAGTTTGTTCCCGATTTGGTCGGTTTTATAGGTTAGACTGGACCGGCCTAGATGTCGCTTAAAGATACGTTCGGTTTTTAATGACTTGATTATTTGTTTATTTTATATTGAAGTGTTAAACATACAGGGAAAGGATGGGGTTGTTTAGTTTTCCCTCAGGATCCCAAGGTACTTGGGAAATAAATTATGTAGCCTATCTTTCGATTAATAATTTTAAAAAATATATTGTTGCACGAAAACGGCTATGGAAGTGGTGATGCATTTGGGTTATGGAAATAAATGCCGCATGCTTTAGTTATCTTTCATGTCTCTTTATTACCATGTTATGGGTGTAAGCTAATAGTTCAAATGCTCAATAATTTGGATACCATAGTATAATAAATTTGATTATTTATGTTTTTATTAAATTATGTTGTGTTATGTATGTGATGTAAAAAAAAATTGAGTTGACTTTATAATGCTAAATCAAGGATGCCTAAAGTTACTTGTATAAAATGTGGAAGGCATAGGCTGGGCCTATGACACTGCATGAAAATAAATGAGGGATACTCCAGAATGTTCAAACGCTACTATTAACAAGGTGACTCAACATACCTGTCCTTGACCTTGTTTAGCCATATGGTATACAATTGCTGCAGATGTGACAGTTTTCCCTGTTCCAGGTGGGCCTTGTATTAAACTAATTGGTTTCTGAAGAACACTCTTAACAGCAAAGACCTGTAACCAATAAACACCTGCATTAACAGGGACACTACCAATAACACGAACTGGTGGATGGTTTAAAATGCTAAAATAAATAGAGGTAGGAGACAGTAGAATAATAGACATGTGCATCCTCCACATGCAGTTTTCATTCAGAACAAAATGTACTATAGCTTACGAAACTAAATCAAGATGCTTGAGTTCAAATTGTAAGAGGATAATTGATGGCAAAACAAGGAAAAAAAATTGAAGCTCAATTTCAGTAGTAAAAATACAAAAACAAATACATTGAAATAAGTCACATACACTTGAGTCGAACAATATACATGTTATTCCATCTACAATATAATATAAGATCAAGATGCTTGAACTCAAATTGTGAGAGGATAATTGATGGCAGAACAAGTACAAAAAAATTGACGCCCAATCACCGTAGTAAAAAATACAAAAAAGGCATTCAAATAAGTCACATACACTTGACTAGAACAATATACATGTTATTCCAACTATAATTTAATATAAACACATAGGACAATCAAGAAAAGGCTCCAAAACATTCCCAATTTTTAAAAACACATAAATTATTCAAGTTTGAAAACATGCACCTGCAACTCCACTAAAGGACTATTTTAAGACAAACCTATGTCACCACTTGGCATGTTCTACTATAGAAAGAAATTATTCAGACCCATCATAAAAATTTATTTGACATAATACAAAGAACTGTTTGACAGGGTATAAATCAATAAAATAAACATTTCGAGTTTGGTTCAACCAATTTAAAGATCAGGTTAAATTCGGGTCAATCCTTAGGAGGTACAAAAAAATTTAGGTCGCATTAAGGTCAAGTTTGGGTCAACTCGAAACTCAGACCTTCACCCCTTCTGGCAAGGAGTATCTGTAGTCCTCCAAAATAATCTAAAATCTTACAGAAAAAGATATATATTTTTTGACATACTATTGAAAAATCTATTTAATGTAATGTAAATGTCCGAAAGAGTGGAAGAAGGAATATCTAGGTTCTCCTCAGGTAGCCTCCGCTCTCTAGCATTGATTCCACGGCTGAGAAAAATTGAAGACTAAAGATGCATGGTAATTGTAACACCCCAAATCATCATAAAATTAAATTACATTTACTAAAGATAGTTTACCCCCTATGGAAAGAGAATAAAATCAGTGTCGATTATTTTTACGGAGTTTTCATGTCGATCATTTTCCTGACGAGAATTGGTTCTTTGACGGTATTAATATAATTTATTTTTATATAATACGTGTTCATTTTAAGTCCTTGATTGTTTCTTATTTAAATGTGACTGGGTAGCCTTATTAAAAATTTGATTAAATGTTGGGATGTGGCTAGAATAATCTAGATAACGCTATTTTTAGTATGAGAAAAAAGCTAGTTATTTCTCTCGCTAAATTGAGAGGCTCTTGGCATCTTCTCCTTCCTTCTTCACCAAGCAGCACGACTTGATCTCTCATGGGCTCTCTGCTGACACAGATCTCTCCCACTCAGCGGGAAAGCTCTAGCGTCATCTCCTCTCCCTCGTCTACAATCCATGCCCTATTGTTGACGCCGATCGGGTGTTGCAAGACCGATTCTGTGTGATTTGGTTAGACTTAAGTCAAGCGTCGAGGATGAATACAGAAGCATGGCTCAGACTTCTTGTGAGTTGAAGTGGTTGATAACACTTCAAAAGATTTGAGAGAAATCTACAATTATCATTTACCTATGTTTTCTAATAATAAAGTTGTTACCTACATATGTAAAAATTCAATGCTCCATGAAAGAACAAAGCATATTAAAGTTGATTATCACTTCATCAGGGAGCAAGTTATAAAAAACCAAATTTGCACTTTGTTTCTCCAGATCAAACCAATTTCATCATAATTTTTGAATATTTGTGACAAGCTGGGAATGACCAATATATATGCTCCAACTTGCAAGGGAGTGTTAAATTCCAAGACTAAAATCCCGCATATGGACCCATTGTATTTTCTCCTTCTTGTACTAGTCTCACACTCCAAATATGTGTTCTTCTTTCTCCTCTACCCTATATAAAGAGAGGAACTCTCATGTAGTAATTCACTTTTTTGGAATAAATATTATTAAATATTTAAAATTCTCGCAATAATGAATACCCTCCAGTACCCAACAATGTACTTGTACTTAGAAGCAGTGAAAGTCTATAGTTGTCTACCTAAATCACCTAGAGGGGGAGAATAGGTGATATGAGCGTCTTTTTGCGGAATAAAAATTTTAATATCTATGCACAGAACTATCTACCAATCAATCACAGACGACGCAAGATTTATAGTGGTTCCCCAATCTTGGGTACATCCACTTTCCCTCACCGATCTAACAATAAACTAGACTCGGCTACTCCACTATCTCGGATTGAAAACCAATCCTACGCCTCGGAACAAAGTTCCTACATACTCGATCCACAAAACGGATCTACACTCGAAAGGTAAAACTTCCTACAATCTAGGAGACAAAAGCTCTTATACTCGGAGAAAATTCTCCTACAAGAATGCAATAGAGCGTATGTAAAATACAAAAAGTGAATCTTTATCAGATCTGCAAACTATCATCCTGGATCTTCCTCTTGTAGACTTTGCGGCTTTATCAGAGAGGTGAAGAAAATCTCGGCAAAGCAGATCTGGATTTTCTTGGTTTCACACGATCGGATAGAAGATGAGGAATTGAGCGACGATCTCGATCTATAAACCTTCTTGATCTGAATCCTCTGAAATCGAAAACCCTAGCCGGATGAGAACGATGAAGATCGGCGGCGGTGACTTTCGCTTCTTGGAGAGAGAAAGAGATTCAGAGAACTTAGAAAATAATCGGCTGTAAAACTTCTTCTTAGGGTTTGTCGGTTTGACAAGATCTTATATAGGATCTGCGATAACAGTCATAATTAAATCTTAAATGAGGTACACGTGGACCAATCACATCAAGGCTCGTTAAGAAATCTGTCAATCTGGACTTAACAAAATTTCAGAAAATGTGAAGCTGATATACTCGAGTGAAGAAGCAACTACTCGAGTACTATATAGAGCTACTCGAGTGAACTGAAGATAAATACTCGAGTAAATATTTGGAGAAAATCTGGAAATGAAGAGCAGCTACTAGGGTACAAAGAGACATACTCGAGTGTTAAAACAGTTACAGGAGAAGTGGAGTTGGACTACTCGAGTACAATAAATTTTACTCGAGTGAAAAGAAATTGACTACTCGAGAGGTAGAGGAACTACTCGAGTCAGGGACTTGGAATAATTTCTGGAATAGAATCCTGGGTTACTCGAGTAGGTGAACTGAACTACTCGAGAGAATAAGAACCACTCGAGTATATGAAAATAGCTACTCGAGTAATAGACTTAGAAAAATTCTGAGGGAAGAAAATATAGTTACTCGAGTATAAAACATAGACTACTCGAGTAGTAGATGAACTACTCGAGTACATGACTTAGACTACTCGAGTGAGGAGAAATTACACGTGACCCAGATTTCTGTAACTCGAGATAAAAGGTTCAAACTACTCGAGTACTTATATGACAACTCGGGTAATTTACTTAGAAAATATCTGGAGAAGAAATCTTGTAAACTCGAGAATGAGACGGAATCAACTCGAGTAGTTAACTTAGCTACTCGAGAGTTATTACTTAACTGCTCGAGTTCTAACTTCCTTACTCGAGTATAACGATTTTTACTCGAGTTTAAACTAAGCAATTCACTCGAGTAGGTATATATTTACTCGAGTAAAATACATAGTAAATTCTCTTAATAGAAATCTCTTCTTCTTTGGAGAAACCAGCATCAAGTCTTTTCCAATTAGTCTTAGTGTTGAGTATGAAGTGTATCCCAATAGAGAGGCTACACATGAGTCAACACCTTGGATCACACAATGATGGATTACATTGTATGGTCATGTGTTTGGTGACCCATTGTATACTAACATTGGTCTACACTTGGCATTAAAATCCTGCAAACACATAACTCAACCAAAGCATCAAATACAACTTAATTCATCTTAGTTCAAGGGTGACTTCATCAAATCTGGGTTAATGTGGATACAATACCCAACAAGCAGGAACAAAGGGGCAACTTTTACGCTGACTACCGGGAGAAGAAAAAATAGGCATGTTACAAAAAAATGTCATTGGACATACATGTTGGGACATGGATAGTGGACCGTGAGTACTAATCTGCCCAGTCTGCACATGAGCTTGATTCCGTCTATGACAAACTTCAATCATCTTTCATCAACTTGAGTCATGTCGGGACATGGATAGTGGACCATGAGTACTAATCTCATAATCTGCCCAGCCTGCACATGAGCATGATTTCATCTATGATAAACTTGAATCATATTCCATCAACTTGAGTGTCAGCTTTGTATTTTATTTTCACATTTGCTTTTTAACATTTGCATTGCGGGTGCTTTTCACACAGGTTTCTTTTGTTTCACAGGAATGTGACTAGTGCTCATGTGTTTTAGATCGCTCGTGTTTGTTGACGGCTTCTTAATTTGACTGGTCAATAAGACAATGAATGAGATGATTTTTAAATTAGGTAGAGTGATAGTTACAGTAAGCTTAAGAAAAATAATAATAATAATAAAGTATAATATTTTAATTTACAAATTTATTAACTATGAAAAGAACAATTAAACAGATTGTTTAATTAATATGAAGTGACCAAATCTTTTAGAATTATTCACATTTTATAGCCATATTAATTCCTTGCATTGTTTAACAAACCCCCTACCCACAGAAAATACAGCTTGATTAAAAACAAAACCGAAAATTTCTTATTTTTTCAACCAAACCAACGAGAGGCCGCTTGTTCTCGTCTTTCCGAGCCAGACCTTCTAGCCAGGCCTTATAGCCAGACATTCTAGCCAGACCTTCTAGCCAGACCTTCACAACCGCAGAAAATGACTTTCCAACACGGGTCGCCATTCTCGTCAGACAGTGTACTGATTGAGAGTCAGAGGCCTACATCCAATTTTTCATTCCACCAGCTCCTCCGTCCAGCCACATACAGTCCCATATCTGACCTCCAACAGCCCTCCTAAGTCCCATCATCATTCCCTCATTTGCCCAAATGTCTTTTCATCCATAGTGAGTTTTGCCACTATTCCAGCACAGTTTCCCTTCATTGAGACAACAGACGGCAACATTCAGATTATAAAGATTATAAAGGTTTATATATTTTTTGTAACATTTATTAATGTAATAAACATTAGCATAAAATATATTATATAAAAGTTTATAATATAATTTATATTATATTAAATTATATTTTAAACGTTATAAACTTGTATAAATGTAAATATAATATAATTTATATCACTTATATTAGTTATAAAAATTATAATATATTATATTTATAATTTTTTATTACCTTATATTTAATATAAAAGTTAACTATAACAGTTAGGCGATGCGGACGGGTTTTATTATAAACTAATATTTATAATTATTATTGTAGAGAAATGCTGAGAATATTGGGAAATAATCTGAAAACTTTATTAATACTTCTTCAATCTGTAAATACAAGTATGAATGCACTTATATAGGAAAAGAAAGAGAGAGAACAGTCCCCATTCAAGATGTGGGACTAATACATAAGGAGGAAGAGGGCCTTTGGTGGGCATTTCTTTGGGTCTTTACAGGATTTTCTTCTGACACTCCCCCGCAAGCTGGAGCGAACAAGTCGTAAGCACCCAGCTTGGACAAGAACAGATGAAATAGAACACAAGGTAGGGCCTTTGTGAGAAGGTCAACAACTTGATCAGTAGACGGAACATATTTCAACTCCAGCGACTTCATTTGAACTTTTTCCTGAATGAAGTGGCAGTCAACTTCAATTTGTTTTGTTCGTTCATAGAAAACATGATTCTTAGCTGTGTATAGTTTTTTGATTGTTACAAAGTAATGTAGCTTGCGAGGAAGGCTTGACTCTCAAATCACCTGGGAGACTTTCAAGCCATGTGAGCTCAGATACAACAAATGTCATCGAATGGTACTCGGCTTCGGCCGAAGAGCGAGCAATCACAGATTGTTTCTTGTTGCGTCAGGTAACAAGGTGACCTCCGAAATATGTACAGAATCCATTGGTGGAACGCCGATCATCCAGGGAGCCAACAGAATCAGCATCTGAATACGCAACCAACGTTGGAGTAGAAGATGAAGAGGTTTTGCATATCAGCACTTGACCAGGGGTTGTTTTCAAATATCTTAGGATGTGTTCAACAGCCTACAGGTGAGACATCCAAGGAGAATGCATAAATCGGATGACAACCATAACAACAAAAGAGATGTCTGGTCATGTGACTGTAAGATAAATTAATTTTTCAACAAGACGATAGTATTCAGGATTTGGAAGGAGAAGATCGGTGTCAGAGGCATGGGCACGCTTGTGATTGACATCCATAAGAGTATTAATCGGCTTACAACCAGAGTAGTCAGCATCATGAATAAGGTCGAGACAGTACTTCCGTTGAGATAAGACAAGGCCATCGGGACGTCTTGCGATCTCTGGGTCAAGGAAGTACCAAAGATTCCCTAGATCTTTTGTTTGAAAAACATAATTCAGGTGTTGTTTGATCATTTGTATTCCGTTTGAATCATCTCTTGTGATTAGGATGACATCGACATAAACTAGGCCTGTAAGCCAAAACCAACCAAACCGCAAAACCGAACCAAACCATACATATGGTTTGGTTCGGTTTCAACAAGACGCGGTTCGGTTACGGTTTTGATTTTAGAAAACCATATGGTTCGGTTCGGTTTATGGTTTTGTGTGGCAAACTGAACCGAGTCGAACCAAACCGAACTGTTGTATATAAAAACATTTAATTTATTAATTAATTTTCAGTAAACCATACGGTTAATCATACAACTGGTATTTCTCTTATATATTTTAAGTTTTTTTTTTTGATTAAGCATCTAAATTGTCGTTAATCTCTAGTCCAGAAGTGTTGAGTGAAGCTTCATCGCTCAACGTCATGCTGAGTCTGTCAACGCCAAACTTCAGCAAGAAGGCAAGATTGCATAAAATCAGGCTAATACAAAAACGTCGAGTGAAGCTTATACACTCAACGCTCTCAACGCCTAGCAGAGCTGAAATATTTCTAAGTCCTGATTCGTTGAGTATGGCTTATACACTCAACTCTCTTAACGCCTATCAGAGCTGAAATATTTCTAAGTCCAGATTCGCTGAGTATGACTTATTCACTCAACGCCACTCAACATCTAGCAGAGCTGAAGAAAATTTAAGTCCAGAATCATTGAGTATTGCTTATCCATTTTTCGTTGAGCTGAGCTTTTAGTTCGTTGAACAGAGTTCAGAGTTCGTCGAACTCAGCTTTCACTTATTTGTCGACCTGAGGATTTCTGAAATGATGCTTGATTTCGTCGAGCTGAGCTCTGGGTTTGTCGAACTGAGTTTTGAGTTCGTCGAACTGAGGATTTTTGAAATGATGCTTCATTTCGTCGAGCTGAGCTCTAGGTTCGTCGAACTGAGTTTTGAGTTCGTCGAACTGAGGATTTCTGAAATATTGTTTGATTTTGCTAAGTCCAGAATGATGTTGACGTCAGCAAAGTCAACAAGTCAACGATTTTCTGATTCGTTATTTAAATGCTGCAAATCGACATTAACGTCACCGTCAGTGTACAGTGAATCTCAATTTGATTAAGCTGAGATTTTAACCACCGTTAAAACTGGGACACGAGTCAATCATCCCACAAATTGACGGGATTATAAATAACGGCTGAGATCAAGATCAAACAAGTTTTTCTGATTAACATTCCGAAAACGAGAAGCGGGAGTTCGTCGTCTTCATCCGTCATTGTTACAGAACCAAGAACTTCAATTGATAAATCTGAAGGGTTTCTGAGTTCGCTGGTGCAATCAATATCTGCTACAACAAGAACAGAGGATCTCTCTGAGGAAGACGAATCAGTCTAGGAAAGCCCTAGCTGAAGTTGATTCACGATCCAAGCCGGGCCAAATATGAAGATCTTTCTCTGGATCGTTGAAGAAGAAGAAGATACCTGTACAGAGTTTCCTCTAGACAGAAGGAGAGGCAGAGCAATTCATTTTCTGCCAATAAAGGTTAGCTGATTGAAGACATTCAATCTTAATCTTCCCCCTTCAACAGCAAGAACAGGATCAAGGTCCTGAGGAACTTCCAGCACAAGCCGCAAATAATCGAAGATTGTCATTCTTGTTGCTGGGAAGCAGATAGGGCTGAGCTTTACTTAGCCCAGGAAGCAATTGACTTAGAGAATAATTTCTCTTGAGTCAAATCAACAACTCTTTCAAAATCAGTGGATCTGTGAAAGATCTGTGTTGAGGCCTAGATTGATTAGGCTGTGTGAGAGATCTGTGAGATCTTATTGTAAAGCCAAAATTATAAAGGCTGCGAGAAAAATCTATGAGATCTGTGTTAGGGCCGTGGGCCTGTGATTGGATTTCTATGTGGATCAGTGTGGGGATGTTTCTCCCAGCCTGTGTAAAGGACATTTGTGTCTGTGTGTGGTTGTCAGGAGATTACTGTGTGGAGGACTGTGAGCCAGTGTTGTAAGTCTCAGTGGAGACTGACTGATCCGGTAGGATCGTGCTGTAATCTTTGAGGAGCCATAGTTTTTGGAGAAGGGTCTTGTCTAACATACTGTTAGAAAGGCGGAGAGGGACAGCGGATGTACCCATACACTGGGGAACCACTAAAAAAATTTGGTGTGTTGTGTATTGTGTTTTGCTGTGCTGAGTATTGTGTTCTTGAAAGCTGAATTAAGTATACACGGTAGGACTTAAGTCATAGAAGATTTTAAAGAATCTTAAAAATACTGCAATAACTTATTCACTCCCCCTATAGGTGATTAGCTACTCTTGTAATCAAAGACTTTTAGAGATCATAAATTGACTTCTTGAGGTGACAAACTCGGGACTCCCTCGTAGTCTCAAACCGAGAGGTTGTTACATGTAGACAATTTCTTGTAGGCCTCCATTGAGAAAGAAATTCTTGATATCCAGTTGATGTGAGGGTCATTATCGATGTACAGCCAAGGAGGGTAAGACACGAACTGTGTTGAGCTTGGCCACCGAAGAGAGTTTCCTCATAATCGAGGCCTTGTTGTTAAGTAAATTCACTAGCCACAAGACGGGCCCTGAGACGGTCAGTTGTCCCATCAGGATCATGCTTGATCACAAAGACTCATTTACATCCAACACAACTCTGTCCTGGCGGAAAAGAAACCAGATCCTATGTTTGATTAGCCCAAAGGGAAGTCATTTCTTCGTCCATGCCCGCCCTCCAGCCCGGATGTTGGAGAGCCTCCTACACAGAGTTAGGTACAGTCATAGGGGTGTGCAAAAATAACCGAAGAACCGAGAACCGGACCGGAACCGAACCGAATCGAACCGAGCGGATTGGGTCGGTTCTTATGTGTCTCGGTTCGGTTCTGAATCCAAAATTTTCAGAACTGACCACTTGTTTCGGTTCTCGGTTCTTATACTCGGGTACTCAGAACCGACCTGAGAACCGAGTTATTGAATTTATGTATCAAAAATATATTTGCGATGAGCAAGAGCTTTATGAAAGAGATTAACTTGATGGAGGTATTTCATGTGTAATTTTACAAAATATTTGATTATGTTTTGACAATGTTGAACTTTTTCTTAATTGTTAGAATTTTTGAATATGAAATGTTGTATGATGAGATTATTAAATGTGTTTTGTAATCAAAGAAACCTTGAAGATTTTGAAGTTATGCAAGTTTAAGGTCTCCTAGTTTCTTCGATTTATAAACTTTGATTTTGCATTTATTTTTTTAGGCAACATATTTACACCCTAAATTTAAGAAACCGGGAACTGAACTAGAACCGAACTGATATTACCGGTTCAATTCCGGTTCTTCAATTTAAAACCATGGGTCGGTTACGGTTCCAAAAAATTACAACCGAACCTATACGAGTCCATTCTTGGTTCTGAGTGGTACCGAACCGAACTGATCTGAGGTGCACCCCTAGGTACAAAGATGGGAGATAATGAAGTAGCAAAGTGTTGGAGCGTCGGGGATAGGCGATGTAAGGATATATAATTCGCCAAGGGATGAGTTGCGGAGGCAGGAGCCGGATCAACAGGGCGCACAGTGCCAGAGGTTGAAGGTGACTGCGACGGCGTGACGGAGCTAGGAGGACGACGAGTATAGACACGAAGAAGAGGTGGCTTGTGCGAACCGGGTTTGGAAGGAGTGGTGGTAGGTGAAAGGGAGGTGATAGATCTGATATGCTTAAGAGTTTTTAGAAAATAAAAATGAAATAAAATTCACAGCACATAAGGAAGAAAACAGAGCAAGCAAACAAGACGACACAAGGAAATTTATAGTGGTTCCCCAAATCTGGGTAATCCACTCTTCTACCACCCTGGTAGGAATCCACTGCAGGATGAGTTGATCAGGTGTCCTGGGCACCAATGAGCTTTAGATAAGGTGCTCAAAAACCAAACCAGATTTTTTGATCAGGTGTCTTGCCACCACTGAGTTTTGATAAGGTCTCAGAAACCAAACACAAACTTTTAAAGGGAGTTTGAAAAACCCTTTACAGAGGTGGGGATGAGAGAGTGATGGAAGTCTTCTCTTTCTCAAGCAACTGAGAAGACTATGTGGATTCAGTGATGTTGTCAAAGCTCCCCCTGAGATGTAGAATAGTTCAGGAGTGGAAGCTTTGCTTCAGGGTGTAGGCCTTCAACTAGATGAAAATCTCCAGCAAGCTCTGTAGACAAATCTGAATATGTTGTCTCTTGAAAGCTTTTTCTCTCTCTGTCTCTTGTTGTTATTTCTGAGCCTCTCTGCTATATATCTTTTTTTATCTTCTGTATAAAATATATATATGTATCCACTGGGCTGAGGAAAGTCATTTGAATTCTTGTTTGATGCGGCAGAGACATTTTCAAGAAAGGAAACTGTCTTGGAAAGGTAACTGACAATAAACCTCTGAATTGATTCATATTTAATGCAGCCTCCCAACGGCTATATTCATAAGAATATTTAGCATTAAATATATTAGCTGTAAATTCCTTTAATTAAGCCTTGAATAACTCTAGCCAGCTGTCTCCAATAACTGCACAGGAAATCACCAAAATTTAATCTAAAAAGCTTCTCCAATCTGCGTTCGACTATAGTTGAACTCCGTTCGACTATCGTTGAACTCCGTTCGACTATAGTTGACCTGCATCTGAGTTATATGTTCTCTTAGAGCTGAACACAGAAATAGTTGAACTCCGTTCGACTATAGTTGAACTCAGTTCGACTATTTCTGGACTGCAATAGTTGAACTCCGTTCGACTATCTCTGGACTGCAATAGTTGAACTCCGTTCGACTATCTCTGGACTGCAATAGTTGAACTCCGTTCGACTATCTCTGGACTGCAATAGTTGAACTCCGTTCGACTATCTCTGGACTGCAATAGTTGAACTTCGTTCGACTATCTCTGGACTGCAATAGTTGAACTCCGTTCGACTATCTCTGAGAGCTAAAATTTCTGAACTTTAAAATTGATTTTCTCTGGAATTCTTCTGCACTTCTTCTGGGATTCTTTCTGAGGAATA
Source organism: Platanthera guangdongensis (assembly GCA_039583875.1). Lineage (NCBI taxonomy): Eukaryota > Viridiplantae > Streptophyta > Magnoliopsida > Asparagales > Orchidaceae > Platanthera > Platanthera guangdongensis. Next base: position 47,478,727 of record CM077161.1, on the reverse strand, counting down.
CTTGGAAAGCCCTATGACCCTTAGACTATACATTTTGGGTCAAACTAATCATCCTAATAGTGATCCTTACCCAAATCCAACCTTGGGTTCCAACAATCTCCCCCTATTTGGGTTAGGACACTATTTACATCAAAAGCAAATAAAATGCAAAGCAAAAACAATCTGCTTGATTTATAAGATATCAGCAGATGTACAATAGAAGCTTTGAAACAAAATAAATAAGACAAGAACTAAAATACTGCTGCAAACAACAAACTCCCCCTATATGCATATCCTAGCTCAAAATAATCAATCACTGATTTCCTCTATATTGGACCAAACAGAGTTCTTTTCCTGCGAGGAAATGTTAGGAGTTCTGGACCCAGATAACCTTGGGTCCTGGTTCTCTTTTAAAATAATCAAAAATAAAAGAGTAAAAATTTCTGTTTTGAAATTCTGAGTTCGACGAATTAAAGTATTTTCGTCGAGCTCTGTTCACAGAATGATAATAATTGTTTTCTGTGATCCATTTTCGTCGATCTCTGTTCGACGAACGATATTTATTTCGTCGAGCACAGATTCCTGAACAGTACAAGTCAAAATCTTTGTTCAACGATCGTCGATCTGAGTTCGACGAATAAGGTTGAGTTCGTCGATCTCCGTTCGACGAATAATTTTGAACTAAGCTTTTCTGAAGATTTATACCTGATGAAAGATCAAGGGTAGAGATTACCTGATCTTCTTCTGCTGATTCACACTCTGATTCTTCAGATTCTTCAGCATAGCTGCTGCAAGAAGCATCTATTGCCATTAGGCAAAATTCTATTGCTCTTGCTTCTTCTTCATCACTCCAGGATTCAGCTTCAATTATTTTCCCTTTTGCTGATACAGCAGCCATTTCTGTGAGGGAGTCCCAGATGTCTTTTGCTGAAGTACATTCAATAACTCCTTCAAAAATGTCATCAGACATTGATTGAGCAAGGATGTCCATTGCTCTTGCATTAGCAATCTTTAGCAATTTTTGAGCTTCTGTCCATTTAGGTGATGGAGCAGCATTCATGCTTGTTGTTTCCAATGGTTGATAAGGACCTGTCAAAATAGAATTGAAAATGGCTTCATCAATAGAGTTCATAAAAAGCCTAATCCTTGTCTTCCATAGTGCAAGCTTGTCCAGATTGCACTTAGGAGGTCCAGTGCTTGACCATTCTTCATTTTGTGCCATGAAAAACTCTTAAGAACAATAAGATCTATCAAGGATCTTTTGATTCAGGTGTTAGCCTGTACAACCACCAAGGTGTGGTATGTTTAACCAACCTCGCTTTGATACCAATTGAAAGGGAGGTGATAGATCTGATATGCTTAAGAGTTTTTAGAAAATAAAAATGAAATAAAATTCACAGCACATAAGGAAGAAAACAGAGCAAGCAAACAAGACGACACAAGGAAATTTATAGTGGTTCCCCAAATCTGGGTAATCCACTCTTCTACCACCCTGGTAGGAATCCACTGCAGGATGAGTTGATCAGGTGTCCTGGGCACCAATGAGCTTTAGATAAGGTGCTCAAAAACCAAACCAGATTTTTTGATCAGGTGTCTTGCCACCACTGAGTTTTGATAAGGTCTCAGAAACCAAACACAAACTTTTAAAGGGAGTTTGAAAAACCCTTTACAGAGGTGGGGATGAGAGAGTGATGGAAGTCTTCTCTTTCTCAAGCAACTGAGAAGACTATGTGGATTCAGTGATGTTGTCAAAGCTCCCCCTGAGATGTAGAATAGTTCAGGAGTGGAAGCTTTGCTTCAGGGTGTAGGCCTTCAACTAGATGAAAATCTCCAGCAAGCTCTGTAGACAAATCTGAATATGTTGTCTCTTGAAAGCTTTTTCTCTCTCTGTCTCTTGTTGTTATTTCTGAGCCTCTCTGCTATATATCTTTTTTTATCTTCTGTATAAAATATATATATGTATCCACTGGGCTGAGGAAAGTCATTTGAATTCTTGTTTGATGCGGCAGAGACATTTTCAAGAAAGGAAACTGTCTTGGAAAGGTAACTGACAATAAACCTCTGAATTGATTCATATTTAATGCAGCCTCCCAACGGCTATATTCATAAGAATATTTAGCATTAAATATATTAGCTGTAAATTCCTTTAATTAAGCCTTGAATAACTCTAGCCAGCTGTCTCCAATAACTGCACAGGAAATCACCAAAATTTAATCTAAAAAGCTTCTCCAATCTGCGTTCGACTATAGTTGAACTCCGTTCGACTATCGTTGAACTCCGTTCGACTATAGTTGACCTGCATCTGAGTTATATGTTCTCTTAGAGCTGAACACAGAAATAGTTGAACTCCGTTCGACTATAGTTGAACTCAGTTCGACTATTTCTGGACTGCAATAGTTGAACTCCGTTCGACTATCTCTGGACTGCAATAGTTGAACTCCGTTCGACTATCTCTGGACTGCAATAGTTGAACTCCGTTCGACTATCTCTGGACTGCAATAGTTGAACTCCGTTCGACTATCTCTGGACTGCAATAGTTGAACTTCGTTCGACTATCTCTGGACTGCAATAGTTGAACTCCGTTCGACTATCTCTGAGAGCTAAAATTTCTGAACTTTAAAATTGATTTTCTCTGGAATTCTTCTGCACTTCTTCTGGGATTCTTTCTGAGGAATACTTGGAAAGCCCTATGACCCTTAGACTATACATTTTGGGTCAAACTAATCATCCTAATAGTGATCCTTACCCAAATCCAACCTTGGGTTCCAACAGTAGGGGAGACGTAATTGGGATGAAAGGGCGTGGTAATGGTGGTCGAAGCGGAGGGATTGAAGTAGAGGAAAAGGGTTCGTCTTCCAGAAAGGTTACATCAGCAAAGACAATCACCTTACGGGTGGTGGGAGAGTAGCACACATATACTTTTTGAGTACGGAAATAACCAACGAACATATGTTTGGTTGCCCGAGGAGCGAACTTGTTAGTGGAAGGGCAAAGCATATGAACATAGCAGGTACAACTAAATATCTGAGGCGTGAGAGGGAAAGGCGGTGTGGAGGGGAATAGAAGACTAAACGTAGTGCATTGTTAAGGACAGATGAGGATAGACGGATAATGAGATAACATGTCATGGAAACAGTGAAGTGTCAATAAGCCCTAGGTACTTGCATTCGAAACATGAGAGAGCGAGCAACAACAAAAAGATGTCTATTTTTGCGATCAGTCACACCATTATATTGGTGAGTATAAGCACACGAGTCTGGTGAATGATCCCAACTCAGAGCAGAGATTATCAAACGCATGACTAGAGTATTCATGAGCATTATCAGTTCGGAGTGTTTTAATTGTGCCAGAAAACTGGGTGCGAGTCTCAAGAATAAAAGCTCGGAACACACGTGTAATCTCAGAGCGATCACGAAGTATAATCATGTCATATGAGAATAATCATCAATAAAAGTGATAAAATAACAATAACCAGACAGACTAGTTATTTTGTACGGACCCAAAACATCAGAATGAACTAAATAAAAAAGAGCAGTGCTCCGAGTATAATGAGGGAGGAAGGATGAACGATGTTGTTTTCCCAAAATACATGAATCACAAGTAAATGTTGGAAGAGAAATATTCGGAAGAGTCCTCTTGAGGATCTGAAGAGGAGCATGTTCAAGATGCTGATGTCAATCTGCAGAGGAGATGGAGGAGAGAATGGTAGGAGAGTCATCAAGAAGGTAGAGCCCGTTGTGCAAACATCCTTTACCAATAAAACTCTGCGTCTGTCGATCCTGTATCATAAACGAAGAAGCTGTGAATGTGACAAAGCAATCAAGATCGACAGTGAGGCGACTAACAAACAGTAAATTAAACAGAGAGCCTGGGACATGAAGGGTCGAGCGAAGAAAAATAGAAAGATTGAGAGGTATATCAGCAGAGCCGGAGACAGGAGCGGTGTCACCATTGGCTACTGTGATAAACTTGGGATTGGAGAGTCCAAGTTGTACAACCTCGTATCCGGCGAGTGAGGTCGTCAGGAACCAGACCGGCTGGTTCAGACCGCCCAAGCAGCAGGCGAGCTCGGCAGGGAAATCTGAAGGCAGTAGGCAAGCTCGGCAGGGAAATCTAAAGGCCGAGCTCGGCATTCGTCGACCCCGAGCTCGGCATTCGCCGAGCTAAGCCCGGGCTTCGTCGAGCTGAGCTCGACTAATGAGGACAGATCGAAGGGCGAGCACATTAGCCAGCTCACAATCGCCCTATGGAGCTCGGCAGACAGCAGGCGAGCAGGACCTCCAGGGGTAGCCGAGCTTCCTAGCTCGCCCAGGTCTATAAGGTACTTTTTACTATTTTGCCCCCACTGGTCTGCCCATAGACCTTCAGAACAGCGGAGTTACGTTGTTGGCAGGTCAACCTGGACTGCACATAGCCGTTCAGAACAGCGGGAGTTGGCTATTTGCAGGCCGTTTTCAGAAATCTATAAATAGGACCTAAGGGGTACCTCAGAAAGCATGCTTCTTGTGCCAACTTGCTCCATCTCTCAAGCGCTTTCTGAGGATACCTTAGCTCGGCCCTTGGCTAAGGAGGGGAAGCACTCTAAAAATCTTCCGGGTGTGTGGTGGGTCCTCCCCGCCGAGCACTTGAGTCAGTTTCTTCTTTGTTTCCCTTGTTGTTTTACTTGCAGGAGCGAAGTGGGTGCGCGATCACCCCTTCCCCAAGGGTGAACTCCACAAGAGATCGAATTTCGATTTCAACATTTTGGTGCGGTGAGCGTGGAGAGTGGTCAGCACAGAAAACCTTCAGCGAGCTCGATGACAGGAGGACAAGGATCTGACAGGTCGGACTCGCCGCCCCCCCCCCCCCACCTCTGGCCACAGTAGGGATGTTTGAGGATTTCAGGAACGAGGTGCTGGGCCTCGTCAAGTTCGCACTCGGCGCGCGGGCCGAGTGCTCGACTCCAGCCGTCCAGATCGCAGCCGCCCCCTCTCTGGGCAAGGACGCCCTCGGCAGGCGAGCTGGGAAGGAAGTGGCCGAGGAGGGCCGGGGGTGCGAGCTCCCCGGGCGCGTGCTCTTCCCCGGCTCGGCAGGCAGAGGCCGGATCGGCGAGCTGGGCCCGCGAGATGCGCCAGCTCGCCCAGTAAGGGGAGGCAGCCCCTTTAGCGAGTTGGTCTCTTCCGCTCCAGTTCCAGAGGGGTTCAGGGAACCCGAGATGTACTACTACACCGGGAAGGGAGACCCGGTCCAACACGTCCAGTGGTTTGAGGACGTGGTCTCGATCCGGCAGATGTCGGATGGGTTCAAGTGCCGACTCTTCGCCATCACCCTCAAGGAGAAGGCGAGGGAGTGGTTTCACCAGCTGCCGGCCAGCTCCATCTATTGCTTCGAGGACCTGCGTCGGGGGTTCATGTTGAGGTTCACCACCTTGAAGAGGAGAAAGAAGGAGTCAGAGTCCCTGTTCCACATCAAGCAGGGGGTTAATGAGACGTTGGGGAGCTACGTCGACCGGTTCCAGGAGGAGGTCACCCAGGTCCAGGAGATGTCGGGCCATAGCCTGATGATGGCCTTCACCTTGGGGCTGCAGCAGGGTTTCTTCGGGATGGAGCTGAAGAGAGTGCCCCCCCCCCCTCCTACGAGGAGCTGATGGAGAGGGCGGCGAGAGAAGTCGACGGGGAGGCATCGAATCCGTAGTTCGCCCGGAAGCTGGCCAGGTGGGCCACGGAGGAAGAGAAGGAGCCAAGAGGTGGAGGAGGGTAGGAGGAGAGGAGGGCCGATCCCCGACAGAGGGAGCAGAGGCAGCTCCAGGGGCAGCAGCAGCCCAGGTGGGGGCATCAGGAGCCCGACCGTCGGCTGGGTTGGAGGCCCGAGTGGCAAGGACAGGGGCCACAGAGAGGGTATCAAGGAAGGGACCGCCATCAAGGGTGGCAAGATCAATTCCACCCCCCGGGTTGGAGGCGGGAGCAGAGGCCTGGACTCCCCGATCAAGAACAGGCTATGGTCATAGCCATAGGGGAGAGGAGGAGAGCAGCAAGGAGGTGGAGGAGAGAAGTTAGGGTGGAGTTGCCCTACTGCGAATTCCATCAAGAGGAAGGGAACGCCACAGCCACGTGTCCGGAGTTCCTCGAAATGAGGTGAAACAGGGAGCAGCAGCAGCAGCAGGGGCGCTAGGAAGTGAGGATAGAGGAGGTCCTACCTCGGGTAGAGGAGGACCGTTGTGAAGACCGGGTGGACGCCAGGACCCGAGGAGGAATCCGAGTGATCCACGGGGGGTGGGGGTGGGGTAGGCCTCCCGGAGGGTGAGCCTCCATACCATGTACCGCCGGAGCGTTGGCTCCACATCTCAAACCCCACCCCCAGAAGAGAGGATCACCTTCTCGAGGAGCGATATGTCGGATCATGAGAATCCATTTTGCGATGTGCTGGTCATCCATACAGCCATCGAAAATTTTACCGTCTCCCGGATCCTCGTTGACAACGGAAGCTCTGTCAACGTCGTCTTTAAGAAGGCGTTTGACGCGATGAAGGTGGAGGGGAAGAGGGTGTTGGCATCGGATGGGCCCTTGTTTGGATTTTCGGGGGAGAGGAAGGAGGTAGAAGGACGAGTGGGGCTCCACGTCACCCTGGGGGGGGGGCAGTCCAGGAACTGCAGGTTCGTCATCGTGGATGCCCCCAGCAGCTACAGCGCCATCTTCGGGAGGCCCATCATGTAACGTCCCGAATCACTCTAGGCCCCTAGTGTGTGTTTTTGAGTCAGGAGGGTTGACTCGAGTGCTGGGACGTGCAGGGAATTGGACTGCACTTGAGGAGGAGTAGAGAAATCAGTGCTGTGAGGGGACACGGATAGAGACACGGGCGTGTCCCAACCCGTGTGCGTGTGTGCGTCGAGCTGAACTCGACGAGGCATGTCGAGATCGGCGAGCTGTGTCGACACCATGTGACACGGGTAGCGACACGGGCGTGTCCCTACCCGTGTGTGTCGAGTTACACTCGACGAGGCATGTCGAGATCGGCGAGCTGCGTCGACACCATGTGACACGGGTAGCGACACGGGCGTGTCCCTACCCATGTGTGTCGAGTTACACTCGACAGGACGTGTCGAGACTGACGAGCTGTGTCGACACCATGTGACACGGGTAGCGACACGGGCGTGTCACTACCCGTGTGTGTCGAGTTACACTCGACGAGAGGTGTCGAGATCGACGAACTGCGCGTCGACTTCGACGAATTAACATGACACGGGTAGAGACACGGGCGTGTCCCTACCCGTGTTCTCCAGTTGACGATTTTGATCGAGATCGACGAAATGTTGAGATCGTCGAAATGCATCCCGGGAAGGACACGGCCAGGGCACACGGCCGTGTCATATGGACATGGGTCGGGAGACGGGCGTGTCCCTACCCGTGTCAACTATTGAACCGACATGGAAACTGTCGTTGCCGCTTCGCCCAGGCAGGACACGGGTAAGGACACGGTCGTGTCCCTACCCGTGTCTCTTTTCATATATAAGGGTGAGAGAAAACCCTAGCCGTTTTCATGCTCCTGGTGAGAGAGAAAACTGCTGGTGAGAGAGAAAACTGCTGGAGCAAGTTCTACAGGAGAAAATCTGTCATCACTGTGAAGGAGAAGATGCCGCCAAGGAGAATTACGAGATCCATGGCCGGAAATGGTGGTACCGCTGGAACCGATGTGAGTTTCCTACCCTCTCCCTTGGTGCTAGATCTGTAGATATCTAGGCGAGACGTCGACTCAAAAGAGTCTTGACATGTGAGAAGATGCTTTCTCTAGGGTGAGGCCAATCTGGGGCTTGTGCTCTTGGTTAGTGGTGTCTTCAACCTCTCCGATCTTCTATGTGGAGATGCGGGATGGTTTCGTGAAGAGCAAAGGCCTCTTGAGGTTGAATAAGAGAGGAGATTTTCTGGAATGATTTGGGAAGATCGCCTTGAGGAGGAAGATGAACCGATATCGTTCATTCCGCCTTAAGATGCGTGCAGAATCTGTATTCTGCGCGCAGCGAACTTCGTGGTCATTTTTAAGCATGATATGGCCAGATCTGGGCTTTCGGCTAAACACGAAAGTTGAAGCCCTTGAAAATACCTTTCCAACGAATGGTTGCACGACTTCTGGCGAAGTCTGTAGCCACGGGAAAGTCTAAACGAAAATGGTGTTCAATAAATCCTGCACGCAGAAACTGTGTCATGTACGCAGCGGACTTCAAGTCCGATTTCAAATAGGATAATGTCAAATTTGGGTTGAGGTCTGAAAACGAGAGTTGTAGACCACGGAAAGACCTTTCCATCGTGGGGTTACACGTCTTCACCGGATTCCTGTAGCTTCGGGAATCTCCGGTCGAAGTTGTTGTCCAGATTCAACCTGCACCTAAATTCTGGGTTTTAATGGAAGATGGATTTGGATTCAGTGGAATTAATATTGCAAGATACTTGGTTTGGATGAACCCTTATGATTAATCATTTGTTGCATGATTGATGTTGCTTATTAATCAGATTTCATATTATCAAATTGTGAAGCAATTTTATTTAAACGAATTGAATTGGTAAGAATTGAAAGATTGATAATTGTGCACTTCATGTTTATATTACGGCATTATCAAATGGAATGTGTGATAGATCTTTATATGCGCATCATGTTTATAATACGTTGTCATCATTTGGAAAGTCATATAGATGAATAGATTATGGTCATGAGTATGTTGAATTAATGAAATGAGTCTAGTAGTCCAATACTTAGAGCGTCGTCTCCCTACGGGTAGTATTCTGAAGGGATGTAAGTGCGGTGTTGACCGTCACTTGTTTTGGTTGTGTTAAGATAAGGTGTGGATGGATGGTTGGGTCGTGTCCTCGTGCTTACTTCCGAGGCCCCTTCCATGTTATGTTGATGTGGTATTTGCATGTGGTGTGAGTCGACACGCGGTGTCGTAATCCTGGGTTAAGGATAGTGTGGCAGGTCTACGGGCTCGTCAGTGGTCACACCGACGGGAGTCGACAGTTAGACTTTGGGCGGTTGGGCTGTGTCCTTGGTGTTCACGTCCCGGGGCCCCTTCCGTGCCAAGTGAACGGTTGGGCTGTGTCCTCGTGCTTACTTCTGAGGCCCCTTCCGGGTCACACAAGGCCAGTTCGGGCTGTGTTCTTGGTGCACATCTACCCAAGACCCCGCTGGGTCGTAGTACGCATGGGCTCCGCTGTTGTGTTCTTAGCGTTGAGGCGTACGGAGGCCTAGGTGAAGTAGTGTGGATACCCGCCTAGTAGTAGAAGTGTCTGTTCTACTGTCACCGCCTGGCCACGGCGGCTGATGCCTGAGAGGTTAGCTATCTGCTCGAAAAGTGGGAACTACAGTCTGTGTCGACATAGCAATTGCATGGGTGTGATCATGGGTGAGTCATTGCATAGCATTCATAGCATTTCATAACATTGCACAACAAGATCCTCATCGTATAAGTTTGTATGGGCACTCTTATACGATGAGTTACCTTTATGTAACCCGATCCTTAACTTATAAGTTTGTATGAGCATTCTTATAAGTTAAGTTACTTACCTGCTGTAGATTTCCTTACACCTGCTGTTATATGTTGTTAGCTTGTAGAACTGCTAGATTATACATTATACTCATGTACCTTGCCACCTACTTATACTCCTTTACTTGCATACTTATTATATATTGTACTCTTGTTCCTCTTCCCCGCCTGGTGCCGAGGAGTCACCGGGGGAGCGGATGTGAAACCACTTAGTCGTTTCGACTGACGGTTGCTACGTCTTCCTTTTTAGGAGGTCACGCCGCAGGTAGAGCAGCCGCAGACTACGCAGCAGGACAGCCAGCCTAGGACGACAGGGCCTGAAGTGACGGTGTCGTCGATACCGTCGGTTACTGATGTTAGTATTTTGATTACTCTGATGTAGCCCGTTTGGGCAATGATTAGCTATACTCTGATATATTGTAGAAGCTTGTTTAGCTTCTCCTTACTGATGTATTTGGACATTTATACTTAGTGTGGATTTTGACTTCTCTTGTTTATTTATTTGGTTGGGTTGGCATGATATATTGATATTGTTGTAGCCGGCGGAATAGGCGTCTTGTGGTACAGGTTAGCCCGTGTGCTAATGCTACTGCAAGGCGGCTGTTCCGGGCATAAGACTCCCCCTTCGTGCCGTGTTCTGGGATCCGGGAGGGGGGGATCTTACAAATGGTATCAGTTTGCCACGATCCTCAACTAAAGAAGTCATTCAACAATGGTGTCACCCCTGTTTGATTAGTCAGTTTGGGGACAAACTGACTTAGCGGAAGCAGTGGTGTGCCCATATGTAATTCACGCTAAGTATGTCCAACTTTGACCTTAAGATTAGCCAACCTGACCATACGTTTGCGTTTTATGTGTAGATTCCAGCGCTCGTTGAGCAGGTGAGAGGCACTCCTACGCCCTCCATACCCACTCCCACTCAGTTCCAACAATCTGAGTTGGGGCTGACGCTCACTGCCATCCTCGATGCTTTTAGGGCGCAGCAGCCCCCGGTGCAACAACAGGACCCGAGCTCCAACTGGCTGAGCACCTTCCGAGCTCTCTCCCCTCCCGTCTACCTTGGGACGGAGTCAGCCGTACGTACAGAAGAATGGTTAGACACAGTTCAGGAGTTGTTGGCTGGTATCCGTTGTCCGGCCAACACGGCAGTGACATTGGCGGTGTCCTGTTGGACTCACATGCTAAGTGGTGGTGGAAGTCCCTCATGGGCTCTACCTTCCAAGGCCGGGTCTACACAGAGATAACTTGGAGTGAATTCTCGGGTGTTTTCTTGGAGCACTTTATCCCTACATCGGCCCGAGATGAGCTTGAGCAGAGGTTTCTTCCACTAAAGCAGGGATCAAAGTCGGTTACAGAATACCAGCGGGAATTCCAGCATCTCGCAAGGTTTGCGGATCCTTACGAGTTGGATGACAAAGGTTATGCCAAGCGCTTCTACAAAGGGCTGCGAGATCCCCTAAGGCAGTCCCTTTTGTTTATAGCGGATGGAAGCTTGGCGGAGATCATTGATATGGCGAAAAGATTGGAGGCGGACCAGTTGGGATGCAGTAAGAGGCCTGCGGAGGACGTGATGGAAGCCGGCCCATGGAATAGAAGGAGGCGAGACTTCAGAGGAGGAAGAGGATATCAAAGAGGTGGAGGGCGTGTCCACCGAAACTATAGGGTGGAGCATCCGGTTCCGCAGCCGCCTGCGTTGCCTCCACCCCCACAGCCTCAGCAATTTCAACAACCTGAAGGGCGTTGTGGGCTGGTGTGCTTCGAATGCAACCAGCCGGGTCACATCCGACGTTTCTGCCCGCAGCTATATGGGAACGTCCCTCCTGCTCTCCCTCCTGCTCTCCCTCCAGCAGCCCCACGAGGGCAGGGATACATGCGTGGTCGAGGACGAGGACCGCGAGGAGGTAACCCCGGCCCTGCTAGGGATCAGGTGTACGAGCTTGACATGACGCAGGAACGGAACCCACAAGATGTGATTGCAGGTATGATTTAATTAATTAACATATTTTCATGGTCTAACTTGAATTGATTAAGACTTACTAGACATCTAGCAATAAGTTTTGGTTGTTGGTACTTAGACACCGTGATTATTGGCGGGAAGACGGCCTATGCGCTGTTCGATACCGGTGCCTCACACTCCTTTGTGTCCGAGGATTTCATAAAAGACATGGAGGGTGTACAGTACTTCACTGGCATAGCCCGACGTGTACGCCTTCCGGATGGCTCGGAGATGATCGCAACCGCCAAGTGCGAGTTGGAGTTATTTATTGATGGGAAGGCCTTTGATACGCCGGCCACGGTTCTGAGAATGCCGGAGTTTGACATCATTTTGAACATGGCATGGCTGGACTGGCACTTCGCGAGGATCGACTGCGCGGAGAAGCGGATCTATTTGAGACATGGAGACTCTGACGTCATCTTCCAAGATATTGGCTTCGCGCCGCGTATGATATTATCTTATGTTCAGGCTGTAAAAGCCCATATGAAGGGGGACGAGGTCTTCATGATCTGGTTCGAGTTGAAGGAAGAAGCATTGGAACTAAAGGATGTACGGGTAGTGCGGGATTTTCCCGAGGTATTTCCTGAGAAGCTACAGGATTACCTCCGCATAGAGAGGTTGATTTCCAGATTAATCTAGTACCAGGTGCCAAGCCTGTATCCAAGGCTCCGTACAGAATGGCCCCGAAAGAACTCGCGGAGTTTAGAGTTCAATTGCAAGAACTGGTGGAGTCAGGGTTCGTTAGCCCCAGTTCATCACCCTGGGGAGCCCCTGTGTTGTTCGTGAAGAAGAAGGATGGAACACTGCGTTTGTGCATAGATTATCGCGAACTCAATCGGTTGACGGTGCGGAACACTTATCCGCTACCTCGGATCGACGAGTTGTTCGATCAGCTAGTGGGAGCACATTGGTTCTCTAAACTGGATTTGCGCTCTGGATACTATCAGTTGAGGATACAAGAAGGGAACATCCAGAAAACGGCCTTCAGTTCGAGATATGGTTTGTATGAGTTCACAGTAATGCCGTTTGGGCTCACAAATGCCCCTTTCGGCCTTCATGAGCCTAATGAACAAGGTGTTTGAACCATATTTGGACATCTTCGTCATTGTTTTCATCGACGACATCTTGGTCTACTCGAAGACGGAGGAGGAGCATGTCGAGCACCTGACCTTGGTTTTGAAGAAATTGAAGGAGCACGCCTTGTACGCCAAGTTTAGCAAGTGTGAATTCTGGCTTAAGGAGGTTGCCTTCTTGGGGCATGTGATCAGTGGAGCAGGATTAGCAGTAGACCCAGCAAAGGTGCGAGCCGTGAAAGAGTGGTCGCCCTTGAAGTAGGCGGCCGATATACGAAGCTTTCTTGGACTTGCTGGGTACTACCGCAAGTTCGTGAAAGGATTTTCCAAGATTGCCCTTCCTCTTACCTCCTTGACGAAGAAGGGTGTGCCATTTGAGTGGACACCACAATGTGAAGCGGCATTCCAAGAGCTGAAGGATAGGCTTACCTCCGCCCTCATCCTTGCACTTCCATCTGGGAAGGAAGGATTTCAGGTTTACACCGATGCATCGTATCAAGGGATGGGAGCGGTACTGATGCAGCACGGGCACGTGATCGCATATGCTTCAAGACAGTTAAACAAACATGAAATTAATTACCCGGTTCATGATTTGGAGTTGGGAGCAGTGGTGTTCGCTTTGAAGGTCTGGAGGCATTATCTATATGGCGTCCACTGCGAGATCTTTTCCGATCACAAAAACTTGAAGTATGTCCACACTCAGAAGGAGTTGAACCTGAGACAACGGCGGTGGTTGGAATTTCTATGCGACTATAAGTTCACCATGAACTACCACCCCGGGAAAGCGAACTCGGTAGTCGATGTCTTGAGTAGAAAAGTGTTAGGCTCTAGCCCAGAGTCTCGGTTGATGAGTATGGAGTTGGCTCGGATGATCGAGGAGATGGAAATTACTCTAGTATTCAAGGCTCCTTCGGCAGGGTATGCGGAGTATTTGGCAAGCATTAGCATAGTTTGTGATATCCGGGACCGGATTCGGGTGGAGCAAGGAATGGATGCGGCCTTAGCCCCGGCTATCAAGGCAATTGAAGATGGGACCACCGATGAGTACACACTAAAAGACGGCCTCGTTTATTTTCGTGGTCGGCTCTACATTCCCAAAGGCGGCAAAATCCGGGAGGATATCTTGAGAGAGACACATTGCTCTCAATATTCTGTACACCCGGGTATTGCCAAGATGTACGCCGGCTTACGGAAGACCATATGCTGGCCGGGAATGAAGAAGGATGTTCGTTACTATGTTACACATTGCGAATCTTATCAAAGAGTGAAAGCTGAATGCAGGAGTCCCGGTGGTTTGTTGCAGTCGTTGTCCATCCCCGAATGGAAGTTCGAGGATATCTCCATGGACTTTGTTCATGGGCTACCTCGTTCCCGCTCCGGGAATGATTCAGTGTGGGTTATGGTTGATCGACTGACAAAGGTGGCCCGGTTCATTCCAATGAAGGAAGCACACGTGGATGTTTTCGTACGCCTTTTTGTGGAGCAATTCGTACGGTATCATGCCGTGCCCAAGACAATTGTTTCGGATCGGGATGGTTGGTTTACTTCCAAGGAGTGGAAGGCGGTACAGGCATATTTGGGCTCACGCCTTACCTTCAGCACCGTATTTCATCCTCATACGGACGGGCAGTCTGAAAGGACCATTAGGACATTGGAGAATCTGCTGAGATTATGTGTGTTGGACAGAGGAGAGCCGTGGGAAAGGCTCTTGCCCCTGGTGGAATTTTCCTACAATAATAGCCATCAGGCGAGCATCGGTATGGCGCCCCATGAAGCCCTTTACGGAAGAAGGTGCAGGACCTCTTTGTCTTGGGTGCAGGATGAAGATCTGAAGGCATTGGGAAATGAATATATAGAAAATACCTTTCCAACGAATGGTTGCACGACTTCTGGCGAAGTCTGTAGCCACGGGAAAGTCTAAACGAAAATGGTGTTCAATAAATCCTGCACGCAGAAACTGTGTCCTGTACGCAGCGGACTTCAAGTTCGATTTCAAATAGGATAATGTCAAATCTAGGTTGAGGTCTGAATACGAGAGTTGTAGACCACGGAAAGACCTTTCCATCGTGGGGTTACACGTCTTCACCGGATTCCTGTAGCTTTGGGAATCTCCGGTCGAAGTTGCTGTCCAGATTCAACATGCACCTAAATTCTGGGCTTTAATGGAAGATGGATTTGTATTTGGTGTAATTAATATTGCAAAATACTTGGTTTGGATGAACCCTTATGATTAATCATTTGTTGTATGATTGATGTTGCTTATTAATCAGATTTCATATTATCAAATTGTGAAGCAATCTTATTTAAACGAATTGAATTGGTAAGAATTGAAAGAATGATAATTGTGCACTTCATGTTTATATTACGGCATTATCAAATGAAAAGTGTGATAGATCTTTATATGCGCATCATGTTTATAATACGTTGTCATCATTTGGAAAGTCATATACATGAATAGATTATGGTCATGAGTATGTTTGATTAATGAAATGAGTTTAGTAGTCCAATACTTAGAGCGTCGTCTCCCTACGGGTAGTATTGTGAAGGGATGTAAGTGTGGTGTTGACCGTCACTTGTTTTGGTTGTGTTGAGATAAGGTGTGGATGGATGGTTGGGACGTGTCCTCGTGCTTACTTCCGAGACCCCTTCCATGTTATGTTGATGTGGTACTTGCATGTGGTGTGAGTCGACACGCGGTGTCGTAATCCTGGGTTAAGGATAGTGTGGCAGGTCTACGGGCTCGCCAGTCGTCACACCGACGAGAGTCGACGGTTAGACTTTGGGCGGTTGGGCTGTGTCCTCGGTGTTCACGTCCTGGGACCCCTTCCGTGCCAAGTGAACGGTTGAGTTGTGTCCTCGTGCTTACTTTTGAGGCCCCTTCCGGGTCACACAAGGCCAGTTCGGGCTGTGTTCTTGGTGCACATCTACCCAAGACCCCGCTGGGCCGTAGTACGCATGGGCTCCGCTGTTGTGTTCTTAGCGTTGAGGCGTACGGAGGCCTAGGTGAAGTAGTGTGGATACCCGCCTAGTAGTAGAAGTGTCTGTTCTACTGTCACCGTCTGGCCACAGCGGCTGATGCCTGAGAGGTTAGCTACCTGCTCGAAAAGTGGGAACTACAGTCTGTGTCGACATAGCAATTACATGGGTGTGACTATGGGTGAGTCATTGCATAGCATTCATAGCATTTCATAATATTGCACAACAAGATCCTCATCGTATAAGTTTGTATGGGCACTCTTATACGATGAGTTACCTTTATGTAACCCGATCCTTAACTTATAAGTTTGTATGGGCACTCTTATAAGTTAAGTTACTTTCTTGCTGTTGATTTCCTTACACCTGCTGTTATATGTTGTTAGCTTGTAGAACTACTAGATTATACATTACACTCATGTACCTTGTCACCTACTTATACTCCTTCACTTGCATACTTATTATATACTGTACTCTTGTTCCTCTTCTCCGCCTGGTGCCGAGGAGTCACCGGGGGAGCGGATGTGAAACCACTTAGTCGTTTCGACTAACGGTTGCTACGTCTTTCTTTTTAGGAGGTCACGCCGCAGGTAGAGCAGCCACAGACTACGCAGCAGGACAGCCAGGCCAGGACGACAAGGCTTGAAGTGACGGTGCCGTCGATACCGTCGGTTACTGATGTTAGTATTTTGATTACTCTGATGTAGCCCGTTTGGGCAATGATTAGCTGTACTCTGATATATTGTAAAAGAATGTTTAGCTTCTCCTTATTAATGTATCTGGACATTTATACTTAGTGTGGATTTTGACTTCTCTTGCTTATTTATTTGGTTGGGTTGGCATGATATATTGATATTGTTGTAGCCGGCGGAATATGCGTCTTGTGGTACAGGTTAGCCGGTGTGCTAATGCTACCGCAAGGCGGCTGTTCCGGGCATAAGACTGCCCCTTCGTGCCGTGTTTTGGGATCCGGGAGGGGGGGTCTTACACATCATCAGCGCCTTCCGCTGCGTCCCCTCATCGTTTCATCAGTGCTTGAAGTTCAATGCCGAGGGGATCCAGGTCCGGGTCAGGGGGGACCCCAAAGTGGCGCGGGAGTGCTACGTCACCGCCGTGAACTCCATCTCTTGGCGGGAGGGAGCCGAGGAGATGGAGCGAAGGATGGAGGAGGCGGAGCAGGAGGCTGGCAGGGAGGAGCTGGAGGCGGAGAGTTGCACCGAGCTTGAGGTGGCAGGAGAAGATCGGGAGGGGTCGGCCGAGGCAATGGCCGTGGAGGAAGAGGTGGAGGCGGAGGTCCTCGTCCCAGGGGAGAGGGATGTTGGAGAATGGGGGGAGCAGTCCAGGTTGGAGGCTGCGAAAGAGGTGGTGGAGCTGTAGGTCCTCACCCGTGAAGGCAGGGTGGAGAAGGTCCGCGTCAGCGGAGGGCTGACCCCGGAGGACCAAGGCAGGATGCTGGCATGCATCCAGAAGAACGTGGACATCTTCGCATGGAGCGCCGCGGAGATGCCGGGGGTTGACGCGGATGTGGCTTGCCACCGCCTCAACTTGCACCCGGGAGCACGCCCCGTCCAACAAAAGAAGAGGTCCGGAGCGGACAAGCTGCCCGAGCCCATCAGAGAAGAGGTGGCAAAGCTTCTCAAGGCCGACTTCATATCGGAAATCCAATACCCTGGCTGGGTCTCCAATGTAGTCATGGTTAAAAAGGGAAACGGTCGGTGGCGTATGTGTATCGACTTCTCTTTGCTTAATAAATCTTCTCCTAAGAACTGTTATCCCTTGCCTCGGATCAACGCACTGGTTGACTCAGCCGTCGGTTTTTCTGTAATGAGTTTTCTATATGCATTTTCAGGTTATCACCAAATCAGGATGCACCCCCCGGACGTCAAGTACGTCTCGTTCATCACGGGGGATGGATGTTACTGTTACAAAATGATGTCATTTGGGCTGAAGAACGCAGGGGCAACTTATCAAAAGATGATGGACAGGGTTTTCAAAGAACAGAACGGGAGGAACCCGGAGATGTACGTAGATGATCTCATGATCAAGAGTCAGGATGAGGACTCTCACCTCCAGGACCTAGAAGAGACCTTCGCCACCCTGCGCAAGTACAAGATGCGGTTGAACCCCCTGAAGTGTGTCTTCGGGGCCAGCAGGGGGAAGTTCTTGGGACATCTCCTCACCGCCGCGGGGGTCGAGCCAAATCCTGATAAGGTGAAGGCTATCGTGGAGCTGGGGTCGCCGCGGAATACCAAGGAGGTGCAACGACTGACAGGGAAGCTGTCAGGGTTAAGCAGGTTCCTCTCCCGGGCTGGGGAGAAGTGCTCTCCCTTCTTCAAAACACTAAGGCGGGGCCAAAAATTCGAGTGGACCAAGGAGTGCGAGGAGGCATTCCAGGCCCTCAAGATGCAGTTGGCACGGGCTCCGTTGCTCCAAGGGCCAAAGGAGGGGGAGGACCTATTTTTGTATCTCGGGGTCGGAGCGGAGGCCTTGAGCTACGTCCTAGTTCGTGAAGAGGGGAAGAAGCAGCTCCCCATATACTACGTGAGCCGGGTCCTGAGAAAGGCCGAACTCCAATATCCAATTCTGGAGAAGCTGGCCTTCGCCCTGTTCTTCTTGGCCCGAAGGCTGCGGCCCTATTTCCAGGCACACTCTATCCGAGTGGTGACTGACCATCCCCTCCGCAACATCTTTGATGGGGTGGATCATTTTGGCAGACTGGCCAAGTGGTCGGTGGAGTTGAGCGAGTTCGACATCTCCTTCGTCCCCCGCCTCCCGATCAAGGCTCAAGCGATGGCCGACTTTTTGGCCGATTATGTGGTCGAGGTGGCGGAGGAAGAGCTCACTCGTCCGACTCCATGGAAGGTAAAGGTAGATGGCGCCTCGGGGAGGCATTCCCTGTGGGTGGGGGTGATCTTGGAGAGCCCCCAGGGAACTAGAATCGAGCAAACGATAGTGGTGAACTTTCCCATCACGAATAATCAGGCCGAGTATGAGGCCGTGATAGCAGGGCTGCGCCTGGCCAGGGAGCTAGGGGTGCTAGACGTGGAGGTCCTTACCGACTCCATGGTGGTAGCTTCCCAGATCAACGGAGAGTTCGAGGCGAGAGAGCCTACCCTGCGGCTATACTTAGCCAAAGTAAAGAGAGTCATTGGCACATTTGAAACCTTCTCCATCCGACACGTGCCCCGGGAGGAAAATGAACAGGTCGATCAACTAGCGAAGCATGTTCCCCGGGTTGGGGGAACTACCACCGACCTATTCCGCCCTTCCATCGAAGAGGGAGAGCTCATGGAGATAGATCAGCGCCCCTCGTGGATGGACTCGATCACAACCTTCCTTTTCACGGGAGAGTATCCGGAGGGGGTGGACAAGACGAAGCTCAGGTACAAATCGGCGTACTACCTCCTCCGGGACGGGCAGCTGTACAGGAATACCCTCTCGGGGATGTTAGCTCGTTGCGTGGACGAGGGGGAAGTACAAAGAATCTTGGAATAAGTCCACTCCGGGGAGTGTGGGAGTCACTCCGGGAGTCGGACTCTGAAAGGAATGATCGTCAGGCAAGGGTACTTCTGCCCCACCCTGGGCCGCGATGCGACAGAGATCGCAAGAAGATATCACAAGTGCCAGCTGTTTGGCCCCCTACAGCTACAACCTGCTCAACGACTCAAGAGTATCACAGCCCCCTGGCCTTTTGCAATTTGGGGATGGATTTAGTTGGACCCTTCCCCCAGGCCAGTGGGCAAAGGAGGTTCTTGTTGGTGATGATCGATTATTTCTCTAAGTGCTTGGAGGTGAAGGCGCTGGCCAAGGTGACATCGCAGGTCATCAGAAACTTTGTTTGGGGGGAGATCATCTGCCGCCATGGGCTGCCCCAGGCCATGGTCACGAACAACGGGCCACAGTTCGCCCGCGCGGAGTTCACTAGTTTCTGCGAGCAGCTTGGGATTGACCTCAGTTTTGCCTCGGTCCACCACCTCAGGAGCAACGGGCAGGTGGAGGCCGCAAACAAGATCATCGTAAATCTCCTGAAGAAGAAAGTTGAAAATCTGAAAGGAAGCTGGGTGGAGCAACTTCTCGCGGTTCTCTGGGCCCTGAGGACCACCCCCAACACCGCAACAGGAGAGACTCCTTTCAAGCTCTCCCATGGGTGCGAGGCAGTACTCCTCGTGGAATTTGAAGTTCAAACGCCTCGAGTCGTCGCAGCCGGGGAAGGCAGGGAAGAATGGCAGGCCGAGAACGAGGAAGAGTTGCGGCTCTCCCTGGATATGGTGGAGGAGCTGCGTGACCTCTCCGCCATCCGACAAGCAGAGGTGAAGAGGAGAATGGCTAAGTACTTTAACAAGCACGTCAGAGTCAAACAATTCGCGGAGGGGGACTTGGTGCTGAAGAAGGTAGATGCAGCGGGAAGGTCGGCAACCGTGGGGAAGCTCAACCCCAGCTGGGAAGGTCCGTTCATTGTAAAAGAGGTGTTGAGATCAGGAGGGTATCGACTCTGAAATGTGAAGGGCGAGACCCTAAGTCTCATCTGGAGCGGTGATGACTTGAAGCGTTTTTACCCTTGAGACATGTAAGTGGTGTTTTGTTCTTAATAAAATCTCTTGATATATCAATTCTACTGCGGTAATTCGTACCATAGGATGTATTCATTTGATAAACCCCAAGCAGATCCTGCTGTCAGGCTCACACCTAGCTGGCAGGGCTGGAAGTCACTCGATGGTGTCAACCTTGGACCCCGAGCAGATCCCGCTGTCAGGCTCTCACCTAGCTGACAGGGCTGGAAGTCACTCGATGGTGTCAACCCTGGACCCTGAGCAGATCCCGCTGCCAGGCTCTCACCTAGCTGACAGGGCTGGAAGTCACTCGATGGTGTCAACCTTGGACCCCGAGCAGATCTCGCTGTCAGGCTCTCACCTAGCGAGCAAGCAAGACACAACAAAGACACAAAAAAAAGAGAAAAGATGAACAGAGGTTATATCGAAAATGTATTCCATCGAAAATAATGATAGTTACAGGTGGAGCTCGCCTCGGCGAGATTACAAAAAGAAAAATATATAGGATCAGCCTTTGCCCCCCTCGCCGGATTGGTGGTCCCCCCCTCCGCCGGACAGGTCCTGGAAGCCCTTCCCGAAGAGCGCGTCAAGGCTATCCTCCTCCTCGCTGGGCGGCGTCCCCGGGAACAGGCTCGGCATCAGGTCCCAGACTGAGATCTCCCCACAATCCTCCACCAGCACTCATGTATCCTTCATCATCTGGAGGGTACATTCGGCGGTTTGGATCGAGTTGATCCGCAACCTCTCCGCGACGTCAGCCTCGCCGAAGTTCCTCAGGCTCTTGTAGGGGAAGGTGGGCTCGACGTCGCGAGCCGGGAAGAAGATCTCCGCTTGGCAGCGGACCTCGCGGTTGAGGCTCGTGTTCTCCTCCATCAGCTTCGCGTTCGTCCCCTCCAACTCGGCAAGACGGGCGCACAGCTGGCCGATCTCCTCCTCCTGTCCGGCGGCGCGAGCACGCAACTCCCCAGCAGCCTTGGCATCCTGATAAGAAAGAGTACATCAGCAACATAGTGAAAAATCCCAAGTAAAAGGGGAAAAGGATAGGCAACAGCCCGATACTTACCAGTCCGCCGGCGGCTTGGGTGAGAAGATTCTCAGAAATGTCGAGCTGCCTCGCCAGGTCGACAGCCTTGTCCTTGGCGACATCGCGAGCTTGCTCGGCCTTCTGAAGGAGGTTGCTGAGGTTGAAGCTGCGGCGGACCACCATGTGGTGGAGCTCCATGGCTCGCATATGGGCCTGCAGGCCCTCATGGCCGAGCTGTCGCAGGGGGACGCCCTTGTAGGTCTCGACGTCCTCGCGGTCATATAGGCCGAAGCCGAGTGCATAGGCATGACCGGTGGCAGGCTCGCGGTCAGCCCAGGAAGGGTGGAGGGTGGATATGGAGACTCGGTGGGCCAGCTCGTCCCACTGGACCATAGGCTCGCCTGTCGAGTCCTTCCACCTCCCCCCAAAGCCGAAGAGGGGGTGTTCCTTCGGCGCGGCGGGCTCGCGAGCCGCCTTCTTTGTCGTGGGGGAGCAGAGGTCGCCGCGGGAGGAGCAGGGGTCTCGCTACCTCCCTTCCCCTTGTTGGTGATCTCCTTGAGCGGGCTCTCCGGCGAACCATCGGGGATGACCTCGGGCGAGCTCATGTATTTGGGGCTTTGTTGATGTTGTTAATGTTGTTTCGCCTGAGGAACCACCATGGCTCTCCTCATCTTTTTGGTAGTTGTTGGCGATGGGGCGGGCTCGACCCCGCATCCTCAGGTCGCCTCTTGCTGGACGAGGGTTTGGAGAAAGCCGCTTCTTCTCGGCAGGCCGCCGTCGCTGCCTTCTCGCGAGCAAGAGGGTCCGCATATAACGCCGAGTCCGCAAACGGCGGGTTCACGGGGATTAGCCGCTCCCCTGCATGAAATAACTTGGAAAACTTAGAAGATTTCCATGACAATATGGCGAGCTCGGTAATGGAGAGAGGACAATACCTTCGTCGGGCAGAACGGGGCGGAGCGAATCGAGGCCCCTCCGCAGGAAGGCGACCTCGAAGTCCTTGTGGAGGAAGAACTTGTGGAGGTTGACATCGTTGCCGGACACGGCTGGCGGGCGGTAGACCTCCTCTGCCTTCTGCTGGGGGAGAAAGGGATGTTGTCGAGATCGCCCATGATGAAGGCGATCTTGATCATCCAATTGTGGTGCTTGTTCGCGATCTCGCGAACCTTGATCAGCGAGCCCATGAAATAGGCAGCGTCATCCGGCGTCGCCTTGTAAGAAAAGAGTTTACTGAACACCGTCAGGTTGAACTCTATCCTCTCCCGGCGGAGGAAGCTCGCGAACGCCACCATCATGGCGATGGCGTTCGAGTTCAGCTGCGCGGGCACCGCGCCGTAGTACTTCAAGATCTGGTGAATTTCCGGCCATAGGGGGGGTCGCAAGCCCACCTCAAAATGTGAGATGGGGAAGGCGAGCTCATCGTCATAAAAGGAGTTGATGGCCTCCCCCTCCCTCGGTCGGCGCGCTTCAAAGCCAGGCGGCACATGGTCGCCGACAAATTCAGTGAGTTCGGCCTCGCTGGTGCTTCCCTCAAAGAAGCAGTAGTCTCTGAAATGCTGGGCACATTTGGTGTCTCCGTCGGCGTCAGGATTGGTCTTGCCCATGATCGCAAAAGGGGGTGGAGCGCGAGTACGAAAGAGAAAAGCGCTGGAAGAGAGAGAAAAGCGCGGGAAGAGAGAGAAACGCGCGGGAATCTGGGGCCAAGCTGCCCAATCGGCCCAGCTCGCCGTCCCAGCTCGCCAACCCCCAGCTCGCCGACCTCCGGCGCGTCCCATCCCAGGTCAAGTTAAATAAGAAGCAATATAATTATTATTACTCAAATACTAGACACATCTAAGAATGTTTGAAGTTATTTATTACAGCAATCAAGTGCAGGCATAAGAAAATAGGTCGCGCGGGCAGGGGGGAACCAGGAGGAGAGTGCTGGTCGGCTCGGCAAGGGAGCCACCTTCTTTCCACCCCGTCCTCGCATCCCCCGCCCCCCAGACTGCCGCGCGTGGAGAAGCTCGCGGATCCTCCCAGAATTCTTCTGCGCCACCGAGAGGCCGTCGTCGATCTCATCTAGAAGCCGGGAAGGAGACGTCATCGCGCCAGCCTGGCCGCTTCCAGCTCGTCAGCGAGACGCACATAATCGCGTTGTAACGCCTCGTTGACTTCTTGCACCTCGCGCAGCCCGCGCACAAGTTTCTTGAAGAGCTTGACCCCCCTCCTCGTCAGCTCGTCTTGCTCCACTTCAAGGCCTAGGAAAGAGTCCAGCGAGCTCGGGGAGGGGAGGAGAGAGTAGTGGGCTGCCCGCGAAGACTCCTCGGCCGCGGATTGGCTGGGGGGAGCTGTGAAGACAGAAACATCAGCGAGGGGAGGTGTGCTGAATAATCACATGACAAGAATTCAAGGCCAAGTTTACCTGACGAGCTCGGCATCTCCAAGGAGGTGTGGGGAGGGACAAACCTCAGGTCCTTCCCGCGGCCTGGGCCGCGCGTTCCCGGTGAGAGGAGCTCGAATCCCGGGATGGGGATGGCTTCCACACCCGCCCTCGTAGTCATGACAGCTCGCTGAGGGGAAGGGGCGCGCACCGGCGAGTTCGGCTTCTGCGAGTCCACCCCCAAGGTCCCAAAGGGGGGCGACGGGTCCCGGGGACGATTCTCCGGAGTTCTGAATCGCGAGTCGTCAGGTGCGGTCTTGGCTCGCGGGGTGGAGACTTGCGGCGTGGTGCCCTTCATGCCATCCCGCTGGCTGTCCGGGCCGTCGCATAGGTCAACAATATCTTTGCCCTTGTCAGGGGGAGGCAGATTAGACGAGCCCGCCTCATGCTCCAGGGCTGTCCTCAGGTCATCATAAATGGGCTCGGCCGCTTGAGGAAACGGCTTCACCATCTTGGAGTTGGGCTCGGCCGAGCCACCCTGCGGGACGGCGGGTGGAACCGCAGTCAGGGCAGCTACGCGAGCAGCCGAGGTCTGGCAAACCCGGGCGAGTGGCTCTTTGATCTCCTTTGGGATCGGCATCTAGGCAGGGCTAGAGCAAAGGAATGGCAAGAGTCAGGCAGGTATGCAGGTGTATATATATAGCCACAGGTGGACCCCACCCGAAGATTCTCCATGGTTCACCCCGCACTCGCCGAACACTTGGGATTGGATGTTTTTTCTGAGCTTTGTCAAGCTCAAAAAGAGCGGGGATTATGTACAACCCCGTATCCGGCGAGGGAGGTCGCCAGAAACCAGACCGACCGGTTCAGATCGCCCAGGCAGCAGGCGAGCTCGGCAGGGAAATCTGAAGGCAGTAGGCGAGCTCGGCAGAGAAATCTAAAGGCTGAGCTCGGCATTCGTCGACCCCGAGCTCGGCATTCGCCGAGCTAAGCCCGGGCTTCGTCGAGCTGAGCTCGACTAATGAGGACAGATCGAAGGGCGAGCACATTAGCCAGCTCGCACTCGCCCTATGGAGCTCGGCAGACAGCAGGCGAGCAGGACCTCCAGGGGTGGCTGAGCTCCCCAGCTCGCCCAGGTCTATGAGCTACTTTTTACTATTTTGCCCCCGCTGGCCTGCCCATAGCCCTTCAGAACACCGGAGTTACGTTGTTGGCAGGCCAACCTGGACTGCACATAGCCGTTTAGAACAGTGGGAGTTGGCTATTTGCAGACCATTTTCAGAAATCTATAAATATAACCCAAGGGGTATCTCAGAAAGCATGCTTCTTGTGCCATCTTGCTCCATCTCTCAAGCGCTTTCTGAGGATATCTTAGCTCGGCCTTTGGCTAAGGAGGGGAAGCGCTCTAAAGATCTTTCGGGTGTGTGGTGGGTCCTCCCCGCCGAGCCCTTGTGTCAGTTTCTTCTTGTTTCCCTTGTTGTTTTACTTGCAGGAGCGAAATAGGTGCGCGATCACCCCTTCCCCAAGGGTGAACTCCACAAGAGAACGAATTTCTGTTTCAACACAAGTACTGTTGTGATTTCAGTAAAGTGACATGATGAGTAGCACTTGAGTCCACTATCCAACGTGGACTAGTTGAGATACAAGTGATACCTTCATTAGAGATGAAGGTCACAGAGGCAGGAGGGTGGTCGAGTAATCCTTGAAGTTGCTAGAGCTGGAGGCGTACTTCATCGAAGTCAGCAGGAGTGGCAGAAGAGGTATCGGGAGCAACAGAGGCAGTAGGACAAGGGGGCTGGTCATGTTTGTAGTAGCAAGTTGCCTTAAGGTGTTCATCCCTACCACAGTAGGTACACTTAGGCCTCAGAGGCTACCACGCCCCTCCCGCGGGAGTCGGAGCGTCCTCCGCGGGTAGAGTAAATAAGAGGCAGAATTGGGGCAACAAAGTGTGGTCAATAGCATCAGGAGGCGGTGTAACCTTTAACAGCATGGAGCAAACATCAGAGAATGAGGGAATGGTGGCTGATAAGAGGATCTGAGCCCGAACACTGTGAATATGAGGTGGAACGCGAGTTATCATCATAGCAAAACCAACAGCTTCATTTTGAGCGCGCTGAGCAGTCAGAAAATAGTCGGGGGTTGATGTTGAATCCAGGACTCAATCAGAGTCTTGGGCAGCGCAACAAACGAGGTTAAGTCAGCAGCACTGTCTGAGTCAAGGGTTTGAAGATCGGTGATGAAGTCATATAGGTGTTGGAGATTGTCCTTGCCGGAATAAAGGGATTTGAGTTCATCCCACATTGCCTTGGTCGTCTCAAGATACATGACCATGCGGTAGGGTTCGCCATCCAGGGAGTTGAGGAGCCAAGTCTGAACACGACCAACGTCACGAAGCCAGTCATCAATGGGTGCATAAGGAGTGTCCCTTGTTTAATGATGCAGGAGACCCTTCGTATGAAGAACTCGGCAGACAGAGTACACCCACTTAACAAAATTCTTCTTCTCAGTGAGAGAAATAGTGGTTATTCGCAACTCGTCATGGAATTCAGGAACAGGAGAAGCAGTACGAGCTGGAAGAGAGGAGGCAACAGTTGAATCCATGGAGCAAGCACGACGAGGAGCCTTGGAAGACAGAGAAATAAGTTAAGCATCTAAGGGACATAAACCGCGGACTGTTGCGGATAAGCCGAGAGACGGCAAGCAAGGGAGACGGCGACTAGTAATGGCGGCAAGCAAAACTTGCTACTAGGCGAGAGCTTGCGACTAGAGATAGAAGGCTACTACGGGAGCAACAACGGCAAGACACATGCGGCAAACACCTGCGGCAAGACAACTGCGGCAAGACAATTGTCTGTGAAGAGACCTGTAGCATGCAGAGAAGCGGTCAAACACTCGTGGCTACATGACAGTGGCAAGACGATTGTCGCCAAAAACCTGCGGGAAGATTGGCGATGAGCAATCCGCACAGCTAGGAGAGACAAGCAACAGCGAGTAGCTATGGCAAGGAGAGGTAAGCAGCGACTTGAAGAAGTCGGTAATGAAGCAAGGGAGCAGCGGGTAAAGAAGAACGAGAGAATGGAGCGCATGGATTAGAGAAGAACGACGGACAGAGGAGGTTGCGGTTAGCGATAAGGAGGCCGCGAGAGATACCAATCTGCAACTCAAGAGAGCTAGACAACAAAGGAACAAGCGGCGACTAGCCTTAGCAGTTCGCAGAGAAGGAAGAGGGTGGGCCCTGATGGAAAATCCTATAAAAAGGAGAGAGGAAGCAAGCAGGGAACGGGAGAATTGAAACCCGTGGAAACCGCAAAACCTGTTGCGGTTAGAAAAATGTTATCTGCACACAGTAAACTGCCAGTGGAGCTGCGATTAGAGAAATTCTAGCCGCCCAAAGTAAAAAAAACGTGCAAGGACTTGAAAGAAAATAGGGACCGAATTGGCTCTGATACCATGTAGAGGAACGACCATAATATTGAGAAATAATCTGAAAACTTTATTAATATTTCTTCAATCTGTAAATACAAGTATGAATACATTTATATAGGAAAAGAAAGAGAGAGAACAAACCTCATTCAAGATGTGGGACTAAGACATGAGGAGGAAGAGGGCCTTTGATGAGCCTTTGTCTGGGCATTTACAGGATTTTCTTCTAACAATTATAAAAGCTAAAGATTCCTTTATATATATAATAATTCTGATACTTACAACAACATGTCAGATGATCTAGTGGTTGAGTTTTTATTCAACATATGGTTAGTTGGGGGGTTTGATCCCATGACAATGCAATTTTGCAAGAAAAAGGCTCGCGCGGTTAATGAAACACCATTTGATCTGGCGGGGCCGGCGGTTTAACCAAGTCAGTGAGTAATCATGGGAGCTTTGACGTTCTCGGACCGGCGGGTCACAGCGGACTCGCATAGTCACGATCGCAAGCCCGTCTGATTGTCTTTCTTATAAATATTATTAAATTTTCAATGTAGATATGGGTAAAATCATAATTTCACATTGTAGGGAAAATGTGGCCAAAAAATATAGGCCTAGAACACTCTACCAATGTAGGTACAAAAGCTCTGGTAAAATTAACATGGGGCAAGATTTGATTTCAGCGAGATCAGACAGCTTAAATTTAGGCGGTGCTGCTCACCATTACATCATTACGCCTCAGGGGATTTCTTTATAGTAATAGTATATATAGTTATAGTTATATTTTTTTCTTTTTAAAGAGAGTAAAAAATATGTAGTTTTTCAATATTAAAGTTTTTTAGATTTTTTTCTTTTTTAAATATATTTCAAATAGATTAAATTTAAAAAAGATTTAAATGGAAAACCACATATGTCGTTTAGAGACTAGTGTAGATGACTTGACCCAACACATGAATGAGTCATTAAAAGAAATTGAGACCTTCACAACGAATATGGTTGATGTAGGGCATGTGATGAGTGGATTATGCCCATTAGTCAACAACATAGAATATATAACCTAGACAAGAAAACTCTATACATAAAGAACCTGCACATCCAGATCCTAAACTTTGCAACCAACAGTTATCGAAGAGGAAATTTCACTACACATTGCATACGAACAAGATACAATCGGTAGACAAAACTCCTGCCAACTCTTGAAGGTTGGGTACTCAAATGAGTTTCTCTCCAATGAGAACTCAATACTTCACTAACCAAAAGCATCCTCAAACACACATACTCCCCCTTATATAGATGAGAGAGGGCAACACAATTACAAAATATTTTAATTAATTGATATTTAATATAGATTATACCAGGGAAATGTAGATTGTACAGACGTTCATGGAGGATTTGAATATGGAGAAAGAAATGAAAAATGACAAACTATTTTTGACATTGTCGTAACACGAGTTAATTGTGATAAATACGTTTTTCATCAAGAGCAAAGAACATTTAATTACGCTTAAAAGCGGACCAAATAAGACACAAATTGATTATTTTATGACTCGCAAAATGGATAAAATGATTTATAAGGATTGCAAACTTTTTGATGGTGTCGTCCTCTTTTCAAATGCTCGTGTGAAGGTCTCGGAAACCCTTAATAAAGTTCATGGTTGGACTGACAAATTTGTCTGTGTGAGATGATTTCAAGGCCCTCCCGTTCGCGCCAATCCAAAAGATCGAGATCGTGTACAAGCCACCCCGCGTGAAGGGGGACGCTCTCGCCCTCTACAACTTCTTGAGGGGAAAAGAGTTTGATGTCATCTACTTGTAGTGGCACGTGGAGCAGCTCACATTCAACAGCACTTGCACAAGTTGGTCTAGGAGAGAACTTGCAGATTCATTCTCTTCTTTGCACTTCTTTTTACGAATGAGCATACGAAGTTTTTGCATGTGAGCGCTTGGTACTAGCGCACCCGCCCTTTGAAAACTCAAAGGTACTGACTCGCAAGGCTCCCTCTACCCACCACGCTGAGACCATCGTCTTAGCTGAGGGCGAGCCGCCCTCTGCCCTAAATAAGGGCAAGACAAAAATCAATCCTGAAGTCGCCTAGTTCAGCGAGCAGAAGAGGAAAAAGCAAAAATCTGGAGGACGAGCACCGCTGGGGCGGAGGAGCTTCCTGAGGATCCCAACACGCATTTCA
The DNA here is from genome assembly GCA_039583875.1 of Platanthera guangdongensis. Classification (NCBI taxonomy): domain Eukaryota; kingdom Viridiplantae; phylum Streptophyta; class Magnoliopsida; order Asparagales; family Orchidaceae; genus Platanthera; species Platanthera guangdongensis. Next base: position 47,449,650 of record CM077161.1, on the reverse strand, counting down.
ATTTTGAGCTCCGGATGTAGGGCGAGGAAATTAAGGGAGACCACCTCCTGTAATGGGACGACTCGCAAAATCAAGTTGTTATGAGCTCGTGCCTCCCCTCTTGGACGGAGGATAAGGCGCCAGATGACGACGCCTTCAACGTCCTTTACGGCCTCTACGGACGCGATAATGCAGAGGTGCTCGCGAACACCCCTATTTGTGAACTGGATAATTGAAGTAGCTGTAACAACTCATATGTATAATAATAATAATAGTAATGATAATAGTATTTAGGTTTTATTGTCCCTCCTAATACCTAGCCAAACCGAGCCCCCCTCCCCTTCTTATCCCATATCAGTCGGCCCGGTGTTTTTCGGCTCCCGATTACTGCGAGAGCCGCACAACTCGCCGCACCTGCCTCTGGTTGCCCCGAATCTCCTCCCTGTGGCCAGAAATCCCTCGTGGTCGGTAATCTCCTCATCTAGGGCCGGTGCCTCCTCCCCTTGCTTCTGCCGCCTCATCTTGCTCTACCAGTCCTCCTAAGAGCCAACAATTTCCTCCTTAAGGGCTGACAGTTCCTCCTCATGGAGCTGGCCGCAGGATCTCTTCCTCCTCCAAGCGTAGGCAGCCCTTCCATCCCTCTCCCACAACATTTTGGCTGGTGGATTGCAAGGGGGTCTCCTAGGGGTTTGTTCGGATCCTCCTCTCCTCGGGTTTTGAGTCCGAAAGTGGTCTCCTTGGATAAGGAACTCCCCTCTTCCCCTCTATTCAGATTTATTTGAATATATTGATAATTTCGGCGCTCCAAAAAACGTATTTACGTTGATCCAAGACTTTGACCTCCTTTAAATCATCTAATCATCTTGTAATTTTGGCTCCCAGCATCGTCCAATGGTTCAATTGGTGGGATCTCTCCAACGCCTCTTCGATCTAGGGTTTCCGTCACCCAAGGCCTCCAATTTTTCTCGATCCCTCGTGGTACCTTCTCTCCTTTCAACATTGAGGGAGGTAAAGTTCTAACCCCCCCCCCCCTATTGATATGGCTATTCGATGGAAATGCTTGCATAAGCGTATAAAGCTTTCAATATGTCGAACATTGTTTTTGTGGCCTTGAGCGGGTCAAGGATAAGGCTACTATTTCTTTTGCTAGCGCCGCTTAGCCGCCGTCATCCGTTTCAGCATCACCATAAGGAAAATAGAGAAATCTCTCTCGCTTGCAAGCTTAGAATTTAGGTTGTTCCACTCTCATGTTATGAATTATGCTCTTAAATATTTGAACAGTTAACCTAGCAACTTCTTATGATATGTTAGGAATCTCCAAAACATGAATCCTAAAGTGCATGGAATGTCCTAAGGGAAACGTTGAAAGACGGTGTTGAATTGATGTGACGCTTTGGATCGAGTTTCCGTTTAACCGGTAACGGGAACTGACAAATGGTCATAACAAGCATGGTTTGTTGATAAGCCTTGCATAGTTGCATCTAAATTTATATTAGAATCTCGTACATCAATTAAACACGTACTTCTTTCATTGGTTACCACTTATGTCATTACGCGATTGAACTATGCTAAACTTCGGAGTAGACTTAAAAACTAAGGTATCTCTGTTAGACTGTTATTTGCATGGTTACTAGCTTTGCAACTAGATATTTTGGGACTCAAATAAATTCGTCCCCTCTGTTTACACTTTAAATTATTAATTTGTTCACTGTTTAATTCTTGTTCTGAGACATTTTCCTTTTTGTTTGGATTTTTCCTTAGGGTTCGTGACGACGCGCCTACATCTTGAGTTGTTCTGCGTCAAGTTACAGTGTTTCTGGAGGATCTTTGTTGATGTTATTTCATCAGGTACTATGTATTTTGTTCTTGTACTGTCGGATTGATTATTACGTATTAGTTATGTCAGTTATTTTCTTTTGACGTCATGGACAACTGCCAGGTTGTATTCTGTACTTAATTTCAATATTTATGGCTTGTTCATCTCTTTGGTTTACTGCACTAAAACTTTGTACCAATTCTGCATGACACGAGATTTTATTAAAAAAATGCATATGTATCAACTTTCTTTTTTTCACCTAACATTAAAGCTTCCGCATAAAAACAAAACTAGTTTTCTTAAAATGATTATTTTAAATCTAATATTATTTTTACTCCAGTCTTACAGACATGGAATTTCTTCCGCCCATGCCTGTGTCATCACGACCAGCCAGAAACGCACTCTGATCTTTGTTTTTAGACGGGTCGTGACAGTTGGTATCAGAGGGAGGTTGAGCATCTAAAGATAAAATATTTTATATTTTCCACATATTTTGAAACCTAATATATAAATATATGTGCATGCATCATTTCCTCACTCACTTGTCGATGTCTGTTGTTTGAGTCTGAAGCACTCACACTACACTCATAAGATGAGTAATATGCACCCGAATGTTAAGGGAGTATGGACAAACTTAACATTTAAGTGCATATGAATTTTTACTATGATATACACCGCTTGCGAATATTAAATGGATATGAGTAGTTTAATATTTTCAAGTGCGGAAGCATTAGTATCATAATATGCATTATATGTTAAGTGATATGAGCACTTAACATGACATGTGTATCTATTCATACACATTCTTAGGAATGCATTGTAGGCACAATTGCATTGCATGCATAGCATAAATCATTATACAAGTGTTAACCCAAGAACAACAGATGACGATTGTACACACATGAATTTTAGAAATCATTTACTATCGCGCGCGATTTTATTGTCGTACAATCTTTGTTCCCTGAGGGCTCACTAGGATGATTCCTTTACCCCACAGAATGTCTCACTGATGCTCCATCCACAAACATTTCCCAAGTGATCCACACCGACGCTTCTGACTTGCTTGTCTCCACCTTATAGTAGGATAAAAAGTCATCCGCCGCCTGAGGCTTCATTGCCAATCAAGGGATAAATTATATGTCAAATTCACTGAACTTAACTGACCACTTGGCCATCCTCCCTGAAAGCTCCACTCCCTTCATGATATTGTGAAGTGGATGATCAGCCACCACCTTAACTGAGTGAGCATGGAAGTAAGGCCGGAGCTTTCGAGCTGAGATGATGGGATCAAATGTCAACTTCTCTAAAATGGGATAACATAGCTCCGCCTTACGCAAGACTCTACCCATGTAATAGATGGGGAGTTGTTTTCTACACTCCTCGCGAACAAGAACCAAGCCCACTGCCTCGGCACCCACTCCAATAAAAATAAAGAGGTCCTCACCCTTTCGAGGCCCTTACAACAGGGTTGCTCGAGTTAGTTGAAGCTTCAGGCTTTGGAAGGCTTCTTTGAATTTCGCTGTCCACTCAAACTTTTTATTGTCACACAGCGTCCTGAAAAAGGGTGAGCATTTCTCTCTTACTCTTGAGATAAATCTACTCAACCCTATCAGTCTACCGGCCAAGCATTGAACCTCGTTCATGCTTGGGGCCTCCATCTCCATAATTGCATTGACCTTATTTGGGTTAGGTTTCACTCATGTCAGGGTCAAGAGGTGACCGAGAAACTTCTTTTTTTTCGCACTGAAGACGCACTTCGCCGGAATGAGTCACATTTTGAACTTCTGGAGGGCGGCAAAAGTCTCTGCCAAGTCCTGTATGTGTTCCTCCACACTCTTGCTCTTCACCATGAGGTCGTCGACATACACCTCAAGATTTCGCACATTTTGCTCTCTGGAACACCTGCTTCATCATTCTCTGGTGTGTCGTCCCTGCAATTTTAAGCTCAAAAGACATCATTTTATAACAACAGTGCCTATAGTTTATGATGAAAGAGACATTTTTCATATATGTTGGGTGTATGCGGATTTGATAGACACCAAAAAAACATCCAAAAAACTCATAATCTGACAGCTGAATCTGCTAGTCATCGATTCAAGGCAAAGCCTTATTAAGGAGTGAAAAATCGATAAACATGCACAACATTACATCACTTTTCTTCACCATTACAATATTGGAGAACAAGCCTGGATATTGGATCGCTGATACAAAACTCCCCTTCAACAGCTTCTTCACCTCCTCTCGGATGGGCTCGGACAAAGTAGTGGCTATTACCCTCTTCTTTTGTCGGATGGGGTGGACTCCCTAGTTGGGGTTGAGGTAGTGGCACGTCACATCGGCGTCAATGATCGGCATGTCCACGACGCACCAGGAGAAGATATTTGCATTCTCCGATGCAGGACAAGATCATATCCTTATCTTCCTCCTCCAGCTCCTCGTTGATCCTTACTTTTCTTGATCCTCCCTCCCCCACCTCGAATCTCCTTCACCTCCACTTCGTGAACGACCTCCAACCTCTCCATCTCCTCCATCACTTTGTCCATCACCTCGGCCTCCTTCTAGTTGATGGTGTTGACAGCATCGAGATAACATTGTCGAGCCACCTTTGGATCACTCCAAATCTGAATATGCATGCCTCCTATGTTGTACTTCAAGCATTGGTGGTAGGACGAGGGCAGGCACTGGAAGGCATTGATAAGGGCCTCCCAAAGATGTCGCGGTGTAGCTGTAAGGCGCGTCGAAATAGCGAATTGATAATTTTTTGACGTCCCTCACAACATCACGAGGAGTTCCACTCCCCATTCAACCTCTTTCCTCAGGGGGGAGAAACCGAAGAGAGGTCCATCGTCGGTGACCCTCTTCTCTTTCATCGTCATGGCGTCGAAGGCCTTCTTGAAAACGACATTAACGGAGATCACATTATCCACAAGGATTCGGGATATCGTAAATTTTTCTACCGCCGCCTGGATCACCACCGCATCATGGAAGAGGTTCTTGTTCCACAGTATGTCCTCCGTCGAGAAGATGATCTCTCCAATCAGGGATGGGGTTTGGGAAGTGGATGTCATGCTTCGACGATACACCGCGAGGAGACCCCTTCTTGGTGGCCTCCAAACCCACTCTGTGGATCATCCTGATTCATTCGCGAGCTCCCTGATCCACTGGGTCCTCACAGCCTCCCGGGGCATGACCCCTGATACGCAAACGGCAAGTGCACCTGATGTAAAGCGAACTCTTAAGACAATTTTAAATAAATAAATTTGAGTTCTCTTTTAAATATGATGCACTAGCGTGAATTTCTCGAGCGAACGAAGAGCGACAATTGATCTAAATTTCATAAATGCGCATATAAGCCCAACACTCGAGCATAATTAACGACTTGAAATAAATCTTCGACAAGCGTAGACAAGAGTAAAAAGAATGTGTGGATATGAAAATTAATGACAAATAAGATTAATGTTGATTAAGGGCAAACAAGCTCTGAATTTAAAGAACAAATAAATAAACAAACATATCAAAATACTAACATGAAGCAGCAGGGAGATCAGTCTCAGAGTATACCATCGGCGGCGACAACTTCTCATCCAACGGGGACCAAATCAAAGTTGGAGGTTCGGGCGGCGCTAGAGGAGGTCGGGATGGATTAAAGAAGCGGGGCGGCAGTGGCAGAGGGCCAGACAGAGGAGGAACAAGGTCGCCGAAAGCAACCCTTGCCCTAGAGGGGCCTTCGACTTCTAGCGACGACGGAATTTGTTGGAAAGTGGGACAACGACATTGACAACGTCGTGAGAAGACAGAAGAGGCCTCGCCGGGACCCTGAAAGGAGGGGGTGGCGGAGACAATCCGACGTGACAGTCTTCACGCTGCAACAGCGGCGCTTGAGTGAGGAGAAACGGATCTGCCGCAGGGGGGGTCGAAGTTGATAGGGGGCGGGAGTGGAAGGTTCGTCGGAGCCCACGTAGGCTAGCAGATGGCTGAGGAGTACGGGCGACGAACGGGTGTAGAGGGAGTCCGGCAGGACTGATTGGAAACAAGGAAGGATTTACTCTTGTTCCAATTCATGTCCAAACCAATTTTCAGGGGAGGGCTAAGCCGGTTAATAAAGGGGGTTAAATTCCTATTATTAGGAAATAATATATTTAGAAATATATTGGATTCGTTAGGATTTTTGGGCAGGTTTATTAAAATAGGAATAGGGATTTTTATGATTTCAAATAGGAATAAGATTAGGAATTTCTAATAAGGCATGATATTTTTTTTCAAAATCAAAAGAATTCCAATTTTTAAAGTTTGAGTGTTTGCCTAATTAACGGATCTTTTATTCAAGGAATTAGTGGACGATCACCCCCCCCCAATAAGCCGTAACAAGTGCGGGGAAAAAATACCTGTGCGCTAATACATGCGCTACAAATACCAAAATAAAACTGCGAGACAAAATAAGACACATGATGCGACGCAGGTTGCACCAAATCTCCCGGGGTTGAAAAAAAAATCGACGCCGCCGAGAGTGTAATGTAGCCTGCAACAAGAAAATACAATCGTCGATCTGGACCTGCTCCGCTACTATCATGCTCTGGATGGTGGTGCCTAGTGAGGCAAAAGAAGGATCCTCCACAACAGCTCAGGACCTGTAGGCAACTCCCTTTCCTACAAAATACAGGAAATCAATCTTCTTCGAAAAAAATATAATTCCCGGTGAAAGAATCTGTTGGGAACATTGACCACAATGTTCCAGATTTGAAGAAATCCCACAAATCAATAATATACACAAGCCTATATTTGATATATGTCTGAGTTAACATGTGCAGGGTGTTAGTGTTCAATTGAGACTGAGAATATCAGAAGTTCAGCTGGACAGGAGTCATCATACTCGAGAGACAAGAAATTATCCAAGTACAAAAGCGTTGAGTCATTATGTTGGAACCCCATGTTTGATTTGAGCTAGGTTCACTCATAGGTTGGTTGACCCACTTGTATAGCCCGGGTCAAAGTCTAGGTCTAAGTTAGTCTTAGTAGAACAGGCTTCACAAAGACCAGCATTGGACTTCATTTCAAAGACCAAGACTCAGAAGTAAAGTCTGAATTTCAAATCAGTTCGACTTTCGTCGAACTCAGCTCGACGATCGTCGATCTCCGGTCGACAATCTCAGAGATTAGTCTCTGAACTGAGCTCGACGATCTACGAGCTCAGGTCGACGCTTTCTCTTCTGTTCTCGGATATCTCAGATCGCAGATAGTTGATCTCAGCTCGACGATCTCACATCTCAGATTGACGATCTTTTATCTCAGCTCAGCGATTATTGTTCTGTGTTCAACTGTCTTATTGCTCAACTGTTTTGAAGATTTCATTCTTATTTTGTCAATGCTATTTATGACATCAAATCTCTGGTAGTTTATGCTGATGTTTTCAAGGATTATAGCGGTTTCTATTGCAGCATTAACTACAGGTCTTCACAGAGTTATTATATTATATTACATGCCAAAGACAGTTGAGGAAATCATTTATTGCAGTAATTGTAGCTGTTTTGTCTTCTCCTCTATTCCTGCAGAATATTAAAAAGGAATGTTTTCGAAATTCAAACTGAAGGGTTTTTTTATTATTCAATTCAGTGAGAGCAAGACAGTGATCCCATTTTTTTCTTCAGTTGGCTGCCAAAATAGGCTCTCAGAAAAAGACTGAGAGACAGACAGAAAAGATTATTCCTGCTTTCATCCAAAGATATTCTGAAGCAGATCTTCATCAGATTTCTCATCCTGTCAGTAATTTGAAGAAGAAGCAAGAAGAAAACCTTTTTTTCAAATCAAGAGTCTTCATGTTCATCTTCTCCTGGACACTGCTAAGACATTCAAGCACCATCAGTCTAAAGCTCCTGGATCAATTCTCTCAATTGAAGACCTACTCACCCTGTGCAAAGCTCCAGTTCTCCTGAACTCTTCTACATCTCAGGGGGAGTTTTGACAACATCACTGAATCCACATAGTCTTCTCATTGTGATTGAGAAAAGAAGATTTGCATCGCTCTCTCATCCCCACCTCTGTAAAGGGTTGTCATCTCCCTTCAAAAGTGATTCATGTTTACAAGTCACCTGATCAAAAGACTTGAGGATTTGGTTTTTGAGCACCTGATCAAAAGCTCATTGGTGTCAAGCACCTGATCAAAAACCTGAGTGGATTCCTACCAGGGTGGTAGAAGAGTGGATGTACCCAGGTTGGGGAACCACTATAAAATTTCTTGTGTCGTCTGGTTACCGCTTTTCCTTTTGTTCTTGCTGTGCTTGTGTTTTTAGGACTGCTGTGTGCTTATTTATTTTGTTTTAATTCAGCACCTTTTAATTACAGCAGAAGCTGTAATAGTTTTATAAGGACCTACAAATACTCAATTCATCCCCCCCCCCTCTAGAGTATATTAGATCTAACACATCACTTTCAATTGGTATCAGAGGAGGTTCATTTGGTTGTACAAGCTAAACCTTGAACCAAAGATCTTTTATTAGATCTAAACATTATTTCATTTTCATTTAGATTATAAACACAGACATGGCACAGAACAAGGATTATGCAAGCACCAGACCTCCAGTTTGCAACTTTAATAGGTTTGCCATCTGGAAGGCAAGAATCAAGTTGTACATGAATTCTATTGATGAAGTCATTTACAACTCTATTTTGTCAGGTCCCATTACACTATCTGCAGCCTCAGAAGCCCCAAAATTGCTAAAAATTGCGGATGCAAGAACAATGAACATCCTTGCTCAATCAATGTCTGATGACATTTTTCAAGAAGTGGCTGAATGTACTTCAGCAAAGGAAATTTGGGATTCCCTCACAGCCATGGCTGCTGGATCAGCAAAAGAAAGAACATTTAAAGCTGAATCTTGCAGTAACTCTGAAGCTTCATCCTGTACAACTGAGGATGAAGAAAAATAAGAGCAAGAAAATTCTGCTTGATGGCAATCAATGCATCTTCCAGCAGCTATGATGAAGAATCTGAATATGATGAAGAATCAATAACAGAATCAGAAGAGGATCAGGTTATTTCCTACATTGATTTCTCTTCAGAACATTTTAAAGAAGATTTTAAAATTTTATGCAATGATTTGATTCTATCTGAGAAGGAGATAAAACTTCTCAGAGAAAAAGTAATTGATTTATCTTCTGAAAACATTCAACTCAAAGAAGACTTAACAATTACTTCAAAAAAATTAGCTTCATTAGAATCAGTTAAAGGCAAAGAAAAGATCATAGATTTAGACAAAATAACTGAATTTTTACCAAAACAAACTAAAAATATTCAGAAATTTTTTGTTCAAAATAAGTCGTCGAACCAAGATCGACGATCTCAGTATTACTCGTCGAACGGCGATCGATGATCTCTGAACACAGAGGTTGGGTTTAACTACTCAGCAAAAGGGCATCGACGATATCATCACTTTTCGTCGAGCAGAGATCGACGATCGTGGAACACAGATAATAGTCATTATTACTCTGTAAACCGAGATCTTTTAGATAAATACTGGTCGTCGAACGCAGATCGACGATCTCAACATAAATCATCGAACTCAGAATTTCAAAACAGAAATTTGTATCCTTTTGAACAAATTGAAGTCAAGGACAAAATTAAAAATCAGAAGAATAATAAAACTAACAATGTTCAGCAATTATCACCGAACTCAGATCGACGATATATGAACAGATCGTCGAACTCAGAACGACGATCTCTGAACGCAAACTTCAGTAGTAATCATTCTTTGATCTACGATCGACGATATCAGTATGATTCGTCGAGCAGAGATCGACGATTTTGGTGCCCTAAGAATGATTATTTTCATTCTTCGAGCAGAGATCGAAGATCTCATCCAACATCGTCGAGCTCAGTTCGACGATTCCACCAGAAATCTAAATTCTAATAGCAACTTCAATCCATTTAATCAATGGATAATACCACCAAGAAGATATCATCCTAAAGGTTACAAGAATCAACCTGAATGTTCTTACATTTCCAGTTATAGTTATGTAAATCACCAAGGACCCAAGATTACCTGGGTCAAAAACAATTAGTTATTTTTCTTGCAGGAAAAGAGGTGTCCAGCATATAATCAACATTGGTACCTGAACAGTGATTGCTTCAAGCATATGATAGGGAGGAAGGACAACTTAAGTGATTACAAGTCCAAGCTGGGAGCAAAGGTTATTTTTGGTGATTCAAATTGTGGCCAGACCAAAGGTTATGCCTACAAGAAATTCAAGGTTTACCAAATGGATGTCAAAAGTGCATTCTTAAATGGAGTACTTAAAGTAGAGATTTATGTTGAACAACCTTCAGGTTCTGTTTTTCCAACTCATCCATCTTTTGCTCTCAAATTGCATAAGCCTCTCTATGATTTAAAGCAAACTCCAAGAACTTGGTATGTGACCTTAGCCAGCTTTCTTCTAGAGCATATTTTTTTTTGTAGGCATGGTAGATAGAACTTTGTTTTTACAAAATTGCATCATGATAAAATTTTAATAGTACAAATATATGACATTATATTTGGTTCTACTGATCCTAAATTGTGCAAGAAATTTTTTGATCTAATGCATTCCAAATTTGAGATGAGTAGCATGGGTGATCTATCTTATTTCCTTGGTCTCCAAGTGAAACAATCTTCTGATGAACTCTTCATTTCCCAATCTAAATATGCTAATGAGCTTATTAAGAAGTTTGGGATGGTTGATGTCTCTTCTATGAAGACTCTCATGGCTGCCAATGTTGTATTAGACTCTGATGAACATGGAAAACTTGTTGATCAGACCAGGTATAGAGTCATTGTTGGATCCCTACTATATGTAACAGCAAGCAGACCAGATATTATGTTTGCTACATGTTATTGTGCTAGGTTCCAGGTGAACCCTAAAGAATCTCACCTTGAATATATGGCTGCTGGCAGTTGCTGTTCACAGATCTTGTGGATACAAAACCAACTCTTAGCTTATGGTCTCAATCTAAATAATTCAACCATTTTCTGTGACAGTACAAGTGTTATATCTATAGCACATAATCCAGTGCATCATTCTAGAACAAAACATACAGATATAAGACATCATTTCATTAGAGATAATATAGACAAAAAGAAAATTAATCTTGACTTTGTCTGCACTGATCTTCAAAGAGAAGACATTTTCACTAAACCCCTAGATGAAAAGAAGCACCTTTTCTTCCTGAATCAGCTTGAAATGATCAATGGGAAAGATTAATTTAACTTTTGTGTCTTAGGTTTTGGATCTGTTCCAAAATCGTCGAACATAGGTCGACGATCTTCGAACTGATCTTGAGCTAAATCGTCGACCTGCGATCGACGACAGCTCTGTGAAGTAAACATCGTCGAACGGAGATTGACGCCCAAACTTCAGAAGATAAATCGTCGAACGGAGATCGACGATCTATTTACCCTCTTCAATCTGAGATCAAAATTTTTCTTTGCTTATCGGAGGACAGAGCCCGACTCTTCACATTGTGAAAAACCTACTTAAGGGTTTATCGTCGTGCTCTATCCCGCGTTTTCCAGCTTCCCCTCCTGCACTTGATCTTGTGTTCTCTCTTGCAGGTTTCTAATGGCGATTCCGGCTGCAATCCTATCTGCGATGAAATTTGGCGCAGGGTTTGACATCGATTTCGACTCGATCAGCCATTGCGATCCGATAAACATGGATATGTTGCAGCTTTGTGAAAATCAAGGTCTGAGGAAGTTTATGACAAAGAGAATCAAGTTACCAACTGCAGAGATTAAAGAATGGGTTTACTCTTCAACCTGCCCAGATGAATCAACCATGATTGGATCTATTGCCGGAAATCAGGTTATTCTCACCCCAGTCATTATTTCTGAATTATTTGACTTGATGAATGGAGATGATAGTTTGCACCAAGACAGTTCTGAATATAGAACTATGCTGGGAAGGATGGGTCATCCTGATGGAGTGCCAGCAAAGTTGCTCAAGAAGAACTTATCTGCTCAATATAAGTTCTTGGTTGATGTTGTCAGGAAAGTGCTGCTGGGAAAGCACTCTGCCCATGATAACATTAACAGGCAGCAGTTCGCCATTATGTCTGCTCTGATTAATGGAACATCAGTCAACTGGGCTGATTTGTTCTTTTCATTGATTAGAAGGAAATGCTCTAAGAAAGAGGTATGCTTTGGGAGAATATTGGGGATATTTCTCCAGGCAAAAGCCCCTGAACTGATGGTCTCCCAGACCCAATTCATCAATGCCAGCAAGAGGTTGGATTCCTCTTTGTTTGGAAAATGGGAGAGGACCATTCCTAGCCCTCTTAATACCTCCAGGACTTCTGAGGATACCAGAGCTGATCCAGCTACTTCCCCAACTCCAGAAGATCATCATGCATCTCCTACTGCAGATCATCCTGCATCTCCCTATGCAGATCATCCTGCATCTCCCTATGCAGATCATCCTGCATCTTCGCCTCCAGATCTTTCTGCATCTCCTCATGCAGTCAATCTTGCTTCTCCTCATGAAGATCCTGAAGATCCTCATGATTCTCCTCAGCACATTTCTTCTCCCATCATTTCTTCATCTTTATCCTCTCAGATCCCCTCTGACCCCATTCAAGAAAATGTTCCATCAATATCTGCTCCACCAACATCTGTTCCATCAACAAATGTTCCATCAACATCTCCTCCCCCTGCTGAATGATCTGCAGTAGGAGATGCAGGATGATCTTCTGAAGTTGGGGTCAAGCTCAGGATCAAGAGGAGGAGAAGGAGGTCTCTCTGAATTTGCTACCTGGTCTGACTTTAGAGAAGAGATTCTGAACTGAATAGATTGGTCCTGGAAATTTGTAGACATTGTATGTTGTTGTTTCTGACTGGAGTATAAAGACCTGAGTGGTGAGACTTCACTAAGCTTTCCTTTTGACTTTCCTGAAGTAATAGACCTTTGAGAGGATGAATGCTTATCAGAAGATCCAGCTGGAGGAGGATTTGAAGATCTGTCTTGCCTTTGATAGGTCTGGGTAATAGAAGGAGATCTTTGAGATGCTAATCCAGAGGCTCCTGCTGCTGGAGGAGGAGGAGGAGGACCTCTCTTAAACTTCTGAGGTGGAGGAGAGTATCTCCTGCTCTTCTTTCTAGCTTTTTGTTCATTCTTAGATAACCACATCCATCTTTCCATGCCAGGGTATGGTGTAATCCATTTCAAAATGTAATAAGGGGTGTCATTTGTACTGCCTGGCTTGGGAGCAGCTTTGGGAGCAGCCTTTCTTTTCTTAGAAATTTTCTTCTTCTTAGAGTCAGAATCAGAATCCTCTGAATCATCATCTTGATCTTCATCAGATGATCCTTGGGGATTATCATAAAGAGCATCAATCTCTCTAATCATTTCTATGGGAATTTCCTTAACAGCTGGAGGAGGGACAACTTTAGCAAGGACTGCTTCAGTTTCCATAGTAATGTCTTGAGCAAAAATGTCATCAAGACAGGGAATGGGGCTATCATCCATAACATAGGATAGTCTAGGAGGGCTAGATATCTGATCATCAGGATGTACTGCTGGAGGAACTACCAAACTTGCCTTAAGCTGTCTGAGAACTTGAGAAGTTATAGGAGGAGAGCAGCACACAATGTCCAAACAAGATGGCTTGGGCCTTGGAAGACAATTAAGATAACTTGTGCAGAAAGAATTTAATAGATCAAAAATATCCACTGTGGGATTGATGCAACAATCACCAACAGTCACAACTACTGGAAGAGTTATTTCCTCTGAGTTTGTATCAAGAGTTATTTCTGCTGAATCTGTATCAATATCAATAGCTTCTGTATATATAACTATCTGATTTGCTGAAGGAACATTTAACTGGTCTTCTGAAGAGATATCTATCTGCATTTCTACTGGAACTGCTGCTGCCGCTGAAACTGTTGTTGAAGGGATCAAGGGAGCTTCTTCATTGGATATCTCCCCCTGTCTGGCTGCAGAGGCTTCTGTAGTCAGGCCCCCAGAAGAAGGAGCAGAGGATAGAGCAGCAACTCTTTAGGTAAGAGTGTTGATAGAAGCAGTTAGAGGAGCTATAGCTTGAGCTATAAGAATCTCTAAGGAAGGAGAAATGAATTGCAGAAGATCTTTAGCTATAATGGAGAAATTGAGATGAAGGGGTTCAGGTTCAGAGGCTGAGTAAAGAGTTCTATGCCCACAGTTTGAGCAAACAGAGAATGCAGAAGAGATGTCTGTGCGAGTGCACTCCGGAAAAGATGATGATGAAGGGGCAGCAGAGGAGGTTCCTTTGTTAAACCTCAGGCTGCTCCCAAGCCAGGCAATACAAATGACATCCCTTATTACATTTTGAAAGGGATTACACCATACCCTGGCATGGAAAGATGGATGTGGTTATCTAAAAATGAACAAAAAGCTAGGAAGAAAAGCAGGAGATACTCTCCTCCACCTCAGAAGTTTAAGAGAGATCCTCCTCCTCCTCCTCCAGCAGCAGGAGCCTCTGGATTAGCATCTCAAAGATCTCCTTCTATTACCCAGACCTATCAAAGACAAGACAAATCTTCAAATCCTCCTCCAGCTGGATCTTCTGATAAGCATTCATCTTCTCAAAGGTCTATTACTTCAGGAAAGTCAAAAGGAAAGCTTAGTGAAGTCCCACCTCCCAGGTCTTTATACTCCAGTCAGAAACAGCAACATACAGTGTCTACAAATTTCCAGGACCAATCTACTCAGTTCAGAATCTCTTCTCTAAAGTCAGACCAGGTAGCAAATTCAGAGAGACCTCCTTCTCCTCCTCTTGATTCTGAGCTTGACCCCAACTTCAGAATGGCAAGGTTTAATGAATTAGTTGGGCTCTCTCAAATGAATAAAGCCAGGAAAGAAGGTCAAGACCCCTCTAAATTCACAACTATGTCATCATATAGAGAGAATGAACTTAACAGATTGCGGGTCAGCAAGAAAGTATTTAATCCATCAAAGTATATGTCTCTTCATCCTGAAGCAATTGTGTCTAGAGCTACATCTCAGAAGATTCTAGGAGATCAAGATATGAAGATGACAAAGAAAGAAGCAGAAGATCCTTCCAGGAAGATCATATTTTCCAATCCCTCTTCTGCTCCTTCTGATAAATCCTAAGTTATCTGAACTCTTTATAGTTTAGTTGTTTTACTGCTCTGACTGAATTATTTGTGAATTACATGCTATACTATATTTATTGAGTATTTCAATATTATATCAGATATCTATAGCACTGTATTGCTTTTTATTATTGTTTTTATTTTGAGTAACCTCACCCAAATAGGGGGAGATTGTTGGAACCCCATGTTTGATTTGGGCTAGATTCACTCATACGTTGGTTGACCCACTTGTATAGACCGGGTCAAAGTCTAGGTCTAAGTTAGTCTTAGTAGAACAGGTTTCACAAAGACCAGCATTGGACTTCATTTCAAAGACCAAGACTCAGAAGTAAAGTCTGAATTTCAAATCAGTTCGACTTTCGTCGAACTCAGCTCGACGATCGTCGATCTCCGGTCGACGATCTCAGAGATTAGTCTCTGAACTGAGCTCGACGATCTACGAGCTCAGGTCGACGCTTTCTCTTTTGTTCTCGGATATCTCAAATCGTAGATAGTTGATCTCAGCTCGACGATCTCACATCTCAGATCGACGATCTTCTATCTCAGCTCAACGATTATTGTTCTGTGTTCAACTGCCTTATTGCTCAACTGTATTGAAGATTTCATTCTTATTTTGTCAATGCTATTTATGGCATCAAATCTCTGGTAGTTTATGCTGATGTTTTCAAGGATTATAGCCGTTTCTATTGCAGCATTAACTACAGGTCTTCACAGAGTTATTATATTATATTACATGCCAAAGACAATTGAGGAAATCATTTATTGCAGTAATTGTAGTTGTTTTGTCTTCTCCTCTATTCCTGCAGAATATTAAAAAGGAATGTTTTCGAAATTCAAACTGAAGGGTTTTTCTATGATTCAATTCAGAGAGAGCAAGACAGTGATCCCATTTTTTTTCTTGAGTTGGCTGCCAAAATAGGCTCTCAGAAAAAGACTGAGAGACAGACAGAAAAGATTATTCCTGCTTTCATCCAAAGATATTCTGAAGCAGATCTTCATCAGACTTCTCATTTTGTCAGTAATTTGAAGAAGAAGCAAGAATAACACCTTTTTTCAAATCAAGAGTCTTCCTGTTCTTCTTCTCCAGGACCCTGCTAAGACATTCAAGCACCATCAGTCTAAAGCTTCTGGATCAAGTCTCTCAATTGAAGACATACTCACCCTGTGCAAAGCTCCAGTTCTCCTGAACTCTTTTACATCTCAGGGGGAGCTTTGGCAACATCACTGAATCCACATAGTCTTCTCACTGTGATTGAGAAAAGAAGACTTGCATCACTCTCTCATCCTCACCTCTGTAAAGGGTTGTCATCTCCCTTCAAAAGTGATTACTGGTTACAAGTCACCTGATCAAAAACTTGAGGATTTGGTTTTTGAGCACCTGATCAAAAGCTCATTGGTGTCAGGCAGCTGATCAAAAACCTGAGTGGATTCCTACTAGGGTGGTAGAAGAGTGGATGTACCCAGGTTGGGGAACCACTATAAAATTTCTTGTGTCGTCTGGTTGTCCGTTTTCCTTTTGTTCTTGTTGTGCATGTGTTTTTAGGACTGTTGTGTGTTTATTTATTTTGTTTTAATTCAGCACCTTTTAATTACAGCAGAAGCTGTAATAGTTTTATAAGGACCTACAAATACTCTATTCACCCCCCCCCCCTCTAGAGTATATTAGATCTAACACATCACTTTCACATTACACATCACTCAACGCCAAAGACCTAAAAGCGCTGACTTTTTAGCTATCACTTAAAGACTCGATGGAGAAGCAGTAATTTTGTTTAAGTACAAATGTGTCGAGTGAAGGACAAACACTCGATGTCTTATCAATAAATTATGTCCAAGTACAAAAGCGTCGAGTGAAGGACATACACTCGACGTCTTATTAGTAAATTCTGTGCAAATACAAATGTGTCGAGTGAAGCACATACACTTGACTCCTTATCAGTAAAAGTTGTTTAAGTATAAATGCGTCGAGTAAAATACATTAACTCGACGCCTCATATGTAATGTACTAAAGAGTTGAGTGAAGATCATTCACTCAACACCTCAGCAGTGAAGTAGAAAAACTGTCCAAGTTAAAATGCGTTGAGACATATGACTTGGCTCAACACCTAAGTGGAATGCATTGAGTTAACTGCAGTCACTCGACGCTTCTTCAAGAATACTTCACTAAACGCTTCAGCAGAGGGAAAAATTATTCCAAGTACAAATGTGTTGAATTAAGTAGCATGACTCAACGCCTGTACAGAAGATCGGGAAAATTATTCTAATTCAATTGGCGTCGTGTCAAGCCTACTGACGACCAGACGTCACTCTCAATTCAAATCAACACAGATAGTGCGCTAAAAGACGGAAACAGTCGTAATTCTCTGACACGTATTCTTAGGAATAAACTCACCATTAAAGTTGACCATGCCGCTTACCAAAAGAAGAATTAGTCATTGTTGATGCTGAAGTATAAAAGTAAAGTGTGTGTGGCCTTTACGGGAGACGGCTTTCTCTTTCTCAAACCCTAAGCTGCAAAAAACTTCCGCCAGCAAAGAGAATCAATCTTCACTATCTTCAAACTTGTTGTTTTTCACAACTATCTTTCTCAAGCTTGAAGAAGAAGAAGACATCTGCAAGGGATCAATTAAGTACAGGCTGATTCAAATCTGAAGAACAATATTCATGTAGCTGTGTTGAAGAAGGGTTGTCTGGTGTATAACCAAAGAAGAAGGCTCAGAGTTTTTCCTCTTAAGTCACAATATTCAAACTCTTTTCATTATTGTAAGATCTCTGTAAGATCTGAGTGTGGGACTTTTTTTTAAAGTCTAAGGTAGGATTCTGAGTAAGAATCTGAGGTAGACCTGTGTTATAAAGGCTGAGGTAGAGCTTGCCTGTAAGCCTGAGGTAGGATACTTGTGCTTGTCTCTGAGATAGGCATGTGTTATAGAGGCTGAGGTAGGGCTTGTTTATAACCCTGAGGTAGGAGACATGTGATTGTCTCTGATATAGGACTGTGAACATTCTGAGTTGTAAGAGTGAGAATCACTCTGAGCTGTAGAATCCTGAGAAGGATCTGAGGTGTAAGATCAGTGGATCTGAGTTTTTGGAGGAGCTGGCCGAATCTAACTCAATGCTAGATAGGTGAAGGACGAAAGTGAATATACCTTAGATAAGGGAACCACTATAAATCGCTTGTGTATTCTTTGTGTTCTTGAAAGCGGATATCTTAACAACAAATCAAGTACAATCTCTAAAAAGCTTCAAAGACTTAAAAGAAACTTATTCACCCCCCCCCCTCTAGCTGTTTAGCTACTCATAAAATACTTTCAAGTGGTATCAAAGGGAGGTTGTTCAATAAAGACTTAACCGTCTGAACAAGATCTCCAAGGGTAGAAGAAGTATATAATCGTGACGTCTCATAAGGAGTTGGGATCTATGAAGCTTCAAATTTGTAGGAAAGAAAATTTTGGGATTTGGAAAGAAAGGCTGAGGTTGTTCATGTAAACCTCAGACCCTAGAATCTTTATAACAATGGAAGAGGAACCTTTCATCCTCATGAGGGTCTCGGCTATAGATGACAACATCAAAACCGCAAAGACTTGCTCAGAAATGACAAATGATGAGGTGGTTTTGGCTACCATGTACAAGAGGGCCAAGAACATAATAGTCAGTGTCATATATGACTCAACCTTTCAGAACATTGTGCACTGCAAAACTGTAAAAGTGATGTGGGACTCACTGATAATCAACATGGAGAGGACTGGGGAAGTGAGGGATGATAGAAAACCTCTTCTTAATCAACAATACGAGGCTTTCAGACAGGGGAAGAAAGACTTCATATCTGAGTGTTATGAGAAGTTTTTTAGAATAGTAAATAATCTGAAGACTTGTGGGAGACAGTTCACAAACTATGAACCGAATGACAAATTTCTGAGATTACTCAATAAAGAGTGGGACATCAAGATTTGTGTCATAAGAGAGGTAAACAACATAGCCAACACTCTGCTACAAAATATGTTTGGCAAGTTGTTGTCACATGAACTTCAGCTGAACTCCAAAAAGGCTGAAGAGGAATCTGGCAAGTCCTTCAGTAGAGAAGTCTGTGGCCTTTAAAGCTGAAACCTCAAGGAGCAGAGAGAAAACTCCTCCCCCTAGAAGGGATGCTGAGTTAGAAAGTTCTGCACCCAGCTCATCAGAAGTTGAGCTATCTGATGGGGAACTTACCTTGTTCTCTAAGCAGTTCAAAAAGATGTTGAGCAGAAGAAGACAGTGGAAGAACAAAGCCACTTCTGACTCCAGCTCAAGAAAGCCCCAAGCTGATCATGACAAATCCAGAAAGGAGTCTACTGGGGACAGGCATGCATCCAAACAGAATAGTTATTTTAAAACTGATGTTGTTTGTTATTGCTGCAACAGGTCGGGAAATGTCATTGGTAACTGTCCTGTTAAAAGAAAAGAACGCAGGAGGTCTGATGATAAGAAATATCATAAAGACAAAAAGTGGACAAGAGCTTCTTGGTTAAGAAGAAATCGTGTCTATCTGACAGTGATTTTGATGCATCCTCCGTCGCATTCAGTTATACATGACGCCATCATGCGTCGTGAATATTTATTATTATTCATTTATTTTATGGAGTTGTATTCTTTTCTTGCACCTATTTGAAATTGTTCGGGAATCGAGTTGAGCGTCCAATGAGACCCTCAATAAAAAAAGGTCTGATAATTTTGGTGGTTGGGGCGTTAAAGGCAAGCGAAATTAATTTATGGACGAATAAATTAAGCAGAGGAGAATTCAAAATCTAAAGTTTTTCTTTACAACAAGATTTAGAAAGAAATAATTTGGGAGAAAATAGAATAAAAAGTCACGAAACATGTTTGGAAAATTATTTTCGGACATATCCAGGCCCCAAATTAATTAAGCAAAATTAATCTTGCACCTACTTGGGAAACTAATTCTGAGTGTAAGAATAGAAAGTTTTAATTGGTAAAGTAAAGTAGCATGTTTAAAAAGGGTGGTCGATCCAAGTGAGGAAGGAGCGTCGGTTAGAACAGGGAACGATACCTTCATCGTCCCCCCTGTAATGTCGGACAAATTGTTTCTGTTATCTGAAGAAACTCGATTCCAGAACCTGCCTGCGCCTCGCCACCTTTAGAGGAGTCACCGCAAGGTCTCTTCCCTGATGTCGCCGCAGCCCTCATTCAACCATCTCTGTTAGACCGTCGTCGACGCTGGAAACCCTTACTCTGACGATTCAGACAGCGGCCGAGCCGTCGAACTCTCCTCCCAGTTCGGTTCGACCGTGGGAGAAGTATTTGCTACGTAGAGTTGCTGCGAACGTCGGGTTTGAGTCGAGACATCATCATCCAATGCGGGTGCCTCGACCACAACACTTCAATTCGGCACTACCGTTGTTCTTTCCTAGTGTCGCTGGGTCTTGAATTGGTTTCAACCCCGCTGGGTAACTTCACCCCCTCTTGCTAATCATATTGGATTATTTTTATGCGTCAAAATTAATTAATTCTAGCTTGCCTCGAGCATTCTTGCCGCCTAATTACCATTTATCTCATAAATCATTATTTGTGAATTTCTGTTGGTGGATGTGCGGCATTTTTTTGTCTCGATTCAATTCGGGTACCGATCGAGCAAGTTTCTTTTAAAATAACGATTAACGGAACGGCAAACTTCAAACGTTGGAAGGTGATTGTGCGTGCGGAAGATCAACTTAGGCCTTCTCGGTCTGTTTCTTTTCTTTTAAAGTTAATTCGAGAGCATAAAGATCAACTTTTCTCAAAAACCCTAATTTATTTTATGAGAAATTGAATATTTTTTTTTATTAAAATTTCTTATTTTGAAAACCCTAACTTCTGGTTACATCAGGTATCAGAGGGCATGTAATTCGCTACTATCGCGAATCAAGCGATCCGAATTTCTAAAAAAATAAAAACAAATCTATTTTAAAATATTTATAACTTTTAAAAAAAATCACTCCTTTTAAAATTAATATAATTAAGCTTTTCTAAATAAAAAATAAGTAAAAAATAAATCTCTTTATAAAAAAATGGAGGATTTAAACGAGCGCATGAAAACTTTAATAAAAAAAATTGAGTTCGTCACTGCAGAATTCAAACAGAATTTTCATGGGTTATGCACCGATGTGCACAACCATGAAATGACAGTGAGCAGGAACTATGTTTTTTCGGGTCACTTCCAAACTACATGTCAAATATGGGAACCCGGATTTCGGAATAGTGGTCCTGCGAGTCACGTCGTTTTCCCTACGAGCACTTTGGACCCACTAGTCTTCACTGAAGCACTCCCTATAATCGAGGAGGTTCTTCCTGAGCCCCAACTCCCGGGAAAAGAGCTACTTCCTCCTCAACCCCACATCCCGACGGAAATAGTGTCTCCACTTGTTCACACTAAATCACAATCTTTGGTCACCGAGTATATTCATGAGGCCTCGCTCTAGAAAAGAGAGCTTACGAGTGGTATGTTACCCACCTTGGATGGCACAATTTTGACCTCACTTCTCTTAGAGGAGCTGGCTAGTGATGAGTCTCACACCTTGGGTGACATAGACTCGAACTACGTATGTCCTAATTCTCCTAGCCCACTACCACCACAAAGACGTGAGCCCATTGACATTTTGGTTGATGAACACTTGTCACTCACACTAGAGTCAACATAATATATTGACTTTATATTTGAGAAACGTCATTTTAAACCACTATATTATCCTCTAAATATAAACATATCTGATAAACTCTGTTGTCAAATTTTTTGATATTATTACCAAAATTATAGTTGAAAAGATAGACTGGATGCCCAAAATTTTTACTGCAAACAAAAATACTCGTTTTAAAGGATTTGTTTAGAAATTTTAAAAAGATAAACTTGGAATCAATTTAAAAAAATTTAATATCAAGCTACATATAAACGCATTTGCAGAATTAAAACAATATATTAAACATTTTATAATAAAATTTTTGAATATATAATGGGTCGAGATGATATTGTACTCGAACTTTGTAGCACTTATCACTCTTTCACCAATGGACACACCCAGATTGTCAATCGGAGTTTTGGGAAACTTCTTAGGCGTCTAACCAATGAGCATTTGGCACAATGGGATCTAGTATATCCACAAGTGAAATTCACATTTCATAATTTTAAAATTTGCAAGCTTATCATATCTCCTTTCGAGATTATCTACGTGTTACTCCACCGAGATTACCTACCTAACTGTCATCATCTCTCGTCCCATGAACGTATTTCCTTCGAGGCAGAAGCTAACATTAGTTATCTAACGGACTTGCATAAAATTACTGTTAATATTTTGCGAGCAACTTTTGAACATTACAAATTCAAGATCGGTCGTTATCGTCTTGAGTTGTACTTTTCAAAAGGAGGTCGGGAAATTGCTTATTGCAAGAGGTTTGGTTCAGGTCATGTTCCGACGGTCATTGGGCCACCAGTTGAGCCACCAGTCAAGGCCCCAGATATACCACCCGATCCAGCATCGGCCACAACGTCAAGTCTTTTCGTTGCTAGCATCTGCTAAATCAAGTCGGGGTCGAGCTCTTTCAACCCCGGGGGAATTGATGCATCCTCTGTCGCATTCAGCTATACATGACGTCATCGTTTGTCGTGAATATTTATTATTATTCACTTATTTTATGGAGTTGTATTTCTTTTCTTGCACCTATTTGAAATTGTCCGACCATCGGGTTGACCGTCCGATGAGACCCTTATTAAAAAAAAGTCCGGTAATTTTGGTGGTTGGGACATTAAAGGCAAGCAAAATTAATTTATGGATGCATAAATTAAGCAGAGAATTCGAAATCTAAACTTTTTCTTTACAACAAGATTTAGAAAGAAATAATTTGGGAGCAAATAGAATAGAAAGTCAGGAAACATGTTTGGAAAATTATTTTCGAACATATCTAGGCCCCAAATTAATTAAGCGAAATTAATCTTGCACCTACTTGGGAAACTAATTCTGAGTGTAAGAATAGAAAGTTTTAATTGGTAAAGTGAGGAAACAAGTTTAAAAGGGGTGGTCGATCCAAGTGAGGAAGGAGTGCCGGTTAGAACAAGGAGCGATACCTTCATCGTCCCCCTGTAATGTCGGACAAATCGTTCACGTTATCTGAAGAAACTCGATTCTAGAACCTGTCTGCGCCTCGCCACCTTTGAGGGAGTCACCGCAAGGTCTCTTCCCTGTTGTCTCCGCAGCCCCCATTCAGCCATCTCTGCTGGACCCTCATCGACGCCGGAAACCCTTACTCTGACGATTCAGACAGCGGCCGAACCGTCGAACTCTCCTCCCAATCCGGTTTGACAATGCGAGAATTATTTGCTACGTAGAATTGTTGTGAACGTCGGGTTTGAGTCGAGCCATCATCATCCAACGCGGGTGCCTCGACCATAACACTTCAATTCGGCACTCCCGCTGTTCTTTCCTAGTGTCGGCGGGCCTTGAATTGGTTTCAGCCCCGCTGGGTAACTTCACCCCCTCTTGCTAATCATATTGGTTTAATTTTATGCGTCCAAATTAATCAATTCAAGCTTGCCTCGAACGTTCTTGTTGCCTAATGACTGTTTATCTCATAAATCATTATTTGTGAATTTTTGTTGGTGGATGTCCGGTATTTTTTGTCTCGATTCCATTCGGGTACCGATCGACGAAGTTTCTTTTAAAATAACAATTAACGGAACGGCAGGCTTCAAACTTTGGAAGGTGATTGTGTCTGCGAAAGATTGACTTGGGCATTCTCGGCCTGTTTCTTTTCTTTTAAAGTTAATTCGAGAACATAACGATCAACTTTTCTCAAAACCCCTAATTTATTTCTTAACAAATCGAATATTTTTTTTGATAAAAAATTATTATTTTGAAAACACTATCTTCAGGTTACATCGGATTCTGAGACTTAAGAATCTGAAGATGAAAATGCCTATGTTGGTCTATTATCTATGGAAGAGGGTAAAGACCACCCTGCTGCCAAGGTGGGCATAAGGACTCCACTGTATTCCACTGACAGTGACTCTGAAGATGTAGATGGTTGCAACCTCATGGCCATAGCAGATGAAGAAGTTCAGGTTGAAGCAGACACCAATGAGGTAATCACACTCCCCAACTCTTCATTTGATTCTGATTATGAGACTGGCCTAGAATCTGAAGCTTCCTCCTTTTCTGGAGATGAGGATGGTTCAGATTGAGAGATTGACATTGATCAATTGATTGATAGATATGGGGCTCTCCTTGAGTCCTTTGGTAAAAGCAAGAAGCTATGTTAAGAAGCAAACTAAGGAGCTTGAACTTCTTAGACCCATGAAGGTTGAGCTGGAGGAGAAGAGAGCATGCTTCCATCATGTGGCATCCAACTCAATCAAGCTCAAGAAGATCATTGAAGAACAGGATGAGATAAGAATTCAAAATGAAAAACTAATCAAAAAACTTAAAAATGATCTGCTCAAGGAGAAAAGTCTAGTAGCTGAATTTTAGAAGCCTAAGACGGTTCTGCCACTTATTGATTCCTTCTCTTCTCAAAATAATAGAAGAGGGTTGGGGTTCAAGTGAAATGTTGGAGCAGCTCATTCCAAGTGGAAAAGCATGGCTCCAGCAGTGCCTCAAACCACCTTTCAGAAGATTGTTTTTCCTTCTAACAGGTATGATCATGACAGCATGTATGGTCACTGGAAAAATGAAAGTTCCTCATATAAGGGCAATAGTGCACCTTACAATGGGTGGAGAAAGTGATGTGGAGCAGGGACGAGGATGAGCTTTGGGCTCATTCGGGGTTGATTTGGAGACTTACCATATATGGCGTGCCGGATCGGCGATCCGACTCCGTGGATGCGTCCGGATTCGTGTTGCGAATCAATTTCATATATAGCTTTGTACCTTTTGGATTCTATTTCATGTAGTTTTGGCACCGAGACCAACGACCAATCATAGCCGTTGATTTCGGGTGACCTAATTTTTATCTCTTATAAATAGATGGTTTAGGGCTGCCGTCATTTCTCATTGCTGAATGTTTGGAGAAGAGTGTCTTCCTTCATTCCGGTGATCACCTCTGTGGTGTCGACTCCGTGGAGCCCCCCTTGGTGACGACTCCTTGGGTAAGTTTTGTTTCCTTTTTTAAATCCCCCTCTCCTCCACCAATTTTCCCTTGCTGTCCAGCTGTCGGCCTCCCTCAAAACCCTCCAAAACTCTCATCTGCAGCCCCTACAACCCCCAAATTCCAACCCACATTGTTATCCCGGAAACGAAAGTTACTTTTCACGGGTACTGTTCACCCGAGTACTATTCACCGACGTACTGTTCATCCGAGCACTATTCACTCTGTATTGTTCATCCGTTACTATTCAGACCGAGACCTCCTCCTCCCCTTTTCCAGGCCGCCTACCTGCATAACCCCAAACAGCCACTTTGTTGTTTTCAGCCTCAAACAATCTAAATCTGCTCTCTTTCCAACCATAACTAGCCACTAAATCTTTCCTTATTTGCTTCTGATACTCCCCATCACGTGGATCCACCTCCCAACAACCGGTCATCACCAAACCTGTCCAGATTTGGGCATTTCAGGCTAGATCCAGCCGCTTACCTCTCTGATCCAGCCTTCCTAATCCCCCAACCAGCCTTCCCCTTAACCGATCCAGTCCACCAACCACCGGAACCCCTCTTTGAGCTTTCCAATATTCAGATTTGGTTTATATACAGCAGCCCTATTATTCATATTCTTCATATTGTGTTTTGTATGAGTTTTTGGTTGTAAACATTATCATGGTTTGGATATTAAGTGTTTGCGTGGGATTATAGTTTTTGTTATTTGCTCTTTGATAAATCTCTAACTGCAGGAAGGGTCTATTCGCCACGCGCTCTATCTTTGGCCCTCCACGCGGAGGAAAGCCTAAACTTGTTTTTGGCCAAATAAATTATTCTTGCTTGCTTTTGAATTATTTACGTGGGATGATTTTATTTATTATCCAATTGTGATCTAACTGTCGGACTTTTGCGTAGCATGTAAGGTTAGGTCACAGATTTCCCGCCGCCTATAGATTCGCCCTGCGTCAGAAAGGGCATGGGGTTGAGTGCAGTGAAATCCCCTCATGAAGAAATTCAGATGGCCCATCATGGACCATTTGTATTTGGTGTTGCAGTCCCTACACTCAAGGGTAAGGAAGCTGCCTCTTCCCAAAATCTTCCAGCAAAGAAGCAGGCTAAGGGCAACACTGCAATCAACTCTAACTTGGTTATTTTTGATGCCATCAACATCATGTCAGTTGCAAAGCAGACACGTGTTGTTGTCAAACAGAACTAGCCAAGAGAACTGGTTTGCAAACTGACCTTCAACCATATTCTAGCTAAAAGAAACAGGAAGAAGACTGATGTTCTCTCTGCTAAACAGAAGAAATCCGATGGTCCTCACACATCAAAGGCTGTGCAGAAGACGAGATATAACATCCATGAGTACTGGTGTTGTGACAAGGTGGGACACTTTGTCATTGACTGTTGACACAAGCTTAGTGTGACAAGTGCAAAGATGAGATTTCCAGCAGAGACTTAGTGTTGGAAGAAGTATTCATGTTTATGCTAAATAGAACCAAGGACCCAAATTTCTTTGGGTGTCTAAGGTAAACTAATTATGTGATTGCAGATAAGTCCAAGAACCCATCAAATGTCTATCTGGTACTTGGACAGTGGATGCTCCAGGCACATGACTGGAACAAGGAGTCATCTGAAAGATTTCATTCCAGTGAAGAATGGACCCAAAGTCATATTTTGCGGTTCAGACAGAGGAGTGACAAAAGGTTATGGTGCAGAATTGAGAATGGACAAACTGAGCATTGATGACACACTTCCAGTTGAACAAGAAAAGGATGATGGTGTACTCATCCCAGATGAAGGACCAGCTGAGATGTTGATAGAAGATGAACTTCATGCCACTGAAGATGAAGATCAAGGTGTTGGAGAAAGGCTACCAGTAGCTATCAGACACTTAAGAGACCATCCCAGAGATCTGAACATTGGGATGCAAGCCAAGGTGTAACCACAAGGAGCAAAAATCTCAGCATTACTATGTACTCAAGCTTCATGTCTCAGATAGAACTCAAGAAATTTGAAGAAGTCAACATAGACTCATTATGGATAGTGGTTATGCAAGAAGAGTTGAACCAGTTCAAAAGATGTAATGTCTGGAAGCTGGTTCTCAAACTTCAAAATCATAACATCATTGGAATAAAATGAATCTACAAAAATAAGTTCATGAGAATGATGCTATAATTAAGAACAAAGTTACACTGGTTGTTAAAGGGTACAGGCAAGAAGAATATATTGATTTTAACCAAACATTTGCACCAGTAATTA
This sequence comes from Platanthera guangdongensis, assembly GCA_039583875.1. NCBI lineage: Eukaryota > Viridiplantae > Streptophyta > Magnoliopsida > Asparagales > Orchidaceae > Platanthera > Platanthera guangdongensis. The sequence goes on along the minus strand of CM077161.1, from coordinate 47,422,387 downwards.
GACTTGAAGTCATAAAATTGTTCATTGCATATGTTGTTTACAAGGAATTTAAGGGCTACCAAATAGATGTAAAGTTATCTTTCTTGAATGGTGACCTAAAAGAGAAGATCTATGTTGAGCAGCCATCAGATTTTAAACCAAACATTTGCATTTAGAGGCTAACCGTTTACAGGAGAACATAAAGAAGAAAAAGGTCAATTGACTTGACGTTAAATAAAGTATCAGGTGTTGAGTCAACACCAGGCATCGAGTGGACACCACAGGCGTCGAGTGAACACCTCAGGCGTCGAATGGACTCGACGTTCACATTCTCAGCGTCGGAAAACGTCAAATCTATTAGGGTAAATCACAACCATCCCTCAAAATTGTAAATCACGATAAGGTACGCGAATTTCCACCTTCTCGAATAGGGTTAGCTATAAATAGAAAAGTGTGCCTAGAAAAAACTTCATCATTCATTGCACTTTTCGAATTTCTGCGTCTCTGCCCTAGATTTCTCGCACCGTCTTCTCCTCCCTGCTCAATCTCTCGTACTCAATGGCTCTCAAGGGTGGTGATTTCTTGTTCGAGGGTTGTGAAGTTGTTTGAAATGAAATCAAAAATGCTCCAGAAGAAATTCTATCAGTCATTCATCTAATATCTGTCGCCGAACTTGAATTTTTGCTGTCAGAGTCGTGTGCTATATGGAAAATAGGAGTATTGGAACTGTATGCTAATGCCAAGGTGGACTCTTCCTCCACAAAGATGAAGATAACCATCAATGGAGAAAAGGTTAAGATCACAGTAAAAAAGATTAGCAAGGCACACAAGCTCCCACAGCTCAATCCTAGTGAGGAAGAAGATGAGTTATACCAAGAAGATATAAAGTTTGCCTTCAAGTAGTGTGGCCTTTCCAAACACACCAGTGGGTCTGTACTCAGGAAAGACATGAACTTGAAGGGTAAGTTCTTGGCAGATATCATAGGAAAAGCCTTGATATGCAAAACTGAATCACATGAAAAGATTTTAGAGAAGATGTTTGAACTTATGACCAGTGTAATTCTCTCCGACAAAACTGATTGGGGCAAAGTGATACTTGACAAGATCATTGAGAGCATTCCCAAGCCAAATATGGGAAGAATATTGTCTGTAATTCTTCTTAATATTGTTCCAGATATTCTGAATATGCGGGTTGGTGCCAAAATCCATCACATGAGAAAAATGGACATCAAAATGTTTGATAGATGGGACAGGGTGTTGATCAATCACCCTAAGCAGACTGATAAGAAAAAAGAAACAGGTGGACGAATCAGTTGTCGTAGAAAGTTCAAGCAGTAGCTTTTCAAAAAACAGTACTGAACCCCATGACCCTCAATTGTCCAGTTCAAGTGGTTCTGTCAAGAGGGATGTGTGTGCACAAGTCTAAGTCTCATTTGAGCTTGTTGCCAAGGATGTTCCCAGTATAGTGTCACCTAATGATGTTGAAGTAGACACAACTATGGAGAATGTTGAAGATCTTATAACAACAATTGTAGACAGGACCTGTGCTGATACTCAGGGGGATACCCTAGGAGAGGGTGAACCTATTGAGGGGGAGCATGAGCTATCTATTGTAGGTCAATAGGACAAGATTGAGTCATTCCTAGAAAATCTACTGGACAGGATAGATCAAATCCCAGATGACTCTCAGGAGAAGAGTGGCAGTGCTCCTATTCAGGGGGAGCAAGTGCAAGTGAATGAAAGCTGTCAAGATGCTGATTTAAATAAGTCTCTTGAGACTAATGATCAGGTTGAGGGGGAGGCTCAACATGAGCTCCCTGCTCAAGAAGATGAAGCTGAGGTGGAAGCTCCTGTAAGAGATGTCAGAGGAGATGATGTTGACATTCCAGACCAATCCTTTGAATATGTAATAGCTGACTCTAAAATGAGGGGAGACAAAAGGGAGAATCTTGAAGAAGTCAACTATCCTATATCTACTCAGCTGAATGAGGAGATTTCTACCTCCTTTCTGTCTCAACTCAGAGGACTTCTTGATGAACAAAGAAGAAAGATTGAAATGTATGTGGATGATTCCATCAAAGAGCTAAGAGAAGATCTGTCTACTGATATCCTGCACTCCAACTTCAACAAATTCAGAATAGGCAAACTGATATCATTCAAAACTAGTGTGCAACATCACTGCAAACATGGAAATGGTTCATAATGTGACAAAAGCACACAATTCTTGATGATCATATGTCGAAAGTCAAGAACAAGGTCATAGTTGGTGTCAATCACTTGGCTGACAAGTTAACCTCCTCTGAGCACTCCCTGAGCACTTTAGTTACTGAAGAAGTCATAAAGGGGGAGAGGTCAATGATAATAGCTAGTGGAGACCATGTAATATGGGCTTCAAATGTTGTTAGGGAAGCATTAGTCCTAGATCCTATCCAATATCCTGCAGTTCCTGAAGAGGTAGATGGTGTTGATGCTGAAGCCAATATTGTAGCTGCTGCGCCTGATAATGCACTTGCATTCACCCCAACCACTCAATAGAAATCAAAGGACAAGGGCAAAGAGGTTGATGTTGAGGAAGATGAAGTAAGGATAAGGAAGAAAAGATACATATAAGAGATAGAAGTAAGACCAGACTCTGTTCCATGGAGCCCAACCTCAAGGATTATCATACTCTAAGTCTGGAATCAGTTAAAGGAAAACAAGACAGAAAGAGTAAAACTATATTGCTCTTTGGAACGGGCTAAGCATGAAAGGCATGAAGAGATAAAGAGGAAGTTCAAGAGTGACAAGTTTGCTGGAAACCATCCTGAAGATGCTTAAGAGCCCTGCAGATATCATCCAAAGCCCTACAGCTATTTTGAGAGGCAAAGGCAGAAAAAGAAAGAGGTTGAGGAAAAGGCTGCAAAAATATCTTGAGGCATTGTAATTAGGGATCCTAATCATTAGCAATGTTATAATTTTAGGTTCCTAAGGATTTTTGAATATGGAATTATTATTATAAGCACACTCTAAAGACTATATTATTAATCATATTTGAGATACTTTAAATAGTCTGGATGTGTCATTATATTTCTTTAATTGTGAAATAATTATTTTTTTGTGAGATAGTTTTATCATTGACTAGAGTTCTGATTTCTTCAAATATGGGGAGATTGTTGGAAACATTGACCACAATATCTCAGATTTAAAGAAAGCTCACAAGTCAATAATATACACAAGCATGTATTTGATATATGTCTGAGTTAACATGTGCGGGGTACTAGTGTTCATTATACGGGCTAAGAATATCAGAAGTTCAGCTGGACAGGAGTCAGCATACTCAAGAGAGACAAAAAATTGTCTAAATACAAAAGCGTCGAGTCATTACACATCACTCAACATCAAAGGCCTAAAAGCGCTGACTGTTTAGCTTTCACTCAAAGCCTCAGTGGAGAAGCAGTAATTCTGTCTAAGTACAAATGTGTCGAGTGATAGACATACACTCGACGTCTTATCAGTAAATTATGTCTAAGTACAAATGCGTCTAGTGAAGGACATACACTTGACGCCTTATCAATAAATTCTGTCCAAGTACAAATGCGTCGAGTAAAGGACATACACTCGACACACCTTATCAGTAAAAGTTGTCTAAGTATAAATGCGTCGAGTAAAAGACATTCAATTGACGTTCATCTGTAAAGTACTAAAGTGTTGAGTGAAGATCATTCACTCAACGCCTCAGCAGTGAAGTAGAAAAACTGTCCAAGTTAAAATGCGTCGAGACATATGACTTGACTCAACGCCTAAGTGGAATGCGTTGAGTTAACTACAGTCACTCGACGCCTCTTCAAGAAGACTTCACTCAACGTTTCATCAGAGGGAAAAATTATTATAAGTACAAATGTGTTGAGTTAAGTAGCATCACTCAACGCCTGTACAGAAGATCTGGAAAATTATTCTAAGTCAATTGGCGTCGTGTCAAGTCTGTTGACGTCACTCTTAATTCAAATCAACGCAGATAGCGCGCTAAAAGATAGAAACATCTGTGATTCTCTGACGGGTATTCTTAGGAATAAACTCACCATTAAAGCTGTTCATGCTGCTTACAAAAAAAGAATTAGTCGTTGTTGATGCTGAAGTACAAAAGTAGTGTGTGGCCTTTACGGAAGACGATTTTCTCTTTCTCAAACCATAAGCTGCAAAAAAGCCGCCGCCAGCAGAGAGAATCAATCTTCACTATATTCAAGCATGCTGCTCATCACAACTATCTTTCTCAAGTTGAAGAAGACATCTGCAAGAGATCAACTCAATACAAGCTGATTCAAATCTGAAGAACAATATTCTTGTAGTTGTGCTGAAAGAAGAAGGCTCAAAATTTTTCCTCTTGAGTCATAATATTCAAACTCTTTTTTGTATTGTGAGATCTGAGTGTAGGACTTTTTCTTTAAGGTCTGACGTAGAATTTTGAGTGAGAATCTGAGGTAGGTCTGTGTTATAAAGGCTGAGGTAGGGCTTGTCTGTAAGCCTGAAGTAGGATACTTGTGCTTGTCTTTGAGATATTCCTGTGTTATAAAGGTTGAGGTATGGCTCATCTATAAGCCTGAGGTAGAATACCTGTGATTGTCTCTGAGGTAAGACTGTGAGCAGTCTGAGTTGTAAGAGTGAGAATCACTCTGAGCTGTAGGATCCTGGTAAGGATCGGAGGTGTGAGATCAGTGGATCTGAGTTTTGGAGAAGCTGGCTGAATCTAGCTCACTGCTAGATAAGTGAAGGGGAAAAGTGGATATATTATAGACAGGGGAACCACTATAAATTACTTGTATGTTCTTTGTGTTCTTGAAAGCTAATATCTTAACAACAACACATCAAGTATAATCTCCAAAAAGCTTCAAAGACTTAAAAGAAACCTATTCACTAGTCTCCCCTATAGATGTTTAGCTATCCTTAAAAACTTTCAGAATCAACCATGGAATTATAGATTTCTGAATATGTTCGCAAACAGTCAGTCAAAATTTTATGCATGATATTTAAATGATCAGAAAAAATCAGAACATAAAAAAGAAGGGTATCACAAAGTATGGGAAAGCGGGGATCAAAGAGATGGGGTGGAAATAGGCTCGACTTGTGGAGTCATTAAATCACATCGCATCATACGCTCTCCTGTCAGATACATACGAGCACCTACTACACTGAAATCAACTATCCCAAATATTTCACACGGTCGAATCTAACTAACGTTACAAAATTTAATATTTAAAATTTTCAAGAGAAATTTTTTAAATTGAGTATCTTTGTTTGGTGTGAAAGTTTTTGGCGTTCCTATTATCCTTAGAACACGAGTTTTCTTAAATAAATCGATAATTTGATAATAAAAATTTATATACGCATTTATAATTATGGGATAAGGTACCAACACAAAATGATGTTCTCCAAATATAAAATCAGTATATGACGAAGATTCCAATGATAAGGCCAAATGTTCATCAGACATAGTGTCTGTGGGCTCAAGTGTTGGTAGTCGTAGTGGGCAAGGAGAATCAGTGCATACGTAGAATAAGTTTACGTCACCTAAGATGAGGGGCTCCTCACTAGTCAATTTTATTTCCTGAAGCAGGGGCTCGGGGATAAACTCGATAGTTAAGGGTTGTGATTTAGCATGAGTACGTGGATATACCTCTTCAGTCGGGATAGGGGATGAGGAGGATGAAACTCTTCTTCGTGGAGCTGGGGCTCAGGAAGAGTCTCCTCGACTTGATGTTTTCTATGGTGGAGACTAGTGGGGTCAAGGTGCTCGTGAGGGAAACGACGAGTCTAGAAAGAGGACTATTAATAATTCGAAGACCGGGTTCCACTAGTTGATACGTAGTTGGGACGTAATCCGGAAAAACGTATTGCATACGCATAGTCGTTTCAAGGTTTACACAACGGTGCACAACCCATTCAAATTTTGCTTGAATTCTGTAGTGACGAGCTCAATATTTTTCATTAGAGTTTTCGTGCGCTTTTAAAAATTCTCCATCTTAATTAAAATTGTTTAAAGAAAAAGTTATAAATTTTAAAATGAGAAATTTTATTATTATTATTATTTGAAAGAATTGTTTGAAACAAATTTTTTGTTCTTTTTTAAGAAAAATTGGATCGTGTGATTCGCGATAGGAGCGGATCATAGTCCTTCTGATATCAAATTGATGTAAACCGAACTCTCAAGACAATTTTAAATAAATAAATTTGATTTCTCTTTTAAATATGATGTGATAGCGTGAATTTCTTGAGCAAACGAAGAATGACAATTGATCTAAATTTCATAAATGCGCATATAAGCCTAACACTCGAGCATAATTAACGACTTGAAATAAATCTTCCACAAGCATAGACGAGAGGAAAAAGAACATGTGCGGATATGAAAATTAATAACAAATAAGATTAATGTTGATTAAGGGCAAGCAAGCTCTGATTTTAAAGATAAAATAAATAAACAAGCATATCAAAATACTAAAAGGACGCAGCAGGGAGATCAGTCTCAGAGTATACCATCGGCGACGACAACATTTTATCCAACGGGGATCAAATCAAAGTTGGAGGTTAGGGCAGCGCCGGAGGAGGCCGGGGTGCACTTAGGAAGCGGAGCAGTGGAAGAGGGCCAGACAGAGGAGGAACAAGACCGTCGAAAGTAACTTGTGCCCTAGAGGGGGCCTTTGACTTCTGGCAAGGACGGGAGTTGTTGGAAAGTTGGGAAACGACGTCGACGACGTCGTAAGAAGATGGAAGAGGTCTCGTTATGACCCTGGAAGGCTGGGTGGTGGAGACAAAATCTGGCACGGCAGTCTTCACGCTGGATCAGCGGCGCTTGAGTGAAGGTACACAGATCTGCCGCAGGTGGGGTCGAAGTTGATGGGGGCGGGAGTGAAAGGTTCGGCGGAGACCATGTAGGCTAGCGGCGGCGGTGTGGCGTATGGTGGAGTACGGGCGGCGGACGGGTATTGCGAGAGTCCGACGGGACTGATTGGAAACAGGAAGGATTTACCCCTGTTCCAATTCTTGTCCAAGCCAATTTCCAAGGGAGGGCTAAGACGGTTAATAAAGGGGGTTAAATTCATGTTATTAGGAAATAATATATTTAGAAATATATTGGAGTTGTTAGGATTTTTGGGCAGGTTTATTAAAATAGGAATAGAGATTTCTATGATTTCAAATAGGAATAGGATTAAGAATTTCTAATAAGGCATGACATTTTTTCAAAATCAAAATAATTCCAATTTTTATAGTTTGAGTGCTTGCCCAAATTAATATGACACCTAATTTAACGGATCTTTTATTCAGGGAAATATCGGACGATCACCCTCAATAAGCCATAACAAGTGCTGGAAAAAATACACATGCGCTAATACATGCGCTACAAATACTAAAATAAAATTGTGTGACATAAAATAAGACACACTATGTGACGCAGGTTGCACCAGCACCTGTCACTCAAGTAATATAAAACATGGAGAATTTCCCCGAGTATCGATCTCGAAGGAATGCAGGCTAGGGCGCGTGATTCTATTGTTCAGAAAATTGATTATAAAGATTTCAAATTAACAGAGAGCTTTGGTTTGAGTTTTGAAAATAAAACAACTAACTAAACTAATGGGGATCGCAATCACCTCTTCGCTTGGTAGAAGGAGGCTATGCAGGCCGCTATGCACTGCTTCGGTAGGCGGATGGGCGAGAAGGCAAGCGGATGGAATGGTTCGAATCGGCGGATTGAGGGTCAAAAGCACTTCATCGCAACGCACGTCACTATCAATTGCTAGTGTGACACTAACACGATGGTGGGACGGACAAGGTGAAATGGAGGCGCTCTTCACTTGTATAAACCACAACACTTTTCACATAGACATGAAAAATAACATTATAACAAATTAGGGTTTAACAAACATCATTCCACACAACCAAACATTGAAGAAGAAAATTACTACAACAAGGAGGGGGAGAGATTACAACCAAAGCACAAAAACTCGTCGAAGGTTCGCGGTCGGAATCAAGGGTTGTCAATCTTTGTCCGTGCTCGAGCTTCGACTGTCGTACGGGGTAGAGAAGGGTTGTCATGTCCTTCTAGTTGGCCTGTTTTATTTGTCAATAATCTTCGGCCACGACCTCGCAGGAGAACTCCAAGAGTGCAGCGAGAAATCCCTTAAAATGGAGCTCGGAAGCAAGCGAACGAAGGAGGAGGCCAAGAGGATGTCCTAGCTTATGATTTGCATGAAGAACTTGGTCGAAGCACCTCCCGATGGTGGGTGGTGATGGAGTGATGGAACGAGGCGAAACTGGAACTATGGGCGCGAAAACGGAAGAGAGATTGGTAACAGGGCGAAATCTTGCACTTATGTAGTGAAAGGTCAGAAAAATAGGCATGCACGGTCGAACGCACGACCTTGCGAGCATCGTGCGATAATTATCACGCAGAAATCACCCAGCATGGTACAGCAGCAGACCGTGCGATTTTGATCATGCACGGGCAAAACAGCCCGTACGATATCAAAACACACGGTTCGAGTCAGATCACTGAAAAACCAGGCAAACAGATAGATCGTGTGATTTCCTTCGCACGCGGTTGAATCTAACCGTGTGAAGAAAACGCACGGGCGATAATTATATAAAATATTAAGACAAAAAGAAGAGGTCGTGCGATTTGATCACGTATGGGCAAAACAGCCTGTGTGAGAACAAATCGCACGGTCCGGGGCAGATCACCATTTTTGGGCTCTTTAGGCATCGCATGGTCGCACCGATCGTGCGTGAAGAAAACGCACGACCGTGCGATTCTTACAGGAAATAACTGGGCAACACAGGAGATCTGCCCACCTGCACAGCAAACAATCCATACTGGACCACACCTCCAGCACATGCAAATAAAAAATGAACAGAAAAAAGAAAAGGAGAGCACCATGTGCTTACCCACAGCAACATAGTGCGCAAATTAGGGGGGAGGAGCGAAAACCGAAGACCGACAAAACCTACGGAACCGCACCGATTTTGAAACCGAGCCGCCCGGCTCGGTGTCGGTTTGGTCTGAAGCTTTTGAAAATCGAAGCTGTATCGGTTCGGGTCGGTTTTCAGGTTGTAAAAACCGACCAAACCGAACCAAACTGACATTATTAATTGATATTATAATAATTATAAATTATGTTTATATTAAGTTCTGTTTTATAATAATTATAAATGATGTAAAGGACTTATATGAACTTGAGTTCAAGTCAAGTTCAAGACCACTTAAATTTTATGACTCATTCAGAGTCACGAGACCCCTCCTAAATAATTGAAATAATCCCACTTTCGGGCTACGGCCTGATTATCTATAGTGAATTAGCTACTTGATAATTGAATGAAAACGACTCAAAAATTGAACTCTATTGGGGCCTGTTGTACACCAACTTTTCTAGTAACATTATCTTCCAATGTGACCACATTCAAATATCTTAATCATTATCTGAATTTTCTTGTTTTTGAATTATGTCAATAAGCAACTTTGCTCGTAAATGTGAAGATATAACTGTTTAATAGACGTTAATTTTGTTCATCACAAATTCTTCAAGTGAGCAGTCTTCTGGTAAAATTATCTTCACAAATTTTAATAGACGTTAATTTTGATTATCACAAATTTTGATCACACAAAAACATTTTTATATCTTCATGTGTATATATCACATGATCTTATAGTAGAAACTACACCGAACAAGCTTGCAAACTATTTCTCTATAATGTTGTTTCAAAAAACCGACACTGAACAGCAAAAAACCGACTAAAAACCGAACTGACTATGAACCGAACCGACCGGGTTTGATTCGGGTCGGTTTAGACAAACCCAAAACTGAAGCATGTCGGTTCGATTTCGGTTTGGGTCCAAACCGACCCAAACCGAACCGCTTGCAGCCCTAGCGCAAATGCACACCACAACGAGACTAAACGGTGAACTTCGTGCGAGAATGTGTTCAAGTGGAATATTAGCAATAACGATCTAAAAGTGAAGTGCATGTGAGCGAAAACTAGTCCAGATGAATCCGAAAAATCTTATAAATATCGGACTCATCAACCCCAAACTCCCTCATTCACGTCTTCTTCTCCCCCTCTTTCCTCTTGTTGCCTTGCCCGGACTCTTCCTCCAACTTCTCCTCTAAGCTCCAGTAAATTCAAAAAATCTGATGTCACGTGACCTTCCACCTAATGAAAGTCATAATACAGTACCACCCTTCTATCCTCCATTCTCCACAACTATCGGACTCCCCTTCCCCCCCCCCCCGATCTCGGACCCGATCGATCATATTTGCCTCCCTCAGAAGGAGTTGATTCTGCCTTCGCGGTCCCGGCCACCTTTCAGGCGAGTTTAAGCAATTTTGACCCTAAAGAGAAAATATCCATCCCGGACCTGCCTAATGTGGTCCTCCTGCAGGCCTCCACACTTGCATGTTGCTCGGGCCCTGAATTTTCCTATCCTGCCTTTGTTGTTCTCGACCTCCAAAAGGTCTCCTCTCTTCCCGCCTCCTTGGCTCCTCCCTCCTCTGGAACTCCGCTCTTTTGATGTCAACCACCATCTTCTCATCTCCTCCTGCCAGCTTTGCCAACTAAGCCATGAAACCATGGTGTGTGGCCTCACTCTAGAGTACCGCCCCGTTCAGTCAATCAGATCTTCAAAGGACATCAGAGAGTCACGGGCTATCTCCATCTTGAATAGGCCCACCTACAACACAATTGTGAGGGCCTAGTTATTAAAGGCGCAAGGCGCACCAAGGCGCAAATGGCCTTGGAGCCTAAGCGCAGGGCTCAAGGCGCAGGCGCGCGCCTAACGAAGGCAAGGCGCAACCACATCCATTTTAAATAATCAACATAAAATATCCTTTAAGCTTCTCAATCAAATTATTCATCTAGTCTACTAATTAATCATTCATTAATATCGTTTATATCTCTTAAAAATTAGGATCAACATGATCGCTTATATCATATTTAAGCCTCAACGCACAATTATCACAAAAACTAAATCAATAAAAAAAATTTGAGTTCTTGAATTATTCTTTTCTTAATTTTTGAAAAAAAATTTACAATAAAAATTTCACTCAGACACACTTTTTTATATTCTAAAGGCGCACAGAGGCGCAAACCTCTGAGCCTGGTGAGCCTGGAGCTTTAAGCGTGCCTGAGGCGCACCTTTAATAACATAGTGTGAGGGAGAGCTGTAAAGTGGCATGGTACCCCTTGAACGGTGAGGACTTCCTCCTGGGAACGATCGATGTAATTCTCGAGCGACTCCTGGGGACCATGTTTGACGAGGAATAGAGTTTTGGTCCTCTTATCCTCTTCTTCGAGGTAGCAAAGCGTAACAAGAAACCCCTTCGAAGGTCTTCAAAGTTGTAGAACGAGCTCGGCGCCAACTGGTGGAACCAATCTCTCGCTTTGCCTTTGAAAAAAATGGCGAACAACCCGCACTTGAAGGCATTCGTCATCTGTCAAATCGAGACATCTTTGAACTACTGCATGTGTTGTACTGGATCATCTTTCCCTGAGTAGTAACTCATTGCCAACTCTCTGAATCCCTCCAGCACCCCGGCTGACAGGATCAACACGTAGGATGGGCTCGCCAAGGCTACCTAGTGAGAAGGGCGAGCTCGCTTGAACTAGCTTTCTGAGTAGTGTGTTGTTGGCAGGCTCGCGAAGAGAACTCGCATGTGCACGGTATGATCCTTAGGGGTGAGGAGTGAAAACCGAAAACCGACAAAACCGATCGAACCGCACCGATTTTGAAACTGAGCCGCCCGGCTCGGTGTCGCTTTGGTCTGAAGCTTTTGAAAACCGAAGTTGTATCGGTTCGGGTCGGTTTTCAGGTTGTAAAAACCGACCAAACCGAACCGAACCGACATTATTAATTGATATTATAATAATTATAAAGTATGTTTATATTAAGTTCTGTTTTATAATAATTATAAATGATGTAAAGGACCTATATGAACTTGAGTTCAAGTCAAGTTCAAGACCACTTAAATTTTATGACTCATTCAGAGTCACGAGACCCCTCCTAAATAAATGAAATAATCCCACTTTCGGGCTACGGCTTGCTTATCTATAGTGAATTAGCTACTTGATGATTGAATGAAAACGGCTCAAAAATTGAACTCTATTCGGGCCTGCTGTACACCAACTTTTCTAGTAACATTATCTTCCAATGTGACCTCATTCAAATATCTTAATCTTTATCTGAATTTTCTTGTTTTTGAATTATGCCAATAAGCAACTTTGCCCGTAAATGTGAAGATATAACTGTTTAATAGACGTTAATTTTGATCATCACAAATTCTTCAAGTGAGCAGTCTTCAATGGTCTTCACAAATTTCTTCAAGTGAGCAGTCTTCTGGTAACATTATCTTCACAAATTTTAATAGACGTTAATTTTGATCATCACAAATTTTGATCACACAAAACATTTTTATATCTTCATGTGTATATATCACATAATATCAAATGATCTTATAGTAGAAATTACACCGAACAAGCTTGCAAACTATTTCTCTATAGTGTTGTTTCAAAAAACCGACACTGAACCACAAAAAACCGACTAAAAACCGAACCGACTATGAACCGAACCGACCGGGTTCGATTCGGGTCGGTTTAGACAAACCAAAAACCGAGGCATGTCGGTTCGGTTTCGGTTTGGGTCCAAACCGAACCGCTTGCAACCCTAATGATCCTCTTCCTCCTGGATGACTTCTTCGTCAGGTCTCCTGCTTTGACCCACCTCGTCGGGCGAGGTGATAATCGGTGGTGAAGGCTCTACCACCTCGTCGCGAGGTGCGAACAGAGCTCGCAGCGTTTCCTCCATCGACTTCCTGAACTCCGCGAAATCGCTCCGCGTGACGAATTCTCTTGACATGTGCGAGTTGTATTGGTCATCTTTACTCTCTTCATGTCCATCCATAGCACTGTCGGGTGAGGTTCTCCTCACAAGCAACCAGTTCACTTTCATCGCACCAAGAATGTTGAAACTCGGATAACGGTTCAATGCAGTTCGGACTAAGAGGGGGTATCTTGTGTTACTTTACTCACTGTCGGACACCTAAGGCCCGGATAATCTGAGCCTAAATTTGACCCTCACTAAAGAAAGATTGGATTGCCTACACTCAGACTGGCAAGCTGCAGTGAGGAGATCTCACCACACACTCGGAAGTTCACTTCTCAACTTCCCCTCCCAAAGCCAAAAACTGAGTTGAGCACCTCGGACGGTACGGAGAAGAAGCACGAAATGGCAAGCTTTTGAGGTTGGCTCTGGCTACTCTAAGGTGCTCTGGAGTCATATTCAAAGTAAAAACAACTCGAGGGTAAAACGGTCTTTATAGGCAAGCGGATAGCTGCCTTCGCATTAAACAAAAAGTTATTACTGAACCCAGATGGCTGGCGGACAGCGGCCTCCACCTTAACGAGAATGTTATTTTCATACCTGAATGATCTGTTGATATCCAAACTACCAAAAGCTTTTTACCAATTGACCTCGGTGAGTCCAAGAGCTGGGATGGCCTGGGCTCGCCTCACCCACCTGGGCGAGAGCGTTACACTACTCGAGGGATGGAATGATCCAGGCTCGCCTCGCCTACTCTGAGACGAGTACATCCTGTTATTCGGGTTGTCCATCTAGGTCGCGGGTTGAGCCCGCTCCTAACTTGTGGTAGCCCGGTCACCTTTCCAGACTTGACCACTTCACACTTAGGATAAAACTACTCTCGCTTGGGTTTATTGGGGAAAACCTTCTTGATGCTCACTGACTACGGGTTGTACATCATGCGTAACGAAAATTCATAGTCGTTCACGCCGGGTGTCCAACCGCCCCATCATTATAAATAAGGGTGGATACATACATTATAAATCCGTAATCTTATCGTGGTGCGACCCCACGAGACCCCGTGTTGCGACGTCCCCGTTATTTTATCATTTTTTATCAATCGTAATTCCCCTTTCAGCACTACGACCCCCTTCAATCCCAACCGCCCCCTACTCAACTTCATCACAACTTCCCTTCCTAAGCCCACATTAATTTTGCAACCACACGAGAAACTACAAGTCACGCGACACCTTCTCTGTTCATCTTCATCCAGTCACGCCCATCTTCATTGTCACCTCTATTTTCATGATTTCCACCCCAAGTCGCAAGATCCCTCACCGACATCGCAAGACCGCCCTCCCCAACTGCCCATCTCATGCACTATCTCCCTCCTCTTGATCTCACACAGACACTATTTTAGGTTTCCTCCGATATATCTGACATGTCCGTCAACATATCATTTTTTAGAGCAAAACGACATTTTTTCGGAAAAAATGATTGTTCTTTTGTAAAATATAGACCAACATATCTGATTTTCTCTGATATATTGGCTGACAAGACATTTAAACATATCACCCGATTTTTATGTATATTATGCTAGAAGACTAGCAGTATATATTTCACTTATATGTATTATATTATACATATATTGAAATCAATGACTTGTTTTCCATTCTTTTTAATGTGTTATTCTGATAATCAAATTTTTAAAATTTTCATTATATTTTCCGTATTTCATATTATAAAATATATTACAACTTTCAACGCATTCATTATTATTTTATATTTTAACAAAAAATTGTTAGTATGAAAACACAACAATTCAAAAATATTTAGCTTTTAAAATATTTTATTTACTATAATACTTAATGTTCTCTAAATAAAATTATTATATAATATTAATGTATTTTACAATATAACTATTTGTACGTGTCAATAATAGTCGTAGTCGTATTGTATTACTAATAAATTATTTTGAATACTCGTTGAATTTATTTTCAAATATACATGAGTCGGTGTTCGTAAGTTTGTTATTCTAATTTTTAATTTTGGAGCATAAGTATAACATAAAATTATTTTTTAAGAGATGAAAATCCAATATTTTAAAATGTCTCTGACATATCTCCGACTTCGGATATACGACTTTTAAAAACTCAATATGACACGCCGCCATGATCTGATATTTACAACCTTGCACGCAGAATCTGTCTCTTGTGAACCTTCGCCGCCAACTTGCCTCTTCTTTCCTATACGCAGAACCCCTCACAACTGACAACGGCCCACCCCCTCATTCTCACGACTTCCCTGCACCCAGTCCAACCCCCAAAACCACAACTAGTCCTCTGTATCTCCATCTAGGAAGCCACAACCCTACTCTTATCTCCAGTAAGTCACAGCCCACCAACTTTCTCTGGTTGCACTCCATCCCCCACATTCGTGCTCTCCACCGTAGCCCTCATCTACCTTACAGACGTCTACTTGCAGCAATCACCCAACAGCATCCCTATCGTTGCCTTCATCTACAACAACCAACCTCACCTTCCCGCCACTGGATCTTCATGCTTGTGAGTAAATTGTTGTAGTGTGTTATTTTTCTATATTGAATATTAGGAAAATATTTCATACTTGTATGGGTATTTTGATTCGCTAGAGTAATTGTTTCTTTGTTTTTTATCCTATAAAAGTTAATCATGGAAATTATAGCAGAAAGTATTTCGTGTGAAGCCGAGCGAGATTTGCTTGTGCGCCAGAAAATTATAGTTCACATTGTGTTGTCTTGCTAAAGTTATAAAACTTTATTTGATATATTTTCAATTATGAGTTAAAATTAAAGTATTCATGCAACATTTAGTTTAGGTGTGTTTGAGTCCATTCTGCCTCACTCACATAGGTGTGCATTAACGTCAGCACAACCACCCCCTACAGCCTACCCTGCGACAAGGACAGGTGTAGAAAGATGTATGGGAGGGCAGATTTTATTTATGCCTTTAATTTTAACCAAACGTTTTCTTCTATTTCACGCATTTATTTTTCTGCGTTGTTTATTGTTGGAGGGGTTGTGGTGGTGTGCACATGATGAGATTATTTAGGTCGAATTTGTTAACTCTAGGTTAGCCAGAGGTGTAGTTCTTTGATTTGGTAAGATCAAAAATACATTCCCCCTCTAGTTCCCTCTTAAGAATTTGCCTTAATTTTGATCCAAGGTGTTTTTAATTATTACAAGTTTTGTTGTTTTTTTCAGATTTTAAAAAAAAAAAATCAGTTCAAAAACTGTCTTATAAAAAAAGAAAAAAATCTGTTTTAAAATGAGAAAAAGAGAATATGAGTGTTTAAAAAAAGGACAAGATCTTTTAATCCACGGGAAGCCTTAACTTCAGGTGGGTTTCAACGGCCTTATATAAGGCAAATTGTAGCTAACTAAAAAAATAACAAGAACCCTAATGCTCTCCTGCAGCCGCCAACTGTTTGTACCCCACAAGAATTGTGCGCTCTTTTCATGCATACGACAGCTACACTGTCCAATAAAATAACAGTAGATGTATCATATTATTTTTTAAATCTGTTGACATGGAATTTAAAAAAAAAATCATGAGCACTTTTTGTTAAAACTGCTATTTTTAATTAGTAACGTAACTTGAGAGCTAAAAATATTAAACCCCAAATCAAAACTAGAATGTTGCAACCACTTATCCCTCTCAGTCTCTACTTTACAATTCATTGTTACGCGTGATCTCTTTTCACTGCATTGCATGGTCAATAATAATATGCTTTCAATGAGGTGGTTATTAACATATTTGTGTATTGGCTCCATTACTCAAGGTGGGAAGAAGTGTTGATAGCCTTTATGAGGGTGCTATATGGAGACAAAGTAAAAGTTATGGAGGGACTTCCTATTGCTCTCAAATAGAACGTGAATTAACTTATAGTAGATGAGAGAGCAAACAAAGTACTCATTGCAAGGTGCATGGATAAAGATCTAGAGATGATGAAAAGTTTTTGACAACCTTCGACATTAAAGAATATTGGAATGACAAGAAAAAAATATTTGAAACTCAGAGAAAGTTGAGGAAAGCTTAATACAAGAATGTGAACCAACCAGTATGGGAACAGATGATTAGAGAATATCTATTTGTATTTTATTTTGATATTTGTAGCATGTTAGAGCAGCCGTAGTGTGTCACTCATATTTTTTAGATACTCTTCGACTTAATTTGGGGACATACTTGACTTATTTTGTACTTGTTATGTTAATTTTTATTTTTTCAACATATAGATATATTTAATGATGGGACATGGATTATTTAATATAGTATATGTTAGAACTAAGATATGGTAATTATCTCTAGCGTATGACCAATATTTAACTTCCGACATATTATTTATATCTTATACTCACAACCTTGGATATGGGCTCTAAAAGTAGATAAAGCATGCAAACATAACATGAAGGTAATGTTGTGAGTGGAAGCAGATCCAGAATCAACACACAGTTGGTGGAAAGAGAAAGAAGATGTGAGATTGAAGGAAGAGCAAGCGACGGGCTCAACGATTGACTTCGATACCATGTCCTAAGGAGAGGAAGAAGGAATACCTAGGTTCTATTGCAACAACAGCTCCCCAGCATAGAATCCACAGAAATGCAAAACACTAATCCATAAAGACTTTTGGGGGTGATATACACACCTCACAGTATGCTTACTAAGTGGTCTTCGCTTTGTGCTTGTTATTTAACAGGATATATTAACTCAATAGGGGCATGATTGATTGTCATACAAGTGGGCATTTGCTTGCTTAGCCAAAAAGTTTTAAGGCACCATTGGGCCCAAAGCAGCACCTCCTCCAATAACAACACCTGTGTCCCAAATCTCCTTTGCCCTCATCTCCAGCAACCCTCCCAACTACAAACTTCTTCCGCAACACATGGACCAGCCTGATGTCTAATAATCCCCTTCAAGTTCCCAACACAACCCTTGTTTTGCATGCGTCCCCGCCCCGTTAGACCTCCTGAATCCGCAAACAAAGAAAATTATAGCTTCGACTCTTGATCAAGCGACAACCCTGACAATACATGATGTTTGTTGTTTCTCTTGTCTCCGTTGTCACCATCCCCATACTATAAAAACTCTTTTTGATATCAAAAACAATTGCAACCATGATTGTCCACCACACCATCGCACCTCCCCTATGCCAACCCCAACCCCAGCAATACCGACTAATGGGTGCATGCTCGGCTTTATAACTCTTTGACACATCCACCAACGACGACAACCACACGCTCCTCATCCCAGCAAACTATGTCGACTCCACCTAGTCCGTCAGTAGTTTTTCACCAATTGCATGTACCGCTCATCTATTCCACCCCAACAAGCCCATGTTCCCTTTTTTCACGCTAAACGACAAATTATTGTCCAAAAATTATCACCTCCCATCCCACCCATCGGTTGTCACATAACAAATATTTCAAATCTACATCACAAAGCCTCCCCAAATTCTTCACATACACAAATCAAAACACCCAACATATCACCCACACTCGAACTTGCACACATGCAATGCAATCTAAAACGGCCCATATTTCTTCATATTTCGGCATTCTTACACTCATCCTCTTTTACTAAAAGACATTCTTCCACCGACACAAGACATCACTCATTTTCACCCAAAACCTACCCACTAACTTAATATTCATGCAATCATGCTATCGCACCCAACAATCATGCCCCGTCAACCAGTGGACCCTCGTGAAAATATTTTTACTCCACTTCACCTATGCCTCGTATATAAGCAACTATGATCCCCCGTAGAACAAACCCAAATAGTAGCTCATCAACCTATATTTTGTCGCATCAGACTAATCACCGTCTTCCTAGAAAATTGTGTCAAACACATCTTTTCAGACACAACATCGCCACCATATTTCTAGGCACACTGGAAACATTCATGCCTCCCACCACATCAACATCTTAAATGGTTGCAAGAGACTTCACTAAAGGTTAAAAACTACATCAACACCTTCATAACGTCTTCCCATGGAAATCATGCTCCACTAAGAATTTCACCACGATACCGATAACAACTCTTACTCCTGCTTATCTACACTGCAAAAATTAGTAAAAATAATGACATTCATCCCACCATCATTACGATCCAGAGGCCTCCTGTCGACTTCATCTTGCCTCCTTAGAGAATAGTATCCGGACAATTCTTCATTGGTTAACATTGACAACAAGGTCAATTTTCAAGATTGGTATGTTATTATGTGCGTGTTTGGGAAACCTTTTCTCGCTACATAAAATTTATATCTTTATATAGAGAAATTGATAGCCAAAACAAATTAAAGGCAATAAAATATGCAACACCTAATAACTGAATAAGAGGGAAAAGATATTACTAAGGCTCTGTGGAGGGTGGTGGTAGCTTACGAAGCACGGATACTTAAAAATGCTTTATGTATCGGCTCGAACGCATATCAGATACGGAAAATGCCCGGAAACGCGTTTCTGAAACTTCAGGAACTGAATTTTTAAATAAAAAAAAATATTTGTAATTCGGATTCGCGTATCCTGCTTGCGGGATACGCGATTCCAGTGCGGTAAAGAGTCCCACCGCTTATCTATTTAATTTCACGCTTTAGGTTTATGTGATTAATGCCCGTCGAAGCTCTCCCCTCTTGCTACTGTTGTCGCACTGCCATTATAGTGGTGTGATTGATTGAGATCAGTCATCAGTGATCAGATTTTTTTTCATTTTCAATTTAAGAATAAAGCCTGGAGGTGCACTTCGTTATTATTTGTACATCCCCAAGATTTATTACTATAGAAATTGTTCATTAGCGTAACTCCATGGTATAGTTGTGGTGTGGTTATTCTTGGCATTTGCTTAGATTATGTCAGGCTTCCATAGAACTTATCTTATAACGTATGTTTGCTTATGTTTGTTTAAAACTCCTCCAAGTTATATTTTAATGATCTAAAACTCTAGGTGAGTATTCTGTCATGTCAAGGCCGCAAGGCATGATACCTAAGTTTTAATCAATCAAATGCATCTAGTATTGGTTTGGTTTAAGTTCTAAATACGTCAATTGCATTGAATAACACATAATAATTGTTTGCATACTATCTCTAAACATTTGATACTTATTGCTCTGTAGAAGGCTTATTTTCATGCTTGAAGTTTTTCGTTACAATTTAATATTTGTACAATTAGTATAATAGTTGTCTTATTTTTATACAAATTAAAACGTATATTAAAATAATTAAAAATATATGAAAATGTTTCGTGTATCCTTATTTTTTAAAAAATCACGTTTCTCATAACCGTTTCGTATCGTATCTCGTTTTTGCCCCCGTGCTACATAGGTGGTACCCGTGGGAAAAGCTCCATTCCCACCACCATGGCCCATTTTCCGTTGTTTGAATGAGGAGCTTTTTCAAAAAAAGATTTTTCAAGAAAGATATTTTGGGACTTTTTGGGCAGCCGGTCTAACACGACTTTCTAAAACTGTTTTTTCTGCTTTCAACTTTTCCTCTTTTATTAGAGGGTTTACGAAAGTCACGCACCAACCATTCATGATCTATCTTTATTCCTTCTCGCTTCTGCAAATGTTTATTCTAACATTCGCGTTTTTTCACTCATTCGCTATCTTTTTCTTCCCACCACGAACCTTTTGTAGCCTGCTTATTTAGAATTTATATAATATTTACTTATCTATGCGGTAAATGATTAAATTAAAATACCTTTTGATTATAAAAACCTAATATCAGATGTTATTCCAAATAGAAAAACGAAAAATACTTTTGAAAAGCACTTCAATGGAGATTTTTTGAACATTCTAACAACTTTTCAAAACAGCTTATAGGACAATACTAATGACAACACTAGTTTCCCACCACTGCTTTTTTCATCGTCGTCGCCACCCCAAACAGAGCCTAAGAACCAACCTTATGGTTCTCATTAATATTGGGCAAAGTTAAATACTTCCATATAGAGAAACCCATTTAAGTAGTATTTGATTATGTTAGAGTTAGCAGTATTTATATTATTGAGTTTAGTCCAACACCGTCTATCGGTGTTCGGTGTCTTGTTGTATCTCCAATATTATGCCCCTTTGTGGAAGAATAAATTACACATTTCATTTCTTTCTACATGGTATCAGAGGATCAATCTGAAACCTAAAATATTTTTTCCCGATTCTGCGTCCGCCACTATTTTCCCCCTCCCCCGACCCGTGCTTCCATTTCTGAGAGCTGCTAGGGCTCACGCCCGTCGATCGCGCTCCTGTCGACGAAGTCGATCGTTGATCATGTCCACAGGAGCGGCTCTGATTCTGTCGCTGCTGTCGTGTGCTGCTTCCGCATGCGTCATTGTCGGCTCTGTCGGCCTTCGTCGACGATCCCGACCAGCGCGCTGCTTCTCCCAACGACTTCGTCGACTGCTTCTGCCATCGACGACTGTTGTCAAGCTTCCCCTTCTCCCGTCAACATCATATGGTGTTGCTGCGCCGCCTGGGCCTGCTTCTCCGTCCCGAAAGGCTCCTTGCTGGTTGCACCTTTGTGCTCAGCTTCTCCCGTCGGCCTTCTATTGTCGTTGCGCCTCCTCCTCCAGCACTTTCACCTGCGCTAGATCTGCAGGACCGTGCCTCCTCCCACCTGCTCTTGCTGCCCCGGCCGTCGACAACTTTGGCTTGCCGCCTTCTCTTCCGGCTTGGTGGATCCATGTTGTTGCTGCTCTTCTCTTCTGGTATTGCTGCTCCTGTTTTCCGGTCGAGATCTGTTGGTCGTGCCTTGCTGCAGTTGCGCATGAGCCTCTTCTTCTTCCCGGTCTAGTTTTTTCATAGCTGCTGTTTTTTTTTTTTTTTGTGGTTATTGTGTTGTCGTTTGTGTCTCGTTACGATTCCGGCCTTCCTCCACGTGATATGGGTTCATGTACCCGACGAGGGTCCCACACATGCACGTGGTCTACGTGAGGAGGAGTGTACGTCACGGCCTCCAGGCATACTCTATTCCTTCATGCACGTATTCCACGTGGGGGGGGGAGTGTTTGTGATAACAGCGACTCGGATGCCTCTTTTCTGACTCCTGCCTTAGTCAAACATGACCCCCAGGTTGATTTTGTCTGTTGTTTGTGTATCCTCGTTTCTTTTCTTCGCTTTGTGGTAAGAATGGTTTGGGATTCTTGGTTGACCTAGTTTCAGCTCCAGGTGTATCCAGCGTGATCATGGTCGGTTTGTGGACCAACGTTGTGTGGCCTTTGCCCGGTTGTAGTATCGCCGGTGACACGCGGTTGGGCCTCGGTGGCTGTTGTTTTGTCTCATGTTGCCAACATTGTTTTACCTTCCGTTTCATGTTGTGTTCAAGTTGTAGATTTCCCCTTCAGCTTGAGGGAGAGTGTTAGAGTTAGTAGTATTTATATTATTGATCTTCTTCTCACACCGCCTATCGGTGTTGGGTGTCTTGTTGCATCTACTATATTATGCCCCTTTGTGGAAGAATAAATTACAACTTTCATTTCTTTCTACAGATTAAAAAGAACATATCTACATTTTAAAGAACATAAAGATTCATATGAATTAAATCTTGGTTATCTTTTGATCCAAAGAACAGTAAAAGTTTATAAAACAGATTACCTGCGAGGCATTCAACTCTGGGAGGCCTGGAGCACCAAAACGGCGTGGTAGTGTATTACGTACTACTTGAAGTTCAACTTCATGCCCAAGAAGGTGATGGTAGATATATCTGCATCATTATAATCAATAAATTGTCAATAATTTCTCATTACCCGTTAACTAGACTACCCTCAACACTAATTCTTGTGCACAAGTAGATATGAAACTGGTGTAAACGTGTGTAAAAAAACAAATGTATGACAAGCACAAACATCAACGAAATCATACTTAATGGATGGAAGCATTACTGATTATCATATAGAAGAGTAGCTACAGAGTTCAGAGTACCATCATTACAGAAAAATGATCTTCAAAGGCGTTACATGAGGAAATATTCTTAGGAATTTTTTTAAAGATATTTACATTATTTTACTTCAATGGAAAAAAAATGATATGGGTAGCTGAACTTGGAACTTAGAATTCAGAGTACCATCACTTAGAGACTTTCAATTCTCGTACAGTTGTGCACAATATTATCAAAAAGCCACGGCTTGCTTACCCACTGACACTTGTTTCATCCACTGCAAAGGTTTTCATAGCCCCTTGCATCCTATCAAAGCTAGTACTCTTCCAGACAAAATCAACGCTAAATCCATGGTTTAAATCAATAGGAACTCCCTGTTTATAAAGAAGAAATGGTAAGCATTTACCTTTGTGTAGATTACACTACGTTGCAGATGTGCAAGAAGCAATTTTCCTACCTGACTGGCACGGAGTTCAAGTGCAACCTCTTCCTGAGCAGTAAGTTTGATCTATATTGTGAGAAGAAAATATTTAAAACAAGATATAAGAAATGTTTTGAAACTTGGAAAACAATATTGATTAATCAAATGCATGCACCCCTTGCATGTAAATAACCACTAGTTGCATACCACGTGTCCAACAGACTGCCAAGTAGGATGAGCAGCATCACCAGAATACCGCAGTCTTAACTCATCTCCAGGAACAAGCCTTAGTTCATTGTCTTCCTACAAATTTATTCAAAAATGAATTGATTACAACTATGAATGAAAAGTCAAAATAAAGGGTAATATTAAGAAAGAAAAAATGATGTCTACTAGTTTTGCAAACCCAGAAAAGTTGAACAACCTTAGGAAAGACAAAATATGCCACTCGCTTCTTGTTAAGGCCAACATCCCACCTTATTGTCACATTATCTTTACTCTGTGACTCCTTCATCATCTACAGCAAGAACCAAGCAATGAGATCAGCCATTTATAAGATAGCATAAATCTAAACACTTCTGAAAATGACCATGAATGATCATCAAAACAAATTATGAACGCATGATGAACAGTAAGCTTTCAATCCTTACCTTATCATAATCAGCTTCCAGCTTAATTAGTGGAGCAAATACATTTTGGTACTGTACAACAAGTAAACAGTATTAGATATTTCCCCACATACAGGAAACATTGTTGGGAAATAAATTTGCACAGAAATATTCCATGTATAATTAATGCAGTAAGATTTAAACCTGATATGCATCTTCATACTTGAAAGCCACAGGCTGAGGCTCATCATCTACTCCAGGTTTCTCAAGATCTTCTAAGGAAGCATCAGGATTCGTCTTCCAGAGCTCCTCCACTTTGTTAATTTGCTGAGCAGTAACCTGACGTGCCCTTAGCTGCTCCTGCTCAGAAGGAACCTGGGAGAAAAAACATAACTTAGCTTGTCAGGCACCTGGGGAAATAAACAGAAAAAGTGATCAAAATACCAACCTTAACCAGCCATGAAAGGAAACACCTATCATCAATTAGTGGACACCACTGGCTGAGATCCCAATTCATGTCTTTCAGTGCATTGACACTAAGACAAGGTTCTCTGCACAGAAGAACAACAACACTCTCTGTTTTCGCAGAGATAAATCCAAGTAAGAAAACATTACGACAGCCACAATTGTAGCACTCAAGTATTGTTTCACCCAATGGGCTGTCCTTATGAAGACACACTTCCTTGTGTTTTGCTCGTACCTGAGGATGAAAATTGCAAATACGTGAGTCAGTCCTCCAAAACTAACTCAATACGTTCAGAAAATTAACTATCTCAAAACTCAGCGGGGTAAATTTCTACTTTTCAGAAGCTGCAATGTCTCTAAAATGAAAAAAAGTTGGAAAATTTTCCAGAGCATGCTTCAGAATAAAATGACTATGGCTTAGTCTTTTCTAGGCTGACCCAAACTTAAAAAACACAATGTCAGGCATATCGTCACTTGTCGATAAGAGGGTGGGGTAGTCAGGGCTATATGAATATATTCCCCATCCCACGGAATACAAGAAGAAGTAAACATTTCAGCCCCTACTTGCTCGGTTATTAAAGGGGAAAAAAGGTGACTAGTAAAAATATGAAAAACAAAATAAGAGCAGAAAGTTAAACCACAGTTTACCCAAAATTCATGTAAGATCATGATGCATTTAGAAACTTCAAAACATTGCCTCCATTTAATAGAGAAATAAACCAAGAAAAGTGGATCATGCACTTCCCATACATGGTTAGCACACATTAGGTCAAAAAGGTAACAATTGAGTATTACTTTGAATCTAACTAAATAAATTTTTGGAAATTATATAAAATTGCATTGCACATGGGGTATTGCATTAACCAAACAACTTTAGGGAAATTATAAAATTGGATGATTTACTTTGCATGTCATGGTAGCACACGTTGCATCAGAAAGATATTGACGTGATGTAGGGGGGTAGGGTGATGCAAGACTACGATGCAATCCTAGTGAGCGGTCTGATTTAGACTCATTAACTCTTACGCTAAATGCAATGCAACCATGCAAGGAACGACGGTAGTAATCATAGTAATCAAAAGTAAGCAATAAATGTTGAACCCGCGCATTTATATTTTAGCAAGCGAGATCGATTTATTTAGAGCAAGCAAGCAATGGTTTTCCTCCTGCATATCACAAGTAAATCTATTTAGAGGTACTGATTCCCTCCTGCATATCACAAGTAAATCTATTTAGAGGTACTGATTCCCTCCTGCATATCACAAGTAAATCTGATGGGAGCAGCCCACCCGACCCGTTCAGGTCTACTCACGCCGATCTCGGACACAATAACGATCGGGACAGCTCATCATGAGTGGATCGCCGATCTTAGCATTAGTTGTTCTTTGAGGGCTCTCATTTAGAGGTACTGAAAATTTCAGTGTTTGTAACGCCCCCGATTTTCTGGTGTTATTATTTGTTTTGTCGACGTCATAATTATGACGTCAGGGCGTTACCCTTCTCCGTTTTGATGTTGGCGCTGCACCGTTTGTGCGTTTTTGCGTCTGTTGGGATTAGAAGTTTTTCCTTAATAAAGGAATGAGTTTTGAGGTTTTGATCTTGTCCAGTTTTATTGCGACCCGAGCATTTTGGAGTCTCGGTGTGTTTGGATCTTTGTGATCATTTCTGCTTGTGTGAGCATTTGTTGATATTGTCTCAAGGATGGTGGGTCGAATTCTAGGGTTGTCTCCCCTGCTAAGTTCTTAGAGTCTGCCTTTATCCCAGAATTTAAGACAATCCGAAATTTTCAAATCCATCCTGCTCAGTTCTCGAGAGGACCTGGAGTTCTCGAGAAGTATCTTCAGTACTCGAGTAAGGCGTGCCTGATTACTCGAGAAGTATCTCCTTGTTCTCGAGAAGTACCTGTTGTACCCGAGTAGTCCTTTTCTTGTACTCGAGTAAAGCCACGCCTGAACTCGAGAAATGTTTTTCTCTGTATTCTCGAGAAGTGCCCTTGATCTCGAGAAGTTCTGGTATACTCGATATATTCCTTCTTCAGTACTCGAGTACTTTTTTCCTGGTACTCGAGTGGTGCTTCTTTGTACTCGAGTCGTGCCTGCCTTCTAGAACTCGAGTAGCTTGCTCGTACTCGAGTACTCCACTTCTGCTCTCGAGTCGTGTTTTAGCACTCGAGTAATTCTAAATCCTGGTACTCGAGAGATTCTTCTCTTATACTCGAGTAGCTCTACCTTCAGTACTCGAGTAATTGCCTTGTACTCGAGTAATCCTCATGGGGTACTCGAGTAGTCGTCTTAGCACTCGAGTAGTCGTCTTAGCACTCGAGTAGTTGTCTTAGTACTCGAGTAATCCCCTTGTCGTACCCGAGTAATCGTCCCTTAGTACTCGAGTAAGTCATTCCTTCTGTCTCGGGAAAACCGGTTCAGTCGAACCCGGTCTATTTTGTTGTTTATCATGTTATCACCCTAAGTATAAATACCTTCTTCTCCTTCTTCACCTTTAAACCGACCGAGATTTTTTGTCTACCTCCCGATCCAGAGCGGCGTGAGCGAGAAAGAGGTTGTCCGTTCGTACTTCTTCCGGTGGTCGTCATCGGTGCTCCGGTGCTCGAAATCGCGAACCGATCGTAGATCCAGAAAGCCCTCGTCGTGTGCTTTGCCATCGTGGTAAGATCTTCCTCATTTCTTGAGTTTTTTCTCGTTAGGGTTTTTGGCCCTAACTTCTATCGTGGCTATTTCTTGTTGGATTTTGACTCCCCTCGTCTTCTTTCGCCCCGATCTACGACAAGGAATGATTTTAAAGAGTTTTTCCGGTGAAACCAAGGCAAGTGGTGGTTCTTCCTTTTCCCTCTTCTTTCCAATCTTGATGGTAACTGGTAATCTCTTTGTTCTTTAATTTTCTAATGTCCTTTTCTTTTTAGATATATTTAACTTTTTTCATTAAATCCACTTGTGTTATTAGTTTCGTCATGATAATTTACTCTTGTAAATGTTGTAGAAATTCGGTGAAAATGTTCAAACGATGGTCTTAATCGTTCTTAACTATTATGTAGGATGTGTTAAGAGTTGTTTAGGACCGTGAAATCTTTCCTAAAAGTTGATCAACCGCTCCTCATTATAGAATTGTTTAGTAGAATCCGACGTGTCGTTGTTGACTTGAGATGTCTATCATGGTTTTTCTTCGTGGCGATGTCGTGGGGCGAGACAAGCCTTCAGGCCCCGTTTGGGTTGTGGTGTGCCTCTGAGCTCTAAACCTGGATCGTTACGGGGTTTTCCTTCCGGGTTTTTCTTCGTTGCGGGTGTTATTAGTGGGTGAATCCACCGCCACAACGTTTGATCTCCCTATTAGCACTTTGTGGGGCTCTGCCGGGTTTTTGGGCATTTGCGGTGTATGGCGGAGTATCCAGTCTCCCCTGCATTTAGACGGATAATTGTCTTTGGGGTTGCGTCCAGATGAGTTGACCACCTCGCCCGTGTTGTTTTTGGTGGAGTTGACCACAGGTGGCTAATAGGAGTTTGTTTCTCCTCAATGGTTAAATCTTGATCTGTTCTCCCTTTTAGCCTTGTGCGTTTGGGGTAATTTATTGTACGTGACGTTTCACGTAAGTTTTTTTCTATTTTACTTTTGTACCCTACTGTTGTACTTGTTTATGTACTTTTTTTGGTCTTGGGTTGGTACCCCTTGACTTTTGTACTTGTGGCTTATTTCTTTTGTTATCATTTGTACTTTCTTGCTGAGGTGTTCTGTCTTTGGAATGCCTCAGGTTCAGAGCTATAGCTGCCTCTTCGGTGCTGGTTTTGAAGTGCTTATGCGGCAGTGTAGGTCATTGTTGTTGCCTCGGCTCGGCGAGGTAGTTGGTTGTTTTGTTTTTTTTGCTAGTTTCAGACATACTTTGTATTATTGTGGGTTCGTGTCAGATTGTTGACACCCACAGGATTGTTAATTTTGGGTACTTGTCAGCTGCTTAGCTCTCTCTTGTGTATAATATTACTTGCTCTCTGGGATGTTTTATGCTACGATTGCATGATAGTTATTTTCAAGTATAAAATTACTATTATTATCTCATGCATTACATGTTTTAAAAATGTAAAATCATTATATTTAACGATCGTACAAAACTACTTTTATTTTTACTAAATTTAGAACTTGCATGCCTTGAGATGTCCTTGGGAACCTCTGTGCTCATGTAGGATGTCTAATTTGATAAAAGAAGTACTTTTCCGCAGCGCTTAATTATTTTTCTTGGGAACTAGATGAGTCACTAAGCCGAGGGATACGGCTAACTACTGCACTTAAACTGATTTTACCTTTAAATAATTTAAAAATCTTTCTTCTTGTTTAAGTTGGTGTTTTGTCTGAGCGTTCGCAGTTATCCCCTGCTGACGTTGCTTCATGACGCGCATTTCTCCCTTGCTCTGATACTTTTTTTGGCGGTGAAAAATGTGGGTTGTGACAGTGTTAAAGCCTTATTTTTGGTCATTTCAGTGCCAAAGTCGAGCCCTTGGCGTGAAGCTTAGAACCCCTCCCCCCAGCCCCCTTGTCGCGAGTCCCCCTCTCTTTCCATCCCACTGCTTCCCCACCCACCTCCACACTCATTCCAATTCCTCGTGAAGCTTAGAACCCCTCCTCCACCCCCCTTGTCATGAGTCCCACTCTCCTCCCTCCATCGCATTGCCTCCCCCCCTCCACACTAATTCCAGTTCCTCCCCCAAAGAATACGGCCACCATTCTCTCCACCCTCTTCAACCCTTTTGGCCGGCTACAGCTGCCCACATTCCCCTACATCTCCTTCCTCTTTATCCTTCCTACAGCAGCCCACATTCCCCACCCATCTCCTCCCCATTCATCCACCAACAACAGCCTTACAAACCCCTCCCGTCAACACACTGCCATCCCCCACTCTCCCTCCAATTCCCCCTCTCAAGCATCCCCTAACAGCCACCATTTCCCCGACAGCCGCCCCACTTTCCCTCCCATAATTCCCCCCCTTAAATTCATCTTTGGCGATCACCGGAATCATTCTCCGGGCACATCCAGTGATCCTCTCCACCCCCTTGCAATTTCCCCCAATTTTAGATATTCGGCGATCACCTAAAACACCTCTAACCACGACTTCCATCTTCGGCGACCCTCTCCGGAAACCACCTCCGGAGATCCTCGCTGGAAAACACCTCCGGAGGCCATCTCCGGAAGCCACCACTTCCGCAATTTCGCACAACTACACCATAACTACCTTCCAACTTCCTCCACTACCCCACTTTCCCACTTCCCTAAATTTTAACCCTTCCTAACATATAGCCAACAACTTCTCTCAACTCTCTCCACAACAGTCGGTCCACCACCACAAATCCCTTCGGCGATCACCAGAATCAGTCTCCGGTCACCTAGAGTGATCGTCTCCACCACCCTTGCAATTTCCCCTAATTTTCAGATTTTTGGTGATCACTGAAAAAACACCTTTGACCACCACTTACACCTCCGGCGACCCTCGCCGAAAACCACCTCTAGAGATCCTCGCTGGAAACCACCTCCGGCGGGCACCTCTGGAAGCCACCACTTCCGCACATCTACCTCATAACTACCTTTCAACTTCCTCCAATACCTCACTTCCCTAAATTTTAAACCTTCCTAAAATATAGCCCACAACTTCTCCCAACTCTCCACAACAATCGATCCACCCCTCAATTCCCTTCTCGTTCTTCACGTGGAGCCACATAATCCCTCCTCTCCCAAAACCAACCCCACCTCCACGTACTCCTGCAGTCCCCCTTTGATTCCCCTCCCAAACGAACGCATCCAGCTGCAGTAAATCTCCTGGACAGCAATATACAGCCCTCCTAACTCCACCCTGTTGCTGTCTTGCCCCCATACTAGCCTACGAGCAATCCTCCATGCAGCCCGGAAGCCTCCTCGAGCCTCCCAGCTCCCAGCGAAGCCTATCCCAGCAGCTGGATCCAGAATTCCAGCCCTTCCATCCACGCACAGCCATGCGCAACTCCAGTGGAACCTCAATCCAGCCCTTCCAGCCACGGACAAACCACAACTCATCCCCACTCTCCCTGCAACAGCTGGTTCACCCCCTCTACCAAAAACTTTTGGAGGACCGATTTGATCAAATGGATGCACAATTTCACGACCTTAGAGAGCAATTAGAAACCCTCACCTCTAGAGTAGACGATTTAGAACCCCATAGAACTCCTCATTCACTAGAAGTCGTTAGGCCACAAGTTGTCCAACGTAAGGATCGTCATGATATGGAGAGAATTCCTAACCCTGTGTATGCCCCAGATCGCATATTCAACAACCCACTTGCAAAAGCTCCACCACCCATTCAAGAGGGCTCGGGGTTAGCCAACGAGCGTCATAGAAACCCCATTACTGGTCGGATCATCCTCCACCAGAGGAACGACCTCAACCTCGATATCCACTACATAGAGATCGTCAAGTTCAATACGTGCAATACAATTACAAACAAGATGACTCTGTGGGTCGCTACAAAGACCTTAGAGGTTATGGAGGTGAGGATGACATTAACCGTCGTATTCAAATTGATGCTCTATCCTATGATGGGAAATTTAATCCTAAGGTGTTTAGTGATTGCTTATTGGATATGGATAATTATTTTGATTGATATGAGATGACTGGTGATTGGCGAGTGAGGTTTGCCAGATGAGGTTAGTTGGGTAAGCTAAGATTTATTGGACGAGTTTGGGCAAGCCAAGAGAGAGGGCAACTACCCCATCACCCGATGGGCCGATGTGAAGTAAAAGCTTAGAGAAAAATATCTCCCCGCTTCGTACCACAGTCAGCTCTTGGATCAGCTCTTAGATCAACGGCAAGGCACCCATTCGATAGCCGAGTAAATGGCTCGTTTTGATCATCTTATCGTGAGGAGTGATGTTACTGAGGAGCAAATCATGACGGCCTCCCGCTTTAGGATCGAATTGCGGGCAGGCATCCGTAGGGAGCTCATTCCCCATCACCTGGAGACAACCAAGTAAATCTTCCGACTTCCATTAAAATACGAGCATTACCTGCGCACTTCAGGTCCAAGACGACCTAATCCACAGCCTGATAGTTATGCACCTAGGAGGCCTCCCCAGCAGGGACCCGCCACAACCATGCCTACTTGTGCGGTCGTGCCCCCATGGATACGAGGTCCACCTACACTGCCATAGGGCCCTCGAAGCCCGAGATCCAGTGTTATCATTGCCAGCATAGAATCCATGTGGCGGCACAGTGCCCCATACAGAATCTACTTATTGAGGAGGATCCTGACTTTATAATTGATCTCGTAGAACCTTTCTAAGGAAGAAATCATCGTGGTCGTAGAAGAAGGTTGGGAAGATGAGGCGAACCAAGCACGAGATGGGCGTTATCCACCGCTTACTGCACACTCCCCGCGCAGATGAGGATTGGAAGCGGACTACTATCTTTTACACTTATTTTCTGAGAGCAGGTAGAACCTACAAGCTTGCTACTGATAGTGGTAGTTGTGTGAATGTCATTGCCCAAAAGAGGCTTGAACGAATAAAGATTAAAGTAGAGCCTCATCCACAAATGTATTGAGTCATCTAGGTAGATAATACAACGATCCAAGTCACACATAGGTTCCAGGTACCTATTCGGCTAGCCTCCGTCAAGGATAGAGTTTGGTGTGATGTCATTCTCATGGAAGTCACACATGTATTGCAAGATCGACCCTGGTATTATGATAGGGATGTGAATTGTTATGGACAATCCAACATTTGTGTATTCTTTAATAAGGGTCACAAGATCACATTATCCCCGACCCAACCCAAAGATACCTCGAAAGGGAGGTTGAGCCTTCAGTTACCACAGGTGCCCCAAAACCTATCAAAATCCTACGACGTAGTGAGTTCACTCGGGAAAGTCATGATATCAACATCCTGATGATCGACCTCCTAGATGAGTACAGTGACATCATGCTAGGGGAGCTTTATTACACACACGTGCACGCAACATCTTATTGTATTGTGTATAATTTATAGGGCAATATGGTAAATTGTATGTGAGCCCCCCCCCCCCTATATAAAGAGGTGGATTGGGAGTTTTAGTCATCTTTGATGTTTAGGGTTTTGACATCTCTCATTTGGGTGAGGGACATCTAGGAGGAACCAGCATCCTGAGGTTATGCACGAGCATATCTCGTGATTGTATCAAGTTCATCGTGTTTATTGCAAGTATTTTTTTCGGTGACATTGGTCCGACCTACGCTCCCCGCCTACTACTCATGTGTCGTCGGGGTTCATTTATGTCAGACGCGCTCGTCCCCATCTGCGTTCGTCTCCACCAGCAGTCGATCGCGCATCTTTCGTCGATCGTACATTTTCTGTCAGCGGTCGATCGTGTGCCTTCCGCCAGCAGTCAATCTCGAATCTTCTGCCATCAGCCGATCGTGCCTCTTTCGTCGATCGCGTCGACCGTGCTTGATCCTCTTTCGTCGATCGTCGTTTCCCCTTACTGCTTCCATGCCAGTTGACGGGCATCTACAATCGGCAATGTGGGACTAAAACCATCGTGATGTTTAAGGTATGCACTGCCTACGGACTAGTCATGAGAAGGCCCGATGTTGGCTGCTCTTTCCTCACCTTCGCCAGCAAACTACTAAATGGCAGGCAGCACCTCGATCTTGGGGTCAAGGTCAATTTTTTGGCGGGATATATTGTTATACATCCGAGCACGACATCTTATTATATTTTGTATCTTTAATTTGTAGGCAATATGGTAAATTGTATGTGAGCCCCCCCCCCCCCCCCCCCATAAGGAAGTGGCTTGGGAATTGTAGTCATTGTGGATGTTTAGGGTTTTGAGATCTCATTTGGGAGAGGACTTCAAGTAGGAACCAGCCTCCTGAGATTAGGCATGAACATACCTCGAGATTATATCAAGTTTATCGTGTTTATTGCAAGTATTTTCTTCTCGATAACAAACTTCTAGATGAGCTACCGCCGCTACGGGATATATAGCATGCGATCGATCTCATATTGAGGTCATTTAAGTCAAATATTCCACAGTATTGAATGAACCACGACAAGCACGAAGAGCTCAAGACTCGAAATGTTGATCTCCCGCGAAAGCAATTTATAAGAGAGTTTGAATCCAGCATTGGGTGGCTCTTCCGGCTACTCCACAGCTCTCCAAATACACCTCCAGCCTTCACACTTCAGTATTGTGTGAGCCCAACGTTTGTTTGTTGTTTCTTTTATTTGAATATCCTGTTTAGTCTCTACCTGAGGAGATATTTGTTTCTAAACATTGAATTCAGTGGTCTAAGTTTTGTATTACTCATTCAATTAGTTGCTTGTTTTTGTGCATTCTTGCGTTTGTACTCCTCTCTTGTCTCATTAATTTAATACTTTATTATTTGGTGACAAATCAAAAGATAGTGGGTTTAAAAATACTTTATTACAAGCTAACTTTTGTTGGAAATTATGTGTGCATCTGTACAACCCCGTATTCGCAGGTTTTTGGTTTTAAGCTTTTTGAGTGGCTTGAGCTCTTGGTGGCCAATTTAGGCATACCCCTCGAAATATACTATTAGGGGGAAGAAAAATTGCCTTCCCCCTAGGCCTTTTTCTGGGAGGGGCGGGTATGGCAAGTTGACCGAACCCGCCCCCGGCTGGCTAGGCGCAAGGCGAGGCGGGGCGAGACCGACGGGAGGCCGGGTTCTCGCCCTGCCCCCGCGGCCTGGCGGGGCGAGGCGGGGCGAGACCGGCGGGAGGCCGGGTTCTCGCCCTGCCCCCGCGGCCTGGCGGGGCGAGGCGGGGCGAGGCGGGGCGAGACCGGCGGGAGGCCGGGTTCTCGCCCTGCCCCGCGGCCTGGCGGGGCGAGGCGGGGCGAGACCGGCGGGAGGCCGGGTTCTCGCCCTGCCCCCGCGGCCTGGCGGGGCGAGGCTGGGCGAGACCGGCGAGAGGTCGGGTTCTCGCCCTGCCCCGCGGTCTGGCGGGGCGAGGCGGGGCGAGACCGGCGGGAGGTCGGGTTCTTGCCCTGCCCCCGCGGCATGGCGGGGCGAGGCTGGGCGAGACCGGCGGGAGGCCGGGTTCTCGCCCTGCCCCCGCGACCTGGCGGGGCGAGGCGGGGCGAGACCTGCAGGAGGCCGGGTTCTCGCCCTGCCTCGCGGTCTGG
This sequence comes from Platanthera guangdongensis, assembly GCA_039583875.1. NCBI lineage: Eukaryota > Viridiplantae > Streptophyta > Magnoliopsida > Asparagales > Orchidaceae > Platanthera > Platanthera guangdongensis. The sequence goes on along the minus strand of CM077161.1, from coordinate 47,388,040 downwards.
CGGGCCGAGACCGGCCGGGAGCCGGGGTCTCGCCCCTGCCACCTGCTCCCCAGCCTGTCTCGGGTGTCCGGGAAGGTGGGGGTATGGCTTCTCCCGCCCTTGGACCTCTTTGGGCCTTGTCGTTACCGTTTTACCCTCGGGGTGGAATTACCTCTTTACCCCCCAGTGTGGCTGTTTTCTATTGGCCCGAGGCATATTTGGCGTAGAGGTATTTCGGGCATTTTGTTCTATGGGATTTGGAAAACTATAAATAGACCCTTAGGGGTGCCTTGGGGAGGATCACTTCTTCACTCTCTCTTCATCCTTCAAGACACCCTAGCTCAAGCATTGGCTAGGGAGGGGGAGACCTCAAAGGTCTTCCGGGTGTGAGGTGGGACCTCCGCGCTAGAGTCGAGGGTCTGTTTCTAGCTTCTTGATCCTTTGGTCCGTGACGTTCTCCTGAGTGTAGTAGGTGTGAGGTCACCCCTTTCTAGGGACCCCGAACTCCACAGAGGTCATTTTTGGTTTCAACACTTTTGGTGCGGTGAGCGTGGAGAGTGACCAGCACAGAAGATATCCGGAGAGTGTCCTGACTGGAGGTCAGGGAGGTAGTGATGATCTCGGCGAGCTCCCCAGCCCAGGACCCTTTGTGGGGAGGCAAGAGTTCATGGCCTCCATCCAGGGCATCATGGAGATGCTGCGAAGCATTGCTCCTCAGGGTGGCAGCTCCACCCCGACCCCCCCGGGAGTTAGCTCCCCCTCTCGACGAGCCGACTCTCAGGGGTCTAGGCGAGATGACCCCGGCGGGGGGAGAAGGAAGTGCACCATGAGGAAGGCCAGGGAAGGAAAGGATGGGAGATGAGGTCGAGCGAGACCTCACCGGCCGGGAGTTGTTCCCCAGCCCGGCGAGTGCCGGCCTTCAAGGCGAGCAGGTCGCGCGAGTGGAGGTGGCGGGACCACCCCTTAGGGGGTCACCCTTCAGCGAGCTGATCATCTCAGCTCCCGTTCCCGAGAGGTTCCGAGAACCTGACATGGCTTACTATACCGGGAAGGATGGCCCCGTCCAGCATCTGCAGTGGTTCGAGGATGTCGTATCCATCAGGCCGATGACGGATGCCTTCAAGTGTCGCCTCTTTGCGATCACGTTGAAGGAGAAGGCAAGGGATTGGTTTCATCAAATCCCTCCGAGATCGATCTATGGGTTCGAGGACTTGAGCCGGAGCTTTCAGCTTCGCTTCTCCACCTCCAAGAAGAAGAAGAGGAGTCTCAAGTCCATCTTCCTGATAAGGCAGGGGGTCGAGGAGTCGCTGGCTCTTTACGTTGACAGGTTCCAAGAGGAGATCCTGGAGGTCCAGGAGATGTCGGGGTATGCCCTCCAGATGGCGTTCACGGTGGGGTTGCGCGGGGGGTTCTTCAAGATGAGCCTGACTCGAAAGGCCCCCTTTCTTTTGAGGAGCTGATGGAAAGGGCGGCTGAGGAGATAGCCATGGAGACGGCCAACCCGGCATTTGTCAAGAAGTTGGCATATCTAACAGAGATGGAGTCAAAGAAGCAAGGTGGCTCGAGACCTCGGGAAGGAAGAAGGAGAGAGGAGGGGAGAGCTCAGGAGGGTCCAGAACCAGGTTGGAGGCAGCAGGGAGGACCCGTTCAGGGTCCAGGAAGAGGTTACGTCCAAGAGGGGGGAACTTTCATGGGGGCCAAGGGAGGTTCAACTTCCAGAGGCAAGCCCCAAGACAGCTCTTACTCCCGCCACAGCAAGCCTTGGCGATAGGAGGAGGAAGAGGTAACAGGAGAGAATGCCCAGCCCGCCGAAGGAGGGGCTACCGTACTGTGACTTCCACCAGGTGGAGGGGCACGCCACAGCTACCTGCCCCAAGTTCCTGGAAGTGAGGGGGATGAGAGGCCCTGCCCAGCCGCAGCCGCCGGTGCGGGTTGAGGAGGTTCTACCTAGAGAAGGAGGGATGACGTGTGTGAGGACCGGGTCGATGTCGGGCCCCGAGGTAGTATAGTTGTGATCCATGGTGGAGTAGGGATCGAAGCCACTCGGAAGGCGAGCCTTCATGTGATGTACCAATGGAGCGTCGCCTCGACGTCCCAGACCCCACCCCAAGAGGAGAAGATCATCTTCTCGGTGAAGGACCTGCCAGATCATGAGGATCCGTTTGGCGATGCGCTGGTCATCCAGACGGCCATCGAGGGCTACACCGTCTCCAGGATCTTGGTTGACAACGGAAGCTCCGTCAACGTCGTTTTCAAGAAGGCGTTTGACGAGATGAAGGTAGAGTCAAGGAGGGTGTTCGCCTCGGACGGACCCCTGTTCGGATTTTCAGGGGAGAGGAAGGAGGTAGAGGGTGGAGTAGGACTCCAAGTAAAGTTGGGAGGGGCTTCAAGGAACTGTCGGTTCGTCATTGTTGACGCTCCAAGCAGCTACAACGCCATCTTCGGAAGGCCCCTCACCAGCGCCTTCTGTTGCGTGACATCTTCCTTCCACCAATGCCTCAAGTTCAGCTCAGGAGGGATCCAGGTCAGAGTCAAGGGAGACTCCAGGATGGCAAGGCAGTGTTATGTCACAGCCGTCAACACCATCTCTTGGTTGGCCAAGGCAGAAGAGATGGATGAGATCATGAAGAGTCTGAGCAGGATGGAAGTGTCCGGCGAGAAGGAAGCGGATGACGACCACCGGGCCGAGACCCCCTGAGGAAGCCTCACCCCGGCAGAGTCCTGTATGTTTCTTATGTTGTAATGAGTCCAACCCCCGACCAACTGAGTCGGGGGGGGGGGGGGGGGGGGGGGGGGTCATGTAACCCATCTTTTTTCCCCGTTTGAGGATGTTGGATTTGGTAGAAGTTCAAGTGAAACACCTGGTTCCCCACCCCCGAGAGGATCTCCTCAACCAGGCTCCCACTAGCTGGTTGGGTCGAATGTGCCTCAGGGAGATCAAGTCCCACCCCCGAGAGGATCTCCTCAGTCAGGCTCTCACTAGCTGGTTGGGTCGAATGTGCCCCGGGGAGAACAAGTCCCACCCCCGAGAGGATCTCCTCAGCCAGGCTCTCACTAGCTGGTTGGGTCGAATGTGCCCCGGGGAGAACAAGTCTCACCCCCGAGAGGATCTCCTCAGCCAGGCTCCCACTGGCTGGTTGGGTCGAATGTGCCCCGGGGAGAACAAGTCTCACCCCCGAGAGGATCTCCTCAGCCAGGCTCCCACTGGCTGGTTGGGTCGAATGTGCCTCGGGGAGAGCAAGTCCCACCCCCGAGAGGATCTCCTCAGTCAGGCTCTCACTAGCTGGTTGGGTCGAATGTGCCTCGGGGAGAGCAAGTCCCACCCCCGAGAGGATCTCCTCAGCCAGGCTCTCACTAGCTGGTTGGGTCGAATGTGCCTCGGGGAGATCAAGTCCCACCCCCGAGAGGATCTTCTCAGCCAGGCTCCCACTAGCTGGTTGGGTCGAATGTGCCTCGGGGAGATCAAGTCCCACCCCCGAGAGGATCTCCTCAGCCAGGCTCCCACTAGCTGGTTGGGTCGAATGTGCCTCGGGGAGAGCAAGCCCCGCCCCCGAGAGGATCTCCTCGGTCAGGCTCCTACTAGCTGGTTGGGTCGAATGTGCCTCGCGGAGATCAAGTTACCACCCCCGAGAGGATCTCCTCAGCCAGGCTCCCACTAGCTGGTTGGGTCGAATGTGCCTCGGGGGGAGTAAGTCTCTTTTTGCTCTGAGACGGTCCCGCTACCCAGGCTCTCACTTGCTGGGCAGTGCCGGTGGTGCTTCTCGCGGAAGCCAAGTGTTTTTTACCCGGAGGGGGTCTCGCCACCCAGGCTCTCATAGCTGGCATGGCAGGTTGACCCCTCCGGGGGGTAAAGTGTTTTTTACCCGGAGGGGGTCTCGCCACCAAGGCTACCATAGCTGGCATGGCAGGTTGACCCCTCCGGGGGGTGAAGTGTTTTTTACCTGGAGGGGGTCTCGCCACCCAGGCTCACATAGCTGGCATGGCAGGTTGACCGCGCAAGAAAATCACACTCAGCGAATACGTTGGGTTGGATGTTTCTTTCTGGGCTTGTGTCAACCTCGAAAAGAGCGGGGATTGTGTACAACCCCGTATTCGCAGGTTTTTGGTTTTAAGCTTTTTGAGTTGTTTGAGCTCTTGGTGGCCAATTTAGGTCTAGCCCTCGGAATATACTATTAGGGGGAGGAAAAATTGCCTTCCCCCTTGGCCTTTTTCTGGGAGGGGCGGGTATTGCAAGTTGACCGAACCCGCCCCCGGCTGGCTAGGCGCAAGACGAGGCGGGGCGAGACCGGCGGGACGCCGGGTTCTCGCCCTGCCCCCGCGGCCTGGTGGGGCGAGGCGGGGCGAGACCAGCGGGAGGCCGGGTTCTCGCCCTGCCCACGCGGCTTGGCGGGGCGAGGCGGGGCGAGACCGGCGGGAGGTCGGGTTCTCGCCCTGCCCCCGCGGCCTGGCGGGGCGAGGCGGGGCGAGACCAACGGGAGGCCGGGTTCTCGCCCTGCCCCCGCGCCTGGCGGGGCGAGGCGGGGCGAGACCGGCGGGAGGCCGGGTTCTCGCCCTTCCCCCGCGGTCTGGCGGGGCGAGGCGGGGCGAGACCGGCGGGAGGCCGGGTTCTCGCCCTGCCCCCGCGGTCTGGCGGGGCGAGGCGGGGCGAGACCGGCGGGAGGCCGGGTTCTCTCCCTGCCCCCGCGGCCTGGCGGGGCGAGGCTGGGTGAGACCGGCGGTAGGCCGGGTTCTCGCCCTGCCCCCGCGGCCTGGCGGGGCGAGACCGGCGGGAGGCCGGGTTCTCGCCCTGCCTCGCGGTCTGGCGGGGCGAGACCGGCCGGGAGCCGGGGTCTCGCCCCTGCCCCCTGCTCCCCAGCCTGTCTCGGGTGTCCGGGAAGGTGGGGGGTATGGCTTCTCCCGCCCTTGGACCTCTTTGGGCCTTGTCGTTACCGTTTTACCCTCGGGGTGGAATTACCTCTTTACCCCCCGGTGTGGCTGTTTTCTATTGGCCCGAGGCATATTTGGCGTAGGGGTATTTCGGGCATTTTGGTACATGGGATTTGGAAAACTATAAATAGACCCTTAGGGGTGCCTTGGGGAGGATCACTTCTTCACTCTCTCTTCATCCTTCAAGGCACCCTAGCTCAAGCATTGGCTAGGGAGGGGGAGACCTCAAAGGTCTTCCAGGTGTGAGGTGGGACCTCCGCGCTAGAGCCGAGGTTCTGTTTCTAGCTTCTTGATCCTTTGGTCTGTGACGTTCTCCTGAGTGTAGTAGGTGCGAGGTCACCCCTTTCTAGGGACCCCGAACTCCACAGAGGTCATTTTTTGCTTCAACAGCATCTATCCTTAGTTCTCTTATGACCTTACCCTGCGACAAAATTTAGAACAAAATTCCACGATATTAGATATCCAAACAAATATAAAATTACAACATAATATTTCAACATAGAAAACAACGAATAGGGGCAGACGTGGGAGGGGTGATCTGAGGATGTGCGGCGCAATAGAGACGATCTGGAGAGAAGTTCGGTGGTGGAAATGAAGGGTTCGAAATGCACGGTTGTTGGATCTAAGTGGAGGGGAGATTGGGGAGTGGTTGCGGCTCTCAGGAAGGGAAATAAGTGGACTGCGACTTCCAAGAAATCGGGGTGGTGGTGCTACGGGTTGTAGAGTCATATGGAGGCAACATGGTGTAGGGATGACGTAAGGTTGCAGAGTGGTGGCTGCAGGGAAGCAAAACTAGGGTTATTTTGCTGAAGTTGGGCGAATTGGAGAAGGCTGCTAGGAAGCAAAACTAGGGATATTTTGTTGAAGCTGGGAGATTTGGAGAAGGCGACAGTGTGGGTGGCATTTTGATGGAATGGTTGATGTTTTGGGGGAGTTGGAAGGGGTCGATTAGGGCTTAGGAGGGTGAAAGATGAAGGTTATGGATGGGAGATACCTATGGTATGCGCAAAAACACCTATGAGTCGTCACGTAGGGTCTCACGGAGTCGCCACCGTGAGGGGATCTCCGGATTCCGAAAATGAACTCCAAATTTGCAATCCTCTCCCAGCAGCCCTTATACTTCATATTTATATTAAAACAAAATTAGGGCACCCCGACATTGACTGCAATGATTGGTCGGGGATGCGGTGGCCTCAATTACATGAAATAAAATGAAATACGGCAATACAATATATGAAAAAGTAGGTAAACAACGAGTCGGACGAATCCGTGGAATCGGGTCACCGATCTGATCAAGTCCTCATGCGCTAATACACAAACGTGGGTCCCGCCTTGCGGCGAGACAACTCTTATGGATCCTCGTCATACTGACTATTAACTTACATTTAACCTAACAAGTTTTTGGAAATTACAAAGCCACTTTTCACGTTCTATGGTTTAACTAATAATTCCTCAAAACTCCAACTTTCCTTTTACCTTTAAAAAATAAATCATAGCAAATTGTAATAGATTACACTTTGAGTTATAGTTCATTACAAAAAACTAGATCCCCGACCTACGTCTCTTGATTACGAAAACCGGAGATATTTGACACATTAATTTGGATGACGTCGGTTATGAAAACCGGTGATATTTGACAAATTGATTCGGAAGACATCCAATTATATGGTGTTTGCTTTACTGATGTAGGGTAGTGGACAAAACCTAGACTTCTTGGGAAGGGTTGTGGGCGTGACCCTCTAAACAACTCTAAAAGCGATGCAAACCGTCGGTGACGACGACAAAATAATTTGAGCAATAACAATTTCAACCCGCGCAGTTAATTGAAGGAAATAAAAAAATTCAATTCGGCAATTATTTAATGGCTTTCCTCCGCTCAGAGGGTCAAAGCTAAGCGTGCGGCGAATAAATCTCACCGGCAAATTATAAGTATATCGCTACAAAGCTCTACAAGTTCGTATCTAGGCCAAGCACAATAACCAATCCAATAATAATGTCAAATCACGTAAACCAATATAACAAGACACTCACCAAAGTAGCGGGCTGACCGAGACACAGGAGATCTTGGATCCGGGTGTGTAGATCGGCGATCAAAGGTGGAACCGGCGGCGTGGGATTGATGGCGGTTCCTGTCCTCGACAGTGGATGATGAAATCGGACAAGAAATGGGTAGATCCGGCGACGTACAAGTAGATCCGGGCCGAGGGAGGGTAGATCCGCTGTTTGGGGTGAGATCCGGGCTAGGGCATGGGTGTGGGTGGTGGAAATAACGGATCGGGGGCTGAAATTCTCAGATTTGAAATTATCTAGAGAATTAGGGCGGTTTGGAGGTGGTTCCGCGAAGAGGAGTGGAGGAAGTGGTCGGTCGGTGGTAGGGTGGGGGCTGTCGGCTGTAGAGGGGGCGTGGGAGGGAGGCAGTGGTTGTGGGAGGATCGCCGGGATGAGGCAGGGTGGCTTGGTGGTCGAGTGAAGAGGTGGGGTATGAGGGGGGAAGCGGCCTGTAGATTGGCGGTTGCAGGAAACCTACAGACAGCAGGCCGGCGGTTTAGGATAGGGGATTAGTGGTGCTGCAGCAGGTGGAGGAAGGGATTGAGGGGTGGAAAATGAAGGCTAGAGGTAGGGGAAGGGCTTGGGGAAGAGAAACCAACCTAGGAGTCGTCACCTAAGGCTCCACAAAGTCGGCACTGAGGGGTGAACGCTGGATTCCGAGATTACCATCTCCAAAAATATGCAATGATCTCAAAACCAGCCCCTACTTTCTTATTTATAAGAAAAACAAACTAGGGAATCCCACAATCAACGGCTATGATTGGTCGGAGGTGGGCCCACAAAATACATGAAAATAAATGCGAAAATACTAAAATAATATATGGTTTTGACTCGCGGCAACAATCCGGAAACATCCGCGGAGTCGGATCGGCGATCTGATCAAGCCTTCCTGTGTGAATATACGAAAGTGGGTCCCGCCTAGCGGCGAACCTCTTCTGATGCACGATCTGATGGCTCCCCATCATTTACAAATCCTCGTTTTAGATTTGTGTCTACTACAATACTACTTAACTACAATGTCTTATCAAGGAGATCAAGATGCAAAATTTTACGGTCCGTTCGACTCGCAAGAATTGGAATTGAGCTAATTCCAATTTCTGCAAAATTTTGGAATTGGGCTGGAATAGAATAAGAATTGAGTCAATGCAAGATTTGGAATTGGGCTGAATTCCATTGTTGATGTTCGATTGCAGAAGGGTTTTTTACTATAAGAATTAGAATTGGCCAATTCCTGCAATATACCACAACTATTCTTGAACTATATTTCAGATATTCATCTTATCCCTACACATTACAAACCAGTCCAATAGCTCAAATTATATAATCTAGTTTAGAAATGATCTTGTTCGTCTTAAGCCTACACATTACAAATCAATCCAATATTCCAGATATTTATCTCATTTGGGATTTTACTATGTTAAATAATCTAGTTTAAATTGTATTCATCTCATGCCAATAACTCAATCGAATAACAAAAAATCTCTACCATCGCAAACCAATCCAATAACTCAATCGCTACAACAACTAATAAAAGAAATCAGAACAACTAATAAAAGAAATCAGAAAAACTAATAAAAGAAATCAGAAAAAATATTTTGCACGGCTAAATGAAGGAAAAATTACAACATCCATTTAGAAGAAAAAGAAGATGGAGAAGAAGAAAAATAAAAAAGGATGGAGAAGGATGAAAGGTATAAGAAAGGAGGCAGAATAAGAACAAGAAGAGGAAGAAGGGGGTGGGATATATGGAGATGACCGGCAGTGAGGAGAGGAAGAACCTAGAGAAGAGGAAAGAGGAGTTAAGTGCAAGGATTCTGGAGGCGGATCAAGGAGATGACCAGAAGAAGCGTGGAGCTGCAAGAGCAGGATCTCTGTGTGAGAGTCTGGATATGTATGAAAACGGGGTATGGTATAAGAATTGGGCACAGATCATTTTGAATACCCGTGGAATTGGACCAACTCCAATTTTGATACAATTCCCCAGTCGAACAGCTTGATTTCGAATTATTAATGGTCAATTCTAATTCTAGAATTCCAATTCAGTTCATCAAACAAACCCTTAGAACTTTTAGTGGAAGTCCCTACTCTGACCCAAAAATGTAATGAACTCACCCTCCAAGATCCAAGAAGCACAATGGGAATTGAGGACCAGAAGAGTTTTGGTGAGAATGCGAACTCAAATTCTAGAAAATTGTAACAACCCCTGATTTTATCAAATCAAATTATTTCAAAAAATGATATAGTGGCAATTTTGTAATTTTCCCAAATCCTCCCTATTCTTCTAAACCGGCTGAGCCCGACCCCTCTAATTCTTGATTTTTGCATGCCCCCAATCTCGATTCTAATCATTTCAGCCACGGGCATCCCGAACGATTCCGCTCCCAGCCGCCTCTCCCGATCCCGCCTCCCCCCCTCCTGCAAGCTTGCAACCCGCCGCTCGCCTCTCTGCTCTCCGGCGACCCCTTCTCCTATCGTGGCCGCCCCTATCTCCTCCAGGCGCCGACATCAGATTCTCCCCCTCCCATAGCTGATGACAGTGGTTTCTCTCCTCCACATCCAGCAGGACCTCCTTCCCATGTTCTTCTTCTTCGATCAGAAAGAGCAACAGCTCCTTCCTCTCAATTTTGGGTCGACATCAACAACCCTAATTTCCCCTGCTTCCTCGTCGTCTTGGCTGGTGATTTCAAGAGTGACGCCTAGGGTTTTCTTCCCACTCCTTCTTGGGCTCGGATTTGACCTCCTTTTGGTAAGAATCTTCCTCCATTACCCTTATTCGGATTTTTTGTATCCCTATTGATTTATTCGTGCTCCAAATTTTGTATAACTTCTGTTTCAGATTTTTGTCCCTTGCGATCGTCTAACAGTGGTTTGTTCGTGATTTCCGGCGCCGCTCCTCATTTCAGTTTGTGGGATCATGCAAAACACTCTATGAATTAGAGTTTTCCCAAGCCTAAGCGCCGTTAAGACTCCGTCTCCGCGTGGTATCTCCTCTTCCCTCACTTTTGAGGGAGGTAAATCTCTTAGCCCGCTCTTTATTTAGTTATGTAACAAATAATTGTTTGCGCTAGCGTTTGGATTCTTTTATGTCAATATCATTCTTGCTTGCCCTTGAACAGCTTCGAAATAAGATTGTTAACTTTGCTCGCGTCATTTGTCTGCCTCGGTCAGATTCAGCTTCTTTAAGGCAAGTAGAGATCTCTCTCCCTTGCAAGCATTTATTTTATTTTAATGTCTTTGTTCTTTGATTACGTGACTGCATTCTTATATATATATAAATCTGTTAAATGAATTGGTATCTTAATTTCTTTGTTTGTTATTGGTTTATATGACTCCACTATTAGATGTTTGTCTTGTCACGTGAATTTAAATTTTGGATGTCTAGTCTGACAAATTGGTAGTTTATGGTGTTAACATGTTTGTTATGTCATGGGTCTTAGATCATGAATGTTATATATAGGAGTTTTCACTTAGATAGATGATGTTTATGTGGATATTCACCTAGATGAGGGAATTTTTCATTTGATGAATAATTTAAAGAATGGTATAATATTGAGCATGAACAGCATTGTCATGATAATAATTATAATGAATTCTGGTTAGCAAATATATGATTGGTGTTTTATATCATGTTCGTAACGTACATATTTTACTTAGAGATAATTGTTTCTTACAATGATTTAATCTAGATGTGTACTTGATGTCTTAAAATCAATTCATGTCAAACTTACCTCTACAATTTGCCTGAAAATTTTTAGTGTTAATTAAACTTTAACCTTTTGAACCCGCAAGGTTCAAAACTCTCTACCCAGTTCCTTCAGTGTCATTGAATCTTATTTTTTATGTCCGCTTGGTTGTAAGAATTATGTAAATTTGTTTCATGATCTGAAGTTTCTCATTTAATGTGAACTTGTTGTTGTTACGATCATTAAACTATGAATCTTGTAATCCATTAATGTCATAAGAAATCTTTGAAAGGTAACGGTTAGTTGGGGCAACCCTCTGCTTGCATGGTTACGGCAAGCAGGAACCTGTCCAATAAGACTTGCGCCTGACCCTGAGTGTGAACAATATGCACACTTGTAAACACTGACACACTTCATTGATTTCAGCTTGTAATATTACATGATCAATTATATGTTATACTCTGAAGTAAGCTTAATTCAGATTATTTACTGTTTAACTCTCTTACTCGTCTGCTTTGTTAGTTTGCTTCATGAAAACTGGTACTCATACATTTCTGCTTCGCTTAATGTTCTGTACTTTACTTTGCTCGCTCAGTTTATTTCAATGTTCTGAGATTTTTCCCTCTTGTTTTGGAATTGTCTTAGCTTTCGTGACAGAGTCGTCAGGTCCTCGAGCCCGATCAGCATTGAGTTCCAGGTTCTATATTTACACTTCCTTTTTGTCAGTATATAGGTGAACATTACTAGGCATTAGGCGGTTCCAAATTCTCTCCTTAAAATGTGGAGATGGTACCTTTAGAATATATTAACTAATTATGGTGTTTCAGCACCAACAACGTGAAAATATGGTGGTAAAAGGAGCAGTGGTGTTTTACCTGTTGTTTGAAAATTTATGCAAGTGTCTTTCGACCCAAACTCAATTTTGTAGGGGCAGAGCATTCGCAACAGCTTAAGCCTAACCAAACTTGGATGATTGTAATAACATTTTAGGGAAATGTCGCTCGCAACCTCAACAACCAAAACACTAACTGGGTTCTTCGCCACTATGCTCACGACCATCACAACTTTCATACCACTCTACCAAATAGAGCCTTAATGCGGAACATGTTTCTCTTTACTCCTTGATTTTCAAATTGTTAGATTGACCTTATATGTTAAGGAGGTTTCAAAAAAGTTGATCTGACAACCCTTTATTGTGGAGATCATTGTATGATAAATGATTTTTTGTGGATCAATTGCCTTCCAGGTTATGGAAAAATAATTTTATGGAGATGATCATCTATATATGCCAACTGTATTAACAATGAGCTTAGAGATATCTGGATGCACGTGGGCAAACATTCCTTAATTTTGTTGTGGTATTTTGTTACTTACATCAACCATTATTTCATATTGACTTGTATTGGAGTGATTATCTAGGGTCGCACACTTGGTTATACATTTTCCTTTCTAATCCCTCAACACTAAATTTAGCTAGAAGTCATATGCATGCATTTCTACCATTCTAGGTACATTGTTGAACTACCGTGCAAGTTTTTACTACCTCATCCCAAAAATGCTACTTTCAAACTCCTAATATAATCACTCTACAAGCACAAGACGCATTAATTTGCATTGAATGAGAACATAACGCAAATATTTAAAATATTTAAGTACTTATTGTGCACCAAATCAAATAACTATTTAAGAACTATAAATCCAAGATGACAAATACTAAACTACCCGGAGCCTAATCAATCACTTGCATCAGTGATAGTGTGAGATTATATGGATCATATTTTCCCTAAAGAGGTGTTTATTTACAAAGCAATCATTCAACTAGGATAATCCATCAGCTGAGAAGATCAACCTTAACCAAGATATAGATTGCCGGTATATCAAATTTTTTATGATATATTGGCAGGCACAACATTTGATCATATCATCCGATATTTTATTTTATATTATGCTAGCATTATATGTTTAAATCATCTATATGTATTTATCATATATGCTTAAATCAAGTGGACCTATTATTTCGTTCTCTTTAATATGTGTTACTCTTATAATCATCTTTTTATTATTTCTCATTCCATCTTTCTTATTTCGTATTTTCAAAAATATTAAAACTTTCAAACATTTATTAGTTGATTTTGTAATATCTTTAACATAAATTTGTTAAGCACGAAAATACTTATAATCAATCAAAAAAATAGCTTTTAAATCTTTTTTATTTGTTAGGGTTTAGTATTATGTAAACAAATGTGTAATATTAAATACATTTTACAAAGTAATGTATAAAATTAAGCAAGGATACAACCGGGAGGCAAGCTCACGACAAGCACCAGAAGACCGGGTCGCCCAAGGTACTCCCCTCTAAAAGAGAGTCAATAGACTACAATTCCAAAGATAAAAAAGTCATCACCTAAGTGGCTCCTTAAATAGATGAAGACCCCACTATAAGATAAAAACACTACATGACAAAATACATATCAATCATCGACATATGATTTTTAGAAGCTTGATATTTATATTATTTAATGTTTATGTATAATTTGGTATATATTTATTAACGCTATTGTTACAAATATAATACTATCAACTTAATTGTAAATATTTTCATATGTATTAAATTATAGTGATTCAACCCCGGCTAAACCGGTTTAACTGATCCAACTTAACATTTCCTTCCTCATGTTCAGCGTTTGGTTCGGTCACAAAACCATTTTAATAACTTTCATATTCGTCGTATTCTTAAATTGCAAGATATATGATACCCTCATGGAATGGAACCATGGGACCTTTCCCCCATAGTGTGATATTTCGTATTGCCAAGTATGATAAAAATGTTCTTTTACAATATAACCCACTACTTCAAAAAAATTAATAATTATATTAACGAATGGCATTAAAACATTTAAACTGCCAATTGAGCATAAAACATAGTCAGTAAAAGAGCACATCTAAACTCACAAGAGTTGTATCAGCTAATGAAATTGAATCTACTTCAAAATATTAAATAAAAAAATGATATGCATAAATCATAATAGAAGTTATCACATGAACTTTCACAATGGTGAACATATCAAATTCATTAAAAAATTGTTAAGGTAAGCAAGAAATTTCATGCCACAAATGAAAGGGCTTGCAATAAAAATCAAATAAAAAATTGTGTATTCGGAATAAGATAAAAAAAATTTAAAAATAGTCAAAAATTGAAATTGTGAAATCCCAAGTTGAAAAAGATTGTTTAATAAATATAAAAATTAACAAACTAAAATTCTAGAAATAATCTATAACTCATACTCGCCAATAGAGTAAATTAGTGCTTTATATCTTATAGAGTATAGATATGCACATCATACCATGGTTGTCAGGATCGCGATCCGGATCATAAAATCTTACGATCCCACAATCCCGATTTTGAAAATCGATCCAGATTTTGTAAAGCGATCCTCGATCATATCCTAATATACGATCTGATCCAACCTCGAAACAATCTCATATAGGATCTCGATCCGGAAAACCTTGCCACATACACTTAATTATTGCAAAAAAGATGATCAAATAAGGTGATAATTACAATATAAAGTGCTCTATAATGCATCATGAAGGAGAAATAGCATTAGTATGTTAGTTCAAAGAAGTTTAGAATGAGGCTATTTTGGTTGACAAAGATGAGAGAGATAAAGAAGACTATGATGTATGAGAGGCTAAGGTAGGAAACAATGATATTTTGTTTATGATGATGCTGAGTTATGCATGACCAGTTCAGTATTGAAATTTGAATATGAAATTGAGCTTCAATGTCCCGATCCTTAACTGTAACCATGACAGGGCTCTACCCATATGAGAGTATTTTTTTAATATTAAATACTTATAAAAATTTAAAATATTTATAATAGAGGGGTAAAATTGAAAAGCTGAATGTTTAAATTTGGAAATTTGGAAATAGGAGGGGTAAAATTGGAAAGGTAAATGTTGCACCAAAGAGTCTTTTTCTCTTTAAATAAAATAAAGATATAGATATGTATTGTTATAGACCTAGGATCTATTTGTTTTGGCGGTAGGAGTGGGAGCAGTGGGAGTGGGACCAGTGGGAATGGAGGGAGATGGTTGCAGTCTAAAAAAAGGCCCAAAATGGAGTTTTTATGTGATGGAGGTGGGAATGGGAGCTTACCAAATAGTTTTAAAGGATCGGTGGTGTTTTTCTTCCAATGAAAATGAAGCAAAATGCCCAAGCAAATAGAACCATAATAATCTTACTTGAAAACATAATTTATTTCTTTATCGGGATAGTTTATTTTCATTTATTGTCTTTCATTAGGCCGCATGTTAATATTAAGTCACTATATGTTGTACTTAGTAATAGGGTTAAGGAAAATGTTCTTCTATGTTGTCAAAATATTAAAAAAATCATGAATATATTTGTGTTATTATTAAAATCATGCTCATGCATTATGGTTCTACATGACCCTTGCATCATAAGATATATTCCCTATTGACAAATGAGGTACAACAATACAACATACAGTTAAAATGAGTATCAACAAATTGTAAAATTGAATTTCAGCTAGCAACAGTATGGTGACTGTATACCCAGAAATCAACAACAGATGGGGAGTCAATTGTTCATGCATCATCCTCACGAAGGTACACGTGGAAGAAATCAAGAAAAGTCAACATGGGATCTCCACGCATAGGAGAGCGCGAGGAAGTCCTCACAAGATCCTTTGTCCGCCTTTGGGAAAAATCGACCATATGAGCAGATGGGAAAGAACCTCTGAAGCACCCCGCCATATTTTGACAAAAATCGTAGAACACTCCTGTTCACCGAAATTATAAGCACGATATATAAGTGCCAGCCTTTGCAAACGCATTTTTATGAGATCCTTTGTAAGCACCAAATAAAGCCCATAAAGGTTTTGATTACGCATGTCCGTATTTTTTTATGCACCCCACAGCCATTGATGGATTTCATAAAAGCAGGGTGCTCAGGCTTAAAAATATGACCATCCTTGTAAAAGGTTGGGATATGTTTTGTTAACTTTCTCCAGACCCACCTCTCAGGAATTGTACTAATTTTTGGTGGGAGAGGGGGGTAATTTACACTCCTAGATGTTTCAAGGAACATCCTAACCAAAGACTCAAGTTCATCTACTCTTATCTTTTCTATGGTAAATTCCAATTCACAGTGCCCAAAGGGGGGTATCTATTCTGTGCTTCAATAATAATCTCTTTATGTAGATGCAAGGGTGCCATCTTTACGAGATTCTAAGAATGTTCAAATAGAAAAAAGAAATAGGTAGGTGCAGACACTCCTACAAGAAACAATTTCAAGAATCTAGTTCTACATTTACAAGACGCAATAAGTGGAACGACGTCACTTCCCTCGTAAGATGTAAAACGGTAATTTCAGTTTCAAGTGCTAGTTATAGTGTCATTTAGATGATTTATGTGAAGGGATATTAATGGGCTGAAAAAGCTACAGGCAATAATTTCATATCCTTGAAGATTCCAGGATACTATCTAGATACACATGAACAATCAAATTAAACTTTTTTTAAAGCCAATCAATAGATGTGTTCTACTCAAATTTCAGAACAACAAAACTGCACTCTAATATACTTTCGATCAGAAACCCATTGGCCACATAGCACATTCATGCTTCATGGGTTGGCTTTTAAATAGAACTTTATTTGGAAATAAGTTCTATAATTTACATAGTCAATTATTTACAGGAAAAAATTTTGTTTCTAGCATCGCTAGAATCATACGAATTTGTATTTTACTATTGGACTGGAATTTCACACTGACAAAAATTTAACAGCGATAAGGAACGCATTATGGTTTGATTGAATGCATCTACCACCACTACTCACCAAATGATTGACGATGTGCGATCCAGAAGTGTTTCCTCTCGAGTTGCAAAACCATTTCCGGCAAGACGGGACGTTACACCTAACAACGCAAGCCGGATTCTGTGCTCCACAGTACCTACATGCGTGCTCGGTAAAATCTCCTTTCCCAAACTCGTAGTTTTCATCCTCGCCCGTCTCCTCAAAGTTGAGTCCCGTCAATCCAGCCGCTAGCGCGTCTACGGCCTTCGAACCAGCTGCTGTTTTCGCCTTGCCAACAGAGGACGATCCCGTAGCGGATATCGAAGGATTGGAAGCGCTGGGATCTGAGGACTGGAGAACGGAGCCAGAAGGATCTGTGAGGGCTTCCGCCGTCGGTTCTCGCCACGTAGGTGACCTGCTCGGCTGGGAGAGCTCTTGAAACGCAGGGTAGTCGTAATCATCTCCCTGGGTGTTGAACTCCAAGAAGGTGTAGGCATCGCCGCCGGTATCGGGCTGGGACGCCGTCTCGTACAGATTGTTGACCGTCTGCGCGGCCATGAGTACGATTTAGGGTTGTTTGGAAGAGGCGAAGAACTCCCTGTCCTCCGACGCGAAATAATTCGAAGTTTGGTGCGGTACGGAGAGGCTCTATAACAATACAAGGCTCAAATGGCAAATTATTGGTCCGAGCCTCTGTTCCAAATCTGAATCCCGGTGCTACAGATCATCATTAAAATGCATGTGGGATCCATGTATTTTGGGAGTCTGACATACATTTTAAGCGGGGCTCATGCATTCAAACCTTTCTATTGGTTCCGGTTCCATCCGGGAATCCGGACAGAAAAATTCTGCCTGTTTTGCGAGGACTTATTTTCACCGGTCAAGCATGATCCGGTTCATGCGATCTTAACCGCTTCACCGGTGAAAATAAGTCCTCCCAAACGTAATCTTATGCTCCGTTTGACACGGTGGCAGCGGTCGTCAACGCATGGGTTAAAAAGGGTTATCTAAGAAACATCATCCGTTTCAACATAAAAATGAATGAAATTTTTAGATGGGTATTAACAAAGGACAATTTAACCCTCGTGTTCACAACCACCACCACCCGTGCCAAACGGAGCCTTATTAACCGTGGTTACTTGGATTTGCCTTCTACGAATTCGACGGGCGTTTCGGTGTCAAGGAAGCAAATGAGCCGTTTGATCGTCTCCGCGTGTCGCCGCGTAAAACGTGACTTCTGGTAAGCCATGGCCACCGAGCAGAGCTGTGAATTTGTGGCATTGTACCGTACAGTTCAAATTTGGCAAAATATGAAATTAGTTCCATTCTTTGTGCTTCTTTTGAATCGGTGGTGGCCGTGGTGAACAACGCGCCGGTGTGAGCGTGACGATGGTCATGAACCGTCATTTGTGAATGTCCGATCTCCTTTAAAAAAATTAATTCATTTTATGCTCAGAATTAGTTTATTTTCATGGTAGCGGTCATAACCTTTGTCTTGGCAATCATATATTTTATGATAATAACGTTTTTGATCAAATTCATCGAAGCAAATAAGTCACGTCAAATGAAGCCTTAATTTAGCTGATAATAGTTTCAAAACTGTCACTATAAAGTTAAGCTCCCTTTGGGGGAATTTATTTTCACCAATCAAGCGGTTACGATCGCATGAAATCGCTTGATCAATAAAAATAAGTCCCTCAACCAAATCCTTAGTCCCTCTCATCATTCTGAAGAATAGAAGCAAGCAGAAATCTAATTAGGAAAGAAAAGTAATCGTTGTTTTTTTTTTCTGTTTTTCTTCCTCATGAATCATTTGGTGTAGAAGCTGAGAGAGTTCTTGCATTCTAGAAGAAGTGTGACTTCTACATCGATTTAAATAAGTTTCCATAGTGCCTCGGTGCAGTTGCTTGAGAGCTTTTCTCCAAAAAGTGTGACATTTGCATCTTTGGTGTGCTTCTTTTCGTGGTGATATCTGGCAGACGTTTATTGTAGGTCATGGCTTCTTCCATGTTTAAGTTTGAGTGAGCAGACCTCATCCCTTGGGCATGGCAATTTACCCGAGGTTGCTTGATCCCTTATTAGGGCAGTCGACAGAGAGCAGGCTCATTTGCGCATCATCGTCATCTTCATTGGCATCCAGAGGTCTCCTCACTGCCCCCAATTAAAAAATTAATTTTTAAAGATTCTCACCAAAAACCAATTGAGTGTCGATCCCCAATCAGTGATTGGCGATCGAGCACGGAAATCAATGTTTGTTGATCACATGCATAATGCTTTTAGGAAATTTCTCATAATCTCTAAAGAACACCATTATGATTTTTCAAGATTATGCTAAGTTAGGTTTTATTCCTACCATAGTGTTTGTTTTTATGTTTGGATCGTGCAAATCTAGTTTAATGGATGAAAATGTTGAAATTTGTGAAGTGGAAGTGGTTGACGGGACAGGTCGGGCGGCTTGAGCGGACAGTTCCGGCGGACTAGGCGGACTGGGCGGACTGATGTATGCGGTCTGGCGGACGGTCTAGTGGAAGCTGACTGTTCTGAGCGGGTTGTGCAGACTATGTCCGCGAACTGTGCGGCCTGTTATCTGCGGATAGGGCGTTGGCTGACTGATTTAGCCAAGGAGCGGCCTGAGCGAATAAAGGCTTGCGGACTTGTGTGTTGCTCAGTGGCCGCGTTGCAAGCTTGTGTACCGACGGTTTGGCTCATGTCCGCGGGAAGCTTGCGGACTGGCATGTCCGCGGTGTGGGCTGTTGCGGACTGGGTTTAGAGCTTGGTTGTGGCCTTGCTAAGCTCTGGTGGTACAGCAGGTGCACTGCTGTGGAGGTCTTTGGCGAACTGGTGTGTGGAGTCTGGCAGGTGGCTGTTGCTTTGGGCAGGTGTGCGAGTAGCTTGCGGACTGCTTCACCTTGGCGGTGTAACAACCCCATCCGTTCATATGGTATATTCTAGAAGGTCCGGCCGGAGCCCCACAGGATATATCACAAAACAGGCGGTGAAGGTACAGGATGATACCAGAGTAGCGCATCGCACCTATCACAAATCATTCTAGCGGAAGCCTAGACTACAACTTGAACTCCTCATGAATGTCCAAACATAAAACTCCACATTTTATACAAGATAGGAATGTCTTACACAAGTACAAAACGTTGGTCTTATGGCCTTACAGGGCTTCCAAGCAGTGGCCTAAACAAATTGGCGCGCAGGCCGGCCACAACAAAAGAAAACACACACAATCACACAGATAGCCTTCGAGGGCTAGCAGCAGTAGCAGCAACAACAGCAGGAACATCAACCTCTATGCGTCCCACTCGGCTCTCCAGCACCTGTACAAGGACAATCCACCCAAACGGTGGCAAACAAAAGCAACGGTCAGCGTTCAGCTGACCAAATTATAACGACCCTACCCCTTCTCTCGGGGCAGCGGTACTCTTCCCTGCAGGCATAGCAAATCACAAGGATGACAATATATATATAGCATTAAAAATGTGCTTTCACGCACATAAGCCATCACAACCGTTCGCCACCCGGCCCAACGGTTCGTGCACTCAGGGCACATTCTTGGTGTTCTGGCAAATCTCTTGCCCACCACCGTATTGGGGTCATAACCCAACGGTAAAGCTCTTGAGCATTTACTCCATGTCGTGCAACCGGAGTTAGTCTTCCTACACCGGGATGGCCCGTAGCCCCCCATTGTGTCATGGCGCGCAGGCCGAAGACTCTTGCTATGCGCTCCAACAGACCGCACCTTTTGGTCTCACGCCGGACGGACATAGCGCAGGTCGGATCCTCCACCCCCCCGTTGCTCAAATCGCCTTGCCTTCTTCGAGTACAGCGTACTCATGGCTATATCAAAGGCGCGGGTCGGTCTCACCAATCCTGTTCCTGGCATTCAAGCATGGGCATATCTCGATACCCATTTCCTTAGCACAACAGCGGGTCTTTCCTAGGCCTCCCAGTACTTCCTGTGACTCTCTTCACAGGTGGACACCGCACAAGCACAAATGTCAGGGGTCTTTCCTGGCTATCATGCCAGTACTTCCTGTTACTCGCTTCACAGGTGGACACTCTACGACATCAAGCATCACAAAGGGCATTTCCTGGTCACACCAGTACTTCCTGTGCCTCAATCACAGGTTGGACCCAAAACATCACATGGCTATTTTTCCTGGGCTACCACCCCAGTACTTCCTGCTACTCCTTTTCGTAGGCATAACCCGTAGACTCCTCAAACTACACGTTAGCACGGAGTCTTCTCCGGTTCGTATGCAACATCACCAATCCAGACCAACCTGTCCAGATGGGCTTCACACAGCATGCCTATTCCGTACTTCATTTCCGGATCTATATGCTAACAAAGGGGATGTCAAGCATCCACCCAAGGATTTCCAAAATCAGCCACCTCTTGGTGGGGGAAATCACAAAGCTATGCCAAAAAGAAGCCTTCACATGGCTAGGAAGAAGAGTCGTTACCCTTGACGACCGCTTCGGTGCCATGACCACAAAGCTTGCTTGCAAGACTCGCAAGAGCGTTTCCTCCGCAACGCTGGCTTCGGATTTCTCGTCGGTAACCAGCAGCACCACCAGCAGCAGCCCCCTTTTCTTCTTCCTCCTCCTTTCTCTCTCTCTTTCTCTTAACTTGAAGAAAGCTTAAGGCCCAAACAAATGAGAATCACTTCTCAGTTTTCGGCCTTTAGGAAAAAGAGGAAGAGGCTTCAGCCCTTGGATCCCAGCTGAAGGAATGGACGGCCACGATTTTGCCAAAAACACAGATTTTGACCCGACACGGCCTCGGACACGGCCGTGTGCCAGGCTGTGTGCCTCAAGCGGTGGTCAACCGACTTATCCAAACCAGTGACACGCCCATTGGACACGCCCGTGTCATGGGCCGTGTCACCAACACGCCTTCGAACACGCCCGTGTCTGTGGCCGTGTACCTGGGCGAAAAAATCCCAAATCATCCCAAGACTTTACACGGCCTGTGACACGCCCGTGTCCCAGGCCGTGTGCCCAGACACGGCACAAAGACACGCCCTGTCGAAATCCTTCGGCGGGCTGAGTTCGTCGACCCGATTTGACACGCCCTGTGACACGCCCGTGTCACAGGCCGTGTGCAACTTCTCGACACTCGACACACACGTCTCGACACTCGACGATCGTCGAGATAAAGTCGTCGAGCACACGACACGGCCTTGGACACGCCCGTGTCCTGGGCCGTGTGCCCCCTCTCGACACATCATCGAGCGAAAAATCGTCGAGACAAAGCCCGATCGTCGACATACCTCGACACGCCCTGCGACACGCCCGTGTCACAGACCGTGTCAGCTGACACGCCCTGGGACACGCCCGTGTCCCAGACCGTGTCACCCAAAAATTTCCTGTTTCAGAAACTTGGGATGTTACAATCCTCCCCTCCTACAGGAAATTTCATCCTCGAAATTCAGACATAGGAAAGGCAACAGAAAACAGCAAGAAATATGTTACAACATCCTCTCTAGAGATTACAAAAACAGCTCAGGGAACTTTTTGCGCATGGTTTGCTCTCGCTCCCATGACAGTTCTTCACGGCCACAATTGTCTCACCGGACTTTCAACATGCCGACCGTCTTGTTCCGCAACTGTTTCTCGGCTCGATCTTCGATCTGAATGGGTCTAACTTTCGTTGTTAGCCCATACTCCACCGGCACACGATCATCCGCAATCATTTGAGCTGGATCTTTCACGGCCTTCCGAAGCACCGAGATGTGAAAGACATCATGTAACCCACCCAAGTCCGCCGACAGAGCTAGCCGATAAGTCGCTTCGCCAACTCGCTCAACCACTTCAAAAGGACCCAAATATCTTGGACTCAACTTTTTCAATCGTCGAATCCTGGAGACACCTTTGAATGGCTTGATCTTCAAGTAGACCCAATCGCCAACCGCAAATTCCACGTTCCGGTGCTTGGCGTTGTAGTACTTCGCTTGTCGATCTTGAGCAATAAGCAATCGCTCTCGAATCGTCTGTATGGTTGAGTTTGCTTCCTCAACCTCATTTGGTTTAACAACCCGAGCTTCGCCCGCTTCTATCCAAGCCAAGGGAGTACGACACTTCCTTCCATATATAGCTTCATATGGTGTCATCCCAATGCTCGCCTGCTAGCTGTTATTATATGCAAACTCGACCATATAGAGATGATCTTCCCATCTCTTTCTGAAGTCAAGGGCGCACATTTGGAGCATGTCCTCCATTGTTCTGTTGGTACGTTCAGTTTGGCCATCCGTTTGGGGATGAAAGGCCGTACTGAAAGTCAACTTCGTGCCCAACAGTCGGTGAACTAGCCTCCAATCATTTGACGTGAATCGCCCATCTCGATCACTGACGATGCTCCGAGGAACACCGTGAAGCCGCACAATCTGGTCAACATATAACTTTGCCAAACTTTCAACTAAATCATCCCGCCTGTTCGGGAGAAAATGTGCTACTTTCGTTAGCCGGTCCACAATGACCCAAATGGAATCATTTCCTCGCTGCGATCTTGGCAACCCGTGCATAAAATCCATGGAAATATCATCAAATTTCCACTCTGGGATTGGCAGTGACTTTAGATAACCGCCCGGCTTTTGGCATTCCGCCTTCACCATCGCACATGTTTGACATTTGGCTACATAAAGGGCAACATCTTTCTTGAGCCCTGGCCACCAGAAAAGCTTCTTCATATCGTTGAACATCTTTGTGCTCCCAGGGTGAATGGAATATTTTGTATAATGCGCTTCATACATGAGTTCTTCCCTCAGTTTCCCCACATTCGGGACGCACAACCGGTCCTCTTTTCGCAAAAGACCGTCAATCCAGGTGAATTTGCCCTCGGGCCCTTCATTCACATAGCGTAAGAGATCTTCATCCAACTCCGTTGCCCGTCGAACTCGGTCCGCAAGGTCACATTGCACCTCGGTCCAGTTCAAACATGCAGTGGCAGTGGAATTCTTGTCTACACAATAGATCTCTAACGCCTCCAACTCCTGGATAAGATGTTTATCATGCCTTTGTAACCAATTTGCTCTAGCCGGAACTCGCCGACTCAAGGCATCCGCGACAACATTCCCCTTCCCGGGCGTATAGTGAATCTCGAAAGTGTAGTCCCCAAGGAACTCCAACCACCTTCGTTGTCGCATGTTCAAGTCTTTCTGCTCCAAAAGATACTTTAGGCTCTTATGATCAGTATAGATCTCCACCTTCACTCCATAAAGGTAGTGTCGCCACAACTTGAGTGCAAAAATCACCGCCGCTAGTTCCAAATCATGGACGGGATAATTTCGCTCGTGCACCTTCAGCTGGCGTGAGCCATAAGCAATCACCTTTCCGCTCTGTAGAAGAACGCAGCCTAAGCCGCTCCCTGAGGCATCACTATAAATCACAAATCCATCGGTTCCACGTGGCGAAGACAATACCAGCGTCGTGGTCAATCGAATCTTCAGCTCTTCAAAAGCTCGTGCGCACTCTGGCGTCCAAACGAACTTCTGATCTTTTCGCATCAGTGTGGTTAGCGGCAAAGCGATCCGCGAGAAGTTTTCCACAAATCTTCTATAGTAGCCCGCAAGTTCAAGAAAACTCCTGACCTCGGCCACGGAAGACAACATTGGCCACTCTTGTATGGCTCTTATCTTCGCTGGATCCACTGCAATGTCCGCTCCACTCACCACATGGCCCAAAAATGCCACTGACGATAGCCAAAACTCGCACTTCGAGAACTTGGCATAAAGCTGATTTTGCCTCAACGTGTTCAACACCAACCGCAAGTGAATCTCATGTTCAGCTTTGGACTTCGAGTACACCAGGATGTCATCAATGAACACTATCACAAATAGATCCAGGTACTCGCGAAAAATACGGTGCATCAGATCCATAAACACCGAGGGCGCATTGCACAGTCCAAATGGCATGACTGTGAACTCATAGTGCCCATAACGCATTCCAAATGCGGTTTTGGGAATGTCACCTTCCCGAAAATAGACGGTCGATCCCACCAGCTGATCGAACAACTCATCAATCCAGGGTATCGGATACTTATTCTTCTCGGTCAGCTTATTTAGTTCACAGTAATCGATACACAACCGCAACCCACCATCTTTCTTCTTGACAAAAAGCACATGCGCGCTCCAAGATGACATACTTGGGCGTATATAACCTTGCTCCAACATTTCTTGGAGTTGAACCTTCAATTCAGCCATCTCTTTTGGCGCAACGCGATATGGCGAGCGGGCCACAGGTTTCGCACCTGGCACCAACTCGATCGTGAAGTCAATCTCCCGCTGGGGTGGTAGCCCAGGGAGATCCGTGGGAAACACATCTGTAAATTCTGCCACAATCGGAACCTCGCACAAACTGGCCTTAGGCTCAACAGCCTGAATTAGTGCAAAGTAACACTTCGCACCCTTCCGAACAGCCTTGACTACCTGGAGTGCAGACATCAATGTCCCGCCCACTCCTCGCATACCCGCGAACTTTGTCTCCTGTTCGGTATTCTGGCCCAACGTGATTTCTTTGGACTGGCAATCAATCATAGCATGCTGCTCCGCAAGCCAATCCATCCCAAAAATCACGTCGAATTCCGATATTGGCAAAATAAATGCAGTTAAACAAAAATCCCGACTTCCTAATTGAACCGCCACATCGCAAGCTTGATCCGCAAGCATCCAACAGCCATTCGGCAACACCACTCTGACGCTATCTGTCTTTGCACGACTGGGTATCCCAAGCCGCGTCATAAACTCACTAGACAGAAAAGAATGCGATGCACCTGTATCAAACAGTGCTCGCGCCAGCGTGTCCCGAATCATAACAAAGCCTATGACAAACATGTCACACATACAAACCGCAAACATAGGGGTACTAAGCAAAACATACAACCAAAAGCATATGCAAAACTAAACTCATACCTGTGACCACGTCACTCTGCTTGATGTCCTCTTGCAGGCCAAGATTGTAGACCCGGGGTTGCGCCTGCGAGGCAGAGGAATCCACCACCACCTTTCCTTTTTCCGCATAAGATGCTCCCGCCTTCTTTTAACTCTTTGGCGGCATCCGACAATCTCGCGCAATATGCCCCACGCGGCCACAATTGAAGCAGACCCGAGTATCTGGCTTGGAGGTAGCCCCTGACGTTGCTCCCGTTGCAACGGATGAAGGAGCTTGTCCACTAGGCTTGGACTTCTTGCCCCATCTCTTCTTATAAAATGATTTCCCCGATCGGGGTGCCTTCCACTCCTGTTGCGACACAGCCAAAGCTCTCTTCCCTTACACCCTTTTCATATCCTTTTCCAACGCGGTCGCGGTGTCAACCAACGCTTGGAAACCTTGGTTCACAGAACTTGACACAAGGAACCTCAGCTCGTCCCTCAGTCCTTCATAGAACCGATTAGTCTTCCTCTGCTCATCAGCAAAGATAGAACCCGCATACCGCCCCAAGCGAGTAAATTCATGCAAATAGGCGTCAACACTGCCATCGCCTTGGGTCAACCGTTGGAATTCATTTTCCATGGCTATCCGCTGAGCCGCGGGAAGGTGCTTCGCGAGGAAGAGCCGGGAGAATTCTTCCATTGAGACTTGGGTTAACGGACGACCCGCCAAATAATGCAACTCCATCTCATCCCACCATAACGGAGCTTCTCCTTCAAGCAAGAATGTAACTAACGTAACTTTCTGATGCTCCGCCGTTCCTATCGCCGTCATCACTCGCTTGACGCGCGATAGCCAATCCTCAACCTGCGTCGGGGTTCCCGCTCCCGAGAACGTAGGCGGATGGAAACTCATAAACCGCGTTAGCTGCTTCTCAGCCGCTCGAGGAGCCAAATCCACGACAGGTTCAGGCCTCGCCGCCACCTGTTCTGGCCTCACAGCTGCTTGCTCCTGCCTAAGGGGCTGGCCTTGGATCATGGTAAATAAGGCCTCCGCAACTAAACGCACATGTTCCACAGACGGTGGAGGAGTAGGCACCGCGGTTGGTGCCGTACTTTCATCAGAATGCTGGGACTCAGACGGCCCAGCTCCACTTCATGTCACCTAAGGTGGACAAGACACACACATTAGCGGTCGTACACAAGCAAACAACACAAAAGAAGAACACGCAGGTTCCTCAAACACACAAATATGCATTCCTATCATGGACATTCAGGAGTTCAACGTAGACTTTGGTTTGCACAAACACGTGCTCGCCACCCCACAAAAGAAGTCGGACACGACTTCGAGAGGGAAAGACCAAGACAACCGATACCAAAAATGTAACAACCTCATCCGTTCATATGGTATATTCTAGAAGGTCCGGCCGGGGCCCCACAGGATATATCACAAAACAGGCGGTGAAGGTACATGATGATACAAGAGTAGCGCATCGCACCTATCACAAATCATTCTAGCGGAAGCCTAGACTACAACTTGAACTCCTCATGAATGTCCAAACATAAAACTCCACATTTTATACAAGATAGGAATGTCTTACACAAGTACAAAACGTTGGCCTTATGGCCTTACAGGGCTTCCAAGCAGTGGCCTAAACAAATTGGCGCGCAGGCCGGCCACAACAAAAGAAAACACACACAATCACACAGATAGCCTTCGAGGGCTAGCAGCAGTAGCAGCAACAACAACAGGAACATCAACCTCTATGCGTCCCACTCGGCTCTCCAGCACCTGTACAAGAACAATCCACCCAAACGGTGGCAAACAAAAGCAACGGTCAGCGTTCAACTGACCAAATTATAACGACCCTACCCCTTCTCTCGGGGCAGCGGTACTCTTCCCTGCAGGCATAGCAAATCACAAGGATGACAATATATATATATAGCATTAAAAATGTGCTTTCATGCACATAAGCCATCACAACCGTTCGCCACCCGGCCCAACGGTCCGTGCACTCAGGGCATATTCTTGGTGTTCTGGCAAATCTCTTGCCCACCACTGTATTGGGGTCATAACCCAACGGTAAAGCTCTTGAGCATTTACTCCATGGCGTGCAACCGGAGTTAGTCTTCCTACACCGGGATGGCCCGTAGCCCCCCATTGTGTCATGGCGCGCAGGCCGAAGACTCTTGCTATGCGCTCCAACAGACCGCACCTTTTGGTCTCACGCCGGACGGACATAGCGCAGGTCGGATCCTCCACCCCCCGTTGCTCAAATCACCTTGCCTTCTCCGAGTACAACGTACTCATGGCTATATCAAAGGCGCGGGTCGGTCTCACCAATCCTGTTCCTGGCATTCAAGCCTGGGCATATCTCGATACCCATTTCCTTAACACAACAGCGGGTCTTTCCTGGGCCTCCCAGTACTTCCTATGACTCTCTTTACAGGTGGACACCGCACAAGCACAAATGTCAGGGGTCTTTCCTGGCTATCATGTCAGTACTTCCTGTTACTCGCTTCACAGGTGGACACCCTACGACATCAAGCATCACAAAGGGCATTTCCTGGTCACACTAGTACTTCCTGTGCCTCAATCACAGGTTGGACCCAAAACATCACATGGCTATTTTTCCTGGGCTACCACCCCAGTACTTCCTGCTACTCCTTTTCGCAGGCATAACCCGTAGACTCCTCAAACTACACGTTAGCACGGAGTCTTCTCCGGTTCGTATGCGACATCACCAATCCAGACCAACCTGTCCAGATGGGCTTCACACAGCATGCCTATTCCGTACTCCATTTCCGGATCTATATGCTAACAAAGGGGATGTCAAGCATCCACCCAAGGATTTCCAAAATCAGCCACCTCTTGGTGGGGGAAATCACAAAGCTATGCCAAAAAGAAGCCTTCACATGACTAGGAAGAAGAGTCGTTACCCTTGACGACCGCTTCGGTGCCATGACCACAAAGCTTGCTTGCAAGACTCGCAAGAGCGTTTCCTCCGCAACGCTGGCTTCGGATTTCTCGTCGGTAACCAGCAGC
This sequence comes from Platanthera guangdongensis, assembly GCA_039583875.1. Taxonomy (NCBI): domain Eukaryota; kingdom Viridiplantae; phylum Streptophyta; class Magnoliopsida; order Asparagales; family Orchidaceae; genus Platanthera; species Platanthera guangdongensis. Next base: position 47,359,662 of record CM077161.1, on the reverse strand, counting down.
ACCACCAGCAACAGCCCCCTTTTCTTCTTCCTCCTCCATTCTCTCTCTCTTTCTCTTAACTTGAAGAAAGCTTAAGGCCCAAACAAATGAGAATCACTTCTCAGTTTTCGGCCTTTAGGAAAAAGAGGAAGAGGCTTCAGCCCTTGGATCCCAGCTGAAGGAATGGACGGCCACGATTTTGCCAAAAACACAGATTTTGACCCAACACGGCCTCGGACACGGCCGTGTGCCTCAAGCGGTGGTCAACCGACTTATCCAAACCAGTGACACGCCCATTGGACACGCCCATGTCATGGGCCGTGTCACCAACACGCCTTCGAACACTCCCGTGTCTGTGGCCATGTACCTGGGCGAAAAAATCCCAAATCATCCCGAGACTTTACACGGCCTGTGACACGCTTGTGTCCTAGGCTGTGTGCCCAGACACGGCACAAAGACCCCCCTGTCGAAATCCTTCGGCGGGCTGAGTTCGTCGACCCGATTTGACACGCCCTGTGACACGCCCGTGTCACAGGCCGTGTGCAACTTCTCGACACTCGACACACACGTCTCGACACTCGACGATCGTCGAGATAAAGTCGTCGAGCACACGACACGGCCTTGGACACGCCCGTGTCCTGGGCCGTGTGCCCCCTCTCGACACATCGTCGAGCGAAAAATCGTCGAGACAAAGCCCGATCGTCGACATACCTCGACACGCCCTGCGACACGCCCGTGTCGCAGACCGTGTCAGCTGACACGCCCTGGGACACGCCCGTGTCCCAGGCCGTGTCAGCTGACACGCCCTGGGACACGCCCGTGTCCCAGGCCGTGTCACCTAAAAATTTCTTGTTTCAGAAATTTGGGCTGTTACAGGCGGAGTGTTGGCGGTCTGTGTTGCTAGTTGTGTGGCGGACGGGGCTATGTCCGCCATGCTCGCTTTAGGCCTTTGGTGTTTCTGGACTTGGTCACACTCTGTGCCAAGAACAGGGTGTCCGCAGTATCCGCCAAAAGTCCGTTGTTGACCGGGCGGACTGTTGCTAACTCTGCCTTTGGTCGTGGACTTATGGCTGATGGAGATTTGTCTTGTTTTATGCGGACTGCCTCCGGTTTGTGCGTACAGTCACTAAAGGGGGTTGTTGTCCTGCAATGGTAGAAGGCTTTGCGGGCTGATTCCTTATTTGCATAGCATGGGCGGACTAATGCGGGTTCGCCAAAGTTGTCTTGCTCCTGGCGGTTTGCTCCTTGGTATCCGGCTAAGTCCTTGCGGACTCAGCGGATGGTGTTTTGCTAGCGCGCGAGCTGGGGCGGTGTCTCTATCTCTAGGGCGGTGACCACACTCCTCACATTGCCTATAAATAGGACCCCCCGGCACGTAAATAGTAACTGAGTGAACAGTAAGTGGGGGCTTGGTCAAGGGCTGCGGTCTCAGTTTTCTGTCCACGCGGATTGATTCAGAGTTAAATGTGTGTTGTGTGCAGGTCGCGCGGGTAGCTTCAAGGAGCCTGGAGTTTGGCTTTGACTTCGATCAAGTTCTTCGAAGTGTGCGGTCTCTGCGGATTCAGCAGGTCGCTCTGCGGCTTGTCAGTTCTCTGTTTCAACTTTGCCAGCTTCAATAACCTGTCCGCTGGTCTCAGGCGGGTAGGCGGTCTGTTCCTCAGTTCTTCAGTAGGAGGCGAATATCGGTGTGTCTGCGCGGCCTCGCGGCTTCAGCGGACTCCGTGGCTATTCGGCGGATTACAGCTTCAGCTCGGGCGGCTTCGGCGGGCTTGGCTACCTCGGCGGTCTCGGCGGATTCCGGTGCTGTCCGCCCGGCTTGTTTTTGGTGCTTTCTGTTTACAGCTGATTGTACTAGCGAAATCATGTCTCGCTACGTATACCTTGCCTTGTAAAGAAGTTAAATGAATATAAGATCTGCTTGTTCTTCCATGTGTTTGGTGTGTTGAGCTTGCTCCCTATTTTTTCTGCTAGATCAAAGTGTGAACTGGGTAATCCCGAAGATATTAATTTGGGTTTTGGGCTATCTTGCTGACCACCTTGAGAAAATTTAACATGATATTAGAGGGAGGTTCAGTTGCTTGAGCAGTCTTCAACCAGTGTTGTGCTCTGTGTTTGAGTGGTGATCAACCTGTGTTGGTGCTCTGTGCTTCTAAAGGCTTTTACAAGCAGTTGTTACAATGGAAGGGAGCTATGCAAGGGGTCTTGGTATTGAACTCTTAACGCTGACTAACTTCAAGAAGTGGAAGTCGTGCATGAAGAGTTATCTTGTTGGCGAGGAGCTGTGGGAAGTCGTCGGTGGTGACGACAGACAGGAAGTCACTGCTGCATTTAGTACTGCTGAGCAGGTTAGGCTCTGGAGAAAAACAAATTCTAAGGCGGAGTTTATTCTCAAGAGAGCCGTGCCACCAGAACTGTTTGATCACATCATTGGATGTGAGTCAGCTGCTGATATTTGGACAACCATTGATGAGTTGTTCAATAGGAAGAATGTGGCGCGACTTCAGTTTCTGGAGAATGAGTTGGCTAGAATAACTCAAGGAGACCTTTCCATCTCAAAGTACTTCTTAAAGATGAAGAGCTTGTGTGCTGAGCTGTCGGCACTTGATCCCGATGAGCCTATCTCTGAGGCTAAGATGAAAAGGTACATTATCCGCGGCTTGCGGAAGGAGTATGTGGCCTTTGTGACATCTGTTCAAGGATGGGCTACTCAGCCGTCTCTGCTGGAGCTGGAGAATCTGCTTGCATCGCATGAGAGCTTGGCAAGGCAGATGGTTGGAGTTAATCTTAATCAGGAAGGCAGCGAAGCTCTCTTCTCAAGCAAGAAGAAAGGATGGGAAGGGAAGAAGAAGAAGAAGCAGGTCGCTGGTGAGAAGGAGCCTTCATCTTCATATCATCCGGAGAGGAGCAATGCTCCTAAGGACTGGAAGAAGAACTTGAAGTGCTACCGGTATCATCAGCGAGGGCACTTCAAGCGGGACTGCAAGGTTAAACTGCAGCCTGGGCATGCTGCAGGAAAGGAGGAAGCTTGCTCGAGGAGTGAAGAAGCAGAATGGGGCGGAGTTTTCATGACGAGCACTTGTGTCCGTGCCTTATCTGCTGAGGACTTCAACAGCGAGTGGATCGTGGACTCCGGGTGTGGTCATCACCTCACCGGAGACAAGTCGAAGTTCACCTCCATGCAAGCATACTCAGGTAATGAAGCTATTATCACTGCTAATAATATTGTTTATGCAGTAGAGAAAGAGGGGGTCGTGTCTTTGGGTAGTGATCAGGGGACACTCACATTAAGGAGTGTGTATCACGTGTCGGGCATGAAGAAGAACCTCTTCTCGGTGACCAATGTGGTGGACGCTGGTTATCACGTTCTGTTTGGGCCAACAGACGTGAGGTTCCTTCGCAACGTATCAGCGGTTAAGGCCGATGTTGCTCATATAGGGAGGAGGGTCAAGAACTTATTTGTTCTTGCTACTAATGCTTATGTTGATCGTATAAGAGCCAATGATAGCGCTGCTATCTGGCATGAGAGGCTGGGGCATGTAGGCATGGACAAGCTGATGGCTATGACTAGTAGAAGTTTGGTGAGGGGTCTGCCTAAGTTATCTTCCTTTGGTGACGGACATGTTTGCGCGGGGTGTCAATACGGTAAGGCGCATCGCCTTCCGTTTGATAAATCACAAACAAGGAGCAAGCTGCCATTAGATTGCATTCATGGAGACCTGATGGGACCAACGGTCACGACCAGCCTTGGTGGAAGCAGATACATGCTTGTCTTGATTGATGACTACTCAAGGTATACTTGGGTTTATTTCTTGAAGGAGAAGTCAGAAGCTTTCTATTTGTTTGTGGAGTTCAAGGAGTTGGTAGAAGGCCTCCTTGGCCTGCGGATTAAGAAGCTTAGAACTGATAACGGGGGTGAGTTTATTTCCTCCGAGTTTTCTAACTTCTGCAGGAAGCACAGTATCTAACGGGAGCTTACTTGTGCTCACACTCCACAACAAAATGGAGTAGCGGAGCGGAAGATCCGTCATTTGACGGAGACTTGCAAATGCTGGCTTCATGCGAAAGACATCCCAAGGTCCTTTTGGGCGGATGGAATGTCTTGTGCTTCTTATGTCATCAACAGGATGCCGCTCAGCCCGATCAATATGAAGACTCCTATTGAGCTGTTGCTGAAGGAGAAGCCAAGTGTGGGACACCTTCGGGTGTTCGGTTCAACTTGCTACGTGCATGTCCCGGATGCTTCACGGACTAAGCTGGATGCAAAGGCAAGGAAGCTTGTCTTTGTTGGCTACGATGAGCGGAAGAAGGGATGGAAATGCATGGACCCAGCGACAAAGAAGTTCGTGGTGTCAAGAGACGTTGTCTTTGACGAGCTGACGTCGTATGGCGGTGGCTCGGTTGAGCTTGCAGGAAGCAAGGTTGATGAAGAACCCTTGGTGGCTGCTGAAGGCTTGGAAGAGGAGCTTGTTGTTTCACCAGCAGCTCCTGTTGCTTCTAACTCTGAGGCTGAGCCTTCTGGCTCAGGAAGCAGGGGGAGCACTGCTCAATGTTTGCCCCAAGTAGGAGTTGAGCCCGAAGAAGCAACGGAAGTAGTGAGCAAGAAGCCGACCCTTCGGAGATCGAAGAGGGTTATTAATCCACCGACTCAGTACTGTGATGGGAATGCAGTGAGCTTTGTCTCATGCTTCTTTGCAGGTCCTCTGGATGAGCGAGAGCCTGCAAACTTCAACGAGGCCACTGGAGTTAAGGAGTGGGAAGATGTCATGAAGGAAGAGATTGATACTCTAAAGAAGAATGAAACCTGGGACCTTGTGCCTAAGGTTGATGGCATTACTCCGGTTACTTGCAAGTGGGTGTATAAGTTGAAGAAGAAGGCTGATGGGAGCATTGATAGGTTCAAAGCTTGCCTGGTCGCTCGAGGATTCTCACAGCAGTATGGAGAAGACTATGAGGAGACGTTTAGTCCGGTTGCGAAGATGACTTCAGTTAGGGTGGTGATCGCCTTGGCTGCTTGTAAGGGATGGAGAATGTGGCAGTTTGACGTGAAGAGTGTCTTTCTTTACGGAGAGATTGACAAGGACATCTTCATGGATCAGCCACTTGGTTTTGTCTCTGAAGTTCATCCGGACTATGTCTGCAAACTCAGAAAATCTCTCTATGGGTTGAAGCAAGCTCTTAGAGCTTGGTATGGGAAGATTGCAGAGTACTTGCAATTCTGTGGATACCCTGCTTCCAACTCGGATTCAAGCTTGTTCGTCAAGAAGAAGGGGGAGCTACAAGTCTTGGTCCTGCTGTATGTGGATGACATGATCATCACAGGGAATTCGGAGGGGGAAGTAGCAAGGCTCAGGGCTGAGCTTGCTATACGCTTCGAGATGAAAGACTTGGGAGAGATTCATCACTTTCTCGGTCTTGAGGTGGAGATGAAGGAGTGCGGGATTCTCATTTTCCAGAAAGGGTATGCAGATCGCATTGTGAAGCGGTTCGGCATGGGCGAAGGGAAGAAGTGCTCTACTCCACTAGAACCTGGGCTGAAACTTCGATGAGATGAGGGAAGGATTCTTCCTGAGCCCTTGGTATTCAGAGCTCTTGTTGGGAGCTTAATCTACCTGACGATTACATGGCCAGACATTGCTTACGCTGTTGGCCGAGTAAGTCGGTTTATAGCTGAACCAAGGAAGTCTCATCTAGTGGCGGCGAAGAGTATTTTGAAGTATGTCAAGGCGACTTATGACATGGGACTCCTCTATATAAGGGACTCGGAGTTTGCGTTGCTTGGTTACACGGATGCTGACTATGGCGGTGATTCAGATGATCGGAGGTCTACTTCAGGTTATGTGTTCACTTGCCGTTCAGCTAGCATCTCGTGGTGTAGCAAGAAGCAGGACTCGGTGTCTGTCTCGACTACGAAGGCTGAGTATAAGGCTTCGGCCTTGGATGCTCGGGAAGCCATCTGGTTGAGGAGGCTTATAGAGGATGTTCATGAAGAAGTGCAAGGGCCAACTTTACTCCGGGGTGACAATGAGAGTGCTCTCAAGCTGGTTAACAATCCAGTATGTCACGCTAGGACCAAGCATATAGAGATCGATCATCATTTCATCAGGGAGAAGGTGTTGGAGGGATCTCTGCTGGTCGGGCATGTTCGGAGTGAAGATAATATTGCTGACATCTTCACGAAGCCACTGTCGAAGGGGCCTTTTGAGCGGTTGCGCAGCTTGCTGGGCTTGGTCACCACTTCCCACTTCAAGGGGGAGTGTTGAAATTTGTGAAGTGGAAGTGGTTGACGGGACAGGTCGGGCGGCCTGAGCGGACAGTTCCGGCGGACTAGGCGGACTGGGCGGACTGCTGTATGCATCCTGGTGGAAGGTCTAGTGGAAGATGGCTGTTCTGAGCAGGTTGTGCAGACTATGTCCGCGGACTGTGCGGCCTGTTATCTGCGGATAGGGCGTTGGCTGACTGATTTAGCCAAGGAGAGGCCTGAGCGGATAAAGGCTTGCGGACTTGTGCGTTGCTCAGTGGCCGCGTTGCAAGCTTGTGTACCGGCGGTTTGGCTTATGTCTGCGGGAAGCTTGCGGACTGGCGTGTCCGCAGTGTGGGCTGTTGCGAACTGGGTTTAGAGCTTGGCTGTGGCCTTGCTAAGCTCTGGTGGTACAGCAGGTGCACTGTTGTGGAGGTCTTTGACGGACTGGTGTGTGGAGTCCGGCAGGTGGCTATTGCTTTGGGCAGGTGTGCGAGTAGCTTACGGACTGCTTCACCTTGGCGGAGTGTTGGCGGTCTGTGTTGTTAGTTGTGTGGCGGACGGGGCTATGTCCGTCATGCTCGCTTTAGGCCTTTGGTGTTTCTGGACTTGGTCACACGCTATGCCAAGACCAGGGTGTCCGCAGTATCCGCCAAAGTCCGCTGTTGACCGGGCGGACTGTTGCTAACTCTGCCTTTGGTCGTGGACTTGCGACAGATGGAGGTTTGTCTTGTTTATGCGGACTGCCTCCGGTTTGTGCGGGCAGTCACTAAAGGGGGTTGCTGTCCTGTAATGGTAGAAGGCTTTGCGGGCTGATTCCTTGTCCGCATAGCTTGGGCGGACTGATGCGGGTTCGCCAAAGTTGTCTTGCTCCTGGCGGTTTGGTCCTTAGTATCCCGCTAAGTCCTTGCGGACTCAGCAGATGGTGTTTTGCTAGCGCGCGAGCTGGGGCGGTGTCTCTATCTCTAGGGCGGTGACCACACTCCTCACCTTGCCTATAAATAGGACCCCCCGGCACGTAAACAGTAACTGAGTGAACAGTAAGTGGGGGCTTGGTCAAGGGCTACGATCTCAGTTTTCTGTCCGCGCGGATTGATTCAGAGTTAACTGTGTGCAGGTCGCGCGGGTAGCTTCAAGGAGCCAGGAGTTTGGCTTTGACTTTGGTCAAGTTCTTGGAAGTGTGCGGTCTCTACGGATTCAGCAGGTCGCTCTGCGGCTTGTCAGTTCTCTGTTTCAACTTTGCCAGCTTTAATAACCTGTCCGCCGGTCTCAGGCAGGTTGGCGGTCTGTTCCTCAGTTCTTCAGCAGGAGGCGAATATCGGTGTGTCCGCGCGGCCTCGCGCCTTCAGCGGACTCCGTGGCTATTCGGCGGATTGCAGCTTCAGCTCGGGCGGCTTCGGCGGGCTTGGCGACCTCGGCGGTCTCGGCGGATTCCGGTGCTGTCCGCCCGGCTTGTTTTTGGTGCTTTCTGTTTACAGCTGATTGTACTAGCGAAATCATGTCTCGCTACGTATACCTCGCCTTGTAAAGAAGTTAAATGAATATAAGATCTGCTTGTTCTTCCATGTGCTTGGTGTGTTGAGCTTGCTCCCTGTTTTTTTCGCTAGATCAAAGTGTGAACTGGGTAGTCCCGAAGATATTAATTTGGGTTTTGGGCTATCTTGCTGACCACCTTGAGAAAATTTAACAGAAAACCCATAGTCTACTCTTCTCAAATGCGAGAACTCTCTCAGCTCCTCTTATGCCAAATGATGAGGAAGTTGGTGAGAGTGAGAAAATTATCTTTACGAGTTAGATTTTTGTTTGTTATTGTTTTCCGGTTAGATTAGTAGGGATTGATTTCATTAATTGATAAAGCTTTGGGACTAACATCAACAGAAATAAGGCTTAGTTTGGCGCAACGTTTTGAGGGTGGGGGACCGTTGTTTTTTAATCACCCGAGCCAAACAAGAAAATCAAGGCCAGCAGTGTGAACCGCCACCGCCCTTCGGTCGCGAATAAACCATGATTTGGAGTTGTGAAAATTTTTCACGACTCCAAATCACGGGGGCTGTGATTCAAGGATCTCCGATGATCTCTCACTCTGCCATCGGAAAAGTAAATAGATCTCCAGCGAGCCCTCTCCACCTCTGCTAGATCTTCGGCGAGCCCTCTCCTACGCAAATAGATCTCCGACGAGCCCTCTCCACCACAGTTAGATCTCTGGCAAGCCCTCTCTTACGCAAATAGATCTCGAGCGAGCCCTCTCCTACACGGATCGCCGGTGAGCCCTCTCCTACACAGATCTCTGATGAAATAGACCTCCATTGTTTCACAGATTCTGGCATCACTCTGCAAAACAGCTAATTATTTCAGCACTGCTTTTCACCGTTGCTTCTTCAATCGCTTCATCTATACATGTTTGCCCAATCAGTAGCCACGATAGTCACGTCGGTGGTTCGGGCACGCCCTTGCGCGTCCCTTCAAGCCCACCCCCGCGCGTCTCATGTGCTCTACCTAGCCGAGCTTTTTCGAGTAGGGCCAGGGCGGGATATTTGGGTCGGGCTCTTTGAACACGACTAGCTCCAGCTACACGCCGCAATTGTTTTCTCGCGCCGCCGCCATTGCCGCCGCCCCCGCCTCCGGCGAACCTGCCTGGGTCACTTGGTTTCCCCGGACCGCCCGGGGGGTGTTGTCGTTGTAACGCCCTCGATTTTTCGGTAATTATTTAATTCTCTAATGACGTATTTATGACGTCATGACGTTACTTTTAACGTCGAGCTGACGGCGCGTCGCGGTTAGTACGTTTTGCGTTTGTTCGGTCGAGTCGGCCAAGTTCGTGAATCCTTGTTGTAAATGGAAATTTTCACGTTAGGAAATTAAATTAATTAATTTTTGACATACTCGTCAAGTTTCGTCGCGATCCGAGCGATTTTCGAACCTCGGCGATTTTCCGAACTTTTGTAGAGTTTATGTTCGTCATAGGCTTTGAAAATTTATATCTCAAGAACGGCTTGTCGGATTTTGGTTTTTACGTCGTCGTTGGGTTCGTCGCGTCAGTGTTCGTCTACGGTGCAAATTTCGTTTAATTCGGCGCGCGTTTGGGCCTCCGTTTTGTACTCGTGTTTTCTTGTTCGAAAATATAAATATGATTATTATAATATTAAAGCACTATTCAAAAATGTCATTTCCTATTCATTTCTATAGTTTAATTTTTTGGATAAATTTGTAAAATTCACTATTCACCAGGACAAAAATCAATGTTCATGCAATTTAGTTCTCGGGTAGCTGTGAGCTTGTACTTGAGTATTCTGCATTTTGTTCTCGGGAAATTTTAGTTCATCTCGAGAATATCTGTAATCCATCTTGAGTAACCTTGAGCTTGTACTCTAGTACTCTGCCTTTTGTTCTCGAGAAATCCCTTTTTCGTTATCAAGAAATCATGTGTTGTTCTCGAGAAATCTGAAGTCCCTCCTGAGTAGTCCGTTTCAGCCTGCATTCGGGCGTCGTTTGGAGGATCAAAACGGCGTCAAATAAAACAATGGTTAACAGGAAATTTGTTCGTCTCGGCGAGATCTACAACTTTCATGTTGAGCACTTTTCGACTTGAAGTCATCTTAAATCTCTATTTCCATTTCTCGCGCGTCTGTGCTTCAAAAATCGACACGTGTAGTTTAATTATATATATATACTTCTTCTTCTTCTTTAAGCCGAACTCCTCTTCTTTCACCGAACCAGAGAAGCGAGAGTGAGAGATAAAACGGTCGTTCGTGAATCTTTCGGTGGCCGCCGACGGTGCTCCGGTGCTCGAAATCTTCAACGGGATATAGATCTAGAATGCTCTCAACAGGAGCTACGCCATCGTGGTAAAACTTTCCCCATTTCTTGAGTTTTTCTCGTTAGAGTTTTTGGCCCTAACATCTATTTTGGTCATTTTTTTTCAGATTTTGACTTTTCCCGTCTTCTTTTGCCCTAATCTGCGACAAGCAGTGATTTGGAGAATTTTTTCCGGTAAAACCAAGATAAGTGGTGGTTTTACTCCCCTTTTTCCCTTCTTTCTCCCAATCTGCTGAAATTTCTAACTTCTTTTTGTCGTTATCATTAATAACTTGCTGATTATAGTGTTGTCTTAATCCTTTGTTTAAATCCACTGGTATTATCATGTTCTTGATTTCACTAGTCTAACTTGGTAAAGTGGTTTATGTTTTGATGAGGTGGTTGAATCTCGCTCTTTTAACCGTCCCTTAACTATTATATAGGACATGTTAGAGTTTATCTAGGATTTGTAAAAAGGTCGATCAATCGTTTTTTAAATCTAGAAATGTCTAGTAGAATCCGACGTGCCAAGTCTTGGGATATATATATATATATATATATATATATATATATATATATATATATATATATATATATATATATATATATATATATACATAGTAGCATCTTTGAACGGGCTCCGCCCGTTCTCGATGCGTCGCTGCGGGCTTCGCCCGCAACCAAGCGGGCTTCGCCCACTTGGCAACGTCATTGGTCGCGGACGACAACATGTGTCGTGGACTGCGATATTGGTTATGAGTGTGACATTTTAAGTGGGTGGAGACATTGATCGGGTGCGGCGATATTGTTCTTGGGCGGTGACATTGTTCGTGGGCGGCAACATTGTTCGTAGGCGGCAACATTGTTCACGGGCGGGGACAATGGTCGGGGGTGGTGATAATGTTCGCGGGCGGCGACATTGTGCAAGGGCGGCGACATTTTTTGGTGGGGCGGCGACATTATTCGGGGGGGGGGGGACGTCCTTTCCTATACGCAACACTCCAACCTCACCATCATAGGTCTTTGATAGAGAACATTAATTTAAAGAAGTAACAACAAAGAGATATGATTGTAACACATACATCTGCAAGTAAACACACATACATGCAAAGTTCATACTTGCGCTTGCAATGAAAAAAGCTCAGAACAAAGTTCATACTTGCAATGCAAAAAATCAAAGACCCCCAAAACCCCCAAAAAACCTGTCAGAATCTTGCAGTTGAAACCATATCTCATTACAAACAACCCCTTTAATAAACCCTTTGCATTTGAGACTTTTAATATATAGCAATATATGAGAATCGCATGCGAGCCTCTCTGTGAAACTATCTCCAGTTAATGTCATGGTAAATAAATAAAACAAACATGATTTATGTTTATATATAAAAATGAAATACCATCTAGTATATAATCTCATTACTAACAACCCCTTTAATTAACCCTTTGCATGTGAGACTTTTAATATATAGCAATATATGAGAATCGCATGCGAACCTCTTCGTGAAACTATCTCCAGTTTTGTATGGTTTATTATAAGGCTCACCTGTTAATTATATGACAAACCCTTTTAATTAACAAATTATATATATAACCCTTTATATATGTAGCAATATATTTAACATGATAACAACAAATTAACAAGTTAAAACCTGTTTTATGAAGTGCTTTATTTATAAAAATTCTTATACAATAAAAGGGTTTTATCAAGTGTTTTTTTTAATGTCACAGAGAGTTTCACGGAGAGTTAAAACATGGCTCGCATGTAAAATTAGGCACTAAAATTAACATCTTCCGCTTGACTATAATAACAAAATTAACATCTCCATGGAGTATCCACACATTAACATGATAACAACAGTAATTAACATGATAACAAATTAACATGATAACAAAATTAACATCTCCATGGAGTATAATAACAAAAGTAACAAAATTAACATGATAACAACAAATTAACATCTCCCTTTTATAGGGCATCCACACATGAATTGGGAGTTCATAACGCAAGCAAAATTAGGTATAAAATGTAAATTAGGTACATTTTACCGCTTGACTATAATCGACGGCAAAAGTAGATACATTTTACCGCTTGACTATAATCGCCGACAAAATAAATTAGGTATAAATTTCACGTGAATAACGAATAAGATACATGTTACTAAATCATAAACATAAATCAAGAATATGTGCATTAATCATTGCACGATTATTTGGTGCAAAAAATAGATAAGTTATTTAGTGCAGCAAAATATGACAACAAAAACAGTGAAACTGACTAAAAAACGACCGCAAGCAAACCATTGGGAGTTTTTAATGCTTAATAAAGAAGAATATGTGCAATATAAGTTATTTAATGCAGCAAAATATGACAGCAAAAACAATGAAACTGAATGAAAAACGACGGCAAGCAAACCATTGGGAGTTCTTAATGCTTAATAAACAGGAATATGTGCATGAATTGGGACTTCTTAATGCTTCATAAACAGGAATGCAAACCATTTCTGGGTAAGAAATCAAAGCATAAAAATAAAGATGAAGGCGAGATTCATGGAGTAAGATTTGTTTTACAAAACAGGGGATAATTAACAGGAATGTAAAACAAATCTTACTGTAGAAGAAGAACTGGCAAAAAAATAGTTGCAGAAAACTGTAGATGAAGAACAAAGAATATTGATATAATGGAAGAAAATGTGAATATCTCCTGTTAGCTTTTCTAGAATTGGAAGTATTCAAGGTTTGCCAAAAAAATCATGAAAATACTAACTACAGAACATCGGTAGCAAGGGAATAGAACTCTTTTCACGGCTACCACAGAACATCTCCCTTTTATAGGGCATCCACACATGAATTGGGAGTTCATATCGCAAGCAAAATTAGGTATAAAATGTAAATTAGGTACATTTTACCGCTTGACTATAATCGCCGACAAACTAAATTTGGTATAAATTTCATGTGAATAACAAATAAGATACATGTTACTAAATCATAAACATAAATCAAGAATATGTGCATTAATCATTGCACGATTATTTGGTGCAGAAAATAGATAAGTTATTTAGTGCAGCAAAATATGACAACAAAAACAGTGGAACTAACTGAAAAACGACGGCAAGCAAACCATTGGGAGTTCTTAATGCTTAATAAAGAAGAATATGTGCAATATAAGATATTTAGTGCAGCAAAATATGACAGCAAAAACAATGAAACTAACTGAAAAACGACGGCAAGCAAACCATTGGGAGTTCTTAATGCTTAATAAACAGGAATATGTGCATGAATTGGGACTTCTTAATGCTTCATAAACAGGAATGCAAACCATTTCTAGGTAAGAAATCAAACCATAAAACTAAAGATGAAGGCGAGATTCATGGAGTAAGATATACAAAACAGGGGATAATTAACAGGAATGTAAAACAAATCTTACTGTAGAAGAAGAACTGGCAAAAAAATTGTTGCAGAAAACTGTAGAAGAAGAACAAAGAATATTGATATAATGGAAGAAAATGTGAATATCTCCTATTAGCTTTTCTAGAATTGGAAGTATTCAAGGTTTGCCAAAAAAATCATGAAAATACTAACTACAGAACATTGGTAGCACGGGAATAGAACTCTTCCCACGGCTACCACGGTCCCAAAAAGAGCCTAAGAGTGACTTTGTAATCATCGAGCACCATAGCCGAAGTTTTTATAGATTATTTTTGCAAAATATTTCCATAGCATTTCTCCATTCAACCACCTAATATTAACTACAGAAACCTAGATGGCTGAAATCAATAATTGAAACCTAAACACCTAAATCTATTACATGTAGAGAACACTAAGATTTGGAAGTTATTGGGTAAAAAATAGATTTTCCCAAATATGGTTTGCTCCAAAAGTTGATTTTACACAGACACAATCACTCGGCCTCCTCATGATAAACCAAACTTCAATAATACCATAACAATTGAAGGGAAAAAAGAGAGTCTAAAAACACGTCTGAAAAAAACACTGTAGAAACCAAGTTTAGCACCACCATGGAGTAATATCCAGAAAAGAGCCCATACGAAACTGAAACCTAGGTGAGAACGGTTACCGTGGAGGAGGAGAAATATCTTCTACGACATCTGCGGGAAGAGGTATTTTCACTGGAACCACCATCCGGCGGAGTAATGTTCAGCAACGGTTACGTCGTAGGCGTCTGCGGGAAGAGGTCTGAAGCAGCAGGGGAAATGACTCAGAAAAAGACCGCTTCAAAACTGAAGTGTAGTTGAGAATACTTACTGTCCAGGAGGAGAAATATCTCCGGCACCACCGTCCGACGGAGCAAGGTTGAACACCGATTATGCCCTAGGCAGGAGCGGGAAGAGTTCTGAAGCGACAGGGGGAAAAATTTCTGAAGCGGTATCTCCGGCACCACCATCCGACGGAGAAAGGTTCAGCAACGGTTATGCCCTAGGCAGTAGCGGGAAGAGTTCTGAAGCGGCACGGGGAAAGAGTTGTGAAGCGGCGGGAGGAAGAGTTCTTAAGCCGCAGTGCCTACAGAGTTTACGAAGTTGAGGAGTTAAAGGCGTTGCGGGGTGTTGCCGTGCGGGAGGGGAAATGCCTTTGGCGCGCTGCTTTCGACGGACATGACGGGAGAAGACTTTTCTACGGGGCGGGACGTGCGGGACGGGAGGTCAGGGATGTGATTTGCTTCTGGCGGTTCTGCGAGATTTAAGGGATTTAAGGGATGGATGAAGCATATCCATGTCCGAGTGGATTTATTATGCATCTCCCAATCCAACGGTGGCCATGATTTGAAGCATATGACATCCAACGGCTGAAATCTAAATCTTTGTGTGCTTGTTAGATATATATATTGATTTATATAATAAAGATATAAGGTTATCTTGATTGCGAGAGTTAGTGGACGAAACCACCTCCGCAATGTTTGTTTCTTTTATTAGTACCTCGTGAAACTCTTCCGGGTGTTTGGGCGTCTACGGTGAATGGTGGAGTGTATGAGTCTCCCCCGCAGTTAGACGGATATTATATCAGTGAGGGTGTGTCCAGATGAGTGATCACCTCACCTGTGTTTTTGGATAGAGTTGACCACATGCGGCTAATAACGTCTTGAGTATTCTTTCTTATGATTTAATCATGTTTTTCACCCTTTTTCGAGTGCAATTTGTTGTACGTGACGATTCACGTAAGTTCTGTTGTTGAAACCGGAAAATCGGTCTCAAGTGGAGTTCGACCCTTGGGGAAGGGGTGACCGCGCACCTACTACCCTCAAGCAAACGATCTAGGCACAAGACTAGGAACACAAGGGACAGACCCAAGGTCTCAGCGTGGAGGACCCGTCGCATACCCGGAAGACTAACTAACTCTTCCCCTCCCAAGCCAAGGGCTGAGCTAAGGCACCTTCGGAGGGCTCTCTTGGCCGACCGGAACATCCAAGGAGGATCTCGAGATCCACTCCCAAACTACAGGTGCCACCTCGGGTCTAAGTAAAATGTTCCCCGCCCGCCTTACTATGGGCACAAAACCGCCCAGCAGCCCTACTCTACGCAGCCTCAATTGGGCCGCTAATAGCGGAACTCCGCTACTCTGAAAGGATGGCAACGGGCCATCAGGGGCTTCCCGGCATCTATACCTCGGGGCCCACGCGGGGGGAGTGGTTCACGAACACACCGCTCGCCCAAGACAGGAGGAGTAAGCTACATTCTCAGAGCATCACAGATATAAAAGAATATTACAGGAATATAAATTCCATACTCGGCACGCAGGCCGGAAATATAAACAAAAAGGCCTTCGAGGGCCGGCACAAGTTTGGGCTTAAGCCCGCTACTCCCCGCCCGGTACTGCAACACCTGTACGTCAACGTCTCGACGAGCGGCGGCCAACTAGTCATCGGTCGGCTAATATAAGCGGACCAAACATATTGCGCACACCCCCTTTTTGGGGCTCGTGGCGCATTCCCTGCAAGCGGCTAAATAAACAACTTCCTCGGAGTCTTCTCCGGGAACCCCAGAACATCACCAATCCGGCTCACACGTCCGGATGGGCTTCACACAGCATGCCTAAGCCCGTACTCACGCTTCCGGGCACTAATGCAATTAACTGCGGGGACGTGCACGTCAACCCGTCGGGGAGCTACCTTCCCCCCACCCGTTGGTGGAGAGGTGCTTCCGTGCGAATATGGAAACTGAAGGCTTCACATGCCCAAGTTGAAACATCGTTACCCTTGTCGCGTGTTTGGCGGCGGGGACGGGAGAGGAGCTCATAGCCGATCTTGCTCCGGGCGGCCGCGGCGGTGAAGGAGAGCTATGGCTCGGCCAACCTTGCTCTAGGCGGTTATGCCCTCGTAGGATTCATTTGTGAGGACTTTTACTGCGAACTCTTTTCCATCATTCAACTTTCCATAATAAACAATGTCAAATCCTCCTGATCAACTTTCTCCTGAAACTTGCCTATGGCTTATTCCATTTCAGACAACGAAAACTTATGTGCGGATTCTGTGGCAACTTCGCTAAAGTAAGTGCTCAACTTCTTGGTCGATTGGGTCTTGACAACATCTCCTTTTTGAGGGATCTTACTTCTTTTTTGTTTGAACAATATATATATATATGTCATAAGAGAAGCAAGTAGGCAAAGTCCAAGTACAGCAGAAATGATGATGATTATAGTGTGATTAACTCCATGCTTTTGAATATGAAGACCTGCGTTTCCTTCAGTGTTTCACACCATCTCCCGACGGTGAAGAAATGGCTAGGGCTCGGCCAACCTCTGCTCCGGAAGGATCTTGCTCTTGGCGGTGCCGGTGGCCGATCTTGCTCTAGTCGGCCCTTGCTTGGCCGACGACGGGAGAAGAGATCGGGAGAGAGAGAGAGAGAGCCGAACTCGGGCGGCCCCTAGTGGCCGGCGACGATAGAGGGGGAGTAGAGCTCGGCCTTGCCCTGCTTAGGCGGCAGCGGGGAAGAGATCAGGAGGCGGGGAGCTCGGGTTGTGCTTGCCGGCGCAGACCAAATCGGGGGAGAGGGGGCGGGGCTCGGGCTGCCTTGCTTGGGCGGCGGCGGCGGAGGAGAGAGGGAGAGCGGGGTGGCTGCTACTCCAGGCCGAACCCTAGCCGGAGCGGAGAAAAAAAATCCGATCCCCCCTTTTTTTCCCCTTTTCTCACCTGCTCGCCCTTTCTTTTATTTCTTCTTCCCTCTTTTTTCCCCCAACCCGATGCCTCTCCCTTTTTCTTATCCCCTGCTGCTTCCATTTTATTTATTTTCTTCCCCTGCTCAAAATCGATGGCCCCCTTGCTTCTATTTTCTTTTTCTTTTTCTGTCCCCCGCCTCCCCCCGATACCTGCTACCCTCTTCTCAAAATCCCCCCTCTCCTATATCAATAATATATTATATATCATAGTATAATATATAATACATATATATTTATATATATATATATATATATATATATATATATATATATATATATATATATATATATATATATATATATATATATATATATATATATATATATATATATAAATACAAATTCTAAACTTGTGCGCATAAAACTTCCGCACGCACGCACGCATGAGGACCCGCACGTCCTCAAACGGGGTCGCACCGACTCGTCGCCCATAACACGCCCCTAGGCTGACGTTTGGGGAGGGTCCCACTCGCCCGGGTACGGGGTTGTACACAATCCCCGCTCTTTTCGAGTTTGGCACAAGCTCGGAAAGAATCATCCAACCCAACGTATCCGGCGAGTGGGAGCCGACCCAAAAAAAAAAGTTTGAGAGAAACTGGAATCTGCGTTTGGAGCATCGATCTCTCCACGACCTTTCTGCTCTTTTGAATAGCTCGATACCCTTTGGCTCGCTGCTATTGAATTGCCCTCATGCCATTACTTACAACGAGTACATAATTTCTCGTGATACCGTGAAACAACAAAGCCGTATCCTCTGGTACACGCTGAGCTAATCCTTTCCCCCCAGGTGTGCCTACACCCCTGCCAGCTAATGAGAGCCTGACAGCGAGTCCACCCGGGGCCGAGCAGCACTCGGGGTCCCTTACCCCCCAGGTGTGCCTTCAACCCCGCCAGCTAGTGAGAGCCTGACAGCGAGTCTACCCGGGGCCGAGCATCACTCGGAGTCCTGCAAAATATCCAAACTCCAAACTCTCTCCCTTACCCCCCAGGTGTGCCTACAGCCCTGCCAGCTAGTGAGAGCCTGACAGCGAGTCTACCCGGGGCCGAGCATCACTCGGGGTCCTGCGAAAAACTCTCCAAGAATCAACCCTTTCCCCCCAGGTGTGCCTACAGCCCTGCCAGCCAATGAGAGCCTGACAGCGAGTCTACCCGGGGTCCACTACTACCGCCATCGAGTGACTTCCGGCCCTGCCAGCTAGGTGAGAGCCTGACAGCGGGATCTGCTCGAGGCCCACGGATGACACCGAGTGACGTCCGGCCCTGCCAGCTAGGTGAGAGCCTGACAGCGGGATCTGCTCGGGGTCCAAAACTACCGCCATCGAGTGACTTCCGGCCCTGCCAGCTAGGTGAGAGCCTAACAGCGGGATCTGCTCGAGGCCCACGGATGACACCGAGTGACGTCCGGCCCTGCCAGCTAGGTGAGAGCCTGACAGCGGGATCTGCTCGGGGTCCAAAACTACCGCCATCGAGTGACTTCCGGCCCTGCCAGCTAGGTGAGAGCCTGACATCGGGATCTGCTCGAGGCCCACGGATGACACCGAGTGACGTCCGGCCCTGCCAGCTAGGTGAGAGCCTGACAGCGGGATCTGCTCGGGGTCCAAAACTACCGCCATCGAGTGACTTCCGGCCCTGCCAGCTAGGTGAGAGCCTAACAGCGGGATCTGCTCGAGGCCCACGGATGACACCGAGTGACGTCCGGCCCTGCCAGCTAGGTGAGAGCCTGACAGCGGGATCTGCTCGGGGTCCAAAACTACCGCCATCGAGTGACTTCCAGCCCTGCCAGCTAGGTTTGAGCCTGACAGCGGGATCTGCTCGAGGCCCACGGATGACACCGAGTGACATCCGGCCCTGCCAGCTAGGTGAGAGCCTGACAGCGGGATCTGCTCGGGGTCCAAAACTACCGCCATCGAGTGACTTCCGGCCCTGCCAGCTAGGTGAGAGCCTGACAGCGGGATCTGCTCGAGGCCCACGGATGACACCGAGTGACGTCCGGCCCTGCCAGCTAGGTGAGAGCCTGACAGCGGGATCTGCTCGGGGTCCAAAACTACCGCCATCGAGTGACTTCCGGCCCTGCCAGCTAGGTGAGAGCCTGACAGCGGGATCTGCTCGAGGCCCACAGATGACACCGAGTGACGTCCGACCCTGCCAGCTAGGTGAGAGCCTGACAGCGGGATCTGCTCGGGGTCCAAAACTACTCGACTTGACTTTGCTCGAGATGGACACATCCTATTTACTTAAGAGGTGCTGCAGAGTTAATTGCACCGATGTTTTTACAAACGGAGGACACATTCTATTCCTAAGAGAGATGATCTGGAAGTCGTCAAATCGGGAAGCTGGCATCCGAGTCTGTTCCTAATAATTCCTCCAATCGGAAGAGAGATGCAATCGGGGAGACATAGGCCGACGTGCAAGGGGGGAGCTGATCTCGGCCGTCAGTGCAGAGGCTCGGTCTTACAATAGCGCTTAGAGTCCCGAGGCATCGTCCCATCATCCGAACTGTGCTATTTAGAAGGAACAGGTTGGACGTTGCGTATCCTGATCTAATGACAAAGATCACTTTCCGCCATGTCACATGTGATTGCTTGGAGAGATCGACCCTTTATCAAATCTGGGAGGTTAGCGTCTAGGCTCGTTCCTGATAATTCCTCTAGTCGGAGGAGAGGTGCGATCGGGAGGACATAGGCCGACGTGCAAGGGGGGAGCTGATCTCGGCCGTCAGTGCAGAGGCTCGGTCTTACAATAGCGCTTAAAGTCCCGCGGCACCGTCCCATCGTCCGAACTAGGCTATTTAAAAGGAACGGGTTGGACGTTTGGCTTCCGGAGTCGATCGCGAGGCTAACCCTTGAAGCCGTCAGAAGCTCGAGGCGAATTGGTAATAAAGAGAAAACTTGACCGCTGCTGAATTACAAGGAAGAGGTAACATATTACCGCTAGGGAGGGAACCCTTTCCGGTCCCCCCGGCTCATAATACCTCTCAGCTGCTCACTTACTCGATCTTGAAGATAAGAACCTCCAGGCTTCTCGTCGATGTAATAAGTGGGGATACACGGGTTTTCATAGGTAGAAGCGCTTCAAATAGGTGCAAATCTTACTCCAAATGCTATAGGATCCAAACAACAGCCATGGGAGGGGACAACTCCGAGTACGAGGACCTCACGCACAAAGTATCAACGCATGACCGTGGTCGTCACCTGGTTCCACTTCTATAGCCATGATGTTCGCCTGAGTTCTTCTGTGCTGGTCACTCTCCACGCTCACCGCACCAAAATGTTGAAACCGGAAAATCGGTCTCAAGTGGAGTTCGACCCTTGGGGAAGGGGTGACCGCGCACCTACTACCCTCAAGCAAACGATCTAGGCACAAGACTAGGAACACAAGGGACAGACCCAAGGTCTCAGCGTGGAGGACCCGCCGCATACCCAGAAGACTAACTAACTCTTCCCCTCCCAAGCCAAGGGCTGAGCTAAGGCACCTTCGGAGGGCTCTCTTGGCCGACCGGAACATCCAAGGAGGATCTCGAGATCCACTCCCAAACTACAGGTGCCACCTCGGGTCTAAGTAAAATGTTCCCCGCCCGCCTTACTATTGGCACAAAACCGCCCAGCAGCCCTACTCTATGCAGACTCAATTGGGCCGCTAATAGCGGAACTCCGCTACTCTGAAAGGATGGCAACGGGCCATCAGGGGCTTCCCGGCATCTATACCTCGGGGCCCACGCGGGGGGAGCGGTTCACGAACACACCGCTCGCCCAAGATAGGAGGAGTAAGCTACATTCTCAGAGCATCACAGATATAAAAGAATATTACAGGAATATAAATTCCATACTCGGCACGCAGGCCGGAAATATAAACAAAAAGGCCTTCGAGGGCCGGCACAAGTTTGGGCTTAAGCCCGCTACTCCCCGCCCGGTACTGCAACACCTGTACGTCAACGTCTCGACGAGCGGCGGCCAACTAGTCATCAGTCGGCTAATATAAGCGGACCAAACATATTGCGCACACCCCCTTTTTGGGGCTCGTGGCGCATTCCCTGCAAGAGGCTAAATAAACAACTTCCTCGGAGTCTTCTCCGGGAACCCCAGAACATCACCAATCCGGCTCACACGTCCGGATGGGCTTCACACAGCATGCCTAAGCCCGTACTCACGCTTCCGGGCACTAATGCAATTAACTGCGGGGACGTGCACGTCAACCCGTCGGGGAGCTACCTTCCCCCCACCCGTTGGTGGAGAGGTGCTTCCGTGCGAATATGGAAACTGAAGGCTTCACATGCCCAAGTTGAAACATCGTTACCCTTGTCGCGTGTTTGGCGGCGGGGACGGGAGAGGAGCTCATAGCCGATCTTGCTCCGGGCGGCCGCGGCGGTGAAGGAGAGCTATGGCTCGGCCAACCTTGCTCTAGGCGGTTATGCCCTCGTAGGATTCATTTGTGAGGACTTTTACTGCGAACTCTTTTCCATCATTCAACTTTCCATAATAAACAATGTCAAATCCTCCTGATCAACTTTCTCCTGAAACTTGCCTATGGCTTCTTCCATTTCAGACAACGAAAACTTATGTGCGGATTCTGTGGCAACTTCGCTAAAGTAAGTGCTCAACTTCTTGGTCGATTGGGTCTTGACAACATCTCCTTTTTGAGGGATCTTACTTCTTTTTTGTTTGAACAATATATATATATATATGTCATAAGAGAAGCAAGTAGGCAAAGTCCAAGTACAGCAGAAATGATGATGATTATAGTGTGATTAACTCCATGCTTTTGAATATGAAGACCTGCGTTTCCTTCAGTGTTTCACACCATCTCCCGACGGTGAAGAAATGGCTAGGGCTCGGCCAACCTCTGCTCCGGAAGGATCTTGCTCTTGGCGGTGCCGGTGGCCGATCTTGCTCTAGTCGGCCCTTGCTTGGCCGGCGACGGGAGAAGAGATCGGGAGAGAGAGAGAGAGAGAGCCGAACTCGGGCGGCCCCTAGTGGCCGGCGACGATAGAGGGGGAGTAGAGCTCGGCCTTGCCCTGCTTAGGCGGCAGCGGGGAAGAGATCAGGAGGCGGGGAGCTCGGGTTGTGCTTGCCGGCGCAGACCAAATCGGGGGAGAGGGGGCGGGGCTCCGGCTGCCTTGCTTGGGCGGCGGCGGCGGAGGAGAGAGGGAGAGCGGGGTGGCTGCTACTCCAGGCCGAACCCTAGCCGGAGCGGAGAAAAAAAATCCGATCCCCCCTTTTTTTCCCCTTTTCTCACCTGCTCGCCCTTTCTTTTATTTCTTCTTCCCTCTTTTTTTCCCCCAACCCGATGCCTCTCCCTTTTTCTTATCCCCTGCTGCTTCCATTTTATTTATTTTCTTCCCCTGCTCAAAATCGATGGCCCCCTTGCTTCTATTTTCTTTTTCTTTTACTGTCCCCCGCCTCCCCCCGATACCTGCTACCCTCTTCTCAAAATCCCCCCTCTCCTATATCAATAATATATTATATATCATAGTATAATATATAATACATATATATTTATATATATTTATATATATATATATATATATATATATATATATATATATATATATATATATATAAATACAAATTCTAAACTTGTGCGCATAAAACTTCCGCACGCACGCACGCATGAGGACCCGCACGTCCTCAAACGGGGTCGCACCGACTCGTCGCCCATAACACGCCCCTAGGCTGACGTTTGGGGAGGGTCCCACTCGCCCGGGTACGGGGTTGTACATCTGTGTTTCCGATTTCCGTACTTTACTTATGTACTTTACTTCAGTACATTTGGTCTTGAGTTGGTACCCCTTTTCACCTTTGTTTACTTTTTGGCTTACTTTTCTGTCACTGCTTGTACCTTCTTACTGAGATGTTCTGTGTTTGGAATGCCTCAAGTTTGGAGCTTTAGCAGGTAGTGGAGCTAGTTTTGGAGTTCTTGTGCAGCAGTGTTGGCTCTGATTCTTACCTCGTCGTTTTGAGGTAGTTTGTTATTTTAGTTTGCTTACTTAGTTCAGATATACTTTTGTTGTATGTGGATTCGTGTCAGATGGTTGACGCCCACAGTATAGTTGATTTTGGGACACCTTGTTAGCTGCTAGTTGTTTTCTTTGTGATGGATTGGGTTACTTGCTCTCTAGGATGTCTTATATTAGGACTACATGTTAGATACTTTCAACTTATAAAACTCTATTACTAGTATATCATACAAGTCATCTCTTTCAAAATGAAGGCACTAGTTTCTGGTTAGCATAAAGACTTTTAGTTATACTTATTATAAATTTAGGGTCTTGCATAATATGAGTTGTCCATTGGGGACGTTTACACTCATATAGGATGTTTAATCTCATAAAAGAAATAGTTTCCGCAGCATATAACTATTTTCCCCATGGACTAGATGAGCCACTAAGCTGAGGGATACAACTAACCGTTTAACTTAAACTGGATTTTTCTCTAAATAACTTAAAAATCTCTATTTATGTGTCAAGTATGAGACTTTCCTGAGCGTCCGCAGTTATCCCTTGTTGACGTGGCATCATGACGCGCATTTTCCCTTACTCCGATATATCTTTAATGTGGAGAAAATGCGGGTTGTGACAGTTGGTATCAGAGGGTGGTTGGTTTGACAAGTTGGTCGAACTAGCCAATTTGATATAGTTTTGTTTTCCTTCATACATTTTCATACACACACTGATGTATCATCAATACATCTAAGCCGAAGCATAGTCACCACATTCATAGCATGATAAGAAGTATACGGGGCATATTATGTAGTATAAGATGCATAATATGTGTTTATATATGGATCCACCATAGGTGGCAACATGTGACAGTTATATAGTTTGGGATGCATAACCACCATCACATGGGTGCCCATTAGCATGTTTTCGTTTCTCGTTGCATGCGATGTTATGAAGTATGGGATGCATAACATTTCATGTGTACGTCGCTCATAACATGCATTAAGGCTTTTTTTAGAATATATAACACTGCATAGATAGCATATCATCGCATAAACACGTGTGCTAAGTTAAGGTTTACATGATGACACATGTACACACATGATTTTAAATAAGAATAAAGAATCCATGCATTCATATCATATGCACATGAGTCAATAGGATGGGAGGATATCATCCTAAGTAGGACATAACATCATTATAAAATCCAAGAGTAAGTTGCAACATAAGTTAGTGTCTTTTAAGTATGTTCTGAACTAAGTGTGTGGCCTAGTTGTAAGCTAGGACTCTGATGAGTTGTTCATTTTGCCCTTTTAGAAATGCCGCCAAAGCGTGTCACGAAGAGGTCGACTCCCCAGTCAGAGGGTGAGTCGTCAGGTGCGCAGAGCGATGCGTTGATCGAGAGTTTGCACTAGAGCAACAAGCCTTTGTTAAGGAAAGTAGTTGCGATGCAATCGTAAATTTAGACTTTGTTGTCTGCCGCTCCTACGCAGCAACCCTTAGTGCAAGATTCTGTCGGGGATCGAGTCGTACCCGATGCCCATGCTCCTCTGGTGCCCCAGGTGACGCTACTGCCATAGATGAATTTTATCTCGCATTTCCAGTGATTGGGACCTCCCACTTATGACGGGAGTGTCGACTTCATGATTTTGGATGACTGGATCATCACTATCGAGGAGATGTTCTCGTATTCGGGGATTACAGAAGCCCAGAAGGTAATGATTGCAACCTATTAGTTAAAAGGCCTGACAAAGAGCTGGTGGATTCAGGAAAAGGAGAGACTAAATGAAGGATGCTCGTGGGAATCTTTTAAGAAGATGCTGCTGAAAAAGTTTCTACCCTCAGTCGTGCAAGACCATCTGATGAATAACTTTCTGCATCTGAAGCAGAGACAGCTCACGGTGAGAGAGTATGAGATTGAGTTTAGTAAGTTGAGCAGACTTGCTCTTGATTTGGTAGCATCAGAGGAGGGAAGAGTGAAACTTTTCCCAGGAGGACTGCGAAGCGATGTCCAATAGTGGGCATGCGCTTATAAAGTTGAAAGTTATGTTGTGGCAGTGGAAGTCGCCCTGAAAGTTGAGGCAATTGAAAACGCCAAGAATCAAGATGCCGCGACGAGAAAAGAGAAGAGGAAAGGTGTTGAAGATGGAAGCTCTAGGGCATCTAGCCCTTCTTCGAAAAAGAAAAGTGGAGAAATATGTAGCTTCTTTGGTCGATCCGGCCACCCGTACGAGAGGTGTTTCAAGTGGATTGCCACTCTGAAGCTGCAGTAGGTGCTCGCCATCCAAGGCACACCCAAGGGAGAGCTGGTGTGCTCCTTTTGTTCAAGGAAGGGACATGACGTGAGTCATTGCTGGTCGAAGGATAAGGCTTGCTTCCAATGCGGGCAGAAGGGGCACCTGAAGTCTTCATGCCCAAAGGCTCAGCCCCCACTGCAGGCTGGTCCACTCCGGGCTCTGCCACCGCCACCAAACTAGGACAAAGGGAAAGGAAAGCTAAATATGGTGACCAGAGAGGAAGCTCAGACCTCTACGCAAGTGATATCAGTTCAGATTCTAATTTATCTTTTACTCTCCATTGTTTGTCCTAGTTTTCGTTCGTTTAGTTATGTATGCTACGGTTTTTAGGAGAGTTTAAAGTGAAGAATTGGTGGGCGCGCATTCTCTTTGATTCAGGTGCACCCATTCCTTCGTGGCGCGAAGTTTTGTAGATAAACATCGTTTGAACGTGGATCAATTAGAAGTTTCCTTCAACGTCAAGCTTCCCTCCGGAGATTTGGTGATATCCAATCAAGGAATTCAGAGATGCCCTATTTCTCTAGGCGATTTCCAAGCTTTTGCGGATCTGATGGTGTTGGATCTGGCAGATTTCGATGTGATTTTGGGCATGGACTGGTTGTTCAAATATGATGCGGTAATCCAGTGCAAGGAAAAGCGACTGAACTTCAAGATGGACAACGACCAACCTATGAGTGTCTATGGATTTCAGGACAAGGGTTCCCTCATTATTCCTGCGGTACGTGTTTGTCGAGCTCTAGAGTCTGGTTGTGAGGCATATCTTGTGTATATTTATGCTTTGGAAACAGCTTTTGTTACACCATATCTTGAGGATATCTCAGTGGTGCGAGAGTTTCCAGATGTCTTTCCTGATAGCCTTCCAGGACTTCCTCCTGAGATAGAGGTGGAGTTTGTGATAGAACTCGAGCCATGTACTCGCCCTATTGCTAAGGCACTGTACCGTATGGCTCTACGTGAGTTAGAAGAGTTGCACACTCAGCTGGATGAGTTGCTGCAGTGTGGTTTTATTAGGCCGAGATTTATATATATATATATATATATCTTGATTGCGAGAGTTAGTGGACGAAACCACCTCCGCAATGTTTGTTTCTTTTATTAGTACCTCATGAAACTCTACCGGTTGTTTGGGCGTCTGCGGTGAATGGTGGATTGTATGAGTCTCCCCCGCAGTTAGACCGATATTATATCTGTGAGGGTGTGTCCAGATGAGTGACCACCTCGTCTGTGTTTTTGGGTAGAGTTGACCACATCTGGCTAATAAAGTTTTGAGTATTCTTTCTTATGATTTAATCATGTTTTCCACCCTTTTTCGGGTGCGATTTGTTGTACGTGATGATTCACGTAAGTTCTATGTTTTCGATTTTGGTACTTTACTTATGTATTTTACCTCAGTACGTTTGATCTTAGGTTGGTACCCCTTTTGACCTTTATTTACTTTTTGGCTTACTTTTCTGTCACCGCTTGTACCTTCTTGCTGAGATATTCTATGTTTGGAATGCCTCAGGTTTGGAGCTTTAGCAGGTAGTGGAGCTGGTTTTGGAGTTCTTGTGCAGTAGTGTTGGATGTGGTTCTCACCTCGTTATTTCGAGATAGTTTATTATTTTAGTTTGCTTACTTAGTTCAGACATACTTTTGTTGTATGTGGGTTTGTGTCAGATGGTTGACGCCCACAGGATAGTTGATTTTGGGACACCTTGTTAGCTGCTAGTTGTTTTCTTTGTGATGGATTGAGTTACTTGCTCTCTAGGATGTTTTATGTTAAGACTGTATGTTAGATATTTTCAACTTATAAAACCCTATTACTAGTATATCATACAAGTCATCTCTTTCAAAGTGAAGGCACTACTTTTTGGTTAGCGTAAATACTTTTAGTTATACTTATTATAAATCTAGGGTCTTGCATAACATGAGTTGTCCATTGGGGACGTTTACACTCATATAGGATGTTTAATCTCATAAAAGAAATATTTTCCACAGCGTTTAACTATTTTCCTCATGGACTAGATGAGCCACTAAGCCGAGGGATACGATTAACCGTTTAACTTAAACTGGATTTTTCTCTAAATAACTTAAAAATCTTTCTTTATGTGTCAAGTAGGAGTCTTGCCTGAGCGTCCGCAGTTATCCCTTGTTGACGTGACATCATGACGCACATTTTCCCTTACTCTGATATATCTTTAATGCGGAGAAAATGCAAGTTGTGACAGTTGGTATCAAAAGGAGGTTGATTTGACAAGTTGGTCGAACCAACCAATCTAATATAGTTTTGTTTTCCTTCATTCATTTTCATACACACACCGATGTGTCATCAGTACGTCTTAGCCAAAGCATAGTCACCACATTCATAGCATGATAAGAAGTATACGAGGTATATTATGTAGTATGAGATGCATAATATGTGTTTGTATATGGATCCACCATAGGTGGCAACATGTGACGGTTATATAGTATGAGATACATAACCACCATCACATGGGTGGCTATTAGCACGTTTTCGTTTCTCGTTGCATGCGATGTTATAAAGTATGAGATGCATAACATTTCATGTGTACGCCGCTCATAACATGCATTAAGACTTTTTTTTAGAATGTATAGCACTGCATACATAGCATATCATCGCATAAACACGTGTGTTAAGTTAAAGTTTACATGATGACACATGCACACACATAATTTTAAATAAGAATAAAGAATCCATGTATTCATATCATAGGCACATGAGTCAATAGGATGAGAGGATATCATCCTAAGTAGGACATAACATCATTATAAAATCCAAAAGCAAGTTGTAGTATAAGCAAGTGTCTTTTAAGTATGGTCTGAACTAAGTGTGTGGCCTAGTTGTAAGCTACGATTCTGATGAGTTGTTCGTTTTGCCCTTTTAGAAATGTCGCCAAAGTATGTCACGAAGAGGTCGACTCCCCAGTCGGAGGGTGAGTCGTCAGGTGCGCAGAGCGATGCGTTGATCAAGAGTTTGTGCTAGAGCAACGAGCCTCTGTCGAGGCAAGTAGTTGTGATGCAATTGCAAATTCAGACTTTATTGTCTGTCGCTCCCGCGCAAAAACCCTTAGTGCAAGATTCTGCCGTGGATCGACTCGTACCTGATGCCCATGCTCCTCTGGTGCCCCAGGTGATGCTACCGCCAGAGATGAATTTTACCTCGCATTTCCAGCGATAGGGACCTCCCACTTATGAAGGGAGTGTCGACTTCATGATTTTGGATGATTGGATCATCACTATCGAGTAGATGTTCTCATATTCGGGGATTGCAGAAGCCCAAAAGGTAATGATTGCAGCCTTTTAGTTAAAAGGCCTGACAAAGAGCTGGTGGATTCGGGAAAATGAGAGACTAAAGAAGGATGCTCGTGGGAATCTTTTAAGAAGATGCTGCTGAAAAAGTTTCTACCCTCAGTCGAGCGGGACCGTCTAATGAATAACTTTCTGCATCTGAAGCAGAGACAACTTACGGTGAGCAAGTATGGTATTGAGTTTAGTAAGTTGAGCAGATTTGCTCTTGATTTGGTAGCTTCAGAGGATAAAAGATTTATACTTTTCCCTGGAGGACTGAGAAGCGATGTCCAACAGTGGCCATGCACTTATAGAGCTAAAAGTTATGTTGTGGCAGTGTAAGCCACCCTAAAAGTTGAGCCAATTGAAAATGCCAAGAATCGAGGTGCCGCGGTGAGAAAAGAGAAGAGGAAAGGTGTTGAAGATGGAAGCTCTAGGGCATCTGGCCCTTCTTCGAAAAATAAAAGTGGAGAAATATGTAGCTTCTATGGTCGATTCGGCCACCCTTACGAGAGGTGTTTTAAGAGGACTGCCACTTTTAAGCTGCAACAGGTGCTCGCCATCCAAGGCACACCCAAGGGAGAGCTGGTGTGCTCCTTCTATTCAAGAAAGGGACATGACGTGAGTCATTGCTGGTCGAAGGATAAGACTTGGTTCCAGTGCGGATAAAAGGGGCACCTGAAGTCTTCATGCCCCCAGGCTCAGCCTTCGCTGCAGCCTGCCCCGCTCCGGGCTCTGCCACCGCCACCAAACTAGGACAAAGGGAAAGGAAAGATAAATGTGGTGACTAGAGAGGAAGTTCAGACCTCTACCCAAGTGATATCAGGTTAGATTCTAGTTTATCTTTTACTCTCCATTGTTTGTCCTAGTTTTCGTTCATTTAGTTATGTATGCTATGATTTTTAAGGGAGTTTTGTAAGACCCCCCCCTTTTTTCTTTTTTGAAAAACCAGGGTTTTAGGCCCAGAACCACCGCTTTGCGGTGACACCTTCACGCCCTGAAGGGTCATCACCGCAAATCGCCGATTCTGCCGGCTGATTCGATCACAGAAAAGCAACAAAAGTAGAGTAAACACAAATGAGTTAAAAACTCTAACCAAATGTCCACAATAATATCACATCAGAGTAAATATAACTCCACGAAGGGAGAGTCCACAAAATATAATGTACTGAAAATAAGGGCTTAAGCCCGCTACATCAAATCCTCACTACATAACCACTCAAGCGGAAGCAAAATAAATCCCTACTAAGGTCAGGGGCTCACAGTCCCTGCCGTCTGAACTTCGGTGCTAGACTGCCCCATCTCCAAGCGTGCCGACCTGCGGGGCTGCTCCTCCATGCTGGGCTCCACGATACCCTAAATGATGTGGTTCGAAAACCGTTAGTATAAAAGAATAAGTCCTATCATCCTCCACCCCTTCCCCCATGACCCCTAGGCACCGAGCGGAGAGTAAGAAAGGGGAGGACTTGAAGGTGGAGAGTAATCAAGAAACAGATGACAGCGAACCTATACTAGCAATTTTATAGTACATGTGGCAGTAGAGTAAAGTATGAAAAGTAACCTTAACTTATACGGAAATATATAAGCAAGAGATCTTTTACAGGGCTCCCATCGTATAAAGAGTCCCATACCAATTTATACGTTGGGGTGTCAGTTATTAACAACAATATATATATATATATATATATAGGAACTTAACCTTAATTTATAAACTTGCCCACACAAGCTTATAAACCAGGGGGTCGTTTTGCAGGGCCTATTGTATAAGCGTCCCATACCACTTATACAATAGGTGATAGGGGTTTTATGCTATGATTATGCCATGACATGCAAGTGGGTTATGATGCGATCATGCAAGTGCAACTCACCCACCCGACTCTATTCACACAGACCTTTAGTTCCCCCTTTCTGGAGCCGAACCTCCCAGGATACCTCCGTAGTGGCAGACAGAAGTGGTGGGTTGGGCCTCGCCCACCTCTAAACTAGTAAAGCACTACCGGCCAGACCTATCGTACGCCTTAACGCTGGTGCACAAAGCGGAGCTCCTGCGTACTCTTGCCGGCTGGCGCACCGGACTTGTGTTGGCGAAGTGCTAACCACACTTTTCGACTCAACGTATTGGCGTCGGGGCATCGACACTCCAATACCGAAGACCCACCACATTTTCTTTTATGCACATGCAACCTTATATATCAGCACCGAGCCAAAGCTCCCCGGACCATCCCGTCTGTCACAAACATCAACCGAGCCAAAGCTCGCCGGGCCATCCTGCCCCTCACAAATATCAACCGAGTCAAACCAGCTTCCCGAGACACCAGGGTGTACAAAAGTGAACCCCTAATTATTCCAGTTGCTCTTTAAGATTTAACACTCCTACAGTTTACGTTAGCCCAGGACTGCCCAAGGTATACCCCGTGAAGGGCTCTCGAAGGCACTCGGAACTACGATGAGATTACGCCCAAAGCTCCCTTTCGCAAGGCACTTACTATTATTGGTTGCTACCCGATTTCCCTACCCATAATTAATTTACTGAATCTATCCCTAGTGCATTAAACTCTTCCTCCCTACGGGAAGGACGATCTTTCGCCGATCCCGAGCACCACCTAACACTAGTCAACCTCTTACTCTACTAATCCCATCTTCCTATGATGAACTCCTTATTATCCAAACCAGCAACCTACTGAGGAATCAACTCTTCAAAATTCATACCCACTCTGGTTCAGTTTCCGCAGTTACTATATGCAGACCACCCTATTCTATATGAGATGTATAAAGGAGGTACTCCAGATTGTCTTCCAAATCTCCTATAAAATTTACCAGAGGTCTGTCATAACAAATTTAGTATAAAATCAGAGATACATAATTTTACTAATTAATTTGATATTTATTGAATTTTCCCAAGTGTTTGGCCATGGGCAATTTTGAACATGAACTATATGATCTACTCAAGTCATGGCCACCCAAAAATTTGGATCACTACATTAACAGAGATATATGACTAGATTCAAATTTCCATAATTTTTTAGAAAATATTTGACCTATAATTAATTTATCCAAAATATTTCCCTTAATCATATGTAAAGAAGGAAGTACCAAAAATATTCATCAAAAAATTAAATAAAAATTATAGAATCGTAATATGGTTCATGAAAGATGATTGTACAAAAAGCATAATTTTAGAGGCTTGCTAGACTCCAAAATAAATTAAATTAATTTTTCATGGGAAACCATGTGTAATGATGCAACCCTTAATACTATTCATCCAAAAATTCTATAAAAATTCACAGAGCTCTAGAACATAATAAAAAGTCATCTGGCTAAATTTCATCAACTTCCAACAAGTAGTGTCTTCCTAATAAATTTCTAAGTAAATAATACAAATTACCAATTTGTTAATGAAGTATCCAGAATAATATTCCTAAATTCATAATAAAGTCTCCAGATGTTGTACTAACCTCAAAAATTACTCAACCCAAATCTCATCACCTTTCAAAAAGTTTTTGTGACATTTTCTATCCCTACAAGGTTTGTGCCCTAAGCTAGGGTTAAGGTTTTGAGGGGGTTTAAGGCTTCCAAATTTCCTAAAATTTTAACCAGAGAACTATATTAATCCTATGGTCCTCTCGACAAAGTTTCAAGTCAATACAAGGTCATTTGACCCTATGTTCCTCAAACCCTAAAAGTCCCCATGAAGGAACCTACCCTAGGGTTCTAGGGCTACCCTACACTCAACCACCCCAAATTCCATTGGAGGGTGAGTCATACTATAAAAAGTCAGTGGCCAAAATATCAACCTCTGTTGAGGTGATTTGACCACTCAAAACCCAAAGGGGATGCTTGACCTATTTAACCCTAAAAGGGGTCAACCTAGGGTTGGATCAATACCCTGCCAAAACAACTCCAAATGGGATAAAAATTTTATCAGAGCCCTAACATGCCCTCTAAAACCTCCCACCAAAATTTAGAGGGATTTTGAGGTGTTTAGGACACCTAATTAATTTATTTATGGATTATTAATTTTTTAAAAAAACTATAGAAAACTTTTTTCCAAAAATTCTAAATTTTGGACAGGCCCTAGGTATAGGTAGGGTAGGCTCCCTACCCAAATCTCAGGTTATTTGGACAAGGGATGAAGGGTGGGCATACATTTGAATCTCAGGATAGCCCTAAGTATAGGGCCCACCAAAATGGGTGATGTGGTCTAACCAAGACTTCAAATTGAGTGAAATTAATTTTAAATTAAACTAGACATCAAGTGATTCATTTTCTATGTTGACCACTTTTTCTGTTCTAGCTTATAAGTATTTTAAAAAAATTAAAACTATTAAATACCAAATCTGTGATAGAATTAAATAACCAGGAATTTATATACTATAGTTTAGAATCTGATATGGCACGAATCTTGGCGCAAGATGGACGGGATCCGTTCATCTTCTACCTTGAGCCGACGGCCAGGATTTATTCTCCCTGGGACAGTTTCAAGCAGCTGTAGCCGGCCATCCGGCCGCCTCCCCGGCCGGCCACCGCCACCATCACCTCCGTTGAGGTGGTGGCTGTCGCCAGGCGGCGTCACAGCCGCCGGAGAGCCCTATTCCGACGATCCCGATGGTTGCATTTTTGCGGAAAAACCAGGAAAATATCCCTTTGGATCGGGCTCAATTGAGCCCGAAACTTGACCCTAAAGATTCCTAAGATCTACCCATGAAAGAAGGAGTGGGGGAGGACCTTGCCGGCGGCCTAAAGTCGAGAAGATCGCCGGAAAGCCATCTTTGAAGGCGGCGCCGCTCGGTTTCTGCAACTACACAGTGGGGAGGCTTGGTTTCTTCAGGTAAGGATTGGGAAATCCTCCTCTCGGCCCACTGAAGGTGTTTAAAGACTCAGTTGGGGAGGGGAGAGGCTGGATCATCAATGACCATTAAGGCCATTAATGGCTACATTCGGCCATGGTAGAGGGGGCTGAACCAGGCCCTTGGTGGCCAGGGAAGAAGCTGGAAACTTCTCCCCTTCCCTAGGGGAGTTGAATTCAGCCATTAAAGGTGGCCTTTGGCCTCCCCTTGGCCGAGCCCCTTCCTTCCCCCTTCTTTCATTTTTATCTCTCCACAATACCACGAAAATGAAGCTCACTCTCTCTCCTAGTCACCAAGTTGACTTGGTCAATCTAGAGGTCTATTGGCAGCCCATCCATACACATTATCTCCTAAGGAAGCCTCATGAGGAGGCTTGAACTTGGGCTAGCATATTTGGGCTAGGTTGACCCAAGGTAGGCTTGGGTTGACCTTGGTCTTTTTGACCTTTTTGGTTGCCCCTAAAGAGTCCCTGGTGACCCATTGATCTCCCCTAAGGTCTAGGTAGGATTGGATAGGGTTGACTTGGCATCTTGGAGGTCACTTGTCCCTTGGTAAGGACACTTTGACCTATTTAGGGCTAGTGTTGACTTGGGTCAACATGACCATTTGGGTTGACCCCAAGGAGTCCTTGGTGGCCCCATGGCTTCCCTTGAGGTCTAGGAAGGGTTATGTAGGGTTACCTTTCACTTTGGAGGTCACCTACCCTTAGTAAGGGTACTTTGACCAGATTAGGGGCTTGAGTTGACTTGGGTCAACTTGGCCTCTAGGACTGAACCCAATGTGTCCTTAGTGACCCATTGACCTCATTTTAGGTCTAGGAAGACCTGGGCAAGGTTTGTTGGACACATTAGCAGGCCAACTGCCCTTTGTTAGGGCACCTTGCCCAATTTAGGCCTATGGTGGTCGTAGGTCAAATTGGTCACTTTGGGTTGACTCCAATGGACCCTTAAGGCTCTAGTGGACCCTCTGAAAGGTTAGTGATGTTGTGGTGGGGTCATGGAGTCATGGTGAATCCCTAAGGTCAAACCTTAGGTTTGTGATGAGGTTGTACCACAGGTAGACCAAGGTGATTCTCACCTTGGCCTTCTATCACTTGACCCTTTTTAGCTTCCTTGGGTTTTGTCATGACCTAGTCATGGCCAAAACCACTCTTAGGGGTCTTGTTGGAAATGAGATGTTACAAGTTTAAGGTGAAGAATTGGTGGGCGCCCGTTCTCTTTGATTCGGGTGCCTCCCATTCCTTCGTGGCGTGAAGTTTTGTAGATAAACATCATTTAAACGTGGATCAATTAGGAGTTTCCTTCAACATCAAGCTTCCCTCCGGAGATCTAGTGATATCCAATCAAGGAATTCAGAGATGCCATATTTTCTAGGCAATTTCCTAGCTTTTGCGGATCTGATGGTGTTGGATCTGGCAGATTTCAACGTGATTTTGGGCATGGACTGGTTGTTCAAGTATGATACGGTAATCCAGTGCAAGACAAAGCGATTGGACTTCAAGTATGAGTGTCTATGGATTTCAGGACAAGGGCTACCTCATTATTCCTGCAGTACGTGCTTGTCGAGCTCTAGAGTCTGGTTGTGAGGCGTATCTTGTGTCTATTTCTGCTTTGGAAACAACTTTTGTTACACCACGTCTTGCGGATATCTCAGTAGTACGGGAGTTTCTAGATGTCTTTTCTAATAGCCTTCCAGGAGTTCCTCCTGAGAGAGAGGTGGAGTTTGTGATAGAACTCGAGCCATGTACTCGCCCTATTGCTAAGGAACCGTACTGTATGGTTCCACGTGTGTTAGAAGAGTTGTACACTCAGCTGGATGAGTTGCTGTAGTGTGGTTTTATTAGGCCGAGTTTTTCCCCGTGGGGTGCCCCTGTTTTGTTCGTAAAGAAGAAAGACGGTTCCATGAGGCTCTACATAGATTATCGGGAGTTAAATAAGGTAACCATTAAGAACAGATATCCGTTGCCTCAGATTGATGATCTATTTGATCAGTTGTGGGGATGCGCTGTGTTTTCGAAGCTTGACCTTCATTCAGGCTACCACTAGTTGAGGGTCCGTGAGACTGATATACCACGGACGACATTTCATTCTCGACATGGGCATTTTGAGTTCTTGGTGATGTCCTTTGGTTTGACAAATGCCCCCTCTGCTTTCATATACTTAATGAATAGAGTGTTCAAAGATTTCTTGGACCGTTTTGTGATTGTGTTCTTAGATGACGTTCTTGTG
Source organism: Platanthera guangdongensis (assembly GCA_039583875.1). Lineage (NCBI taxonomy): Eukaryota > Viridiplantae > Streptophyta > Magnoliopsida > Asparagales > Orchidaceae > Platanthera > Platanthera guangdongensis. Next base: position 47,323,888 of record CM077161.1, on the reverse strand, counting down.
TATTCCCGCAGTGTTGAAGAGCATACTCAACACTTGCGTTTAGTTTTATCAACCCTGAGAGAGCATAAACTTTATGCCAAGCTGAGTAAGTGCAAATTCTGGCTACCCCAGGTGTCCTTTCTGGGCCACGTTGTGAGCAAAGACGCTATTTCCGTAGACCCGATCAAGATTTCTGTTGTAATGGAATGGAAGAAACCTTCCACTCCTAAAGAGATTAGGAGCTTCTTAGGTCTGGTCGGTTATTATAGAAGATTTATGGAAGGGTTCTCTATGTTGTCTGCTCCTCTAACTAGACTCACATAGAAGAACACAACGTTCATTTGGAGCAAAAAGTGTGAAGAAACCTTCCAAGAGTTGAAGAGGAGATTGTGTACTGCTCCAGTTTTAACTTTACTTACTGAAGGAGTCAAGTACGCTGTGTATGTGGATGCATCACATATTGGGCTTGGTTGTGTTTTGATGCAAGAAGGAAAGGTGATCGCGTACAGATCAAGACAATTAAAGATTCATGAAAGAAACTATCCTACACATGATTTGGAATTTGCTGCTGTAATCTATGAGCTGAAGCTTTGGAGACATTTATTGTATGGCGCACTGTGCAAGATCTACACAAACCATAAGAGTTTGAAGTACGTCTTCACTCAAAAGGAACTGAATCTGCGCCAGTGTAGGTGGTTAGAGTATGTGGCTGATTATGAAGTGGAGATCCTTTATCATCCAGGAAAGGCTAACGTAGTAGTCGATGCTTTGAGTTGGTAGACCGCCAAAATCTTCAACCTATCTGTGCAATCTTTGTTGAAGAATTCGTGTTGATGGACATTGAAGTTGGGAGTAGTACTGTGCCTGCTAGTTTGGAAGCAGAAGTGCCTTCTTGGATTTTTCTCACCAGAGTGCACCAGAAGGATGATCATGATTTGTTGCATCTCCGAAATAGAACTGAGAAGGGAGAGCTACTTGATTTTTCTTTGGACGAGTTAGATACGCTGAAATATCGGGATAGATTTTGTATTCCCGCTTTTGGTGACATTCAGGCTAAGATTTGTAATGAAGCTCATGGTTATAGTGTTGCCTACCACCATGGTTCCAGCAAAATGTATAAACATTTGAAGCAAATTGTCTGGTGGTCAGGAATGAAGAATGATATAACAAAGTTTGTGTCGGAATGTTATTCATGTCAGCGTGTTAAGGCTGACCATAGAAGGCCGGGTGGTAAACTGACACCGCTTGATATTACAAGATGGAAGTGAGAGACAATTTCGATGGATTTCATCACCGGTTTACCAAAATCTCCCAGTGGGCACGATTCTATTTGGGTGATAGTTGCTAGATTGACTAAGTGTGCTCAATTTGTGCCCTTTAAGATTGGGTATTCTATGAAGAAGATAACTGAGTTATACCTTGATGAGGTCATCAGATTACATGAAGTACTTGTTAGCATTGTATCGGATCGAGACTCCAGATTTACGTCTCGCTTTTGGAAGAGTTTTCAAGAGGATTGGGTACCGATTTAAGGTATTCCACCCCATATCATCCGCAGACAAATGGGCAGACGGAAAGGGTAAATCAGATCGTGGAGGATATGATCAGGTGTTACATATTGAATCATGCTGGTGCTTTGGATGAGCGTCTCAGACTCATGAAATTTGCTTACAATAATAGTTACCAAGAGAGTTTGTAGATGACCCCGTTTGAGGCCTTATATGAGAGGCGTTGTAGAACTCTTTTATTTTGGGCTGAGGTTGGTGAGAGACCATTGCTAGGTCCGGAAGCCCTTGAAGAGATGAATTGTGCTGTAACTCATATTCGAGAGAAGCTCCGTGTAGCACAAGAGCGTCATGAGAAGTATACTAATCGACGAAGGGTCGATCTGGAGTTCGTTGTTGGGGACTTGGTTTTATGAAAGTCTCTCCGATGTCAGGTGTTAAAAGGTTTGGAAGGAATCACAAGTTAGATCCCCGGTATGTGGGACCTTTTCAGATTCTTGAGCGCATCAGAGTGTCAACTTATAGGCTGAATTTGCATGCTACCTTCCCTAGTGTCCATGATGTGTTCTATGTGAGCCAGTTGCGGAAGTGTGTTCGTAGTGATGGTCAAGTCCTTGACTCGGTGCCCCAGATTCAGCCCAATCTTTCGTACGTGGAAGAACCTGTCTGTTGAAGTATTAGACCGGGCGGCTTAGCGGTCTGATCCATCGGTTTGTAGACCGAGCGGCTTAGCGGTCTGATCCAGCGGTTTGTAGACCGGGCGGTCTGGCGGTCTCACTCTACGGCTTGTTCTATCCTGCTGGAGTTGCCGAGCGGTTATCCCATCTGTCTAACCGCGCGGCCTGATCGGTCTCCATTATTCTAGCCGCTCAGCCTGTAAATGTTTAGTCCCACATTGTTTGTATACTCTCTTTCTTATCTCCTCCATTCTATATAAGGGAGGCCATACCTTTGTAAATCTTATCTTTTTTGGATAATAAAATTTCAATTATTCAAAAGTTTATTCTCTTGTTCTAGTCTTTTCGCTTCTTGTCTCTACTTTCTAACATGGTATCAGAGGACACGGTCATTTCCTCCTGATTCTGTGCGCCCTCTGTTGTTCGCGGCTTCTTTTCGGCGTTCTGCGACTTGATTCGCGGCTTGCCCTCTCTTCTATCCGCGCAGCTTGTTTCTATCCGCGCGGCTTGTTTTTTGTCCGCAGACCTGTTCGCGCGGCTTGCTCCTTCTTGGTTCTCCTCTCCTTCTTCTCTTTGTCGCGCCGACCTGTTTAGTTGTCGCCGCGCCTCTTGTTCTTTCTTGCCTCTCCGACTTCCTAGTCGCTGCGGTCTGTCCCTGTCCGCGTGTGTGTTGTCTCTCTCCACGCGGTTTGCTGCTGTGATCTGCCTGACCGTGCGGGTTGTTCCTTTCTCACCCGCATCTTGGTCGCGGTCGCCAGCTCTTCTCCTCTTTTCTGTTCGCTCGGGCTTCTCAGTTCGTGCGACTTCTTCCCCGCCGTGCCTTTGCCCGCCTTCTTGCCGCTGCTGTGATCTGCCTGACCGTGCGGGTTGTCTCTTTCTTACCCGCATCTTGGTCGCGGTCACCTGCTCTTCTCCTCTCTTCTGTTCGCTCGGCCTTTTCAGTCCGCGCGACCTCTTCCCCGCAATGCCTCTTTCTAGCCGCTCCTGTTCGCGCGGCTTCCTCTGTTTTTCTAACCGCCTCTGTTCGTGCGGCTTCTTCTGCTTCCGGGTTCTATGACTACCTCCGGTCTCACCACTACTCCTGCAGCTCCTTCTCCTCCTCCTCCTTCGGGTAACCTTGGCACCCTTTCCAAGCTTGTGGGCTCCAACTATCCCGATTGGAGCGTTTCTTTCACCTTTCTCCTTCGTTCTCAACGCAAGCGTCATCACCTCACCGATGACCCTCCTCCTCGCACCTCTCCTGAGTTTGATGACTGGGATGCGAGTGATGCTCTTGTTCGCACCTGGCTGGCCAACAGCCTTTCTGATGAGTGCCTTCCCGTCATTCGCCATGATGCGACGGTCAAGGCCGCATGGCTTCACCTCGCTGCTCTCTATTCTAAGGGGGGCCAGACGTCCCGCATTTATACTCTCTATGCGGACCTCTTCGCCCGCCCTTCCATGTCCCCCGCTGCGGCTTATCAGCAGGTCCAGGCTCTTGGGGCTGAAATCCTCCAGAATCGCCCCTTCTCTGCGGACTTGGCCGACCAGCACAAACACTTCCAGGAACTCCTGGTTGTTTGTTACCTTCTTCGTCTTCCGGACTCTTATGATATGATCCGCCAGCAGATCTTGGGTGAGGCGGAATCTCCTACTTTGGATGCCACTGCGGCCCGCATTGCCGCCGTTACTTCTCTCCTCCAGCGGCCTCTGCTGGCCTCCCCCCCTTCGCAGGACTCCTTTGCACACCAGGCTCAGCGGGGGGGCCCGAGTGGCCGTGGCTCCTCCGGCGGACGGGGTTCCTCCCGGTTCTTCTGCTCTCACTGTGGTCGTACTGGCCATACTGTTGATCGCTGCTGGCAGAAACATCCTCATCTTCGCCCTTCCGGTGATGCTCCTTCGGCCTCCGCCTCTTCTAGGCCGTCTGCCTCTGTGGCCACGACGTCAGGTAGTGCCCACGTCGTTACCCAAGGTAAATGGCTGATTGACTCCGGTGCCACCAATCATATGACGGACAACCCTCATTGCTTCTCCCGTCTGGAGACCCATGACCGCTTACCCCCAGTTCGTGTGGCGGATGGTTCCCCGTCTCTGGTTCATGGGACGGGCATGGTTCAACTCACTCCATCGCTTTGCTTGGAGGATACCCTCTATGTCCCGAAGTTCCCGTGCAATTTGTTATCAGTTACCACTTTATGCCGGCAACTTCAGTGCTCCGTTTTATTCACTCCCACTACTTGTTCTTTTCAGGACCCGAGGACCCAGCGGACGATTGCTACTGGGACTGAGAGCGGCGGCCTCTACTTCCTCGACGATGTTTCTGCTCTTTCTGCCTACTCCTCCTCTGCTGATCTCCTTCAGTGGCATCTTCGTCTTGGACATCCTCCTCCCCGGCTTATTCGTCAGCTTCTGCCCCACTTACCTCCCACCAGTTCTCCGCTCAACTGTGATGCGTGTCAGCTTGGCAAACATCATCGCTCCTCCTTCCCACCGAAGCAAGGCCGTGGCTCCTCTCGCATTTTTGATATTGTTCATTCTGATGTATGGGGTCCTGCTCCTACCCTCACTGTTGGTCGGGGCAGTTCCTATTTTGTAACCTTTATCGATGATTTTACTCGCTGTACCTGGGTGTATCTCTTAAAGGATCGCTCTGAACTATTCTCTGTTTGGCAATCTTTTTACTTTATGATTAAGACTCAGTTTGCTATTTCGATTAAAGTCTTACGTTCTGATAATGCCAAGGAATACCTGTCTCATGAGTTCTCCGCGTTCTTTCACCAACACGGCCTCATTCATCAAACGACTTGTGTTTACACCTCCCAACAGAATGGGGTGGCGGAGCGTAAAAACCGTCACCTGCTTGATGTTGCGCGTACTCTCATGACGCAGATGCACGTCCCTCGCTCCTACTGGGGCTACGCTGTGCTCCTCGCTTGCTATCTCATCAATCGCATTCCCTCCACGGTCCTCCACGGCCGGACTCCCTTCTCCCTTCTCTACCCCCACCAGGAACCTTTTCCTCTTCCTCTCCGTGTCTTTGGCTGTACGGCCTTTGTTCACGCTCCCTCCGCTACCCGCGACAAGCTTTCCCCCCGTTCCACTAAGTGTGTCTTTTTGGGGTACTCTACCACTCAAAAAGGCTATTGCTGCTTTGACCCCCTTCTTCGCAAGCAGTTTGTCTCCGCAGACGTGACCTTTTTTGAAAATGCTTCCTATTTCTCTCCTTCCTCTTCTCTTCCTTCTCTTCCTTCTCTTCCTTCTGATATCTCCGTTCATTCCACACCTCTCCCCGTTTTCCCACCTTCGTCTCCTCCTCCACCCACTCCTTCCCAGTCCGTCTCCCCACCTACCCCTCCACCCTCCTCTCCGCTGCCGTCTCTCTCTAGTCCCGGGCCAGCCTTCTCCGCCACGGACGCTCCGGTCGCTGACGCTCCCGTCGCCGCCGCTCCCGATGATCTGGATGTTCCCATTGCCCTTCGCAAAGGGGTGCGGGCGTGTACTCAACACCCGCTCACGGCTGTTGTTTCTTATGATCAGCTTTCTCCTTCTCGCAGGTGTTTTGCCTTGGCTATCTCTGCCACTTCTACTCCCCGTACCTACCAGGAGGCTCTCTCTCTCCCTCATTGGAAGTCTGCCATGGATGAGGAGATGGCTACTCTTACTGAACGGGGTACCTGGACCCTGGTTCCTCCTCCTGTGGGCACTGATGTGGTTGGCTGTCGCTGGGTCTTTGTTGTGAAGTTTCGCCCCGACGGCACTGTGGATCGCTACAAAGCCCGGCTGGTGGCCAAGGGCTTTACTCAGACTTATGGCGTTGATTACTTCGATACCTTCTCTCCAGTTGCTCGCCTCAGCACCATCCGGGTTCTCTTTTCTGTGGCTGTTAACCGGGCTTGGGCTATTTCTCAGCTGGATGTGAAGAATGCCTTTCTTTATGGCGATCTTCAGGAGGACGTCTATATGGAGCAACCTCCTGGGTATGTTGCTCAGGGGGAGACACGTGTCTGTCATTTGAAGAAGGCCATTTATGGCCTCAAGCAGAGCCCTCGGGCATGGTTCGAAAAGTTTAGTGGTATTGTGGCAACCATCGGTTTTCAAAGGAGTTCGGCCGATCACTCCTTATTCATTCGCAAAACGGCCTCGGGACTGGTGGTTTTGGCCGTATATGTGGATGATATTCTCCTTACTGGTGATGACCGAGATGGGGTGGACTTGACGAAGAAGCACCTCCGTCAGCACTTGGTCACGAAGGATATGGGCCCCCCAAAATACTTTTTGGGGATAGAAATCTCGCGGAAACCTGACTCCTTGGTCCTCTCTCAACGGAAGTATGCCCTTGATCTTCTTCGAGAAGCAGGCTTGACAGGTGCCAAACCAGCTCATCTTCCCATGGCTGTTGGAGAAGACAAAACGTGGACGGATGAATCGCCTCCTCTATCTGATGTCACACGGTACAGACGTTTGGTAGGCAAACTCATCTATCTCACGGTGACTAGACCCGACATCGCCTACGCTGTAGGAAAGGTCAGTCAGTTTATGCAAGCTCCCAGGGAGTGTCATCTTCAGTCCGCCCTGAAGATTTTAGAGTATATCAAAGCAGCACCGGGCAGAGGGTTACTCTTCCAGAAGAATGGCCATCTGAGAGTTGAGGCCTACTCAGACTCAAGTTATGCGGATGACAAAGGCGATCGTAAATCCACGTCAGGTTTCTGTACCTTTGTTGGAGGTAATCTCGTGAGTTGGAAAAGCAAGAAACAGTCTGTTGTTTCCAGATCCAGTGCCGAAGCAGAATACCGGAGTATGGCGTCAACTACGTGTGAGTTAAAGTGGTTGCGGGCTCTCATGCTTGACCTGGGCGAGGTATATGATTGTCCTCTCCCTATGTTCTGTGACAACAAGGCCGCTATACACATATCCAGAAATCCGGTCTTCCATGAGAGAACGAAGCATATAGAGGTTGACTGTCACTTCATTCGGGAGGAGATTTTGAAGAAACAGATTTGTACTCCTTTTGTCACCTCTGACAAGGAGTTGGCAGATATCTTCACCAAGCCGATCTCTACTTCCTTCTTCCGCATTTGTGACAAGCTGGGCATGATTGATATCTATGCTCCAGCTTGAGGGGGAGTGTTGAAGTATTAGACCGGGCGGCTTAGCGGTCTGATCCATCGGTTTGTAGACCGAGCGGCTTAGCGGTCTGATCCAGCGGTTTGTAGACCGGGCGGTCTGGCGGTCTCACTCTACGGCTTGTTCTATCCTGCTGGAGTTGCCGAGCGGTTATCCCATCTGTCTAACCGCGCGGCCTGATCGGTCTCCATTATTCTAGCCGCTCAGCCTGTAAATGTTTAGTCCCACATTGTTTGTATACTCTCTTTCTTATCTCCTCCATTCTATATAAGGGAGGCCATACCTTTGTAAATCTTATCTTTTTTGGATAATAAAATTTCAATTATTCAAAAGTTTATTCTCTTGTTCTAGTCTTTTCGCTTCTTGTCTCTACTTTCTAACACTGTCCATATTTTGGAATCTCAAAAGCGAGTGTTGCGGAGAAAGACCATTCCCATGGTTAAGGTTCATTGGCGAAATCAAGACATCGAGAGCGCGACGTGGGAATTGGAGTCGGTAATGAGGGAATCTCATCCGCACCTCTTCTCTTAATTTCTGGTTTGTATCCATGTTTTTGGATGTATTTGATTTTCTCGTTTTAGTTTGGTTTTGGAGTTGTGTCAAGTTTTGGGACGAAACTTTTTTTTAAGGGGGGGGGGGGTGACTGTAACGCCCCCGATTTTTTTGGTAATTATTTAATTCTCTAATGACGTATTATGACGTCATGACGTTACTTTTAACGTTGAGTTGACGATGCATCGCCGTTAGTGCGTTTTCGCGTCTGTTCGATCGAGTCGGCCAAGTTCGTGAATCCTTGTTGTAAATGTAAATTTTCACGTTAGGAAATTAAATTAATTAATTTTTGACATGCTCGTCAAGTTTCGTCGCGATCCGAACGATTTTTGAACCTCGACGATTTTCCGAAGTTTTGTAGAATTTGTGTTCGTCGTAGACTTTGAAAATTATATCTCAAGAACGGCTCGTCGAATTTTTTTTGACTTCGCCGTTGGGTTCGTCGCGTTAGTGTTCGTCTACGGTGCAAATTTCATTTAATTCGGCGCGTGTTTGGGCCTGCATTTTGTACTCGTGTTTCCTTGTTCAAAAATATAAATATAATTATTATAATATTAAAGCACTATTCAAAAATGTCATTTCCTATTCATTTCTATAGTTTAATTTTTGGATAAATTTGTAAAATCCACTATTCACCAGGACAAGAATTAACTGTTCATGCAATTTAGTACTCGAGTATTCTGCATTTTGTTCTCTTGAAATTTTAGTTCATCTCGAGAATATCTGTAGTCCATCTCGAGTAACCTTGAGCTTGTACTCGAGTACTCTGCGTTTTGTTCTCGAGAAATCCCTTTTCCGTTCTCGAGAGATCCCGTGCTGTTCTCGAGAAATCCGAAGTCCCTCCCGAGTAGTCTGTTTTAGCCTACATTTGTGCGCCGTTTTGAGGGTCAAAACAACATTAAATAAAATAATGGTTAACATAAAATTTGTTCGTCTCGGCGAGATCTACAACTTTCATGTTGATCACTTTTCGATTTGAAGCAATCTTAAACCTTTATTTCCATTTCTCGCGCGCCTACGCTTAAGTAATCGACACGTGTAATATATATATATATATATATATATATATATATATATATATATATATATATATATATATATATATATATATATATATATATATATATATATATACTTCTTCTTCTTCTTAAGCCGAACTCCTCTTCTTTCACCGAACCAGAGAAGCAAGAGCGAGAGATAGAACGTCCGTTTGTGAATCTTCCGGTGGCCGCCGATGGTGCTCCGGTGCTCGAAATCTTTAACGGGATATAGATCTAGAAAGCTCTCAACGAGAGCTACGCCATCGTAGTAAAATTTTTCCCATTTCTTGAGTTTTTCTTGTTAGGGTTTTAGGCCCTAACCTCTATTTCAACCATTTCTTCTTTTGCCCCGATCTACGACGAGTAGTGATTTGGATAATTTTTTCCGGTAAAACCAAGACAAGTGGTTGTTTTGCTCCCCTTTTTACCTTCTTTCTCCCGATCTGCTGAAATTTCTAACTTCTTTTTGTCGTTATCATTAATAACTTGCTGATTATAGTGTTGTCTTAATTCTTTGTTTAAATCCACTTGTATTATCATGTTCTTTATTTCACTAGTCAAACTTAGTAAAGTGGTTTATGTTTTGATGAGGTGGTTGAATCTCGCTCTTTCAATCGCCCATTAACTATTATGTAGGATGTGTTAGAGTTTATCTAGGACTTGTAAAATGGCCGATCAACCGTTTCTTAAATCTAGAAATGTCTAGTAGAATCCGACGTGCCACCTCATCAAAACAGACACCACCTCCGAAATGTTTGTTTCATTTATTAGTACCTCGTGGAACTCTACTGGTTGTTTGGGCATCTGCGGTGAATAGTGGAGTGTATGAGTTTCCCCTGCAGTTAGACAGATATTATATCTGTGGGGGTGTGTCCAGATGAGTGACCACCTCACCTGTGTTTTTGGGTAGAGTTGACCAGATGTGGCTAATAAAGTTTTGAGTATCTTTTTGATGCGTATTTTCTCGCATCAAGTCCGAAAACTTAATGCGGGTTAAAACTCCAAAAGATTTATGAAGCGCGGCGCCCCGGGCGGTTTTATTTAAGTAGAAAAGCGGATTTGGTTTTTGAAAAGAAAGCGGGGCGTGCGTATTTATTTATTTGGATATAAAAAAGTGTGATCGAGTTTTAACGAAAGAAGGCAAGTGCACCTATCGTGAGTAGTACAAGATATTCCGGGTGGAATATCAAGGTCGCATTGTTCTCGGGGACGGTTCGTTTATTTCTACTCTTCCCTGGAGGGACTATTATTTTACCGATAATTTTAACTTGTCGGGTTAAATTTATATAAATATAAACAAAAGTTAGAAAATAAAAAGCTTAAAAAGGTAGAGTCGTTGAAGAGCTTAGCTCGAGGGCACCGAAAAGACATTGAACTAAAATAAACTTTTAATAAAAAGAGCTCCTAAGTTTCTAAATAATTAGGGCGGAGACTTGGCCGTGGAGGCTCCACTAAAATGAACTCACCTATCTCTAGCACTATCGCTCACCTGAACATTAAGACTATTCGACCGGGCTCTCGTCCGACGAAGAATTCCTCTTAATGCCCGCATTACGCTAAGAAACACGCTATTGGGTGGGGAACCCAATCCGGTAGAGTTGGCGCGCCTCCTCTCTCGAGGGTTAGTGCGGAACTCCATTTACCAAGGGGTGATCGGTCCATATGCACGGCCTCTCGGCTAGCTAGCATATGGACTACGAAAATAGGGCCCACACATCGATTATGTGGTCCTACGCGTTGTAAACCCACGACAAACCTAAAGTGTTTTTAATTAATTAGAAAAATGAGACCTTTAATTATTTAAAGTAATTTTATTTGTCTCAATGCTCTTCGATACTGAGAGCTAAGAACGTTAGCCAATCATTGGAATGGGGACGGCAGCGGTGAAAAAGCAGAAAATTAAAGCAGTAAAATAAAGCAGGAAAATGAAAGCAGTAAATGGAAAGCAGAAAATTGCAAGTTCTACTCAAACGAGTAGGACTGAAATGAAAGCAGGAAAATTGCAAGTCCCGGCTCAAATGAGTGGGCGGGAAAAAGAAAACAAGTCCTACTCAAACGAGTAGGAGAAAATAAATGCGATTACATGTCCATCTCAAATTATTACAGTAAAATAAAGACCGACCATTTAACTCAAGTGAGTAGGCGGTAAATAAAATCCTGTCATTTAACTCATAGCGAGTAGGCGAAAAATAAAAGCTAACACTCACGCACTTGACATAAAATTAAAACACACCCAATCTACAGAAAGTAAACACACTCTACTGGAATAAAATCCAGCCATTTAACTCAAGTGAGTAGGCGAAAAAATAAAAATACACACACTTGCTTGAATAAAATCAAGCTATTTAACTCAAATGAGTCGGCGGAAAAATAAAAATAACACACGCACACACTCTACATGAATTAAAATAAGGCTATAAAAACAAACTCATAAACGCACGCATACGTACAAAAAATTAGGAAAAACAAAGTGATTGAAAAATTAAAATGACTACATTTCTACCGCTAGAATGCGGTAGAAATGAATAAAACGTGAAAATAAAATTAAAAGGAGCAAAAGTTTTTGCAAATAAGCGAAAAGTGCAAGAGCTCGAAAATTTGAAATGAATACATTTCTACCGATGGAATGCGGTAGAAATGCGTAAAAAGAAGAAATAAAATTTAAACGGGCAAAATGTTTTGAAAATAAAAGCAAAAACGAAGTGTTCGAAAAATTAAAACGCTATATATACGTTCCTATAACTCCATAAAAGTTGTTAAAAAGTGAAAATAAAGTGAAAAGGAAGAAAAGTTTTACGACTTAAAAGGATAATCTAAGTTAGTGAAAAATCAAAACCACTTTGAAAACGCTTTTTATGGGCTTATAGGAGTGCATAAAAGCTAGAAAAATCTTAAGTTAACAAAACTAAGTAAAATTTCCTAAGTGTAAGAGCATGAAAATTAATCTCATATACACACACACGTACAAAATGTAAGTGAAAAATAAAGTAAAAAAATAATAATAAAAGAACAAATAAGATTGCTTAGAGATTGCATATAAATGAAGTCCATAACAATGTAAAAGAGAAAATATACAAATTTTATGGAACTAAACAGGAGATTACAAAGCTAAAAAAAACTTTACATAGCATTTGGAAGCACCTAACAGCAAAGCCCTAAGCAAAATGGGACCAAAAAAACGGAACCCGGAATTCAGACAGAAAATCTGAAATTATAGACAAAATTTCACAGGACACGCCCTCGGACACGGGCATGTCCGGGGGCGTGTCTACACTATTCACATGGCGGCCGTCCGATTTGACTGGAGATTTGACTTTGGCGGCTGAAATCGCGACGGTCACGCCCCGGGTCACGGGCGTGACGGTGGGCGTGTTGGCTTTAGTTATCATCAGAATTCGGCGATTTGACGGCGATTTGACATTGCGGCAAAAAACGCGGCGGTCACGCCCCTTGTCACGGGCGTGACGGTGGGCGTGTCGGGGAGGTTGAACTGGGCGCTGTTTGCGTCGAAAGTCGTCGTCGGCTATTTGTCGGGCCAGGTGGCAGAGTCAGTGTAACGACCCGACCCTTTAGACCAAGGCTGCCCGGCCCACTAATAGCCCATGGACCTTTAGACCACGGACCACGGTGGTACAACCGGAATATACCAAGGCCTGCAGGCCGTACACCCCAACGCCTCTCTGGCCTGTTTCTCAACAAACAGCGCGTTGTTGGCGCAGGGATTCGAGCCCGCAACCCTTGATAAGAAACCTTCAGTTGGTGATGAGAACTGTTGAAGGTTTCTTATCAAGGGTTGCGGGTTCGAATCCCTGCGCCAACAACGCACTGTTTGCTGAGAAATAGGCCAGAGAGGCGTTGGGGTGTACGGCCTGCAGGCCTTGGTATATTCCGGCTGTACCACCGTGGTCCGTGGTCTAAAGGTCCATGGGCTACTGGTGGGCCGGGCGGCCTTGGTCTAAAGGGCCGGGTCATTATAAAAAAGTGCACTTTTTTATGTAACGGTCCAGCCTAGGGCTCAGAGGCTACCGCACCCCATCATGGGCCGAATAGCTTGGCCCACCCGTAGGCCCGTTACAGGGCTGCAGCCCAATACACCCCAACGCCTCTCCCGCCTGTTTTTCAGCAAGGCGCGTTGTTGGCGCTAGGTATCGAACCCGCAACCCTTGATAACACACTCTTCCAATAGTGCTCATCACCAACTGAGCTGCAACGCCCCCAGTTTTTTTGTGTTTTGTTTGATCTTTGGCTGGCGTTACGATGGCGTGTTTCCGGCTCTTTGCCGTTGTAGAGCGTGGTCTTAGCTCTTAGGGTTTCTTGAGTAGCCTGTTTGTAGCCTGTTAGCAAGATTCCCAAGCTAGCCGGAGTCCGTTTGATGACTCAGCTGGGCCTCTTAGGGAATGCTTGTGTTTCGGCTTCGGGAGGTGTTATCCCGGGTTTCGTTCGTCGAATGCTAATTTCGACTTCGCAGTTGTGTTCGTAGCGTGAGTTTTTAGCTGCGATGTGAATTTCGTCTTTTTCCGAGATGTTTCGGGTCTCGTGTTGTTTTGATATGAGTGTAAATAATTATTATTATGTTGATTGTTTATTATTAAAACTGATATATATATAGTCTTGGGTTAGAATTAGGGCTGGGTTCATTTTGTTCTTTTCCTATTTCTCTGCTTGGAAGAAGCCGTCGCCTGTGCGAGAGGGAGGGAACCGCTGGACCACCCTAGCCTTCGGACGCCGTTTTCCTGGAGATTTTGCGGTCGAAATTCGGTTTCGAGAGTGGATCTGGACTGCCCTCGCCGAGATCTGCACTCTTTCTGCTCCTCAGCTGGTGCTCTGCGGCTAGATCCGAGAGTGGGGGATGCCGCCGGCCAAGCTTTTCTGGTATTGAGGCAAGTGATGTTCCCTCATCCTTGCCATAGTTGATCTTTGTCTTCTTTTGATTAAATTTTTATCTCTTTCTTGCTTAGATCTTAGGTGTACGCTAGGGTTCGTTCCTGATCATGCCGTGGTTAGTGTAGAAAGCTCCAGTTAAAAAATCTCAGTTTTCCTGAGGGATTGTGTCTATTAGGGACAATTTTGATTCGGTTTAGGTCGAGTAGTTGCCATTGCCGATGAATGTTGTACTCTAGGGAGAGAGAGAGTCCTCGTTCTTGCGTTTGGTCGGTTGCTGGATCTGGCTCCTGTAGCCAGTCGGGTGTCGACACCGTTGTGTCGACACCGGCCAGTCTTGGTGTCGACACTTGGTGTCGACACCGGCCAGTCGTGGTGTCGACACTTGGTGTCGACACCAGCAGCGGCAGTGTCGACACCTGGTGTCGACACCGGCTGTAGTGGTGTCGACACTTGGTGTCGACACCAGCAGCGGCAGTGTCAACACCTTGTGTCGACACCGGCTGCAGTGGTGTCGACACTTGGTGTCGACACCAGCAGCGGCAGTGTCAACACCTGGTGTCGACACCGGCTGCAGTGGTGTCGACACTTGGTGTCGACACCAGCAGCGACAGTGTCGACACCTTGTGTCGACACCGGCTATAGTGGTGTCGACACTTGGTGTCGACACCAGCCGCGGCAGTGTCGACACCTTGTGTCGACACTGGCCGCTGTGGTGTCGACACTTGGTGTCGACACCAGCAGCGGCAGTGTCGACACCTTGTGTCGACACCGGCTGCAGTGGTGTCGACACTTGGTGTCGACACCAGCCGCGGCAGTGTCGACACCTTGTGTCGACACCGGCCGCTGTGGTGTCGACACTTGGTGTCGACACTTGGTGTCGACACTTGGTGTCGACACTTGGTGTCGACACCGGCCGCGGTTGTGTCGACACCTTGTGTCGACACCGGCTTGTCGTGGTGTCGACACATCGTGTCGACACTGGGTGCTGCGTTTGTTTTGGGGTCAGGTAGACCCGGGGTTGGTTCTTTTTAGGCGTGCAAGGCCGCGTCGGTTGGACCCGACGATTTTTGCCTTGGGTTCGTGTGTTTCTTAGGATTGTTTGTGTGACCTTTCCCTAGGTGGGGGGGGGGGGGGGCTTTGGGTGTTCGGCTAATTCCTGCATGCCGACTCTTGGGTTGTGGCAGGTGGTGGAGTTTTGGTGGCCTCTGGAGGGGTGGTTTTATGTGGAGAGCTGTGTCCACCGCCTTTTTGCCCCGGTTTGGGTTGGTGTGTGTGAGACCCTAAAGCTGCCACTATTTGACCCCTTAGCCCTTTTTGGGTCTGATTTTGGTTATGTATTCAGACCCATGTTTTGACCACTGCCACTTACCCACGTGTTAGGACTGTTAGTCCCTTTCCTGTTTATGCTTTATTTTCTTTTGGCATATATGTATATGTCTTGTTGTTGTTGCAGACTCTTTTGGTAGGGCAGTATGGTTTTATTGCTCGCACTTGGTGTGCTCTGCTGTGCACTAGACAGTACTCTCTTCTTACTGTTACCCCTTTTCTTTTGCTTATAGCAGTTTGTTGCCGGGTTGGTACACCCTTCTTCTTATTTGCTAATTAATCTATTGCTCTATTTACCTCTTGATTGTTTCCTTGCTGAGGTGTTCTTTTCTTGAATGCCTCAGGTCCAGGTTGTAGCCAGTTCAACGGCTAGTTCTTTTGGAGGGGCTTGTTGGTGGCCTCTAGGGTAAATGAGATAGCTGATCCCCGTTTTATTGTGAGGTAGTTCTTTACTCTTCTGTATAGACATACATACTCGCCAGTGGGTTCGTGTTAGATTGTTGACGCCCACTAGTGGCTTCTTGTGATGCTGGATATGAATTTAAACTGCTGATCTTGCCTATTTTGTGGTTGGTTACTTGCTTCTTGGAAGGATTTATGCTAGGTTGCATGTTAGATATTTTAAAACCTAAAAGTATTATTATATGTACCCCATGCATAACATGTTTCTAAAGCAAAGACACTATTTTTCCTCAACGTAAAACACTATTTTTCATACCTACTATATTCACCTTAGAGTCATGCACGCATAAGTCGTCCCCCGGGGACACATATGCTCATTTAGGGTGTCAACTTAATTGAATCAAAGTATTTTCTGCTGCGTATAAATATAGTTTTAACTATGGACTAGCTGATCCACCGAGCCGAGGGATACGACCATTTTACATAACTGATTTTCTTTCATATTTAATCAACAATTTTCCTTAAAATCTAACGTCTGGAGTTTTGCCTGAGCATGTGCAGTTATCCCCTGCACGACGTGGCATCACGACACGTGTTTTCTCTTACTCTGATACGATTTTACCGTTGAGAAAATGCGGGTTGTGACAGTTGGTATCAGAGGGAGGTTGATTGATAAATGGTTGGGCAACCTTTCCCTTGTCTGCATTAGTGTTTAGCATCATACCATTCACACACTGATATGTCATCAGCACGTCTGGGCCGAAGTACGAACACTACACTCATGAGCATAAAGAAGTATACATGGCATATTATGTAGTATGAGATGCATAATATGTGTTTGTATATGAATCTACCATAGGAGGCAACATGTGAGGGTTATGTAGTATGAGATGCATAACCTCACCACATGAATGCGGCTAGCACATTTTCTTTTTCGTTACATGAGAATGTTATGTAGTATGAGATGCATAACATTTTCATGTGTACGCCGCCCATGGCATGCACTAGGGCCTTTTTTTAGAATACATAGCACATCATGCATAGCATAACATTTCATAAGCACAATATGCCAAGCTAAAGATTTGCAAGATGACATATGTACACACATGGTTTTGAGTCAAAAAGAATACAAATACATGCATTCATGGTTTAGGCATGTGAGTTAGTATGATGGTGGTGAACCATCTTAGGATAAGCATAACATCATCATGGTAAAAAAACAACTCCCAGAGCAAGTTTTGCAGTTGAAGTTCATATTTAAGTGTGTTTGTCCGTACCGGGTAGTTTTGTTCTAGTTGATGGGCTAGGATTTGTCTAAAGCTTGTGCGATTTTAGGATGGCGAGACGTCCTGCGACGAGATCGACCCCCCAATCCGAGGGTGAGACGTCAGGAGCGCAGAGCGATGCGTTGGTAGAAAGCCTGCGGCAGAGTAATGATGAGTTATCGAGGCAGGTAGTGGCTATGCAGGCTCAGATTCAGTCCCTTGTAGCAGTGGTGGCGGGACAGACCCCGAGAGCTCAGAACCCCGCTGAGGGAGTAGCTGTTCCTGCCCCTCCTGCTCCTCCCGTGCCTTTGGTTGTGGTGCCCCCAGATATGGCGTTCATATCCCAGTTTCAGCGGCTGAGACCCCCTACCTATGATGGGCAAGCAGATTTCATGATTTTGGATGATTGGCTGATTACCATTAAGGAGATGTTCTCGTACTCAGGGATTACGGACGATCAGAGAGTGATGCTCGCTGCCTACCAGCTCAAGGGTTTAGCAAAGAATTGGTGGCTTAGGGAGAAAGAGAGCTTAGTGGCAGGTTGCACATGGGAGTCATTTAAGGTGATGTTGTTAAGTAAGTTTCTGCCTTCAGTCGAACGAGACCGACTAATGAATGACTTTCTTCATTTAAAGCAGAGGAAACTCACGGTTAGTGAGTATGAGATTGAGTTTAGTAAGTTGAGTCGGTTTGCTCCGGGTTTGGTGAGTGTTGAGGCAGACCGAGTTAAGCGATTTCTGGGTGGACTAAGAAGCGACATTCAGCAGTTAGCGAATGCCTATGGAGCAGTCAGTTATGCCAGCGTGGTTGAAGCTGCCTTGAGGGTTGAAGCCATTGAGAATGCCAAGAATAGAGGCCAGCAGTTAAGGAAGGATAAGCGGAAGTCCGGTGGAGGGAAGAGCCCTCAGGAACCTGATGTTGTCTCAAGAAAGAAGGTCAAAGAGATTTGTAGCTTTTGTGGCCGGCCAGGCCACCCCTTTGAGAAGTGTTTCAAAAGGTTGGGAGCGCAGAAGAAGGATCAGGTGCACGCGATTCAGGGTGTTGCCAGGGGAGACTTGGTGTGTGCCTTGTGTGGAAGGAAGGGGCATGAGGCTGCCCGTTGTTGGTTAAAAGATAAGGTCTGTTTTCAGTGCGGCCAGAAGGGTCATCTCAAGACAAGGTGCCCTCAGACCCAGTCTATCCTGTGGCCAGTTCCCCTTCAGGCTTTGCCACCGCCTCAACTTATGGATAAAGGAAAGGGGAAGCTGAATGTGCTTTCGGCAGACGAAGCGCAGACCTCGACCCAGGTTATCTCAGGTTCGACTCCTCCCCAGTCGTTTCATTACGTTCCCTTTTTGGTTGTAGTTTTTGTTCTAGCGCTTGTTGCCTTAGATGCGTGTGCAATTCGTAGGACGATTTAAGGTAAAGAACCGTTGGACGCGCGTTCTCTTCAATTCCGGCGCTACCCACTCGTTTGTGGCTAGAGCCTTCGTGGAGCGGTTCAGTTTGGGCCTAGATCGTGTTGGTGGTGCCTTCTGCGTTAAGTTCCCCTCCGACGACTCTGTGGTTACGGATCTGAGTGTTCTCGATTGTCCGATAGTGTTGGGAGATTTTCTAGCCAAGGCAGATTTGAAGGTGATTGACCTGGAGGACTTCGATGCTATTTTGGGCATGGACTGGTTGTCAAGGTACGATGCTGTGATCCAGTGCAAGGGTAAGCGCTTGGACTTCGTCAAAGACAACGGTCAGCTAGGGAGCGTTTATGGGTATTCCCTCCAGGAGTCTCCAGTCATTTCTGCAGTGCGTGCTCGGAAGTTGCTTGTTTCTGGCTGTTTTGCCTGTGTGGTTTCTCTAGTAGGGACGATTGTTAGTGTGCCCCGCTTGGAAGAGATTCCTGTGGTGTGTGACTTCTCTGATGTGTTTCCTGACAATCTTCCCGGTCTTCCACCCGATCGAGATGTCGAGTTTGTCATAGATTTGGAGCCAGGCACGCGTCCTATTGTAAAGGCGCCGTACCGGATGGCCCCGCGGGAGCTGGAAGAGTTGCGAATTCAGCTGGATGAGTTGTTGGCAAAAGGCTTTATAAGGCCGAGTTATTCGCCTTAGGGTGCGCCAGTGCTGTTTGTTAAAAAGAAGGATGGGTCGATGAGGTTATGCATTGACTATAGAGAGCTGAACAAGGTTACTATTAAGAACAGGTACCCTTTGCCGCGAATCGACGATTTGTTTGACCAACTGCATGGTAGTGCCGTGTTTTCCAAGATAGATCTTCGTTCGGGCTATCACCAGTTGAGGATTCGGGAGTCAGATGTTCCGCGGACGGCGTTCCGTTCTCGTCATGGGCATTTTGAGTTTTTGGTTATGTCATTCGGTTTGACTAATGCGCCCTCAGCTTTTATGGATTTGATGAACAGAGTTTTCAAGGATTTTCTAGATAAGTTCGTGATTGTCTTTATAGACGATATTTTGGTGTATTCTAAGGATGCAGAGGAGCATGATCGACATTTGCGGCTGGTCTTGGCGACTCTGAGAGACCATAAGCTGTACGCCAAGCTGAGCAAATGTGAGTTTTGGTTGCCTCAAGTTTCTTTTCTAGGCCACGTGATTAACAAGGAGGGAATATCGGTGGACCCAGAAAAGATCACTGCTGTTATGGAATGGGTGAGACCTGTTACCCCCAAAGAAATCAGAAGCTTCTTGGGTTTGGCTGGTTATTATAGAAGATTTGTAGAAGGTTTCTCTACCTTGTCCGCGCCGTTGACCAAGTTGACGCAGAAGAATGTAGCCTTTATATGGGATGGCAAGTGTGAGAAGGCTTTTGAGGAACTAAAGAGAAGGCTATGTTCGGCTCCAATTTTGTCTTTGCCTACGGAGGGTGGTGAGTATGATATTTATGTGGATGCGTCGCATGTCGGTCTGGGCTGCGTTTTGATGCAGGGCGGGAAGGTGATTGCGTACGGGTCGAGGCAGCTAAAGACTCACGAGAGGAATTACCCTACGCATGACCTGGAGTTTGCAGCTGTGATCTATGCGCTGAAATTGTGGAGGCATTTGCTTTATGGCGCGCAGTGCAAGATTTTCACGGATCATAAGAGTTTGAAGTATGTCTTCACTCAGAAAGAATTGAATCTGCGCCAGTGGAGGTGGTTGGAGTACGTGGCCGACTATGATGTTGAAATTCAGTATCATCCGGGCAAGGCAAATGTGGTGGCTGATGCCCTGAGTCGGAAGTCAGGTAAGATTTTCAATCTTTCCGCCGAGCGCCTAGTAGAAGAGTTTCTTCTGATGGACATTTCTGTGGGAAGCTGTGATTCGCAGAGTAGCTTAGCGGTAGCAGAACCTTCGTGGATTGCGCTTACGAGACTGCATCAGAAGGACGATCCCGATCTTCTGCATTTGTATCTTCGAGCTGAGAAAGGTGAGTTACCAGACTTCTCTATAGATGATGCGGGTACCTTGAAGTATCATGGCAGGTTTTGCATCCCCACAGTTGGAGATATCCGGGTTATGGTGTGCAGAGACGCCCACGGATCTAGTGTCGCCAACCATCCAGGGTCGACCAAGATGTATCATGATTTAAAACAGATTGCCTGGTGGTACGGGATGAAGAAGGGCATAACCAGATTTGTTTCAGAGTGTTTCACTTGCAGGCGTGTGAAAGCCGACCATGTGAGGCCTGGTGGCAAGCTGACTCCCCTGGAGATTCCGATGTGGAAGTGGGAGAGTATCTCGATGGATTTCATTACCGGCTTACCGAGATCACCTAAGGGGCATGATTCAGTTTGGGTAATCGTAGACAGATTGACGAAGAGCGCTCATTTCGTACCATTTAAGATCGATTATCCGATGAGGAAGATAGCCGAGCTGTATCTGGAAGAGGTTGTCAGATTGTATGGTGTACCCGTAAGTATCATATCAGATCGAGACTCCAGGTTCACGTCTCATTTTTGGAAGAGTCTTCAAGAAGGGTTGGGTACAGATTTGAGATATTCCACGGCTTATCATCCGCAGACCAATGGTCATACGGAGCGAGTGAATCAGATTGTGGAAGATATGATCCGATGCTATATTCTGGACCACGGAGGAGCGTGGGACGAGTGCTTGCGGCTTATGGAATTCGCATATAACAACAGTTATCAAGAAAGCTTGCAAATGGATCCCTTTGAAGCTTTGTATGGGAGGCGCTGCAGGACTCCCTTATTTTGGGCTGAGCTCGGCGAGGGACCTTTGTTGGGTCCAGAAGCGCTTGAGGAGATGGAAACCGCTGTGAAGCTTATTCGGGAAAAGCTTCGGATAGCCCAAGAAAGATATGAGAAGAACGCCAATCGGCGTAGATCGGACTTGGAATTTGCTGTGGGGGACTCGGTGTTCTTAAAGGTCTCCCCGTTGATTGGAGTCAAGCGGTTTGGCAAGAATAGGAAGTTGGACCCGAGGTACGTGGGGCCGTTTCCGATTGTTGAGCGGATTGGAGTATCAGCCTACAGGCTGGCTTTGCCCGCAAATTTCCCTGGCGTGCATGATGTCTTTCACGTCAGTCAGCTACGAAAATGTGTGGTAAATGGCAGGCAGGTTTTGGATTCCGTGCCTCAGTTGGAGCCGAATCTTTCTTATGTAGAGATGCCTGTTCGCATTTTGGATTCTCAAGTTCGGGTGTTGCGGAAGAAGACTATTCCGATGGTTAAAGTTTTATGGAGAAATCAGGATGTGGAAAGCGCGACTTGGGAGTTGGAGTCGGCTATGAGGGAGGCTCACCCTCATCTGTTTCCCTGATCTTGTGCTTGGTATGTTCTATTTTATTATTTATATAGCCCTTTCCTGGCTCTTTCTCTCTCCTTTTATAGGAGTGTTGTGAGTAAAGTTTCGAGGCGAAACTTTCTTTTAGGGGGAGTGGCTGTAATGCCCCCGGTTTTTCTATGTTTTGTTTGATCTTTGGCTGGCGTTACGATGGCGTATTTCCGGCTCTTTGTCGTTGTAGAGCGTGGTCTTAGCTCTTAGGGTTTCCTGTGTAGCCTGTTTGTAGCCTGTTAGCAAGATTCCCCAGCTAGCCGGAGTCCGTTTGATGACTCGGCTGAGCCTCTTAGGGAATGCTTGTGTTTCGGCTTCGGGAGGTGTTATCCCGGGTTTCGTTCGTCGAATGCTAATTTTGACTTCGCAGTTGTGTTCGTAGCGTGAGTTTTTAGCTGCGACGTGAATTTCGTCTTTTTCCGAGATGTTTCGGGTCTCGTGTTATTTTGATATGAGTGTAAATAATTATTATTATTATGTTGATTGTTTATTATTAAAACTGATATATATATATAGTCTTGGGTTAGAATTAGGGCTGGGTTCATTTTGTTCTTTTCCTATTTCTCTGCTTGGAAGAAGCCGTCGCATGTGCGAGAGGGAGGGAACCGCCGGACCACCCTAGCCTTTGGACGCCGTTTTCCTGGAGATTTTGCGATCGAAATTCGGTTTCGAGAGTGGATCTAGACTTCCCTCGCCGGGATCTGCACTCTTTCTGCTCCTCAGCTGGTGCTCTGCGGCTAGATCCGAGAGTGGGGGATGCCGCCGGCCAAGCTTTTCTGGTATTGAGGCAAGTGATGTTCCCTCATCCTTGCCATAGTTGATCTTTGTCTTCTTTTGATTAAATTTTTATCTCTTTCTTGCTTAGATCTTAGGTGTACGCCAGGGTTCGTTCCCGATCATGCTGTGGTTAGTGTAGAAAGTTCCAGTTAAAAAATCTCAGTTTTCCCGAGGGATTGTGTCTATTAGGGACAATTTTGATTCGGTTTAGGTCGAGTAGTTGCCATTGTCGATGAATGTTGTACTCTAGGGAGAGAGAGAGAGTCCTCGTTCTTGCGTTTGGTCGGTTGCTGGATCTGGCTCCTGTAGCCAGTCGGGGTGTCGACACCGTTGTGTCGACACCGGCCAGTCTTGGTGTCGACACTTGGTATCGACACCGGCCAGTCGTGGTGTCGACACTTGGTGTCGACACCAGCAGTGGCAGTGTCGACACCTGGTGTCGACACCGGCTGCAGTGGTGTCGACACTTGGTGTCGACACCAGCAGCGGCAGTGTCGACACCGACTGCAGTGGTGTCGACACTTGGTGTCGACACCAGCAGCGGTAGTGTCGACACCTTGTGTCGACACCGGCTGCAGTGGTGTCAACACTTGGTGTCGACACCAGCAGCGGCAGTGTCGACACCTTGTGTCGACACCGGCTGCAGTGGTGTCAACACTTGGTGTCGACACCAGCAGCGGCAGTGTCGACACCTGGTGTCGACACCGGCTGCAGTGGTGTCAACACTTGGTGTCGACACCAGCAGCGGCAGTGTCGACACCTTGTGTCGACACCGGCTACAGTGGCGTCGACACTTGGTGTCGACACCAGCCGCGGCAGTATCGACACCGGCCGCTGTGGTGTCAACACTTGGTGTCGACACCGGACGCGATTGTGTCGACACCTTGTGTCAACATCGGCTTGTCGTGGTGTCGACACATCGTGTCGACACTGGGTGCTGCGTTTGTTTTGGGGTCAGGTAGACCCGGGGTTGGTTCTTTTTAGGCGTGCAAGGCCGCGTCGGTTGGACCCGACGATTTTTGCCTTGGGTTCGTGTGTTTCTTAGGATTGTTTGTGTGACCTTTCCCTAGGGGGGGGTGGGGGGGGGGGCTTTGGGTGTTCGGCTAATTCCTGCATGCCGACTCTTGGGTTGTGGCAGGTGGTGGAGTTTTGGTGGCCTCTGGAGGGGTGGTTTTATGTGGAGAGCTGTGGGCACCGCCTTTTTGCCCCGGTTTGGGTTGGTGTGTGTGGGACCCTAAAGCTGCCACTGTTTGACCCCTTAGCCCTTTTTGGGTCTGATTTTGGTTATGTATTCAGACCCATGTTTTGACCACTGCCACTTACCCACGTGTTAGGACTGTTAGTCCCTTTCCTGTTTATGCTTTCTTTTCTTTTGACATATATGTATATGTCTTGTTGTTGTTGCAGACTCTTTTGGTAGGGCAGTATGGTTTTATTGCTCGCACTTGGTGTGTTCTGCTGTGCTCTAGACAGTACTCTCTTCTTACTGTTACCCCTTTTCTTTTGCTTATAGCAGTTTGTTGTCGGGTTGGTACACCCTTCTTCTTATTTGATAATTAAT
Source organism: Platanthera guangdongensis (assembly GCA_039583875.1). NCBI lineage: Eukaryota > Viridiplantae > Streptophyta > Magnoliopsida > Asparagales > Orchidaceae > Platanthera > Platanthera guangdongensis. Next base: position 47,300,050 of record CM077161.1, on the reverse strand, counting down.
CTATTGCTCTATTTACCTCTTGATTGTTTCCTTGCTGAGGTGTTCTTTTCTCTAATGCCTCAGGTCCAGGTTGTAGCCAGTTCAACGGCTAGTTCTTTTGGAGGGGCTTGTTGGTGGCCTCTAGGGTAGCTGAGATAGCTGATCCCCATTTTGTTGTGAGGTAGTTCTTTACTCTTCTATATAGACATACATACTCGCCAGTGGGTTCGTGTCAGGTTGTTGACGCCCACTGGTGGCTTCTTGTGATGCTTGATATGAATTTAAACTACTGATCTTGCCTATTTTGTGGTTGGTTACTTGCTTCTGGGAAGGATTTATGCTAGATTGTATGTTAGATATTTTAAAACCTAAAATTATTAGTATATGTACCCCATGCATAATATGTTTCTAAAGCAAAGATACTATTTTTCCTCAACGTAAAACACTATTTTTCATACCTACTATATTCACCTTAGAGTCATGCACACATAAGTCGTCCTCCGGGGACACATATGCTCATTTAGGGTGTCAACTTAATTGAATCAAAGTATTTTCTGCTGCGTATAAATATAGTTTTAACTGTGCACTAGCTGATCCACCAAGCCGAGGGATACGACCATTTAACATAACTGATTTTCTTTCATATTTAATCAACAATTTTCCTTAAAATCTAACGTCTGGAGTTTTGCCTGAGCGTGTGCAGTTATCCCCTTCACGACGTGGCATCACGACACGTGTTTTCTCTTACTCTGATACGATTTTACCGTTGAGAAAATGCGGGTTGTGACAGTCAGGCCCTAGGTCATGGGCGAGACTCTAGGCGTGTCGGGTTGGCATGTTGAGCAAAAAATGTCGAGCGGATGGTCACGGGCTTGGGTCATGCCCCGTGTCAAATGACACGGGCGTGTTGCCGGGCGTATCAGCTGGGTCGACGATCGTTGAGCGCGATTTCGTCGATCTGGATGGTCATGAGTATGGGTCACGGGCTTGACACGGGTGACACGGGCATGACATGGGCATGTCACGCTATTCCTTCAAAGTTCGACTCATTTCTCGTGAATTTGACGTATCACGCCCTGGTCACGGGCGTGACCAACAGTACACGGGCGTGTACATTGATTTTTTGACAATTTTTCCTGAAAAGTTCAGGAAATAAAAATAACTCTAAGTTAGAAAATATTTACAAGAAGAAAGCAATTTATTAAGGAAAAACAACAAAAAATCACAAAAAAAAACTAATACGTCTTATTTAATGTATATAAAAACACATATATTTATAACTCATCAAATACCCCAATACTTAAGCTTTTGCTATTCCAGAGCAAAAGTTGGAGATGAACTTATAATGAATTAAGGAAATCCTAAGTTTATCTACCGCTTGACTTAATTGATAGAAGGATCTAAATAAATATCCGGAGTTTTAGAGTTAAGTCCTAACGTATGCCAAAAAATTAAATAGAGGAAGAGTTTCAGCTGAAAACTTCTGATATGATCGAATAGATATCAAAAACTTTATTTGTTAGGCTAAGAAAAACAGATTGAATTATGAAACTGTAGCTTGAAAAAAATTAAAGGAAATAATTTAATTTACAAATTATGCTCTCAAACATATTTTAAAAATAAATCTAGAATCTTTTGAATTTGGCGGATGGAGATATCGTGGTATATGAAGAAGGCTTTGGTTTAGAGGCGAGGGTATATTTTTTCGCTCGAACCTCCATGTTTTTCTTTTTGGATTATTAGGAAAATGAAATCTTATTTTCCTAATATAATATAATTTTTTTTCAACTTCATAAAATTAACCCAATGTATATGTGTAGGAGTAATGAATTTTATCCTCTTACTCCATAACATATAATCTTTTCAAATATTGGATGCCTATATTTACGGAACGAAATCTTATTCTCATTGACATAAGATCTTTTAAGGTCGAAATCATGTCAAGTATGACATGAAAAAAGTGATAGGGTTGTTCAAAAATAAAACTAGATTTAAAAAACTTTTGAGTGCAACCTTTATAAATTAAACATTCCTAAATTTAAAAAAAAACTTGGAGTTATAATCACTTGAAATCTAAGATTGTTATTTCTAACAAAATAAATATGCAACTATTTAGATAAGTAGAAGTGGTGCTGAAAACAGGTACCTTATATAAATAAAAAAAAGCATACAAAAATTTTTAAAACTTAACCCCAGATATCTAAATATAACGATCTCCAATTAATAAATGAATAGTAAGCAAAAAATAACTAAAATTCGCTTATAAATAAACTCGCAACTAAATTTTTGGAGAGCGAAAAGGTTAAGAATGAGTTATTCGATTTATTCATTACAAAATATTTTTGGATTTTTTAGGGTTTTTATCTTTTTTCTTTGTTTTTTTTGTTTTTGTTTTTTTTTGTATTTTAAGTTATTATATATGTTTTTTTTTGAATTTTTGATTTTATATTTGTAAAAACTCGATGGCCTGTGAATAGACTCTTTGGGTGGTTGGTTTGATGAGTCGAACGCCGCGGACATGCTAAAAAGCGAGCTTTACAAATAAGAAGAGGGGGGAAAGAGAATTATTTTTACAAAGAAATATTTACAAAGGAAAAAGAAAAATGTTTTTTTTTGTATTTTAAGTTATTATATATGTTTTTTTTGAATTTTTGATTTTATATTTGTAAAAACTCGATGGCCCGCGAATAGCCTCTTTGGGTGGTTGGTTCGATGAGTCGAACGCCGCGGGCTTGCTAAAAAGCGATTTTTTTACAAATAAGAAGAGTGGGGAGGAAAGAGAAATATCTACAAAGTAAAAAAAAATATTTTTGTTTTTGTTTAAATTTTTGTTTTGTTTTATGGATTTTTTTATATTTTTGATTATAAAAACAAAAAAACAAAAAAAAATTGAGGATTTAATTTTTGCAATTTTTTGTATTTTTGATGATTTTTGTTATAATTGTAGAATATAAAAGTACAGAAATAAAAAAATAAGAAAACACCCCCATACTTAAATCCAACATTATCCCCAATGTTACAATCTAAGTATGTGGAACAGTAATATATAAAATGAAATATGCACAAAAATTAAAAGAGATGGTAGAAGTTTCCCTTAGACGAGTTAGAGAAGGCCCGTTTGGAACCCTGCATTATTAAAAAGAAATAGCAAAAAGAGAACAACAAAAACAAAAAAAATGATAAACTTGGCCGAAATTGTGCGGGTGGTAGGGGGCAAGTGAGTGTAACTCGTAAGCTAACGTCTTAGCTAGAAGAGCGCTACAGAAATGCGGACCCCTAGCGGGCACAGGAGTGTGAAGCGCGCCGAAATATGTTGGCAAAATGTTTTTGTGTTTTTGAAAGAGAAAAAAAAACAAGGTAAAACAAATCGAGAATTTTTGAAGTTAAGTTTTTTTTTAAGTTGTTTAAGTTTTTGTTTTGTTAAGTTTTTGTTTTTTTTTAAATTTTTTGTTTGTTTTCTTTTTAAGTAGTTTTTTGTTAAAATTCGGAATAATAACATAAATTTTTAAGTTTTTAAAATTTTTGTTTTTTTTTTGAAAAAAAATTTTTTTTAAGCAATTTTATTTAAATCAATTTTATTTGTCCCAATGCTCTTCGATACTGAGGGCTAAGAATGTTAGCCACTCATCGGAATGAGGACGACAGCGGTGAAAAAGCAAAAAATTAAAGCAGTAAAAATAAAGCAGGAAAATGAAAGCAGTAAATAGAAAGCAGTAAATTGTAAGTCCTACTCAAACGAGTAGGACTGAAATGAAAGCAGGAAAGTTGCAAGTCCCGGCTCAAATGAGTGGGCGGGAAAAAGAAAGCAAGTTCTACTCAAACGAGTAGGAGAAAATAAATGCGATTACATGTCCATCTCAAATTATTACAGTAAAATAAAGACCGACCATTTAACTCAAGTGAGTAGGCGGTAAATAAAATCCTGCCATTTAACTCCTAGCGAGTAGGCGGAAAATAAAAGCTAATACTCATGCACTTGACATAAAATTAAAACACACCCACTCTACAGAAAGTAAACACACTCTACTGGAATAAAATCCAGCCATTTAACTCAAGTGAGTAGGCGGAAAAATAAAAATACACACACTTGCTTGAATAAAATCCGGCCATTTAACTCAAATGAGTAGGCGGAAAAATAAAAACAACACACACACACACTCTACATGAATTGAAATAAGGCTATAAAAACTAACTCATAAACCCACGCATACATACAAAAAATTAGGAAAAACAAAGTGATTGAAAAATTAAAATGACTACATTTCTATCACTAGAATGCGGTAGAAATGAATAAAACGTGAAAATAAAATTAAAAGGAGCAAAAGTTTTTGCAAATAAGGGAAAAGTGCAAGTTCTTGAAAATTTGAAACGAATACATTTCTACCGATAGAATGTGGTAGAAATGCGTAAAAAAAAAATAAAATTTAAACGAGCAAAATGTTTTGAAAATAAAAGCAAAAATGAAGTGTTCGAAAAATTAAAACGCTATATATACGTTCCTATAACTCCGTAAAAGTTGTTAAAAAGTGAAAATAAAGTGAAAAGGAAGAAAACTTTTACGACCTAAAAGGATAATCTAAGTTAGTGAAAAATCAAAACCACTTTGAAAATGCTTTTTACGGGCTTATAGGAGTGCATAAAAGCTAGAAAAATCTTAAGTTAACAAAACAAAGTAAAATTTTCTAAGTGTAAGAGCATGAAAATTAATCTCATACACACACACACACGTACAAAAAGTAAGCGAAAAACAAAGTAAAAAAAAAATAAAAGAACAAATAAGATTACTTAGAGATTGCATATAAATGAAGTCCATAACAATGTAAAGGAGAAAATATACAAATTTTATTGAACTAAATAGGAGATTACAAAGCTAAAAATAAAGGAGAGGGGGAGAAAAAAAACTTTACATAGCATTTGGAAGCACCTAACAGCAAAGCCCTAAGCAAAATGGATCCAAAAAAACGGAACCCGGAATTCAGACAGAAAATCTGAATTTATAGACAAAATTTCACGGGACACGCCCGCGGACACGGGCGCGTCCGGGGGCGTGTCTACACTATTCACATGGCGGCCGTCCGATTTGACTGGAGATTTTACTTTGGCGGCTGAAATCGCGACGGTCACGCCCCGGGTCACGGGCATGACGGTGGGCGTGTTGGCTTTAGTTATCACCAGAATTCGACGATTTGACGACGATTTGACGTTGCGGCAAAAAATGCAGCTGTCACGCCCCTTATCACGGGCGTGACGGTGGGCGTGTCGGGGAGGTTGAACTGGGCGCCGTTTGCGTCAAAAGTCGTCGGCGGCTGTTTGTCGGGCCAGGTGGCGGAGTCAGGCCCTAGGTCACGGGCGTGACTCTAGGCGTGTCGGGTTGGCACGTTGAGCAAAAAACGTCGAGCGGATGGTCACGGGCTTGGGTCACGCCCCGTGTTAAATGAGACGGGCGTGTTGCCGGGCATGTTAGCTGGGTCGACGATCGTTGAGTGCGATTTCGTCGATCTGGATGGTCACGGGTATGGGTCACGGGCGTGACACGGGTGACACGGGCGTGACATGGGCGTGTCACGCTATTTCTTCAAAGTTCGACTCATTTCTTGTGAATTTGACGTATCACGCCCGGGTCACGGGCGTGACCAACAGTACACGGGCGTGTACATTGATTTTTTGACAATTTTTCCTGAAAAATTCAGGAAACAAAAATAACTCTAAGTTAGAAAATATTTACAAGAAGGAAGCAATTTATTAAGGAAAAACAACGAAAAATCACAAAAAGAAACTAATACGTCTTATTTAATGTATATAAAAACACATATATTTACAACTAATCACCTTTCTTATGATTTAATCATGTTTTCCACCCTTTTTGCCTTATGCATCGGGTGCGATTTGTTGTACGTGATTATTCACGTAAGTTCTATGTTTTCGATTTTGGTACTTTACTTCTGAACTTTACTTCAGTACGTTTGGTCTTGGGTTGGTACCCTTTTGACCTTCGTTTACGTTTTGGCTTACTTTTCTGCCACCGCTTGTACCTTCTTGCTAAGGTGTTCTGTGTTTGGAATGCCTCGGGTTCGGAGCTTTAGCAGGTAGTGGAGCTGGTTTTGGAGTTCCTGTGCAGCAGTGTTGGCTGTGGTTCTCACCTCGCCGTTGCGAGATAGTTTGTTGTTTTAGTTTGCTTACTTAGTTCAGACATACTTCTGTTGTATGTGGGTTCGTGTCAGATGGTTGACGACCACATGATAGTTGATTTTGGGACACCTTGTTAGTTGTTAGTTATTTTCTTTGTGATGGATTGGGTTACTTGCTCTTTGGGATGTTTTATGCTAGGACTGCATATTAGATATTTTCAACTTATAAAACCATATTACTAGTATATCATACAAGTCATCTCTTTCAAAATGAAGGCACTACTTTCTGGTTAGCGTAAAGACTTTTAGTTATACTTATTATAAATCTAGGGTCTTGCATAACATGAGTTGTTCATTGGGGACGTTTACACTCATGTAGGATGTTTAATCTCATAAAAGAAATATTTTTCGCAGCGTATAACTATTTTCCCCGTGGACTAGATGAGTCACTAAGCCGAGGGATATGGCTAACCGTTTAATTTAAACTGGATTTTTCTCTAAATAACTTTAAAATATTTCTTTATGTGTTAAGTAGGAGTCTTGCTTGAGCGTCTGCAGTTATCCCCTATTGACGTGGCATCATGACGCGCATTTTCCATTACTCTGATATATCTTTAATGTGGAAAAAATGTGGGTTGTGACAGTCGTCTTTTCCAAAAATGATGATTCATATGACTATAATAGCGTGGCCTCATTCGTCTGTACAAACTCAAAAATTGCGCAATTACCAGGGCATCCCTCGAGAAAAATTAAAAAAAGCCACCAGGACTTCATTTGAAGACAAACAACCAGGAAGAGAAGTGAGAGAGGTTTGAAGTTTGTTAGCAAAGATTTGACAATCTACTTGATCTCCTCTACTCTAGTGTTCATTCCACTCGCTCTCTGTTCAGTGATAACTCTGTTCAAGTATTCAGTCTACTCGCACTCTCACTCAAGTGCTCACTTTGCTCATCGCGGGGTCTGCTCCAGGGACAGCTCTAAAGGCCGCTCATGCGAGCATGAGGAAGACTTTGTTTTTCCCTTTCAGGTACTTCTAAGCGGAGCTATTACATTTCACCCTCTGAAGATTATGAAAGACCCCACCCTATGAGAATTACTCACAACCGAGGGGACTCTTATTCCCAGAATAGTCATCTTACGGTCGTGCTGCACTTGGGCTACCAACCAACACAAGACGCTTATCCATACAGCTATTTCCAAATATCACAATTAGTACTTAAAAGCAAAAGTACATGATTCACAATAATGTTAGTCTACGACATTTACATAATAGAAAGCAACAAGAGTTCATGAATGTAACCAAGTACAAAATGTAAAAAAGACCACATCAAAAGCTCTCAGTTCTCACATTAGCAATGGAAGAAAGTGACGGTAAATGTTGCTTCGCGTCCTCAAGCCTTGTCTTCCTGGCCTGGTTGTCCTCCTATTCGATGTGCTATTGTTGCTACTGCTGGGTATGCTCCTAAAATATAAGATACAACAAACGTTAGTAAAAAAATTGTGGCTCCACATCCTCTCCCCTGATGACTCTTAGTCATCAGGCGAAAGGAGGGAACAATGAGAGTATAATATAATCAGTAATTCAAGCAGGTGACAGTATCAAATATAAAGACATGTAATAAGGCGGCAGGCAGTTCTACAACAGTGTAGTAATAAACAGAATGGAACTTGACATATAAAAATGTTCATACAAATTTATAAGTTAAGTGTCTTGAATAAATGAAATAATAAGTAACTAATCATATAAAGTGCACTTGCAAATTTATATAATGCGGGTTATTATGTAGTGCTATGCAACGCAATCCAATGCAATGTATGTAACAATTCATATTAAAATGAAGAGAAAAACAAAGTCTAAATTAAATTATAATGACATGATAATAATTAGCATTTGGTTTGTTTTCTCTCTATGCCAAACCTAGTCCCCCACCCCCTTCAATTTAATCAATCGGCACGGTCTTCTTATCCTATGAGCCGCACGCAGGCCATCTTTCGCAACTCGCTTGATCTTGTTAGTAGGTTAATAATTCTACTTATTTCTTCTTGAATCAATTACTTACTTGTCTTACTAGCTTTGTCTCACAAAATTGAAACAAGTACGTTTCTGATTTTCCTTGCTCGTATTATATTTTACTTTGTTTATTGTTCATTTAAATGTTCTGAGACTTTTTTCTTTTTTTTTTGAATTTGTCTTAACGCTCGTGACTGCATCGTCTGCTACCTGAGCCCGATCGAGATCAAGTTCCTGGTAACTAAAGGTTTGTTTTGTTTGTTACTATGTCAGGTTCTATGTATTTTATTTTTTGTACTATCAGATTTGCTTATGATATATTAGTTATGATCAGTCATTTTATTTCGTGTCATGTACAACTGTTAGGCTATAATTTATATACTGGAATTTGAGATTATTGACATATTCATTTTTTGGTATTTTCATTGAAAATTTATATCGACACACAATGTGTGTCATGAGTGTTGGTACCAGAAAAGTACCTCAACAACAACACTCTAGGAGGGAGGACATTAAAGGAGAAAGATTGTGAGTAGCCGGTTACTAGCGGTTAAGCAAATGCAAACAGCGAGGGCCGCTGACAGTGACAACACTATACTTGGCTAGCTGCGGCGAATGCCTCTCTTGCGGCGGCGAGTTTTCCATTGTTTAAAGAGTGATTACAGTGGTTACAAGGAGTAAAAGGAGAGTTGTGCATGCAACAGACCGCAAAGCTTGGGAATCGAGACCACAACTCTTAATAGGCGAGCTCCTGGATTTGAGTATGCCTGTTTTGGGAGCGACGCCCCATATTTATATACTCGGGGGGGGGGGGGGGGACCTGCCCGAATGGGCGTGGCTAAAATAACCGCCTGCCCAGGATACAGGAGAACCGGTCAGAGTTGATGAGATACAAAAAGGAGAAAAAAGACAAACTACTGGACCGCATGAACGGGCGATTAGCCCTTGCAGTTTGGGGCTCTTTACTGGGTGTTTGCTTGTTGCGGTCTGACCAAAATGTGCGGTCTAGACGTTCTGACCGCAACGACTTGAAGGTTACTTGAGAACCAATTGCGGACTGGTTGACCTGTGTCCGCCACTTCCTAATCAGGCTTGAGACATGGTTGCGGACTCCTGGGTAAACATGATCCCCACACATTTTTGAATTTCTGAGAATTTTAAATACGTTAGTTTTAGCCGCGAGACCGCAACCATCATTAATGTTGTGAGGTCTATAAATATCCCGAAAAACTCTGTAGCTTTCAAAAAATTTCTTCCAACACGGGGCGATACTCTCCACTTGCGGCTAACATTTTCTAGACCGCAATGTCTGGTCCATTTCATCCTGTGATGAGAAAGAAGTCGCGAGTGAAAACAAAGCAAGTAATAGTTAAGAAGGCGATAACTCTTGCCCGCACTACTGGGGAATCTTCTGGAGAAAAGACAATGCCTCTGGCTGAACCTCAGCTGAAGATCTCCTCTCCCCCAATAGGAGTGACCGACCTTTCCAAAGCATTGGTGGTCATTGAACCTTTGGCGGCCTCCACGGTTATCTGCAACCTCTAAATATGGATGTCTTCGAATCGTTGTTTGGGACGGTTATGTTGCAGGTTGACCTTGGAGATGATATCAACCAAAATTTTGAGAGGTTGCAGTCCGCAGAAATGTTTGTTGAGGAGCTGGCTGAAGATGAGAAACAGACTGAAGATGAGAGGCGGACTGTCAATCAGACCAGGACCTCTTCAGTACTGATTGTTATGGACACCAGGTCTGTTCCTGAAAGCTTACGACAACTCGGTCAGCTTGCTGCGGAATAACAACAACAGAAGGAGTCAACATCCAAATCTAGCGAGAAGAAGTGGAAAGATACTTATGTTGACGATCAAGTGAGCAAAAAGCTTAAAAAGATCAAGGAGTCGAACGCCTCATTGAAGGTTGGCGCGGCTAGCATGCACCATAGGACACATGATAAAGAAGTTCATGAGTTCGCTCTTGTGACTCCAACTGCCACTCTTGGCACTAAGATCGTGTCTTCCTCGGTCAGTATTTTTTACTGCCGAGGTTTGACAAAGTTTTAATATATTTGAAAAGATTAATAAATAGTTTCTGGAGGTTATTCAACCCACTCATGGCTACCTGACGGTCGAGGACGACATCCAAGTTTTGGAAGTGCAAGCTGGCGAGAAGAGCACTGCTGCTGAAATTTCTGAAGGAGTCGAGAAGAAGAGACTGAGAAGGCAGATCGCAGCCGAGAAAGATGTCAAGGAAAAGGAGGATGCATACAGGGATTTGCAAGCCACTGTTGAACTCTTGCGGTTAAGTAACTTGAAACCTGTACCTAGGAATATCAAACTTTCGACCCTTATAAGTCTCCTCTTCGAAAAAAGACGCCGGTGAAGATTATAACCGAGACCGAAGACATTATTTTTCCATAGAGAGACTTGGACAAAAGGAAGAAGAAGGCTCATCGAGACTAGTGTGGACAACTTAGTCGAATTGATCCTGAGTGATTAAGACACCCTACTTTCGATAACCGCCAGGCCGATGTTGTGACTGGACAAGAAGAAACCTTGCCACCTAGCAGTCTTGCCCTTTTAAAATTCCACTTTTGTGATCTACATTAGCAAGAAATTCTTAACTTGTTTCTCTTTGTTTCAGCTCCAAGTGAACAATCTGCCTCTATGGAGTTAGGAGAATTATTATCGCCGCCTCCGTCACTTCCAACGCGACCTCTTAGTGACATAAATAGAGAGGGTCAAGAGATGATGGACGAGCTGCACAGCCAGCTCAACCAAATGAAAATGCTAATCGAACAAGAGCGATAAGCCGTGCTTGGTAGGGAGGAGGCCCTTCGCCTTGAGCTGGAGAAAGGGAAGACGGAAATGCTAGAGAGGGAGAAGAAAATGTTGTAGAGGGAGAAATCCATGCAAGACCAGGCCGCGACCATCTCTGCTTCGCTTGAAAGGGAGAAGAGAGATAGAAGGCAGTCTGAAGATGACACCAAATACTGCAAGGATAAATATCTGAACCTGGTGTGGAAACCAAGAACCAGCAGTTTGTAACGGCGAGCAGTGAAAGATTACGATAGCATGATCGCGTAGTCGCATGCTAAACTTCTAAACCTCCAGCCAGGGTAGTTAAGCAGCCTGCGCCTACTTGTGGACTGAGGGTTCCCGCAAAACACATTGTTCTTCTGAGCCGTACCGACTGTGAGACATCCTGAATTCAAGGTCTTTTGTCTTGATGCACTACCATGTTCAACATTTGTATGGAGTAATCCTGCAATCGAGTTATCAAGCGGCGCATTTGGGTAGAGACCGCGTCGATCACCCTGACCGCTCTGACCGTGCTGACGGCAGTTTATAAATTTTAATTTGTAATATTATTTGAACAATGTTGTGCTGGGTGCGAGACAATTTGGTTGTATAATTTGATTTGATTTCTACCTTTCTTAATTCTCCGTGATGATGAATGACTGCTTATGCGAATTGGAAAACCATTTGTGCGAACTGAAGCATTCTCTGTTTTGCGGATTATTTGATCAGATTGCTTTAACCATTATTACTTGCATTATGTAGCAAATGCAGGATAGGAACGTTGTAAACTGGAGGACAGGGTTTCCAAGTCTGCATCTTTACACGCAAGCCAACTTTTTCTATAAATAACATTTTCTTTCTTCATTTATGACTTGAATGCGTGTGAAACATAAGTCCCTACGATCTGTAAAGATGATGTTCGCTCGAACTCAGGCTACCAAAGCTTTCCCTGCCCAGAACAAAAGAAGTGCAAACTTGCTGAAGATGACATGCGTGATTTTGTTGCAAAACACATGCAGAATTCGCTGATTCATGTGTTGCTTCCAAAGAAGCGTGAATGAATAAATACTTCTCTAGCGAATCAAATCGTCATTCATGTTGACCACTTTGAAAGCAACTTCAAGTTCTCCATTATTTGGGAGGCCACAAAGATCTTTGAATACTACGGGGTCGTTCCTGGTCAGCTCGGCCCGAATATGATTGCTGCAATCTTTAGCTATCTTGCCTACCTGCGATCTATGCGGGTAGCTTTTTCGATGAGCATCTTCAGGAAATCTTCTTAATGTGGTCTATTACCTCATTGGGAGGAAAAAGTTACAAAGACATTCTGTATTTCTACTATTGAGGAATGAGGGTTGTGAACCTGTCGAACAAGGTTCACAACTGGTCAGCCTGCTACTTGATGTTTAAGGGCGACCTGGGCTTGATGCATACTCATCCACAAGAACAATCAGATAGTGAATTCAAGGCTGGCAAGCTGTCAACCATTGAGAAGAAAATCGTCAAGTTCGAATAGGACTCGCGGCTTGACATTCAACATTATCTTCCCCTACTCCCAAGCTTGGATGGAGTAGTCTGCCAAGATAGTAAGTACCTTCTACGGTTAAGAATTTCTATCCGCTTTTTTGTATTCTTACCAATGATTTATGTAGCTGACTTGGTGGTCCCAGCAAATTCGTCATTGACACCAGGCGACTTGACTCTTATCCATTGGGAGAAGAGGGTGGAGCTCGAGAATAAAAGGTGGGAAGAGGATGATCCTACTGCGGGGTAGTCCTATGAAGAATCTTGTCCACTTCACGGGATAGACGAGAAGCTAAAGGACCTTCGGGGCAACCAGACTATGCAATGGCACCAAAAAAGCAAACATGTCAGGGTGTCAACAGATCTCCCTTCCTGGAGAAGCGGGAAGTTTTCTCATCGTGCCTTTGCGACGAGTACTGCCTTGTATGGAAAGTGCAACTAGAAAGAGATTCTAGAGATCACCCCGAACACTTGCCATATTTCATTGCTCAAGCTCAGGGGAATGGCTTGGTCGCAAGCCATTATATGGTTTGTGCTCAGAAAGAAATTATTAGAGAGAAATAAGATCTTGCTGAGAAGAATGTGCGGCTAGAGACAAAGATCGCCCGATTAAAGGAGGAACAATTAGCAAGATAATTCCTGACCACCGCGACATGATTTTTAGAACACATAACTTGAGTTTGCTTTTTGATTCCTTGCATAATGTCTACGATCCAAAGAATCCTTCTTTCCAATATGCGACCTTTATTTTTGTTTAAAAAACATAAACGATGTTGTTCGTTGCTTCTACTAACTGGGTTGCATCAAGGAAGACTTCAAAAACACCTCTTTTGTTGAACTTTTTCCTAAGCTGAAGAGGCTGGTAGCTATAATGAATTGGGCGCCCAAAGGCAAGACCAAGATTGGGGAAGATCCTGAAGAAGAAGAAGAAGAAGGAGAAGAAGAAGGAGAAGGCTCCACGAAAGAAAAAGCGGATAGCGACGAATCCGACACCGGTGGCTAGGAAAAAGATACTGGCATTCAGGAGGAAGAGACCGCTCAACTTGCTTTTGAGGGGTTTGGTTCCAGTGATGGGAGCCATCCCAGCTAATTCAAGGAGAGTGAGAGTGGTGAAACAACTTCCAACCTGAGTTCGCCAAGTCATGATTATTCGCCGCCAGTTGATATTGATGGTTCTGTGGACTCAGAGGGATCTCCTGCGGCTAAGAAGCTCAGACAGGGGAATTAAATGATGTAATTTTATTTTTTTTTGGAAAACTTGACGTTCTTTTTTTTGTTAACCGCACAAGAATACATGTAATTTGTGAAAAATTAATAAAAAAAATATACTTCACTGTTCTTTAAGATGATTTTTTTTTCTTTTTGTGGTTTAATATTTACCCGTTCGCCTCCGTTGTTCACTGTCTAATCACATAACTAAGGTGGATAGACTTACTCGGAGAAATATACATGATTTGCCACTTATTTCGCTCGATCTTGTGAGATCTGCTTAACAGGATAGTTGAAGTAATCCAAACTCCCGATGACCGGGATGTAGTATTGTCAAGACAGTCTGCAAGAATGTTTCCAAATTCGAGCATAATTGCTAATTTGATCATCGAGACCGTGGGCAACTCATGAGTTTATTCTACCCATATTAACTACCTTGGCAATTTTAACTCCTTATATAATGCTTGAGGCAAACTGGAAATCCAAGCTGCAGATACTATTAGTAAAATCCAGAACTTAACTGCATTATACACGACGATTATGAATGAAGAGAACTTGATCACAATATAACCCATAATAATCGACAACCATCCCATGCCGCAATAATTGATTGGTAAGATAATTCAGGCCATAATCATTAATTGTAATATATCAATCAACAAAAATCGACAGAACCTTTCTAGCCATATTAGTTGAATGGTTAGATAATTCAAACCGCAATTATGAATGAGGAACGTAAGCCGTAATAATTAATGGAAGAACTAGTCCAGGCTACATTATTGAATAGAACAATCCAGTTGAAGCCACAATACAGAAGATAATCCAAATTGCAAGAATAAGATTTTCCAGGCCTTAATAATTAAGACAATGAAGTTGAAGCCCGCGGTCTGAATATATTATCATTTCGAACTACTGACCCTTCTAAGATGATGCGACCTGGGGAGATAAATAGTTTGTCCGCCTATGAGGTCTACACCTTGAGACGATCAATTGGGCAGGTGCACGTAGAGTTGCATTGCTTTCCTCATAAAGATCTTCAAATCTGTAGGCCTCAATTAAAGGACAACTACTACGATATGAAAAAAATAATAATTGAGAACTAAAAAAGAAAAGAAGAGAGCTACAAAATAAGGTGACCAAGTGGGTAGATGCGCACATGATAACATTGTTTTCCTCAAGAGGTCACAAAAGCCATAACCCGTCCCCTTAAACACACAACATAGATGATTAGTTATCTATACTTGAACGACATGCAGGGGCGTGTCAGATGTCGTTGGGGATGAGAGAGATGTACATCATAAGATGATCAAGTGGGCATGTGAGTACGAGGCTGCATTGCTTTCCTCAAGTGATCATCAAAGCTGTTTCCTCTTAGAAAGCAAGATGGATCCACTACACTCATGCCTAGGGCTACAAGCTAAGCTGATCAGTTGGGCAGGTGCGTACGAGGCAACATTATTTTCCTTAGAAAGATCAGCTTTCCTTAAAAAGATCATCAAAAATATAACGAAATCCCCATCGAAGCATGAGAGTACCTAGGAGCATTCAAAAGTCACAGACTAAGATGATTAGTTGAGCAGGTGCGCACTGGGCATCACTGCTTTCCTTAAAAAGATCATCAAAACTATAACGAAATCCCCATCGAAGCACAATAGTGCTAACGGTCACCTATACATCCCTTGATGCAGATGTGTGTTAGATACCGACCGGGATCTAAAATCCTAAAGTCCGTCGCATGAGAATTAGAAAGCTTCCACTACACATGTGCGAAATCTCCCCGCTACACGTGGTCCTCATGGTATTATGCTAATGATTATTATCCGTAGGGGTTTAAGCAAGACCTGTCAATATATCCTTGGTCCAGTGATCCTTAAGCACAAGTTAATTGAAAATAAGATCAACAGACAAGGAAAAATGCCAGTATGAGGATCTTCATTGAAATAAACATTGAATGAGCACATTATAGTAAATGAAAAGAAGTCATCATTTAAGAGTAAAACCGCTTCAAATCGTCTCCACTCCATGTGTGAAAGATGTCTTCTACGACATAGGTTTTGAGGCGGTAAGCTCCATTTTTCAACACTTCCTTGAAGATGTAGGGACCTGCCCAGTTTGGATTCAATTTTCAAATCGTACAAGTCCTGGCTGCCGAGTCCAAGCTCTTTAGTACCAAATCTCCAACCAAGAATTGCTTGATTCTAACATTTTTTATTGAAGTATTTTGTCATCCTTCTCTTAACTTCTTCTTGCCCGATAATTGCCTTGTCTCGGAGCTTTTAGATCAAATCTAATCAACACTTTGTTTCTTCATCATTTATATCCATCCAATCTTCTCCTCCCTGCTCTGCGAGCATGACTCTTAAACTGTGCACCGCAAACTCTATTGGGATAATCGCCTCCGAACCATGAGAGATTTTGAATGGTGTTTCTCTTGTTACTGAGGAAGTCATAATCCAAAGAGTCCAGAGGACAAAAGGAATCTGTTCTGCTCAATTACCATTATGATTCAAAAATTTCTTCTTCAAGAAGTTAGAATATGTTTGTTTGTAGCTTTGACTTGACTGTTGCTCCTAGGATGATTCACTAATGAGAATCACAACTCAGTCCAAATCTAACTATAGAAGATGATCATTTTTGCATTATTGAATTGAGGACCGTTGTCAGTGACAATTGTCATAGGGATCCCATGTTGACAAACGATCTAACCCTAGATGAAGTTTCTGATGGTATGAGTAGTGGTCTTGGCTAGCGCCTTAACCTCAATCCATTTTATAAAGTAATCAATCATGACAATGATAGTGCGATGTTGGCGACTTGCAATCAGGAAAGGGTCGTGAAGGTCCATTCCCCAAACTGTGAATGGCTAAGGCATTGTTATTGACTTGAGTAGCTGAGTTGGCTGGAGTTGGAGAGAGACAAATTTTTGTCAATGAGCACACTTCTTCGCATATGCTTTCATATATTTTCCTATTTAGGGCCAGAAGTATCCCTGCCTAAGGATTATCTTCTCTATAGTTCTTTCTCCTGAGTGACTGTCGCACTCTCCAGAGTGAACTTTCTAAAGCACGATGAGAACTTCTTCTAAAATGCACCTTGCCAAAGGTGAAAGAAAGGTTTTCCTATAGAGAACTCCTGACACCAAATAATAGTGAACTACCTTGATCCTGAATCTCCTCTTATCTTTTATGGACGAATGAAATTCTCCTTTTGGGAGGTAGAGAATGAAGGGATCCATCCAAGATAGATGCTGATCAAATTGCATCAACTCTCATTCCTCCATTTTCGGACGGAAGAGCTCTGGGGTGGTTTCCCCTGATAAAAAACCAAACTTTGCTAACCCAACTGCCTTTGAGTTTTCAAATCTTGGGATGTGCTGATTGGTAAAGATCTTAACCTGCCAATCTCTATTTTCACCAATATCAAATACTTTTGTAATATAGGAATGCTGGCCCCAAAATTTCCCAGAACCTAAGATGTCATCACCAATGAATTTATTTTTACTTGAACATCATCAATGCAAAGTTCCTTTGCAAACCTTAGACCTGCCAGGAGTGCCTCATATTCTACCTAGTTATTAATAGTTGGGATGTAGAACTTCACCGCCTGCTTTATCTTTACTCCATTCCATTTTATGAGGAAAACCCCTGCACCTAAAGAATCCTTTCCTGAAGCACCATCTACATACATAGTCCAATCTAGAGGAGATTCTGCTTCTGGAATCGGATAGGCCTCCAATGTATCCACCAAGAAATCTGACAGAACCTGTGCTTAATTACCACCCTTGGGATATATGATATATCAAATTTACTTAACTCTATGACCCATTTATCTAGCCTGCCTGAATGCTCTGGGTTCTCTAACCTGGATAGAATGAGCTTGGTAGTACAGACATAGTCTTTGGGTAGACATGACCAAAGCTAAAGTCAGCTTCTCCAGAATTGAATATCTTGTTTCAGCACTCTTGAGGATATGACTGACGTAATAAACTGAAAACTACTTCTTTCCTTCCTCTCTGACAAGAACCGAACTAACTACCTCTGGGATAACCCCTAGATATATTAACCTAGAAATCAACGATCCCTCCCAAAGGTGGCTAGCTTGCAAGTCGCGACCTGCTCCAAGTTCCCCCCTGAGGTCGCGACCTTGTAGAAAGTAGCGAATAAGAAAGAAGAAACGGATAAACTTTTGAATAATTGAAATTTTATTATCCAAAAAAGATATCATTTACAAAGGTATGACCTCCCTTATATAGAATGGAGGAGATATGAGAGAGAGTAAACAAACAATGTGGGACTAAACATTTACAGTACTGAGCGGCTAGAAATAAAGGAGACCGCACAAGCCGCGCGGTTAGACAAATGAGTTAACCGCTCGGCAACTCCAGCAGGATGGAACAGGCCGCAATGGGAGACCGATAGACCGCCCGGTCTTCAGGCTTCAGAGAGAGACCGCCAGACCGCTCGGTGAACAAACCGCTGGACAAGACCGCAAGGCTGCCTGGTCTAATACTTCAACACTCCCCCTCAAGCTGGAGCATAGATATCAATCATGCCCAGCTTGTCACAAATGCGGAAGAAGGAAGTAGAAACCGGCTTGGTGAAGATATCTGCCAATTCCTTGTCAGAGGTGACAAATGGAGTACAAATCTGTTTCTTCAAAATCTCTTCCCGAATGAAGTGACAGTCAACCTCTATATGCTTTGTTCTCTCATGGAAGACCGGATTTCTGGATATGTATATAGTGGCCTTGTTATCACAGAACATAGGGAGAGGACAGTCATATACCTCGCCCAGGTCAAGCATGAGAGCCCGCAACCACTTTAACTCACACGTGGTTGACGCCATACTCCGGTATTCGGCTTCTGCACTGGATCTGGAGACAACAGACTGTTTCTTGCTCTTCCAACTCACCAGATTACCTCCAACAAAGGTACAAAAACCTGACGTGGATTTACGATCGCCTTTGTCATCCGCGTAACTTGAATCTGAGTAGGCCTCAACCCTCAGATGACCATTCTTCTGAAAGAGTAACCCTTTGCCTGGTGCTGCTTTGATATACTCTAAAATCCTCAGGGCGGATTGAAGATGGCACTCCTTGGGAGGTTGCATAAACTAACTGACCTTGCCTACAACATAGGCGATGTCGGGTCTAGTCACCGTGAGATAGATGAGTTTGCCTACCAAACGTCTGTACCTTGTGACATCAGATAGAAGAGGCGAGTCATCCGTCCACGTTTTGTCTTCTCCAATAGCCATGGGAAACCGAGCCGGTTTGGCACCTGTCAAGCATGCTTCTTGTAGAAGATCAAGGGCATACTTCCGTTGGGAGAGAACCAACGAGTCAAGTTTTCGAGAGATTTCTATCCCCAAAAAGTATTTCGGGGAGCCCATATCCTTCGTGACCAAGTGCTGACGGAGGTGCTTCTTCGTCAAGTCCACCCCATCTCGGTCATCGCCAGTAAGAAGAATATCATCCACACATACTGCCAAAACCACCAGTCCCGAGGCCGTTTTGCGAATGAATAAGGAGTGATCGGCCGAACTCCTTCTAAAGCCGATGGTAGCCACAATACCACTGAATTTGTCGAACCATGCCCGAGGGCTCTGCTTTAGGCCGTAAATGGCCTTCTTCAAATGACATACGCGTGTCTCCCCCTGAGCAACATACCCAGGAGGTTGCTCCATATAGACGTCCTCTTGAAGATCGCCATAGAGAAAGGCATTCTTCACATCAAGCTGGGAAATAGCCCAATCTCGGTTAACAGCTACAGAAAGGAGAACCCGGATGGTGCTGAGGCGAGCAACCGGAGAGAAGGTATCAAAGTAATCAATGCCGTAAGTCTGAGTGAAGCCCTTGGCCACCAGCCGGGCTTTGTAGCGATCCACAGTGCCATCGGGGTGAAATTTCACAATGAAGACCTAGCGTCAGCCAACCACATCAGTGCCCACGGGAGGAGGAACAAGGGTCCAGGTACCCCGTTCAGTAAGAGTAGCCATCTCCTCATCCATGGCAGACTTCCAATGAGGGAGAGCAAGAGCCTCCTGGTAGGTGCGGGGAGTAGAAGTAGCAGAGATAGCCAAGGCAAAACACCTGCGAGAAGGAGAAAGCCGATCACATGAAACAACTGCCGCAAGCGGGTGTTGAGTACACGCCCGCACCCCTTTGCGAAGAGCAATCGGAAGATCCAGGTCGACGGGAGCGTCAGCGACCGGAGCGTCCGTGGCGGAGAAGGCTGGCCCGGGACTAGAGAGAGACGACGGCGGAGAGGAGGGTGGAGGGGTGGGTGGGGAGACGGACTGGGAAGGAGTCGGTGGAGGAGGAGACGGAGGTGGGAAAACGTCGAGAGGCATGGAAGGAACAGAGATATCAGAAGGAAGAGAAGAGGTAGGAGAGAAATAGGAAGCATTCTCGAAAAACGTCACATCGGCAGAGACAAACTGCTTGCAGAGAAGGGGGTCAAAGCAGCAATAACCTTTTTGAATGGTAGAGTACCCCAAAAAGACACACTTGGTGGAACGGGGGGAAAGCTTGTCGCGGGTAGCGGAGGGAGCGTGAACAAAGGCCATACAGCCAAAGACACGGAGAGGGAGAGGAAAAGGTTCCTTGTGGGGGTAGAGAATGGAGAAGGGGGTCTGGCCGTGGAGAACCGTTGAGGGAAGGCGATTGATGAGATAGCAGGTGAGGAGCATAGCGTAGCCCCAGTAGGAGCGAGGGACGTGCATCTGCGTCATGAGAGTACGAGCAACATCAAGCAGGTGACGATTTTTACGCTCCGCCACACCATTCTGCTGGGAGGTGTAAACACAAGTCGTTTGATGAAGCAGGCCATGTTGGTGAAAGAAAGAGGAGAACTCTTGATTCAGATATTTCTTGGCATTATCAGAACATAAAACTTTAATAGAAATAGCAAATTGAGTCTGAATCATAAAGTAAAAAGATTGCCAAACAGAAAAGAGTTCAGAGCGATCTTTTAACAGATACACCCAGGTACAGCGTGAAAAATCATGTATAAAAGTGACAAAATAGGAACTGCCCCGACCAACAGTGAGGGTAGGAGCAGGACCCCATACATCAGAATGAATAAGATCAAACGGGCGAGAGGAGCCACGACCTTGCTTCGGTGGGAAGGAGGAGCGATGACGTTTGCCAAACTGACACGCATCACAGTTGAGCGGAGAACTGGTAGGAGGTAAGTGGGGCAGAAGCTGGCGAAGAATCCAAGGAGGAGGATGTCCAAGGCGAAGATGCCATTGAAGGAGATCTGTGGAGGAGGAGTAGGCGGACAGAGCGGAAACATCGTCGAGGAAGTAGAGGCCGCCGCTCTCAGTCCCAGTAGCAATCGTCCGCTGGGTCCTCGGGTCCTGAAAAGAACAAGTAGTGGGAGTGAATAAGACGGAGCACTGAAGTTGCCGACATAAAGTAGTAACTGATAACAAATTGCACGGGAACTTCGGGACATAGAGGGTGTCCTCCAAGCAAAGCGATGGGGTGAGTTGAACCATGCCCGTCCCATGAACCGGGGATGGTGAACCATCCGCCACACGAACCGGAGATAAGCGGTCATGTGTCTCAAGACGGGAGAAGCAATGAGGGTTGCCCGTCATATGATTTGTAGTACCGGAGTCAATCAATCATTTACCTTGGGTAACGACGTGGGCACTACCTGACGTTGTGGCCACAGAGGCAGACGACCGAGAAGAGGCGGAGGCCGAAGAAGGAGCATCACCGGAAGGGCGAAGTTGAGGATGTTTCTGCCAGCAGCGGTCAACAGAATGGCCGATATGACCACAGTGAGAGCAGAGGAACCGGGATGAACCCCGTCCGCCGGAGTGGCCGCGGCTACTAGGTCCCCCCCTTTGAGCTTGGTGAGCAAAGGAGTCCTGGGAAGGGGGGGAGGCCAACAGAGGCCGCTGGAGCAGCGAAGTAACAGCGGCAATGCGAGCCGCAGTGGCATCAAAGGTAGGAGATTCCGCCTCACCCAAGATCTGCTGGCGGATCATATCATAAGAATTGGGAAGACGAAGAAGATAACAAACAACCAGGAGTTCCTGGAAGTGTTTGTGCTGTTCGGCCAAGTCCGCGGAGAAGGGGCAATTCTGGAGGATTTCAGCACCAAGAGCCTGAACCTACTGATAAGCCGCAGCTGGAGACATGGAAGGGCGGGCGAAGAGGTCCGCATAGAGAGTATAAATGCGGGACGTCTGGCCCCCCTTTGAATAGAGAGCAGTGACGTGAAGCCAGGCGGCCTTGACCATCTCATCATGGCGAATGACGGGAAGGCACTCATCAGAAAGGCTGTTGGCCAGCCAGGTGCGGACAAGAGCATCACTCGTATCCCAGTCATCAAACTCAGGAGAGGTACGAGGAGGAACGTCATCGGTGAGGTGATGACGCTTGCATTGAGAGCGAAGGAGAAAAGTGAAAGAAACGCTCCAATCGGGATAGTTGGAGCCAACAAGCTTAGAAAGGGTGCCAAGGTTGCCCGAAGGAGGAGGTGGAGAAGGAGCTGCAGGAGTAGTGGTGAGACCGGAAGTAGTCATAGAACACAGAAAGAAACCGCAGCGGATAGCAAAGGAAGAAGCCGCGCAAACACAAGCGGCTAGAAAGCAGTCAAAGGCACAACGGGGAAGAGGTCGCGCGGACTGAAAAGGCCGAGCGAACAGAAGAGAAGAGGAGGCAAGAAACAGCGACTACAACAAGTCGCAGGCCGGGCGAACAGAAATAGGCCGCAACGACTAGGAAGTCGGAGAGGCAAGAAAGAACCAGGAGCACAGCGACAACGAAACAGGTCGCCGCGACGAAGAGCAGTAGGAGAAGCGAACCAAGGAGAAGCAAGCCGCGCGAACAGGGCAGCGGACAGAAACAAGCTGCGCGAACAGGGTAGCGGACAGAAGAGAAGGCAAGCCGCGAGATAGGTCGCGGAAAGCGGAAAACAAGCCGCGAAAAGCAGAGAGCGCACAGAATCATGAGGAAACGACCGTGTGCTCTGATACCATGTAGAAAGTAGCGAATAAGAAAGAAGAAACAGATAGACTTTTGAATAATTGAAATTTTATTATCCAAAAAAGATATCATTTACAAAGGTATGACCTCCCTTATATAGAATGGAGGAGATATGAGAGAGAGTAAACAAACAATGTGGGACTAAACATTTACAGTACTGAGCGGCTAGAAATAAAGGAGACCGCACAAGCTGCGCGGTTAACAAACCACTGGACAAGACCGCAAGGCCGCCCGGTCTAATACTTCAACAGACCTGACAGCCCTCTTCTTGGGTCAAGCGGATAGATTTCTCTGTCTGCTCAGGCCGCACGACAAGGGCGGTCTCCCTGGTCAGACCGCTAGGTGGCACAGCAGCTGTGTTCTGCAGGGGTACGGAATGCTTCCACAATCCGCCCCTATAGGCCGCGCGGTTAGTCTGGCTAACAACGTAGCGGATCTCTCTATTCTATAGATGTGGACAACCTTTCCAATCTGCCTCAGTCCGCCAAGGAGTAGGCGGATACCCTCTTCAACCCTTCCAAAAGAAGGCAGCCTGCCTCCAGGTCTCCTAGCAGCAGGCGACCTGCCTCTAGGTCACCCAGCTATAGGCAACCTACCTCCAGGTCGCCCGACAATAGGCTATCTGCTTCCAAGTTGCCCAGAAGAATTACCCTCCTCCAGGCTACCCTCCAAAAGGTGGCAGACACATCTCATCCAACGGCTGACTCACCCTCTTCGACATGTGCCAGACGGACTCTATACGCAGTCCACCAGAAGCATCTCCAACTTCCCAGTATCGTCTTCTCCCAGCAATAGGAGAGCTCCTCTTCAATCCGCAACATTTTGCGGACTCGATCACAACACGCTCGTATCATTGCGGTGACGTCATCGAGCCCAGTTATGGATGTCACCTCCTCAATCCTATAAATAGATCCCCATACCTCTCTTTTGAGGAGAACCCCAGGGGACATCCATCACATCAAACCATGTAGACACAACTTTCTATCCGATAACACTTCTCTCGGACCGACTGCTTGTCCACGCGGCCTCAGCGGCTAAGCCTCGCAATTTATCCCTAGCACTTGGCTCCTCCGGCAGCCTATCCCTGCGACCTCAGTGGTCTCCCCTGCCTGATCGCTCAGTTTGCCCAAGGCAGCGAGCTGTGGGATCAGCAGTCCGCGCGGTCTATCGACCTACTCGCTCAGCCCGCACGACCTCTGGCAATTTCTTCCTTCTAGCCGCCAGCTTCCCCTTGTACCCTTTATATTTTTCATGTAAAGGAGCAACCCGAGCTGTAACAGTGATTCATAATAAAAGGAAATGTAAATGTTTATTTAAGGATTGAGAGTGACCTAGAGGGGTGGGGGGTGAATAGGTCCAATTTAAATCTTAGCTACTTTTTGGATTCTGAGATTTACTATTTTATGTTTATTACCCCAGTCAGATAAAACAAGAAAAATTATTCAGTAATTTAAAACAATCACAGTATAGCAATCACAACACAATACACACAGATTTATTATGGTTCCCCAATTTATGGGCACATCCACTTTCCCCCTTCTCCTATCTATCAATGAACTAGATTCGACCAAACTCCTCCATCTTTCTTTACTCAGATCCTCAGATCTTACAGCTCAGAGCCCATCTGGCTCCCACATCTCCAACTTCACAAGTCTTATCACTCAGATCACCAAGATCCTACACCTCAAGTTATTTCCAAGAACTCTACATCAGGGTGTATCCATACTCCTACTCCTCAGGAAACTCCTGCCCTACAACTTAGAACAATCAGTTACTACAACTCAGAGAAATACCCACTTCTCCTACCTCAGGCACTCAGCCTTACCCCAGCCTTTATAACACATGCTTACATCTCAGAGAAATTGATTCTTCTACACTCAGATCTACAATTAGATATTATAAGATTAATAATGGCGAAAAGAAATAAATTCTGAATTAATCACCCAGCAAGAGAGAAACGGGTGACTGCTTCTTGAACTGATCTTGATATGTCTGCTTCCCTCGATCCATATTGTAATGGATTGGATCTAACCCTTCTTAGCTTTTCAAAGATTCTTGAAGATGAAATTAGGGTAGATCTAGGCTGGAGAATGTTGAAGTCTATTCTTGATCTAGATTCTCTTCACCATCTAAATTCTAGCAGATTACTTTTTAGATCTGGGAAGAGATATTGAATTGATGCGCACCTTGATCTTTTTTATGTGCTGCAACTCCAATAGCTTCTCCAAATTTTCCCCTCTATTTCTGTAGAGTTGATCACTTTATATAGGCTCTGTCAAAGGTAACCGGCTGATCCATTTAATTACTGACATCTGATAGTTTTGACAACTGTCAGATCCTCTGACTTGATTTCTGCACTTAGGAAACAACTCTGCTTGAAGTGTTGGAACTTTACTGTTGGATGTGTGGACACTAGTCCTGGGTGTCGACACTACTCTTGTAGTGATGTCGACTTTATTCTGAATGTGTCGACACAACCTTCACCTTGTCTCGACACAGCTGATGTAGAATGTGTCGACACAGCTGATTTCCTGACTAATGGTGTCGACCCAAGCCCTGGGTGTCGACACTACTTTCTTCCAGTCTTGACTCAGCTTGTGAATTGTGTCGAAACTAGTCCTGAGTGTCGACACAGTTGTCTTCAGTCTCGACATTGCTTGTATAGAGTGTGTCAACACTTGTCCTTAGTGTCGACACATTTGTTTTTTGTCTCGACACAACTTGGGTAGTGCGTGTCGACACTAGTCCTGAGTGTCGACACAGTTGCTTTCTTCTATCATAGTTTCGACCCAAGTCCTGGGTGTTGACACAACTTTCTCCTTGACTCAGCACTTCTTGTTTAAGTATGTCGACACTAGTCCTGAGTGTCGACATAGCTACTTCTTACCTCAGCACAACTTTTATAAAGGTGTCGACACTTGCCTAGTGTCTCGACACATTTGTACTTAGCTCTATTTGCCTTCACATAAGAACTTAACATTCATCAAATACAACTATGTGTATATCATTGAGCTGAAAGGACTTCTTCAAATCAAGTACATTGTGACCAATGTACCCAATAATCTCCCCCTATTTGGAGAAGTCATAATCCCAATTCAATGATATACAACGTGATACCAAAAACAATTATGACAGAGTTATAAGTTTAACAATGCTAAATAATATATGAAATGTCATAATTAATAAACACATATATAGAACATAGTGCAACCAAAATTTTCATTATGAATCTGTTATGAATTACATTTGTTTGATTAGTTATACTGATCTAAAAGTAAAAGTACAAAAAAATGCCTAGAAAATATATTCTAATGATCTTCTGGTTCCTTAATGACTATGCCCTTTCTAGATTATATCTTTGCTTTCACTTCAGGCACCTTGTCATCAACTACCTTTTTCCCTTTGTTAACATTGGATTTTGAGATCTGTTCTGCCTTGAGCCTTTTTCTTTCAAAATAGTGGTAAGGTTTTGGGAAATATTTGATAGGCTCAACTGAATTTACAGGTATCTTCCCAGTCTTCAAATTATGTCTGAATTTCTAGATAACCTCTTGCTGCTTCAAATGTTTAGCCCATTCTTGCTCTTAGTACCATTTTCCCATATCTGTAGCATTGGCATTAACTTCTTTCCATGCAGTGAAGATTATTGATATGGAGGTTGAGCTCAATTGCTCAAAGTCTGGTCTAATTTCAGCTTGTTCCCTAAACCTTTTCTTTGATAGCTGAGCTTCTTTTTCTTTAATCATAGCAAATTCATACATCTCCACCTCTTCACATATAACATTTTGAATTGGTGATGGAGGACTGTACATGTGTTAGACAGCAGCTTGGATAGCCTCAAATGGAACTTGTGTTGCAGGAGTGTACATGGACTGTCCAGGAGCATGAGTTCTTGTAGCACGAGGTGCTTCAAGTTGAGCTAGTTGACAACCAGACTCAGCAGTTTGATCTCCATCATACCATAGTGGAGGATGGCCTAAAGTGTCTCTGATATTATTTGATATCCAGGTAGCATGTTCAGAATTGGCCCTTATCATTACCCTCTCATACTTTATGACTTCTCTTTCTATATGATCTCTTACATCATTCTTGTGAAACCTGACCTGTCCATCTAAATAATTTATTCCAGATGTTAAGGAATTCTTGAGTTTAAGTAAGTGGTCATCTAATTGTTTGTCAGATGCTTGGATATCTTTAAGTAGTGAGGCTGAATGTGTGGTCAGTTGAGTATCCATCTCTATTGTGGCAGCATTTTCTAGAGCAGAAGTCTGCTCAGTTAACTTGACCAATCTTTTTGTATGCATGACAATCATGTTTTTATTCAATATTCTTTGATTTTCAAGGATATATCCTTGTTTGACAATCATTTCATCTCCAGTCTTCTTAGCTTCTTGCTGCTGTTTTGCAATATATACCACAATATTTACTCCCTCCTGGAAGAAGTCAGTCATTTCTATTCTCAGGAGATTTACTTCAAATCTTATAAACTTTATGTCCTGTGCCAGCTGAAATTGAAATTCTTTGTGGCTTTCATCTATATATTTATCTAGATCCTTCCTTTACTTATCCAACATTATTTGAATTTGAACTAGCAGAGAGCTATTATCTCCTGTAGGAGTAGCTGGAGTTCCAGATTGTAAATACTTTTTGTAGCTTTTGCTCCTCTTCTTAATTTCAGATAACTTCCTCTTCTTGATCCTAGAAGCTTGCTCTTCCTCTGAGTCTGATGAGCTTACCATCTCAACAGACTTTTCTAGCTCATCACACCCAACACCTAGGGCAAGTCCTGATGACTCCCCCTCAACAACTGAAACCTTCTCACCAATAATGGTGATATCTTGGTTGATTTCTTCTTGCAATTCTCCAGTAAGAGGAATAACATCATCTTCACCTCCATCCAATCCTTATTCTGGAACATCAAGAGGTTCCAGAATAGTGTCTAATTCCTGTATAACTTTCATTATAACTATTGTAGTTGTATCCATTGGAAAATCAATGAGGTTCTCCCCCTCAATTGGTCCTTTTTCTGGAATGTTCTTCCCCTGCACCTGATCTCCAACTCTAGGTGAGGTCTTTGGAGATCTTCTTTGTTCTTCCTCAGCATCCTTATCTGAACTAAACTCCACTTATTCCTCAGAATCACTTGAGGACTCAACTTACTCTACCACTGCTTTCTTGCCTTTTACCTCCTTTGTCTTCTTGGGTTCTGGAGTCTCCTTAGACAAGACCCTCTCCTATCTTGACAAAATCCTTAGGTTCATTCTCCTCATGTGATTGATCTTTGTTCCAACATTCTGGTTGATATTATCTGGAATTGTCTTAACCAGATACAAACTAACAATTCTGCCCATATTGGGCTTCTGAATTCCTTCTGCAATCTTATCAAACATAACCCTATTCCAATCAGTCTTTATTCTAAAAATAATTCTTGTCATCAGGCTAAACATGGAGGTTAAAATCCTGTCATGTGTTCCAGCCTTACAGAGGAGCACCTTTCCTACTACTTCAGATAGAAACTTGCCATGAGAATTCATTCCCTTCTTGTTTAGTGAACTACCAAACCTAGTGGTTGGATCCAGTCCACACCACTCTAAGGACTTTGCAGTCTTGTTGGAATCCAGTTCATCTTCCTGAGAAGTTCTAGGAATCTGAAAGACTTTAGCCAGCCTTTTGATTGTGACCTTTACTCTTGCTCCATTTACACTTGACTTGATCTTGGCTGTCTTTGGGTTTAGTGAAGCATTGGAGTAGAACTCAGATACTTCTCTCTTCCATATCTTGGTTAGTTCAAAAAGCAGATACTCAAGACCCGCCTCATTGATAAGGTCTATCACATTCTTGATCTCTTATTGCACGGAGACGAATGCGTTTCACACAAGCTCATAACCCTCATTGAGGTTGTTGTCCATCTTGGGTGCCATTTGAGTTGAGAAAGCTTGAGATTGAGAGGTGTCGACTAAGGATTTCTAAGTCTCGACACTAAGCTAACATTCTCTCAAGTTTTCTGGTAAGCGTAGTCGACAACTCTTTACACCTCTTATTTATAGTAACTATCTGTTGAAGGCGAGAAGTCGCGTTGCATTTAGAAAATTTCTAAATATTCCGGAAATTTCCAGTGTTGACATGGAAAACCTACTCTGTCGAGATGCGTCGACTTAAGTCGTCACCAGGTTCATGTCTCTTGACATAGACCTCAAGGTATCCACACCCTTATGTCTCGACACTAAATTTTAATATATCGACACACTGCATCTAATCAGTATCGACACAATGTCTGGCATCTCGACACATGACTACCTATTGTGTCGACGCACACTCTAGTGTCTCGGCACTTTACTAATTGTCTTGACATACACTGTGGTGTCTCGACATAATCCTTTGACATAGATAAAGTTTGTGTTCTGAATATAATTTCTTAACTTATATGAAGTCTTTCTTGGTTATTTAGATTTGTTGACCTGGTTAGTCATCTTTTATAAGTTGTGCAAACATTTGTTGTTACTAATTGAAAATGTCTATTCAATGTTCAACATACATAGTTCAAATTTTAAGTAATTGAACTTGCTTTCATCTAGGGGTTTTGTAAAAATGTCAGCAACATATCTTTCTGTTGGAGTATACTGTAAGCTAATATTTTCTTTTTCAACATTCTCTCTGACAAAGTGATATCTAATTTCTATATGTGAAACAAGATTATTAGCAATAGAAATTACAGTAGTAGAATCACAAAACAAAATAGATTTACTTAGCTGTACACTGTAGTCTAGTAGTTGATGCTGAATCCACAACAACTGTGCACAATAACTTCCAGCAGATATGTACTCAGATTCTGCTGTAGAAATTGTAAAACTTGTTTACTTTTTGATGCTCCAACTTATGAGACTTTTCCCTAGAAACTGGCAAGTTCCAGAAGTACTCTTTCTGTCTTTTTTACACTGCAAAATTTGCATCTGTGCACCATGTAAGTTCAAAATCACTATCCCCAGGATACTAAAGCTTAAGATTGGGTGTGCCCTTAAGATATCTTAGTATTCTCTTTATATCAGTATAATGAGACTCTTTGGGGGCATGCTTAGTACCTAGCACAGACACATGTTGAGAACATAATATCTGGCCTACTAGCAGTGAAATATAGGAGTGATCCAATGACGCCTCTATACAAGGTTTCATCAACTAGTTTCCCAGATTCATCCTTGTGTAGTGACACAGAAGAACCCATTGAAGTTCTCATTGTAGAAGAATTCTCCATACCATACCTCTTAATCAACTCCTTAGTGAACTTAGACTGAGAGATGAATATACCATCCTTCGATTGTCTAACTTGGAATCCCAAGAAGAACTTTAGCTCACCTATGCTGCTCATTTCAAACTTTCCTTGCATAAGCCTGACAAATTTTCTACACAGCTTCTCATTAGTAGACCCCAAAATTATATCATCTACATATATCTAGACTAGGATGCTTGACCCTTTGATGTCCCTAAGGAATAATATCTTGTCTATCTTTCCTTTAGAGAACTTTTTCTCTATAAGAAAGGTAGGCAGGATCTCATACCAGGCTCTAGGTGTCTGTTTTAACCCATACAAATGCTTGTGCAATCTGAAGACATAAGAGTTGAGTTTAGGGTTTACAAAACCTGGTGGCTGTTCTACATAGACTTCTTCTTTCAGTGTACTAATGAGGAATGCTGACTTCACATCCATCTAGTAGACCTTGTATCCTTTGTATGCTGCATGAGCTAAAAACAATCTTATGGCTTCTAGCTTAGCTATAGGAGCAAAGGTTTGGTCAAAGTCTATCCCTTCTTCTTGTCTATATGCTTTAGCCACTAATCTAGCTTTGTTCTTAACTATAACCTCATACTCATCAAGTTTATTCCTATAAATTCACTTAGTGCATATGATATTGTGATTACTAGGTCTAGGAACTAGACTCCAGACTTTGCATTTCTCAAATTGATTGAGCTCTTCTTGCATAGAAATAATCTAGTTGGGGTCTGAATTAGCTTCTTCAAACTTTTTAGATTCTACCTGAGAGAGAAAGTTAGAGTATAGAACCTCATTATGATGTCTACTCCTAGTAGTCACTCCTAGCCTGACTTCACCTATTATTTGATCAATAAGATGATCTCTAAGGTGTCTAACTACTACAGGCAGGTGCCTACCATCACCTAGATCTGTAGGAGGATTAGGATGATTCTCTTCCTCCCCCTAGGCAGTTACTGTATCTTCTATAAGAATTTCTACATTGTCTCTAGTGTATAACTTTAGATCAGGTGAATCACCTATATTTAACTTCTCCATCCTAGAGTTTGCATCACCTTAACTAGAGTTGTTAGAAATTTCATTTTATAGTACAAAAGTTTCATCAAAAACTACATTAATTGATTCTTCTACAACTTGATGTTTTAAGTTGTAGATCTTGTATGCTTTGCTATGTATACTATACCCTACAAAGATTCCTTCATAGGATTTCTCTGAAAACTTAGTTAGATAAGTTTTCCCATTGTCTAATACATAGTACTTACTACCAAAAATTTTGAAGTATGACATATTTGGTTTTCTGCCTTTCACTAGTTCATAGGGAGTTTTGCTATGATTTTTGTTGATCAAGGCCCTATTCTGAACATAGCATGCTGTATTCATAGCCTCAATCCAAAAATATTCTTGGAGAGATGCATCACTCAACATTGTTCTAGCTGGCTTAATGAGAGTTCTATTTTTCCTCTCAACAACTCCATTTTTCCATGATGTTCTTGGAGAGGAGAACTCTTGAAAGATCCCTAGTTCCTTACAGAAATTTGTCATCTTTTCAGATTAAAATTCGGTACCATGGTCACTTCTAAGCTTGGACACAGAACATCTCATCTCATTCTGAACTTGTTTGACAAAATCATCAAGGATGTCTAGTGTTTCAGAATTTCTCCTTAGGAAGAATACCCAAGCAAGCCTAGAGTGATCATCCAAAATCACATAGGTATAGGACTTTCTACCCAAACTAAGAACTTACATAGGACCAATAGATCCATATGAAGTAAGTACATACACCTCTCAGTGTCTTTGGATTGAATGCTCTTAAAGGTGACTTTTGTCTGTTTGTATTTTTGACATGCTGGACATAAGCCTTCTTTGGAGCATTTGAGCTGTGGATTGTTTCTAACTAAGTCCATAGAGAATAACTTGCCCATAACTTTATTGTTTAAGTGAGCCAGCCTCTTGTGCCATTGCACACACAAAGAGTCTTTCTCACTAGCTACTATGCATACAGGTGATTTCTCATTTACACTTAAGAAATTTAGAAAATAAATGTTGCCACTCCTAGTGCATGACAAGATAATCTCTTGATCACTTGGATTCCTTATCTGACACTTGTTATTGTGGAAAACAATTTCATAACCTATATCACAAAGTTGACTTATGCTTATCAGATTGTGGTTCAATCCTTCCACATAAGTTACTTTTGTGATGGAAACAAGGCCATTAGAAATGTTACCATATCCCTTGGTGAGTCTTTTCTCTGACCCTCCAAGATGACTTTTGGTCCATTCTTAACTGGAGTGTAATCCCTTAGCAAACTCCTTATTCCAGTCATGTGCCCGGAACAGCCACTATCCAAGTACCATATTGGCCTTCCTGTGGTACTTGGTTCCACTTGAAACCACAAAATTAATTAACCTTAGGCACCCAAATAATTTTGGGGCCTTGGTTCCTGTTAGGCCTTGCTGTGTGAAACACAACATGCTTTCAAAACAAAACTGGTTGAGTCTTATATGAAGACACTGTTGGATTATACCAACAAGCTAGGGCAAAATGCCCAACCTTCCCATAACACCAACACTCAAATCAGTTGTATCTTTTCTTTGGTTACACATTTGAAGTTGTTCTTTTGTGCAACTTAGACTCGACATCCAGCTTCCAAGGTAGTGGTGCAAAATGTACACCCTTACCTTGCAGGTTTTATTATGGTGCATTGGGATCAGATCCAAGGATTCCTTGGCTTCTTGGATTGATCACCCTTTGTGGTGGTTTTTGGCCTTTATTGCCTTTAGATATCTATCCCTTACAGCAAGGCTTTTTATTGACCTTGTTGGTAGTGCACTCAAAACTCATGTGTCCAGGAACACATGACCCATTGCATCTGTTAGAAGTCAGTTGCTTGGGAGGTAGCTTAACTAGACCCATTGGGGCTTTACCCTTAGGTTCAGACTTCTTAATAACCTTTTTGGTTTTTTTATACCCTACACCACTTATAAATGGTGCATAAAAGGTATCTATGATAGGTAGCACTGACTTGGGTTTTGAGAACTGAGTCAGGAGCTGTCTTTCCTAGGTAAGCTTTGCTTCCAGATCCTTGATAGTCTTGACCTATTCTGCTATTACCTCTGCCTAGCTATCTATCTTATTAGTTAGATCTATAAGCTTCAGTTTTTGTAGATCCAACTTTATGTTGACCCTCTCCAATTGAAAAGATACTCCCCTCAGAGATTCTAATTCTCTGGCTTGATCCTTAACAAGCTCTTTACTTGCAATCAAGGCCTTTAATAACTTCCCATATCTGTTGATAAGGTGCTGAAATTAGCTTCAGAGTTTGAATCATGTTATCTATTATTAGAGGAGTACGAACATGATTCACTTTCTGATGCAGAAAAAGAATCCGTGGCAAAATAGGAGAGATTGGTTTTACCTTAGTAGGACTTGAACAGTCTCAATCTCCTTCTCCTGATTGGGTCTCCTCTATAGCCATCATGCCCATAAGAGCCTCCTCCTCTCCTGATTCTGGTGAATCAGACTCACTATCAGACAGTGTAGACTGTTTCTTTGCCGAGAGGCTTTTGTCAGCATTCTTGTGCTATCCAGTCTTCCAGTTCTCTGACATTTTATCCTTTCTTTTTATTAGGCAATCAGCTATGACATGCCCTTGCCTGTTGCAACAATAACGCAAAATATTAGTCTTAACATATTTGCTCTGTGAAGATCCATACCTGTCCCCAGATTTCTTCTTCCTGAGTTTCTCTGGATGATTGGTCTTCTTGAGAGAAGAGTCTCCAGTTGAACCCTTCCAGCTGCCCTGCCTTCTTTTCCTCAACATCTTCTTGAACTGTCTAGAGAAGAGAGATAGTTCCTCCACAGTCTGGTCTCCTCTTGATGAGGATGATTTTGTACACTCAGAGACTGTGTCTTGACTCTCTGAGAGTGTTGACTTTTCTCTGACCTTCCTGGAAGTCTCAGCCTTTGGGGCCAATGACTTTTCTCTACTGTATGCTCTAGCTGAATCTTCTTCAGACTTCTTGAGATTGAGCTGTAACTCATGGGACAACAGCTTGCCAAATAGAGCATGGGGGTCTATGCTGGCTAAATTACCCATTTCTCTTATTGCACAGATCTTAATGTCCCATTCCTTGTTCAGGGACCTCAAGAACTTGTCATTGAGTTTATAGTTAGTGAAGCTCCTGCCATAAGTCCTCAGGTTATTTACAATTCTGAAGAACTTTTCAAAACATTCAGCCACTAAGTCTTTCTTATCATGTCTAAAGGCTTCATACTGTTGGTTTAACAAAGATTTTCTATCATCTCTGACCTCATCAGTTCCTTCCATATAAACAATCAGTGACTCCCACATTTCTTTAGATGTTTTACAATGAATCAGGTTTTGAAAAGTGGAATCATTTATTGCACTAACTATAATATTTTGAGCCATCTTATCCATAGAGGTCAGAATGATTTCATCCTTATCCATCTCCATGTAGGTCTTTGGTGTCTTGATGTTTGTATCAAGAACTGACACTTTCATGGGAATGAAAGGTCCTTTAACCACTGCGATGTATATTCTTGGATCCGCTACCTCCATGAATAATTTTACTCTCTCCTTCCAAATTCCAAAATTCTCTTTGGAGCAGACTGGGAGCTTGATGGAATTATTTTCCCTCTGAGCCATGATTTATCTTTCTCTGTAATCCTTTAGATTCTCACTAGGTTGTTATGCCTTCTCAGTGAACCTTCCTTCTGATACCAATTGTAAATATTTGTTTTAGGATTGAGAGTGACCTAGAGGGGAGTGAATAAGTCCAACACAATAATCACAACACAACAAACACAACACATCAATCACAACACAGTACACACAGATTTATAGTGGTTCCCCAATTTATGGGTCCATCAACTTTCTCCCTTCACCTATCTAGCAATGAACTAGATTCTGCCAAACTCCTCCTTCTTTCTTTACTCAGATCCTCAGATCTTATAGCTCAGAGCCCAGCTGGTTCCTACAACTCAGATTATACAAGTCTTACCACTCAGATCACCAAGATCCTAAACCTCAAGTTCTTTCCAAGAACTCTACCTTAGAGTGTATCCATACTCCTACTCCTCAGGCAACTCCTGCCCTACAACTCAGAACAATCAGTTCCTACAACTCAGAGAAATACCCACTTCTCCTACCTAAGGCACTCAGCCTTACCTTAGCCTTTATAATACAGACTTACAACTTAGAGAAATTGATTCTCATATACTTAGATCTACAATTAGATCTTACAAGATTTATAATGGTGAAAAAAAATTCTGAATTAATCACCCATCAAGAGAGAAATGAGTGACTGCTTCTTGAACTGATCTTAATAAGTCAGCTTCCCTTGATCCTTGTTATAATGGATTTGATCTAACCCTTCTTAGCTTTTCAAAGCTTATTGAAGATGAAATTAGGGTAGATCTAGGCTGGAGAATGTTGAAGTCGATTCTTGATCTGGCTTCTCTCCACCTTCTGAATTCTGGTAGATTACTTTTTAGATCTGGGAAGAGATATTGAACTGATGCGCTCCTTGATCTTTTTTTATGTACTGCAACTCCAATTGATTCTCCAATTTTTCCCCGCTATTTTGTAGAATTGATCCCTTTATATAGACTCTATCAAAGGTAACCGATTGATCCGGTTAATTACTGACATCTGACAGTTCTGATAGTTGTCAGATCCTCTGGCTTGAATTCTGCACTTAGGAAATAACTCTGCTTGAAGTGTTGGAACTTTATTATTGGATGTGTCGACACCAGTCCTGATTGTCGACACTACTCTTGTAGTGATGTCGACATTCTTCTAAATGTGTCGACACAACCTTCACCCTATCTTGACACAGCTGATGTAGAATGTGTCGACACTAGTCCTGAGTGTCAACACCGCTGACTTCCTGACTGATGGTGTCGACCCAAGTCCTGGGTGTCGACACTGCTTGCTTCCAGTCTTGACTCAGTTTGTGAAGTGTGTCGACACTAGTCCTGAGTGTCGACACAGTTGTCTTCAGTCCCAACATTACTTGTATAGAGTGTGTCGACACTTGTCCTTAGTGTCGACACAATTGTTCTTTGTCTCGACATAACTTGTGTAGTGTGTGTCGACACTAGTCCTGAGTGTCGACGCAGGTAGTTTATTGTATCATAGTGTCGACCCAAGTCCTGGGTGTTGACACAACTTTTTCCTTGACTGAGCACTTCTTATTTAAGTGTGTCGACACTAGTCTTGAGTGTCGACACAGCTACTTCTTATCTCAACACAACTTTGACAAAGGTGTCGACACTTGCCTAGTGTCTCGACACATTTGTACCTAGCTTTATTTGCCTGCACACAAGAACATAACATTCATCAAATACAACTATGTGTATATCATTGAGCTGAAAGGACTTCTTCAAATCAAGTACATTGTGACCAATGTACCCAACAGTCAATCCCGTCGCAAGAGTGACATTTAAGCCGCGATAGGCGAAGTCTGTTGTTGCTGCTGTTGGCGACCCCCTCTTCTTCTCTTCTCCTCCTCCTCTCTCGGCATCAACCTCTAATCCTAACCATCAAAGTAACCAGCTGCTCGATAGTTCCTCATCAACCTCCTTCATCATCCCCACTAGTTCGAACAGCATTACCTGCTGGTGCCATTTCTGCATCAATAGTTAACACACGACCTTCAGATCTCGAACAGACGGTGAAAACCAACGGTTAGCCATGACAGATCATCAACTTGCCGAGAACCTAGTTCCTCCAAGTCCTAGTGAGGATCCTCTCTATGAAGCCTTGGAGATATCGCGATGGGAAACCACCCAACAATTCCAGGCAATCAACTGTACTCTAGCTGCTATCACACATCGATTAGAGATGCAATTCGCAGCAGCGCAAGTCCCTCCACTCAACCCAGTGCCAGCATTAGGGAATCATCAAGCCTATCCGCCAGTCTATCCGCCGGTCTATCCTCCTATTTATCTGCCAACCTGTCCAGCAACCTATCTATCGGGGCAGTCCAAAGCTCCTTTGCGATCTCAAAATGATGAGTTCATAGCTCGTCAAAACTTCTTCCAAGAAGCTACCCGGGGAATTCCTGCAAGACTCCTGAATTTTCAAGAAATTCACCCCTACTCTTCAGCTCCTGCGTTTGCTCCTCCCGCGATAACCTTTCCTTCCTATCCTCCAGCTCCTTTTTCAACTACAGCTTATGCTCCATTTTTTTCTTTCCCTTATGTGTTAGGGGAGCAGAAAGGGCCATCGCCGTTTACAGAGAATGTGTGGAAAGAGCCAGCTCCAGCTAACTTCAGAGAGCCACGATTACCAACTTATACTGGGGAGTCTTACCCAATTACACACTTGCAGGCTTTCGAGTCAGCCATCGCTCTCAAGACCCTTACATATGCTATCAGGTGTAAGTAACGTCCTTTGATGGACAAGCGAGAGAGTGGTTCTATGGACTGCGCCCTTAGTCCATTGCTTCCTTTACCGATCTGTGAAGAGAACTTCTTCTCAGATTCTCTACCTCTACTAAGAGGAAAGGCAGTCCCGAAGTCCTGTTTGAGATCTTGCTGCAAGAAAATGAGAGTTGGGCTCATTATTTTGATCGTTTTCAAAGAGAGCTTCTTTACATCGAAAACGTCGATCCAGAAATGTACCGAGTCGCTCTAATAAGTGGTTTTAGAGAAGGACCACTAAAATTCGAGGCTAATGTCCGAGTTCCAAGGATGTATCAAGAGATGATCAGTCTTGCCAACATATACATACGAGATGAGAAGAGTAATCCAACTATATATCCAGGCTCTTAACAAAGAAAGATCCTCCTTCATACAGGACAAAGACTCCCCGAAAGGATTTTCAACCATGAGTGAGGACAGGAAGGAATTTCCGACGTCATCAATGCCTCTTCCCAAGTCAAGATCATTCCTAAAATCAAAGATTGCCTTGCCGGCCCCTCCTCCTTATCCGACACTAGCTCCGCGAGTAGCTTCAGTTTATCAATAGCCGAATGATGACTTGCCAGAATCTGAACTAGACCAGGTCATGTAGGATGTAATCCAAGTCATGAAAGGCAATACAAGTAATAAAAGGCCTTACCAACTCGCTGATCAAAGATCTAAAGACTTGGATCCCTACTGCGAATTCCATAAAGAGAAAGGGCATCCAACTGAAAATTGCAGAGCACTTTGTCAACTGGTGCAAAAGATGCTGAGGTAGGGTAAGATGCATGACCTATTCCCAAAGGATGACCACTCTGACCCGTCTACTTCAAAAGGCAAATAAGTAACATACATTCCTTACTGCTCAAAAAGAGTGAGCCAAATCAACGATAACACTAACTTCATTATTGGTGAGACCATTGATGTGAATGACGTAGGCGCCCTTGGAAATCTATTCTGAGGTGAAGATGGACATGACAGTTCCAAAATCTCTTCACGACCATGGTTGGTTGGTTTTGTTCTCCATATTGAACACCTCTCTTACATATGTTCTGAACATTTCTAAGTCCTTTTTCATTCATTTCAATAAATTTTACATCAGAGATCCCATACTGCCACTTTTCCTTTTATGAGTGTCTCCTCTCTATTTTCTCTTTGCCAAAGGGATCGCTGAACCAACGAGATATCACCAAGTCTTGCTCGTCCCCCCATAGGTTGTTTTCTGGCGTAACACCACGATGCTCACATATAGTGGGGAGTGTTTGCATATGTGCAGTGGGAGCTGTCCAATCTGTGCAGACGGACTTCAGGGCTTCAGATCCTAGACAGTATCTAACACACAACGTGCATCAAGGGAGGTCCTACTGTGTTAGCTCTATTTTGCTCCGCTAAGGATACATTACAGTTAAGATGATTGTTGCTTAGCAGACAATGACGTTCAAGTGTAACCTTGTCTCTACAATCATCTCACAACTGTAATGGTCAAACACTCCAAGGTACTCTCAAGCCATGCCTTTAGTGGACCCACAACACCGCTGAGCCTTTAGGGCGAGCAATGTTATAGACCACTTGGAGTACTTGGCTTAACTGATCAGCTTAGCTTGTAGCCCAAGGCATGAGAGCAGTGCGTCTGTTGTTCCTTCTTAGGATTCTGCGTTTTCTTTTGAGCCCTTCCAAGGGAGCGCGGTTCGTCCACAATTTTCCTTTTTGAGCCCTTCCATGGGAGCACAGTTCGTCTATATTTTTTCCTTTTTCTGCCCTTCCAAGGGAGCGTGGTTAGTCTGATTTTGTACAAAACTGCTTTCCTTCAGGTTAATAGGTTTAAATTCAACCTCTCCGAAGGATTTATGCCATTATACTTCTTGCCTATAATCGTTTTATATACTCGGCTTCCATAAAGCTCTATCTGCTGACGATTGACTATGCTTATTAATATTCTTGGCATCGATTATTCAATCAAAGAATCTGGTTCTATTTATCGACAAGCCATGCTACTGAATTCTAATCAAGATGGTTTCATCTGGCTGATCTGGATTTCATATTAAGGATATCATATCTGATCACGCAAGAAGATCATTATTTTGGATTGATCTTTATTCGATTCTACACGATTTTTTATTCGGTTAATAGCAGAGTTTGACGGACATTTCTTCCGCTATCCAATTATATCTTCCTTACCGCATCAACATTCGCAAGTTCCCCTCAGGTACTTGCAAATTATTATTCTTTCATATCTACTTCTCACTTTTCTTTTTGCAGAGATTAGCAGATATTTGCAAGTTCCCCTCAGATACTTGTGAGTTATTTTCCTTTCATATCTGCTTCTCACTTTTCTTTTTGCAGAGATTAACAGATATTTGCAAGTCCCCTTCAAGTACTTGCGAATTATTTTCCTTTCATATCTGCTTCTTAATCTTCTTTTTGCAGAGACTAGTAGATATTTACAAGTCCCCTTCAGGTACTTGCGAATTATTTTCCTTTCATATATGCTTCTTACTCTTCTTTTTGCAGAGATTAGAAGATATTAACAAGTTTTCTTCAGGTACTTGCAAGTAAATTTCCTTTCATACGTGCTTCTTACTTTTCTTCTTGCAGAGATTAACAGATATTAGCAAGTTCCCTTCAGGTACTTGCAAGTTACTTTCCTTTCAAAAATGCTTCTTAACCTTCTTAATTGCAGAAATTAGCAGTTTCTTGCAAGCTCTCTTCAGGTACTTGCAAGCTATTGTTATTCTATACCTCCTCTCACCTTTGTTTTGCAGAGCTCAGTAGAAGGCATTCACAAGTCTTCTTCACTTTGCAAGAACAATTCAGGTATACACAAGATGTGCCTTTTTTCACTTACAATCTCTTTCTTGCAGAAGAAAAAGTAAGTGTTATCTGACCTTACTGAGATGAGACATCGGGTATTTGCCCTCCCCTCTCTTTTTGGATAGTTTTTGAGGGGTGGATCACGATTTTCGTGGGTCTCATGCTTTTTCGAAATTCACTTTGAGACTTGAAAAAGTGCGGGGATTATGTTAACCCAGAAATCAGCGATCCTTCCTAAAGGTGGCTAGCTCGCAAGTCACGGTCTTCTCTAAGTTTCCCCAGGAGGTCGCGACCTAACAACCCTCTTCTTGGGGCAGGTAGATAGATTTCTCTATCTTCTCAGGCCGCACGGTAAGGGAGGTCTCCCCTGTCTGACCGCCTAGGTCGCGCAGCAGCTGAGTTCTGCAGGGGTACGACATGCTTCCACAGTTCGCCCCTGCAGGCCGCGCGGTTAGTCTGGCTAACCGCGCAGTGGATCTCTCCCCCTCTTCTACAGGTGCGGACAACCTTTACAATCTGTCTCTGTCCGCCAAGGAGTAGGCAGATACCCTCTTCAACCCTTCTAAAAAAAGACGGCCTGCCTCAAGGTCTCCCAGTCGTAGGAGGCCTGCCTCCAAGTCTCCCAGAGGTAGGTGACCTGCCTCCAGGTCACCCAACAGTAGGCGACCTGCCTCTAGGTCGCCCGACAGTAGTCGGTTTACTTCCAGGTCGCCCGGAAGAATTCCCCTCCTCCAAGTCTGTAACGCCCCGAAACTCAAAAGAGCGAAGGGAGGCGTTTCGGGCCAAATCTGGTATTTGGCAGGGGGCACACGGCCTGGGACACGGGCGTGTCCCAGGGCGTGTCAGGCTCGAGTTGATGATTTGGCCGCGAGGTCGACGAAATTTGGAGTCGACGATCGTCGAGCAGTGAACACGGCCTGAGACACGGGAGTGTCTCAGGGTGTGTCGAGCCCGTATCGACGATCGGCTCGGGAGTTGACATTTTCGCTCGACGATGTGTCGAGACAAGGCACACGGCCTAGGACACGAGCGTGTCCAAGGCCGTGTCGTATGGTCGACGAACTTCACTCGAAGAAGTGTCGAGACAGTGAACACGGCCTGGAGCCCAGGCGTGTTCAGGTTTGACACGGGCGTGTCAAATAGGACACGGGCGTGTCAAATAGGACACGGGCGTTTCCAAGACCAGTGTGAGTCTCGGGTTATTTTCAGGGCTGTGTCGATGGGGGCACATGGCGAACCACACAGCCATGTCAGTTGGAACACGGGCGTGTCAGGTCGAACACGGGCGTGTCAGATGCCCGTGTGTTTTTCGAGATGCGTCGATTTTGACGGCGAATGAGGGACACGGCCCTGTACACGGGCGTGTCGCAGGCCGTGTTCGGCCCAGGTTTTACTTTTTAGCTACGAATCGTTGCCATTCGTTTCCTTATTTTGGGATCCGATGGTTGGGGGTTGTTCCTACTGGGATATACCCGGGATTGGGCCTTTGAAACCCTAATTTCACTTGAGAGGTTCTCTTTCTAAAGTCTAGAGTGAGAGGAGAGCAAAGGAGGAAGAAGAAGCTTAGATCTGGTATTTGGAGGAGCTTCGGAGCTCCAAATCGCGAACCGACTTCGGATCTATGGAGGCAAAGAGAGTGCGGTGCTTTTCATTCGCTTACATTTCCATGGCGCCAAGGAAGAACACTAGGGTAACGATTCTCTTCTTGAGCATGTGAAGCTCTCCTTCTTTTGCATAGGAAGCCCGCTCTCGCGAGTTTGCGGTGAGTTTGAGGCGTTCCTTCGGGTAGACATGAATAGTCCCCGTTGTGTAGAGTCCGTAAACGAGAACGGACATAGGCATGATGTGTGAAGCCTATCCGAACATGTTGGTATGGATCGGTGATGTTGCATTGCATAAATGCCGGAGAAGACTGGGCGGATGCGTGATCTTGCCAACTTGGTGGCCTGAGAGCCAACTTGAACATAATCGGGTTATGTGAAGTGTGATGGAAACGGGACTCGGGAGAAGTTTGACCCGCGCATATGGCTTAAATTGTCGTTGTGATGTGAGCACGGGTTAGATGGAACCGTACCCATTCTATGTCGTTCGGTTAGAGCCGTTAGCATAGATGAGGGTCTTCGGCGGTCTATGGCTTAAATTGACGTGACCCCTGGCAAGAAGACAAATTGCTCATATGTTTGGCCGTCAAAGTGGCGGTGGTGAGTCCGGAATGTCTATGGCTTAAATTGACGTGACATTGGCCGGTTCACTGAGAATGTGCCCTGAGTGCACGGGGTGTGTGGCCGTGCGAGCCAACGCCTGTGATGTAATGTATATTTATATACTGCTTGGTTATGCTAATAAAATGCAGGGAAGGAGCATCGCCGCCCCGAGTTGGGGGCAGGATCGTTATAATTTGGTCAGCATTGCTGACCGTTGCTTTTGTTTGCCACCGTGCGGTGGTTTGTTGCTTGCAGGTGCTGCTGGACCAAGCGGTCAATAGCGGGCTAAAGCCCAAATTGCGAAGCCGGCCCTCGAAGGCCTAATTGGAGTGTTTACTTGCTTTTATTCATGTATGACCGGCCTGCGTGCCGTGGTATGGAAAACATGTAATATTGAGTAAACCATTTTGTAAGGCCTTAAGTCCTGTACTTGTGTATGTACTACATTCCTATTTGGTGTTTAGTGGACATTCATGCTTGATGTTGGGTTCTTTTAATTGCAACTTATAAAACTGCTTCCCCTAGAATGCTCTGAGTAGGACGTTATGATTGGTTGGATGGTTTCCATTGAGTAACCACCCGGTCTGTCTGTGGTATATGACGTCAGGCCCCGGCCGGACCTACTGCTATATGCTATGCGATGGATAGGGGGTGTTATAATTTGGTATCAGACTACTGGTTTCAGCCAGGCTTAAAATGATTTCATGGGCGAATTCTTTTTAAGGGGTGGTGAGCACATGTGTGTGCGTCATCATTATAACAGTAAAAGAACCCATGAATGTCCACTTAGGAATGAAAATACATGTGTTTGGGGAACCAGTGTGTTCCTATAATTGCTGTTTGCAATTTTATTTGGTCGCTTAACGGTGTTTTGTACCACTATAGGTGACCAGAAGTGGTGCTGGGCCATCAGAACGTCGAGTTTCTGAGGCTAGCAGTGCACGTAATGAAGCTCCTGAAACACCTCCATCGGGTGAGACCATACGATTGGTGGCTGAAGCAGTGCTTGCCATGATCAATGCGCAGCCTGCAAGGCAAATACATCAGCTCACTCCTGCTGTGGAACAGGTAGTAGTTGAGCCGTTGGTGCCAAGGAGAGCAACCGAGAGACAGCTCAAACGTGTCATGAGCTTTAATCCTCCGGTATTCTCGGGGTTGGGAACCCCATCTCAAGCTGAAGACTGGCTCTCTAGGGTGAAGAGAGTCTTGACAACAACGGAGATGGAGGAGTGGCAAATGACCACCATTGCTACGTTCCTTCTGGACGGTGAAGCGAGATTGTGGTGGGAAGGTTTGGATCTGCACCTTTTGAGAGGTAGACAACTTATAGATGTCTCGATGGAGGAGTTCTCGAGACTGTTCTTGGCTAGATACCTCCCTTCAGCACAGAGGATAACATTGGAGAACGAGTTCCTGAAGTTGGTTCAAGGGGACAGTAGCGTGGATGAGTATCTCCACGAGTTTACTCGTTTGAGTCGATATGCGAGCTCCACCATTGCGGATGAGGAGCGCAAGACAAATCGATTCTACGAAGGGTTGAGAGATGAGTTGTGGTTACTACTCTCGGGGCCGATGACGCAAGGTTTCTTGACCTTGGTCAATACGGCCCGGTCCTTGGAGAAGGACATGAAGAATGTACAAGCAAAGAAAAGCTTGGTTGATAAGAAATCTGAGTTCAAAGTGCCGACTACTTCAAAGTCCGGCTATCGAAGATTCCACAAGAAGGCTAGGACTTCGGGTCCAGCTCCCTCCTCTGGTGCTTCTGGGGATACTACGGGTCGAACCCCGGGTGCATGTTTTACTTGTGGAAAGTCGGGGCACTTTGCCCGCGATTGCTGGAGCGGACGTCTCAAGTCCGAAAGGAAGCCGGGAGCGACATACGAAGAGAAGGGCAAGGCGGTGGAGTCAA
Source organism: Platanthera guangdongensis (assembly GCA_039583875.1). Classification (NCBI taxonomy): domain Eukaryota; kingdom Viridiplantae; phylum Streptophyta; class Magnoliopsida; order Asparagales; family Orchidaceae; genus Platanthera; species Platanthera guangdongensis. Next base: position 47,255,782 of record CM077161.1, on the reverse strand, counting down.
CCACGTCCCATTATGCTCCGGCCCAACCAAGGGTGTATAATCTTGGCCAACAGGAGGCCATCAAATAGGCAGATGTGGTGACAGGTACGGTTTAATTTATAGCAAGTTAATTTCTTTAAATACTTGATATGCACATGTTACCTTACCACTGCTTGTTTAGGATTTGTTTTGATTTGTGAAAATCTGGCAAGAGCACTCTTCGATACGGGAGCTTCACACTCCTTGTTTGAAGAATTTATATTACGCATCGGAGTACCTTCTTCGATGGCGAAGTATAAGTTAGATGTGTTGTTGCCCAATGGGTGTTCAATGTGCGCGGATAGAATCTACGGTGTTAAGATTCGCATTGGGAATCAGGAGTTCGATCTGCAAGCGTCGTTACTTCCGTTGGTGGAGTTCGACGTTATATTTGGCATGAACTGGCTCTCGAAGCAGCGGGCCTATATTGATTGCGGTCGCAAGGAAGTCAAGCTGGGTGCAGGTCGTGAGACGACTTTCACGGGCTTGAAGGGGTCGAGCAAGACGTTGATGTCTGCTCTTCAAGTGGTAAAGGCGGTTCGTGCCGGTGTAGAACTGTTCTTTACACTAATGGAGGTTGCAAAGCCTAAGCCCGCATTGGATAGTATTTCAGTGGTATCAGAGTACCCTGATGTGTTCCCCGTAGATCTTCCTAGAGCCCCGCCGCAGCGGGAGATAGATTTCATGATTGAGCTAGTGCTAGGTGCAAAGTCTGTGTCACGCTCTCCATATCGGCTAGCGCCTAAGGAAATGGCGGAGCTGAAGGTTCAACTGTAAGAGTTGTTGGAGCAAGGGTATGTGCATCCAAGTTCTTCGCCTTGGAGCGCTCCAGTCCTCTTTTTTAAGAAGAAGGACGGAAGCTTGAGACTATGTATTGATTATTGGGAGCTCAACAAGTTGACGGAAAAGAACAAGTACCCGATCCCCCGGATCGATGATCTTTTTGATCAGTTGGTCGGGTCGACGGTGTACTCAAAGTTGGACCTCAAGTCCGGGTACTATCAGCTGCGAATAAGGGAGAGTGATATCCCGAAGACAGCATTCAGTACGAGATACGGGCATTACGAGTTTACGGTCATGCCGTTTGGGCTGACTAATGCGCCGTCAGTGTTCATGGATTTGATGAACAGGACCTTCAGGGAGTACTTGGACCATTTTGTGATCGTCTTCATCGATGATATTTTGGTGTGCTCGCAGAGTGAGGAAGATCACTTCAAGCATCTTCATTTGGTTTTGGAGACGCTAAGGATGAATCAATTGTACGCCAAGTTCTCGAAGTGCGAGTTTTGGTTGTCCTCAGTGGCGTTCCTCGGTCATATAGTGAGTAGAGAAGGTATTGTAGTGGATCCGACGAAGATTGTTGCGATACAGGAGTGACCTGAGCTTTCTACGGTAGCGGAAGTCCAGAGCTTTCTGGGGCTTGCCGGCTATTATAGGCACTTCCTAGAGAACTTCTCACGGATAGCGTTACCTCTCACTACTTTGACGAGGAAGGAGCAGAAGTTCGTTTGGACGCCGGAGTGCGCGCGAGCTTTTGAAGAGTTGAAATATCGGTTGACCACGGCGCCTGTGCTGAGTTTGCCGAGTGGGACCGAAGGTTATGAGATTTATAGCGATGCTTCGGGCAGCGGTTTGGGTTGCGTGCTACTGCAACACGGAAGTGCGATAACTTATGGCTCGAGACAGCTGAAAGTGCACGAAAGGAACTATCCGATCCATGACTTGGAGTTAGCGGCCGTGATTTTTGCCTTGAAGCTGTGGAGGCATTATTTGTACGGTGTGAAGATTGATATCTACACCGATCATAAGAGCCTGAAGTATTTGATTGATCAGAAAGATTTGAATATGCGGCAACGTAGATGAATGGAGTTGCTGGGGGACTATACATTCAAGATCCACTACGTGCCTGGTAAAGGTAATACAGTTGCAGATGCATTGAGTCGCCGGGCCCCAGCTCAAGCCAATTGGCTATCGGTGCATGATGAGCGGTTGGTTCGGGAGTTGGAGGCATTGGAGATTGTTTGTGTAGATAAGCAATCAAGTGCTGAAGCAGTACTGAATTGGACTGAAGTCCAATATGACCTGGCTGATCGGATTTGGCAGGCTTTGGATTTGGATGACCATATGAAGCAGTTCATGGTAGAGGCTCTGGATGGGTCAAATTCCCAATTCATTATGGAGGACGGATTACTTTGAAAAGACAGTCGTCTGTGCGTCCCAAGTGTGGGCAATTTGTGGGTGGAATTGTTGTACGAGGCACATCATACCAAGTACTCGATTCACCCGAGGAGCATGAAGATGTACCGCGATGTAAAGAAACTGTTTTGGTGTCCAGGTTTGAAGAAGGATGTGGCGCTCTACGTGGCGAAGTGCCAAACTTGCGCCTTGGTGAAGACGGAATGCCAAAAGCCAGGAGGATTTCTAAAGTCCTTGCCTATTCCGGAGTGGAAATTCGACGACATCACTATGGACTTTGTGCACGGGTTGCCAAGGTCGCAAAAGGGGAACGACGCCATTTGGGTGGCCGTAGATCGGCTAACGAAGGTGTCGCATTTCATTCCGCATAGGAAGGATGATCCGGTGGAGAAGTTGGCAAAACTATATGTGGATAATATAGTACGGCTTCACGGTATGCCCCACAACATCGTGAGTGACCGAGATGGGCGGTTCACGTCCAATGATTGGAGTCTAGTGCAGCAAATGTTGGGAACAAAGTTAAAATTCAGCACAGCCTTCCATCCGCAAACAGATGGGCAGACCGAGAGGGTTAATAGGACTATGGAAGACATGCTCCGCATGTGTGTCTTGGACTTTGGAAAGCAATGGGAAGACCATCTTTATTTGGTGGAATTTGCGTACAACAATAGCTACCAGGCGAGTATTCAAATGGCGCCTTTCGAGGCCCTTTATGATAGAAAATGTCGCACGCCCTTGTCTTGGTTAGAAATGGGTGAGTCAAAGTTGTACAAGCGCCAAGAGGTGGAAGATGCTACATCTTTGGTTCGTACCATTCAGGAGAGGCTGCTAGTGGCTCAGGACCGGCAAGTGAAGTACTATAATGCCAAGCACAAGAACGTGGAGTTCGCTGTGGGCGACTGGGTGTACTTTAAGATCAAGCCATTCAAGGGTGTCTCGCGGGTGCGGTGATTGAAAAAGCTAAGCCCGAGGTACCTTGGGCCGTTTGAGGTTCTGGAGCGGGTTGGTGAAGAAGCCTATCGGTTGAAGCTTTCAGTGGAGCTTAGTGGTTTACATGATGTATTCTATATATCGGTGCTACGAAAGGCGGTGCAAGAGCCTACGCAAGTGATCACGGTCGATCAAGTGCCAATTGATAGTGGGTTGATGACAAAAGTCAAGCCTGTGCGGATTGAGGACTCGAAGGTCAAGCGGCTACGCAATAAAGAGATCAGGATGGTCAAGGTCCGATGGAACAATTGCGGTCGAGAGGAGCTCTCTTGGGAACGAGAGAAGATTATGCTTGACGAGTATCCGGAGTTGTTCCGCTCAGGTACAATTTAATTTTGGTACTTATCTTTCCTTTATGTTATTTCGTGGACGAAATTCTTTTAAGAGGGAGAGAGCTGTAACACCCTGAAACTCAAAAGAGCGACGGGAGGCGTTTCGGGCCAAATCTGGTATTTGGCAGGGGGCACACGGCCTGAGACACGGGCGTGTCCCAGGGCGTGTCAGGCTCGAGTCGACGATTTGGCCGTGAGGTCGACGAAATTTGGTGTCGACAATCGTCGAGCAGCGAACACGGCCTGAGACACGGGCGTGTCTCAGGGCGTGTCGAGCCCGTGTCGACGATCGGCCCGGGAGTCGACATTTTCGCTCGATGATGTATCGAGACAAGACACACGGCCTAAGACAAGGGCGTATCCAAGGCCGTGTCGTGTGGTCGACGAACTTCGCTCGACGAAGTGTCGAGACAGTGAACACGGCCTGGAGACCAGGCGTGTTCAGGTTTGACACGGGCGTGTCAAATAGGACACGGGCGTGTCCAAGACCCGTGTGAGTCTCGGGTTGTTTTCGGGGCTGTGTTGATGGGGGCACACGACGAACTACATGGCCGTGTCAGTTGGAACACGGGCGTGTCAGGTCGAACACGGGCGTGTCGGATGCCCGTGTGTTTTTCGAGACGCGTCAATTTTGACGGTGAATGAGGGACACGACCCTGGACACGGGCGTGTCGCAGGCCGTGTACGACCCAGGTTTTACTTTTCAACTAAGAATCGTAGCCATTCGTTTCCTTATTTTGGGATCCGACGGTTGGGGGTTGTTCCTACTGGGATATACCCGGGATTGGGCATTTGAAACCCTCATTTCACTTGAGAGGTTCTCTTTCTAAAGTCTAGAGTGAGAGGAGAGCAAAGGAGGAAGAAGAAGCTTAGATCCGGTCTTTGGAGGAGCTTCAGAGCTCCAAATCGTGAACCGACTTCGGATCTACGGAGGCAAAGAGAGTGCGGTGCTTTTCATCCGCTTACATTTCCATGGCGCCAAGGAAGAACGTTAGGGTAACAATTCTCTTCTTGAGCAGTGAAGCTCTCCTTCTTTTGCATAGGAAGCCCGCTCTCGCGAGTTTGCGGTGAGTTTGAGGCGTTCCTTCGGGTAGACATGAATAGTCCCCGTTGTGTAGAGTTCGTAAACGAGAATGGACATAGACATGATGTGTGAAGCCTATCCGGACATGTTGGTATGGATCGGTGATGTTGCATTACATAAATGCCGGAGAAGACTCCGTGCGATTGTTTGTTTTTTGGGTTTTCTACGTGGTAGATTGCAACAGGGAGCCTTGGGGATTAACCCTAAGGTGTACCCGGAAAACTGGGTGAATGCGTGATCTTGCCAACTTGGTGGCCTGGGAGCCAACTTGAACATAACCGGGTTATGTGAAGTGTGATGGAAATGGGACTCGGGAGAAGTTTGGCCCGCGCATATGGCTTAAATTGTCGTTGCGATGTGAGCACGAGTTAGATGTACACAAGACTCAGTCTCATAATTAATAAACTGAAAACCTTGGAGAAGGATATTACTTTAACAGAAGCCAATGCCAAAATTCTAATGTGTTTCCCTAACCTATGTGATTCAAGAATTTTGCCAATTAGAGAAGCTAGAAGTGTAATTGAAATTTCAACAGAAACCTTGTTGGGCAAGCTCAAATTTTATGAGCAGCTCATCAAAACAAGGGAAGCTGAATAAATGACCCTATCTTCAGTAAAGAAGGACAAGAGTATTGCCTTCCAAGCAACTGACGAGGAAGAGCAACTTCCAGAGAATCAAGAACTCATGAGTCTTTTGGCTAAAAGATTTTTCAAGATGGCCAGAAAAGGCTTCATGAGATGATTTTGCAGAAACAAGGATAAGCCAAGGTATGACAAAATACCCACTAAAAAAATATTTGTCATGGTTGCAGGAAACCAAGACACATACTTCCAGAATGTCCTGAAAATCAGAAGAAAGACAAGAAGAAGGAGAAAGATTTCAAGAAACATTCAAGCAAACCCTCTTCTAGTAAACACAGACAGAAGGGGAAAGGCTTTGTTACTGAAACATGGAGTGAGACAGACACAGAATATTCATCCAGTTCAATTGAAGATGAAGAAGAATCAAAGGCTAAAGAAGTCTGTTTGATGTCAATCAATGCATCAAACAATAATGCTGATTCTGAATCTGAGTCTGAAGAAGATCAGGAAATTTCAACCTTTGATTTTACATCAGATCAATTCAGAATAGAATTTATATTATTTTGTAAAGATTTGATACAATCTGAGAAGGAAATAAAATTTCTTAGAGAAAAATTAAATGAACTGAACAATTTATCATCAGAAAATTTTAAACTTAAAGAAGATTTGAAAATTGCTAATGAACAAATAGTTTCTTTTGAAAATAAATTATCTGAGGCTAAAAAGTTTGATGAATCTCTTAATTGGAGAAGTATCAAACGGATGAATATCACAAGTACAATCAATGCCAGATTAAATGACAAACTTGGCTTGGGAGCTTCATTTAGTCAACCTCAACTTCTTCAGAAAAATATTTTAACTACCCATGTAAAATGTATTTCTGCTAAACGAAAAGAAATATTATAAGATACAACAACTGAAGTTTTGCCAAAGAATATTCTAAAACAAAATAAAAATTTTCAGAAAAACTATGTTCAACAGAATTCGTCGAATCAAGCTCGACGAAATCAATATTATTCGTCGAATAGAGATCGATGAACTCTGAACACTGAAATGGTGTTCAACGAAATCACTGTTATTCGTTGAACAGAGATCAACGAACGCTGAACATAGAAAATGAATATTACTGTTCTGTGAATAAAGCTCGACGAACTCACTACTATTCGTCGAACGAACCTCGACGAAATCAGTATAATTCGTCGAACTCAAACTTTTCAAACAGAAAATATACCTTTTTTCAAAAGAATAATCAAGCACAAAAGTTGATAAACCCTTTTACTGAGTAGATCATCCCTACCAGGAGACACTATCCACTTGGATATAAAAATCAACCTGAATTTTCTTACATTTCTACTGATTGTGTGAGAAAAATAGGACCCAAGATAATCTGGGTCAAAAACACCAAACTCATTTTTTACAGGAAAAGAACTATCCTACCACAGAGGAATAATGGTATTTGGATAGTAGGTGCTCTAAACACATGACAAAAATAAAAGCTAATCTAAGAGACTTCAAAGCAAAGCTTGGACCAAAAGTCATATTTGGAAATTCCAACTGTGGCCAGACAGAGGACTATAACAATGTAAAAATTGGAGCAGTTACCTCATCAGCATGAACCAACTATTTGGATAGTCTGAAGATCCAACAAGACAACTGATTTTTAAGAAGTCTTCTTCAGATCCTTCATCTGATGCATTTCAGAAGGATTGCTAACTTTAATTATGTTTTTATAACTTTCCTTTAATTTTTTATATCTGCTGAACATTTATGATTCTGCCAGATAGTTTATGCTGTGTTTTTCTTGTTTGATAGTATCCTCACCCAAAAAGGGGGAGATTGTTGGAACTCCTTATTACCGAATTGGGCTAGGATTACTTACTATTATGATTTTATTTTGACCCAACTTGTATATACTAAGGGTCATATTTTATTTCCAGAAGTATTTCAGAAGGAATTCCAGAGAAGCTCAGTTCGACGAAAGCTAAGCTCAATTCGACGGATTCTGAGCTTAGTTCGACGAACTCCGAAATCCAACTTTAAGTTTAGTTCGATGACCGCAAGGCTCAGCTCGACTAACTCAGATCTCAAACTCTGAGCTTAGTTCGACGAACTCTGAGCTTAGTTCGACAAATGCAGAGCTCAGCTCGACGAAAGTGGTAGCTTAGTTTGTCGAAGATCAGTTCAAAGAAGGCCAAGCTCCGTTTGACGAAAGTCTTGCTGAGTTCGACGAATCCGACAGTTTCTCTATTAACAGATGGCAGAATGATTTCAAGTATTTGGTAACTGAAACTCTGATATTTAATGCAAAATATTCTAACAAATATAGCCATTTAAGGCAGCATTAAATTTGGATTTATCACAGAGTTATTGATCTAATAATTACAAAGACAGCTACGAATTCTCAAGGGATTCAGATGTTTCAGAATTTGTTTATTTCAAACATTGAAATCTTCCCGACATCATATATATATATATATATATATATATATATATATATATATATATATATATATATATATATATATATATAAATAGAAGAATGTTGTAGAGATTGTTAATATATAGAGTAGTTAGAGACATATAGATACTGAGATATACTTTCATTCCACTTCAAACTCTCCAAGAGACATCCTATTTCATATCTGTCTGGAATATCTACTGGAGAGCAACAACATTCAAGAAGGCCTACACCCTGAAGAAAAGTCTCCTCCCTTGATCACAATTTCTATTCAAATCAGGGGGAGCTTTTTGCAACATCATACACTAAAGTGTTCTCAGAGATTCTTGAAAGAGAAGACAACATCTAAGACATTTAGTTTACTCTTTAAACTGTGTATAGGGTTATAACTCCATTCAAAAATTAACTTTTGGTTTATAAGTCACCTGATCAAAAGACTTAGATTTGGTTTTTGGGTACCTGATCAAAAGCCCAAAGGGTTACAAGATCTCCCTTAAAAAATAGATCCTCTGGTGATAGGGCACCTGATCAAAAACTTGTAGTGGATTCCTACCAGGGTGGTAGAAGAGTAGACATACCTAGATTTATTGGGGAACTACTATAAATTCCTTGTGTTGTCTGTGATTGTTTTCTTTTTATTTGTGTGTTGTGATTTTCATCTATCTATATATATGTATATATAACACTAATTTTTAAAATGACTCTAAAGATAAATTAAAGTTTTTAAAATACACTATTCACCCCCCTCTAGTGTAAAGTGAGATCTATCCCTTCACTTTCAATAGATCTCCTGTAACATCCCGACTTTTATTGTGCCACCAGAACCGTAATGGCCCAATAAAAGTGACCCGAATCTCTACCCGTGGCCCATACCAAGGTAGGAGGTAACCTTAGATGGAGATATAGAGCTAGAAAACTCTGATCTGAGCTCTGTCAGTTTTTGTGGCTCGTATAGTCAATACAAGTGTGGTGGAACTCGTTCCGTTGAATTCTGAGGTCATATGGTTGATATGGCTGTTCCTAGTAGAGCGTCGCGAAAACGAGATTTTTGGATATTAATCTAGAGAACTCCGATTTGAGTTCTGTTAGTTCCTATGACTTTGTATAGTCAATACAAGTGCATAAGAACTCATTGAGTCACGATTCAAAGCCTAACGATGATTATGAGCGTTTTGACCATTTTAGCGTGTCGCGACGCACACATTTTGAATATTTAGCAAACGAACTCCGATTCGACCCTAGTTAGTGGCATTGGATTCGTATGGTCAATACAAAGTTAACGGAGTTAGTCCCAGTCAGTTTCGATGGTCAATCCGTGGTTAAATCAAGCTCAATCGTGCACCAAAAAGCGTGCACACACCAATTATGACACGACACCCCAACTCTGACCCGACCCTCGTTGACTTGCACCTATTTTGACTTTGACCCTCATGGGGGGACCCACACAATGGTTGAGTTTTGGTCAAACTCCTTAAAAATACATTTTTCTTAGAAAAGGCTCATCTTTAATGGTGCCCCACTTGAGGCCACCACTCCAAGGTGGGAGTTTGCACCAGAAGACACTTTCGGGGATCCTAGCCTGATGTAATGGAGGAAGAAATTCCAAATATCCTAGAAGAAGTGCACTCTAGTGAGTGCGGGAGCCACTCGGGAGGCCGGACCTTGGAGGCAAGGGTGGTCCGACAGGGGTACTTTTGGCTGATTGTAACACCCCAAAATGGAAACAAAACTTTTGGTAGCTATCGCTAGGCGATAGTGGGTATTGATGGCGATAGCGATAGCGCTCGACACACTCGACGCTTTCAAGCGTTGAGTAAACTTGAAGAATTATTGAGTAAGGGACTCTCGCATGGCGATAGTGGGTATCGCGCAACGATACCACTCAATGCACTCAACGCTTTCAACGAATCGTTGAGTAGACTTAACGCACTCGACGCTTTCGACGAATCGTCAAGTGAGCTATCACGTGGCGACATTAGGTATCGCTGGGTGATATCGTCACGTATGGTTTGACACATGCCATATGGCCGGACGATGGCCGAAGAGCGGTGGTTGATTAGTGTCAAGGCGGTTACTATCACTATCGCCAGGCTGAAATTGTGGCTATTTCTTCCTTTTTATGAGATGATCATGTGGCTGGGATTAATCCCGAGACCACTTATCCAGAGAAGAAGTGGAGAGAGGTCTCATTTTACTTCTCCCTCTCTCTCTCTTCATCTTCAATTGCTCTTTTGGAAGAAGGAGCTAAGGAAGAAGGATGAGGCTGAGGCTGAGCTTAACAAAGATTGGTGAAGGAGATCCTATGGTCGGAAGCAAGAATCGAGGCTAAATTCGTAGATAGGAAAGCGAGGTGCTCCTTTCCAACTGGACAGAAAAGTACGTTCATGGCTCCGAAGAAAACTATAAGGGTAACGATCTTCCTTCTTAGACAAGTGAAGTCCTCCTTCATATGTATGGAATCCCCAACCAAAAGGTGGAGAATCGAGGAGATTCCGATGGTTCGATAGGTAGTATCCCCGAGTTTGGTTTTGCATATAGAACTGAAAATCGCAGTACAGAATAGGCATGCTATGTGAAGCCCATCCGGATAGGTTGGTCTGGATTGATGAAGTTTTGTTTTACGTGTCAGAGAAGACTCCGAGTATAAACAAGTAGTTTATGGGGTCTGTGGGTTGTACCTTTGAAATGAGAGTAACATGAATTACTGGGGGTGAGCTTCAGGAAAATATCCAGAAAATACCATAGTTTGCATAACTGTTGGATATCACCGGGCGACAACGAGTATCAGCGATAGCTATTGGTGAGCTGTGATTGCTGTGAAAGACTAGTTTTCTGGTGCTGCAGGATGTTACAGGTGTTGGCTGGACGGATGTTCCAGTTGTGGCTGAGTTTGGAGATAGAAGAAAGTTATGTCGCTAATGCCAAGCGATAGTGACTATCACTGGCGATAGCTTCCAGATAGCATTTGACTTGCAGGGCCTGTCTCGCGGAGTCTGAAGGGCTAGTAGGTGAGCTGTGAGCCTGGGTGTCACAACCCGCATTTTCTATGTATTTAAATAAAACGTTAGTGTAAGAGAAAATACGCGCCGTGATGCCACGCCGTGCAGGGGACAACTGCAGACGTTTTGGCAACCAAGTCCTCACATTTACTTTATGTAAAAGACTTATGAAATTTAATTTAAAAATAAATATAAGTTCTTTGAGTTTACTGACCGTGTCCCTCGGTCGGGTGGATCACTAGTCCATATGTGTAAAAATATATATGTTTATGCAGTGGAAAGTACTTAGTTTGATTCATTTGTTATCCTATATGAGAATGAAAGCCTAGCATAATGTAATGATGATGTGACTTTTATATTTAATATAAATAAAAAAGACTTTTATAGCGCTTAAAAGAAGGAAGTTTTGCAGTTAAAAAGTTATGTCATGTCAATATTCCAGAATGCAGCTTTGTATACTTAAAAGTAACTATATGCATCCTAACGTAAATCCTTCCAAAGAGCAAGTATCAAACTATCAAAAGTAACCGCAGTAAAAGCAACAAGTAGTCTAACACAGAAAATTCTAAGACTATGGGCGCCAACAAGTGACACGAACACATAGGAAAATCTGACAAGTCTAAACAAAGACAACTACCTCAATGCTCTGATGTGGAAATAAACGACCGCAGCAACTCACACCACCAGAAACACAACTCTGTCAGCTAAACCTTCTACTACTCTGGACCTGAGGCATTCAAAAGAAGAACACCTCAAAAGCAAGTTACAAGTGGTGCAAAAAGTAAAGGTAGACCAAACAAACCTCAAGGTGAATGAAAATCTGCAAGACGACTGCAACAAAAGGTCAGTAGCAGAGCAACAGAAATAAAACAGTAAATCTAGCTGAGCAAGAAAGACTAATCACAACAGCTGGAGAAAACAGAGTGTCAAACATCGGAAGTTCATACATTCATCTTTCTTTATTATTCATGTTATTCATCATTTTAAAAGAGACCGATCAACTCAACAGGAAAGAGTACTATGCCGGGGAAAAAGGTCCACAACGCGCACAAACCCAGCCAAAAGGCACCATGACGAGGGAGAAACGCCAACACGTATAGAGCAATAGCTAAGGTAATGTGCCGGGGATGAAGGTCCACAATGCGGACAGACTCAACCATAAGGCACTGTACTGAGTGAGAAACCCCAACAAGCACAAACCATCAGAGTTTTTTTAGTTACATAATTATACACACAGAGTTTCTTTTATTCATCATAGACTAACAATCAACAAACTATAAATCGACTCTTAATGAGACCGACACATCGAAAGGACACTTACCAACTAGGACTTCCCTAACGAGATTTCAAAGAGGGTTAACAAACGACTTGGACTGTATAAGGACATTGCAAGGGTTAAGCAAAATGCGGCGCGATCAAAATAACGGGATGCACCAGGTGTCGCAACGATCAAAATGACTCGATAGTTAAAGTGACATGACCACCACATATGTTTACCCACCCTACGGGATAAAAATTGAGAGTAATGGTTCTAGTTGAAACACACGTCACAATCCAAGAAAATAAATTAGAAATTCAAAGACAAGTTTCTAGGAAATTTAAACATGTCAAACCCACAAAATATGACAAAAATTTAGAAGAAAAGGAGCAAGAGGGAGAGCAAGAACACCACTTGCCTCGGTTTCTACTCCAATAGGTATTACAATTTACTCCACGTCATGGATCTAGACAAAAGAAGGCGCGGGGAAGCACAATCTACAAGGATTTGGCCAAAAGAGAGGTTAGGGCCGAAAACCCTAACGAAAAACTTCCACAAAATGAGAAATACTTACCACGATCGTGAAGATCTCGGCGAGAGCTTTCCGGATCTATGCTCGATTTGCGATTCCGAGCACCGTAGCTCCGATAGCGACGATCCAAAGCTTCACGAACTTAGAACCCTCGTCGTCACTCTCGCTCTCTGGTTCGGTCTAGATTTAAGGAAGAAGATGAAGTTGTTCTATTTATCCTTAAGTATAAGAATATATATATATATATATATATATATATATATATATATATATATATATATATATATATATATATATATATATATATATATATATATATATATCTTTTGTCTAAACAGGAAGGAGGCGGGCAATTTAAATGCGGGCACGTGGAAAACGAAAATAGTTGCTAAAGATGGCTCCGAATCGAAAAGTGATCAACACGGAAGTTGTAGTTCTTGTTGAGACGAACAGAATCCATATTAACCATTTTCCACATGACACCGTTTTGACCCTCAAAACGGCGCCCAAAAACAGGCTGAAACGGATTTCACAGGATAAACTACGAATTTCTCGAGTGCAACACAGGATTTCTCGAGAAGGGGGCTGGGATTTCTCGAGAACAAATTTAAAGTTCTCGAGAACTACTTCAGGACTTCCCGGGAAGGGGGTTTTGAGTTCTTGAGTACATGCTTCAGGGATTATCGAGAAGAGCTGCAGACTACTCGAGAAGAAGGAAAAACTACCGAGAACTAATTGTATGACAGTGTTTTTTTGTCCACGTGAATAATGGATTTTGCAAATATACCCATTATCAAACTTTAGGAATGAATAGTTCTTTTCATTTTTGAACAATGCTTTAATATTATAATAATCATATTTATATATTTTGAACAAGAAAATACAAGTTCAAAACGGAGGCCCAAAAACGCGCCGAATTAAACGAAATTCGCACCATAGGCGAACACTGACGCTACAAATCCAACGACGAAGGCAAAACCAAAATTTGACATCCCATTCTCGAGATATAAAGTTTCAAAGTTTACGACGAACATAAATTCTACAAAACTTCGGAAATTCGCCAAGGCTCGAATATCACACGGATCGTGATGAAACTTGACGAGCATGTCAAAAATTAGTTAATTTAATTTCCTAATGTGAAATTTTCCATTTTCGACAAAGATTCACGAATTTGGCCGACTCGACCATATATACGTGAAAACACACTAACGACAACGCGCCGTCAACTCCACGTTGACGTAACGCCCCTTACGTCATTATGTAATCACCAAGACGATTAAATAACTGTCGAAAAATCAGGAGCGTTAAACTGGGTGCCCAGTTATGGCCGTGAGTGCCATTGTGTATCGATTACAGGCCTTGGTCCTAGGGACCTGGTGGGCGGCAGTCGAAGCTGAGAGATTGAAGAGCCCAACTAAAGAAAGGCCAGAGAGCCTAATGGGAAAGGGGAGGCTGACCCGCATCTTGTCATAGGGCTAGATTGCTTCGGCTTTCGTAAATGACATGGAGATTTGAGCAACGCGAAGAGGGCTGAACCGTACCTGCGTTATGTTAGTCCTGGCTGGATTGCCTAAAGTAATTGGATTTCATCGTTGGCATAATGAGAGTCTTAGTCCTCGTGATGGAAAGACTGAAATGCTCAAAGTTGTCCGTTAAGTCTGGGACCTCTAAACGGTGGTGGGACTTGGGGAAATCCGGTACACCAAGAATGTGCCCTGAGTGCACGAAACATTTGGCCGCTGAGGCACTAGTTTGTGATATATTGAATGATGCTTAAGTGTGCCTTCTTGTGAGATATCTGTTGTATTAATGCTATGCTTGCAGGGAAGGAATACCACTGCACAGGGAATGGGGTAGGGTCATTATAAATTGGTCGGCTGAAAGCTGACCTTTGCCTTGTTTGCTACCCTTATGGTGGATTGTCCCTGTGCTGGTGCTGGAGAGCCGAGCAGGAAATAGCGGATTGCTGCCCTTATTGCTCTTGGGGTTTTAGGGATGATACAACACTTGTGCACGCAGCGGAAATAAGAACAAGAAAAACCTAAACGAGTTCGGATCTGACAATATTCAAGAATCAAGAAGTAAAGTATGCTGTAATAAAATTACCTTTGAGGGATTGAGTCTACACTCAATCTAGATGCTCCAAAAAATGGCCGGCCACTCAGAAGTTTGAGTCTGGAGCGTAGAAAGGATATCCACTCCTCTACAGGAAATCCACATAATCGGGAGAACCCGTAGCAACTTGTCGAACAAGCACTAGGTCGGCAGAGGACACTCAGCATCTCCACAGACTGCTAGATCTATTATAGGAAAGGCGGCGACGACACTCGCCTGGATCGGTATCGGGATCGGCGACGACGAAGGCAGAACGACATCCGTCGGCTTTCTAGGGTTATCAGTCTTATCGTACAGTACATCTTGTGTGTTCAAACAGAAAATTGATCACTACTTTGGTCAAACCCTAAAACTTCCAAGGCTCCAACACGGAGGTCCCACCACACACCCGGAAGATCTCAGAGCACATGAGTCGTACTGATCACTAGAAGATCAGAGATAAGAAGAATTGGAATGCTTGAAAGCTTGCCCTCTGAGGTACCCCCTTGGATGTATTTATAGTTTTTGAAACCTGACCTGCAAATAGAGTAACTTCGCTGTTCTGAATGGTTATTTGCAACCAAAAGCGATCTACTAACAACCAAACTCTGCTGTTCTGAAAGGCTATGAGCAGTCCAATGGGGGAAATGGTAAAAATACAACACACATCACTGGGCGAGTGGCCCTTGAAAACTTCCACTCGCGTGGGGCGGTGATTTCTTGATGAGCATGACACTCACCACATCCCTAGGGCCCTGGGTGAGTGTAGGCCCGACCTGCCCCACTAGCCTGCTGTTGCCGAGAGATAGGGGCGAGCGCGAGACCACTTGGTCCACTCACCCCACTTTCATCCCACCCCGCCTGGGCGAGTTGGTGAGGCTGTCAATCCCTAGCCTCCCTCTCAACTCGCCTGGAACTCGCCTCTCTCAACACTAAGAGCGGAAGACATCGAGTGAACTCGCCTCACTCAATGCCAAAGGCAGAAGGCGTCGAGTGGACTTTCCTCACTCAATGCCAAAGGCGGAGGCATTGAGTGAACTCGCCTCACTCAACGCCAAAGGCAGAAGGCGTCGAGTGAACTCACCTCACTCAACAACAAAGGCAGAAGGCATTGAGTGGACTAGCCTCACTCAATGCCAAGGGTGGAGGCGCTGAGTGCACTGGACTCAATCAACGCCAAGGAACTGAAGACGCCGAGTGATCTCTACTGACTCAACGCCAGAATCTCGACTCACGTGGCCGGATCGACACACACTTTGAGGGGGCACACTTCGGGTTCAGCTTCTGAAGATCTCGCAAACCACTAACTCTAGAGGGGAACTCGCTCATCAAATATGGGGTTCTACACATAGGCCCTCCAAGGTGCCCAACTTAGCTTTTGGCTTGGGAGAGGAAGCGCTCAAGAGATCTTTCGAGTGTGTGGTGGGACCTCCGTGCTGTAGCCCAATGTCAGTTTTTCGGTTCCAAGCGACTGGCCAGGAGCTCAAGTTAGGGAGAAGTAAGTGTTAGCTATACCCTTGGTCCGAACTTTTGTTGAGGTCAATTTTTGGCTCCAACATTTTTGGTGCGGTGAGCGTCGACTATAGCTTACGGAAGAAAATCTTGAGCTAAGCTTCATGGATAGAGGTGAGGATGAAGGAGCTGGCTTAGGCGGCACGCCACCCCCGGTGAGGGGATCACGATCGGGATTCTAGAAGACTTCAAGCAGGAGGTCCTGCAGACCATACATATGGCTTTCGCCGTGAGAGGCGAGTGGGCCACACCTTCTATTCCAGTTGTCGCGGCCCCATCCTTAGGCGAGAATACTCCTGGATAGTTGTAACGCCACTGATTTTCCGACAATTATTTAATCTTCTTGGTGACGTCATAATGACGCAAGCGGCGTTACGTTAGCGTGGAGCTGTCAGCGCGTCGCCGTTAGTGAGTTTTGCGTCTGTTTGGTCGAGTCGGCCGAATTTGTGAATCCTTGTCGAAAATGGAAAATTTCACGTAAGGAAATAAAATTAATTAATTTTTCACATGCTCGTCAAGTTTCGTCGCGATCCGTGCGATATGCGAGCCTCAGCGACTTTCCGAAGTTTTGTAGAATTTATGATCGCCGTAGACTTTGAAAATTTATATCTCAAGAACGACATGTCGGGTTTTGGTTTTGACTTCGCCATTGGGTTTGCAGCGTTAGTGTTCAGCTATGGTGCAAATTTCGTTTAATTCGACGCGCGCTTGAGCCTCCGTTTTGAACTCGTGTTTACTTGTTCAAAAATATAAATATGATTATTATAATATTAAAGCACTATTCAATAATGACTTTTCCTATTCATCTCTATACTTAATTTTTTTTGATAAATTTGTAAAATCCACTATTCACCAGGACAGAAAGCACTATTCATGCAATTTAAATCTCGAGTAATCTCAGTTAGTTCTCGGGTAGTGTTCATTCTTCTCGAGTGATCTGCAGTTGGATCCTGTGTAGTGTTCGTCCTTCTCGAGTACTCTAATTTCTGTTCTCGAGATGTCGCTAGGCCCTTCCCGAGTAATCCAAAAAAATTGTTCTCGAGTACTGTAGGTCCTTCTCGAGAACTCTAAGTGTGTTCTCGAGAAATCTCAGCCCCTTCTCGAGAAATCCGTTTCAGTTCGGTTTCGGCGCCGTTTTGAGGGTAAAAACGCTGTCTTATAGAAAAATGGTTAACATAGATTTTGTTCGTCTCGACGAGATCAACAATTTCCATGTTGATCACTTTTCGATTCGAGCCATCTTAAGTCTCTATTTTCATTTCCCGCGCGCCAACTCATGAAATTATTATTTTTATTACTATGACTATTATTATTAATACTATTAATCTTATTATAACTATTAAGTATATAAAGGCATTAGGTTAGAGAAAATCTTATTCATCTTCTCCAAGTGACCGAACCGAAACCAGAGCGGGAACTTCCTCCTGTTTGTGAATCTTTCGGTGGCCGCCGACGGTGCTCCGATGCTCGAAATCTTCAACGGGTTATAGATCCGGAAAGCTCTCAACGAGAGCTACGCCATCATGGTAAAACTTTTCCCGTTTCTTAAGTTTTCTCGTTAGGGTTTTTGGCCCTAACCTCTATTTCGACCATTTTTGTTCAGATTTTGACTCCTACCGTCTTCTTTTGCCCCGATCTGCAACACAGAGTGATTTGGAGAATTTTTCCGGTAAAACCGAGGGAAGTGGTGTTCTTGCCCTCCCTCTTGCTCCTTTTCTTCCAATTTTTTGTCATATTTTTTGTGGGATTGACATGTTTAAATTTCCTAGAAACTTTCCTTTGAATTTCTAATTTATTTTCTTGGATTATGATGTATGTTTCACCTAGAAGCATTAATCCCAATTTTTTATCTCGTAGGGTGGGTGAACAAATGTGGTGGTCGTGTTACTTTAACTGTCGAGTCATTATGATCATTGCAACACCTCGTGCGTCCCGTTGTTTTAATCGTACATCACTATGCTTAACCCTTGCAATAAAAGAAACTCTGCGTAGATAAATATATAACTAAAGAAAATTCTCATGGTCTGTGCGCGTCGGGGTTTATCCCTCGATATAGTGCCTTATAGTTGAGTCTGTGCGCATTGTGGACTTTCATCTCCGTCACATTACCTTAGTTATTGGTCTATGCGTGTTGGGGCTTCTCCCTCGGCATAGTGACCTTTTGGCTAGGTTTGTGCGTGTTGTGCACCATTTTCCCGACACAGTACTTCTATTTTCTGTTGAGCTGATAAGTCTCATTTAAAATGATGAATAACATGAATAATAAAGAAAGCTGAATGTATGAACTTCTGATATTTGACTCTCTGTTCTGTCCAGCTGTTGCGATTAGTCTTTCTTGCTCGGCTAGATTTACTTTTTTGTTTCTGTTGCTCTACTACTGACCTTTTGTTGTAGTCGTCTTGTAGATTTTCTATAACACCCCAAAGCCAAGATTGGGTTCAGGATTGGGTGACACGACCTGTGACACGGGCGTGTCCCAGGGCATGTCGTGCTCGGGTCGATGAACTGCGCTCGACAATCATCGAGCGGCAAGCAAAGGGAGTACACGGCCTGTTACACGAGCGTGTCACAGGACGTGTCCTTTGCGGGATTCAGCCAGTGATGCGTGTGCTTGAGGACACGGGTGTGTCCTGGGGTACACGGCCTGGGACACGGGCGTGTCCCATGGCCGTGTCCCGCTCGAGTGAGTTGATGTTGTGCTGGGTGAAGTACACGGTTTCCAGACACGGGCGTGTCGGCCATGATACGGGCGTGTAGGGTGTGACACGGGCATGTCACACGATCATGTACTGTTTGGATATGAAAGTCCACCTAGTGTCAACAAAGTTCACCTATGGGGGGGGGGGGAATAGGTGACGTGCAACGCTTTTGCGGAATTTACGAATGTACCTGCACAATAAAAATAAAAAGCACAGCACACAGAATATACAGGCAATTTATAGTGGTTCCCCGACTTGGGTACATCCACTTTCCCCCTTCGACCTATCTCCCAACAAGGGACGACTCGGTCTCTTCTCCAACAGGATTGAAATCCAATCCCTGCACTATCGGAAGGAACCCTTCCACACGTAGGAGTCAACACTCCCACAAATCGGGTTGCACCCAACCCTTACAATACGGAACAATCGTTCCTTTACAACAAAAGTAAAATAGAATGTACACGAGATACAAACTTCGTTTGGAGACTACGGTGTTCCTCTTCGTTCGACGACGTGTTCGTGAAGTCAACGAAGAGTCTACAACCTTGGTCTCTCTTGGAGAGGATCTCCCCGGAGCCGACGGCGGCAAGACGAGCGGCGGCTTGCTTCGGGATCGGCGGCTATGATGATGAGTGGCTGCTGAACTTAGAGATCCAATCTTCGTAGCGAAACTAGCTTGGTCTTCCAACGGTCACACGAGGATCGGTCGTCTCGATCGATTCGGACGGGGAAGTTTTTCCCGATCAACAAATCGATAGACAAGAGATCTCTGGATAGACACGTGAGACCCAAAGCTTTGCTAAGCTTCTATCGCCGGAGATCGAGAAGAAACGCGATCAACAGCGGCGTCCAAATAGCGCGAGCGGCGACGGCGGCGGCGGAGCGATTTCGCGATTTTAGGGTTTTCTCTTGCTCGGCTTCTTTCTGTCTTGGTATTCCGTTCAAAATACCCGAATATATATACTGTATACAACTTGAATAAGACCGTTGTGGGACCCACAAGAAGAATCCCAAAATCCCGGTCCAGAACATTGACAGCGGCAGAATCCGGTTCAGGAAGATCCAGAAAAACGCCCAAGTCAAAATCGGTGAGAATCGAAAGTGATTCTCGCCGAGTCGCCGAGAATCAAAGGTGATTATAGACGATTCGGCGAGAATCAAGGATGTTTCTCGTCGAATTTGCCTTGGTTGCACGCACTGCTTTAGGCCAGGTCGAGACGACGAGAATCAACCAGTGATTCTCGACGATTCGACGAGAATCACTAGTGATTCTCACCGAATCGGCGAGAATCACTTGGTGATTCTCGTCGATTCTTACTTAGAAGCAGAGGTGCTCGCTTAGAAGTGACTGGATCGAGTTCGGCGAGAATCAACCACTGATTCTCGACGAATCGGCGATAATCACTAGTGATTCTCGCCGAATCGGCGAGAATCACTTGATGATTCTCGTCGATTTACACTTAGACGAATTTTCGTCTTTCCACCCATGAGGTGCTCCTTGACCCATCCTTGCTCCTTGTCTGCTCCTGCATAGTTATAGCCCTGTGCTTGAAAGTAAGTGCACTCCAATAGAGAGAGTACACGTAGGCCAACACACTGATCTGTTCAACGAGGGATTACGTCATGCAGACCCGTGTATATTGACCTACTGCACCCTGACATTGGTGTGCACTTAGTGTGGAAGAACTGCAAGCACAACTTGAAAGAGTTTATCAAATACATTGTCTATTGACCTTAGCTTGTCCAGGAGCTTCTTCAAATCAGGTACATTGTGGATACAATACCCAACAGGATATGAGTCGGTTGTGTGTCGCTTAAGGTATACGGCCTGTGACACGGGCGTGTCACAGGGCGTGTCAGGCCGTGTTCAGCCTTTTCTGGGCAAATCAGGGCCGTTCGTTTTCCTTATCCTGGATCCAAAGGTCCAGGCCCCTTCCTTGTGGATAAAAGGCCGAGAATGGGGGGGGGGAGAAGCTTATTCAAGCCATTCTTCTTCTTCTTCTTCTTCTCATTCTCAGAGAGAGAGAGAGAGAGAGAGAGAGAGAGAGAGAGAGAGATAAAGAGAGAGAGCAAGGGAAGGAGTGAAGGGAAGAGGAAACTAGCTTCTGGAGGAGCTGCGGAGTGCGGAATCAAGATCCGAGTTCATGGCCCCAAAGCGATCTTCAAGGGTAACTGTTGGAACACCCTATTACTAATTTGGGTCAGGATCACTATGTCTCTAGGAACCTTTGCTTGACCTCATGTATAGCTTAATAGGTCAATTAGAATTGAGTCTAAGGGTTAGAAGTCTAGGTTTGGAAGCTGCCCTGAAGACCAAGTTTTTTTGTCTGGAGACTAAGTCTGATCGTCGAGCTCAGCACGACGATTCGTCGAACTCCGGTCGACGATCGTCTAGCTCAACTTCGACAGATCGTCGAACTCCATTCGACGATCGCTGAGCTCAACTTCATAATATCGTCGAACTCCATTCGACGATCGGTGAGCTCAGTTCGACGATTTTGACTCTGCCTTGGATCTTTATCTCTGAGCTCAGTTCGACGATCTTTGAGCTCAAATCGATGATTATTTTGCTGCTGTGTATTTCCAGATCGCTGAGCTCAGCTTGACGATAGCAGAGCCCAGTTCGACGGTTTCAGATAACTTCCAGAATTCAAATTCAAATCAGTTAGGAGTTATTCTGCAATTAATTCAGAGATTTGCTAACCGTTTTCATTTAATTCTGGACCAAGTTTCAAGGGATTTTTTCAAGGAATAATTCTGTGGACTTTCCTCCAGAAGAAATTATGCAATTAAGGATGCAATCAATGCAGACCAACGACTATCCTTGACAGAGAATGATATTCTATTCTGTACCAGAGAATAAAAGACAGGATTTTTTGAATCTCTCTCACTGAGAACACACAATACAAAGAGAATACAGATTACAGAGACTCTCTCAAAAATCTTCTGTCACAAAATAATTCTGAAGAACACTCATCAAAGGAGATCAAGCTTTCTCAAAATCCTCAGATCTCTTTAGTTTTCAAAGTGTTCAAGGCCAACATATTTCAAGACTCCAGACACTCAACATTTCAGCTATTGCTGAAATCATCCATTGCTGGAGTTCAATATTTGAAGGCCTATCACCCTCAACAAAGCTTTTCTTCTGAAGATTTGAAGGATTCAGGGGGAGCTTTGACATCAATCCACATAGTCTTCTCAGTTGTTT
This sequence comes from Platanthera guangdongensis, assembly GCA_039583875.1. Lineage (NCBI taxonomy): Eukaryota > Viridiplantae > Streptophyta > Magnoliopsida > Asparagales > Orchidaceae > Platanthera > Platanthera guangdongensis. The sequence goes on along the minus strand of CM077161.1, from coordinate 47,233,821 downwards.
GAGAAAGAGAAGACTGCCATCACTCTCTCACCCCCATTCTGTAAAGGGTTTCTCAAACTCCCTTCAAAAGTTTGAACCTGGTTTTTGAGCACCTTGTCAAAAGCTCATTGGTGGCAAGACACCTGATCAAAAAATCTGCTTTGGTTTTTGAGCACCTTATCAAAAGCTCATTGGTGCCCAGGACACCTGATCAACTCATCCTGCAGTGGATTCCTACCTAGGGTGGTAGAAGAGTGGATGTACCCAAGTTTGGGGAACCACTATATTTCCTTGTGTCTTCTGGTTCTGCTTGCTTTCATTTTTGTTTCTGGCCTTGATTTGTCTGTGCTTAGTGTTTTATTTAACTTAGTACTGTGATTAGATTTATTTCTGCTTCCCTGCTCACACATATTACAACAATTGTTGTAAAAGCTTGTAAAAGTTTTTAAAGCACCATATACTCTATTCACCCCCCTCTAGAGTATATCAGATCTAGTTGCACTTTCAATTGGTATCAGAGCGAGGTTGGTTAAACATACCATACCTGATTGGTTGTACAGGCTAACACCTGAACCCAAAGATCCCAAACTAGGTCTGTTTTCTTTTGTAGTTTTTTATTAGATTTTGTTTGCACAAATCATGGCCCAAAACAAAGATTATGCTAGCACCAGACCTCCAGTGTGCAATCTTTCCAAGTTTGCACTTTGGAAGGCAAGGATTAGACTTTACATGAATTCTATTGACGAAGATATTTTTAATTCTGTTTTGACAGTGTGTCCAAGACCCCCAGAGAACACAAGTACAAATGCTGTTCCACCTCCATCAGGAACAGATGCTGACATCAAAAAATGGAAAGTAGCTAATGCCAAGGCTATGAACATTCTAGCCCAGACAATGTCAGATGACATATTTCAAAAGGTAGCTGAATGTAATTCAGCCAAGGAGATTTGGGACAAGCTCTCAGAAATAGTCTCAGGCTCAGCTGATGAGAGAAAGGACAGAAGATCCCATCTCATCTCCCAATATGAGAACTTCAAGAAGGGAGAGACTGAGTCAGTGGGAGACATGTACAACAGACTGAGTCTAATTGTCAGTGAGCTAAGGACATTAGACAAAGAGATTTCTCTAACTGAACTTAATGACAAGATCCTAATATGCTTCCCCAGCACTTGGGATTCAAGAATCTGGCCAATTAAGGATGCCAGAAGTCTAAATGAGATCACCACTGAAGCCTTATTGGGTAAGCTCAATTCTTATGAGCTACTCATCAAGAATAGAGAGGAAGAACAGAAGGCTGCTTCACCAGCCACAAGGAAAGAGAAGACCATAGCCTTTAAGGCAACTGAGGATCTGCCTGAAGATAAAGCTACAGACAGTGATGAACTACTCAGCTTGTTGGCCAAAAGATTCTACAAGATGGCCAGAAAGGACTTTAGAAGAAGATCATACAAGGAGCAGGACAAGCCAAGGTATGACAAGTCCATTAGCAACAATAAAGACATTATCTGCTTTGGTTGCAGGAAACCAGGGCACATAGTTCCTGACTGTCCAGAGAACAAGAACAAGGACAGAAGGGACAGAAAAGAAAGAAGAAAGGAGAAAGACTCCAAAAGGAATGGAAGTGGCAAACCTTCTTCAAGCAAAAATAAGCATACAAGAAAAAGGTTTGTTGCTGAATCCTGGAGTGAGACAGAAGAGGAGTCAGAAGCCTCATCCTGGAGTGATCAGGTAATTAGCTCTTTTGATTTTAGTTCAGAAGATTTTAAATCTGAATTTAAAGCACTGTGTTTAGACCTGCTAAAGTCTGAGAAAGAGATTATCTCTCTCAGAAATCAATTATCTGAACACAATGTTTTAAAATCAGAAAACCTCAAACTCTCTCAGGAGTTGGAGAACTGTAGGGAACAGATAGCTTCACTGAAAAGTGAGCTCTCTGAGGCCAAGAAGCTTGAAGAATCCCTTAATGGGAGAAGCATCAAGCTGATGGACATCACAAGCACAGTGAACTCTAGACTTAACAGTACACTGGGCTTGGGTGCTTCATCCAGCCAACCTATAGTCCTAACAACTCCCATCAAGTTTATTTCTGACAAGGGAAAGGGAGTTGTAGAGGTTGCTAGGAAAAATTCTGATCTGCCTCTGAAAACTAAATCCCAGCAGAAATCGTCGAACGTAGATCGACGATCGCTGAATGAAGATCGACGATCGCCGAACGCAGCTCGACGATCTCAGGAAAAATCGTCGAACGCAGATCGACGATCTCAGCCAAAGTCGTCGAACGCAGGTCGACGATCTCATATACCTGACCTCAGCCATAGTCGACCGTCGAACGGAGCTCGACGATCTGACCCAAGATCGTCGAATGCAGCTCCAGGATCGTCGAACAGAGGTCAGAGCTCTGGAAACCTTTTCAAAGGCAAATCATAATTGAATCCTAAGGGTCCTTCTTCCCAAACCTTTAACCCTTATACTGAATGGATTTTACCTCCAAGGAGATATCATCCTGAAGGATATAAGAGTCAACCTGGGATGTCTTTCATTTCTGAATTTAGAGGTTATCAACCTAGGCCCAAGGTAAACTGGGTCAAAAACAAATGAATTGTCTTATGTGCAGGTGAAGACCTATCCAACATCTAACCAACAATGGTATTTGGATAGTGGGTGCTCTAAGCACATGACAGGGAATAAGGACAACCTCACATCCTTTAGAGCCAAGCTTGGACCCAAAGTTATCTTTGGTGATTCAAACTTTGGTCAGACTAGAGGATATGGTGCAGTCCAGATTGGATCAGTAACCTTTAAGAAGGTAGCATATGTGGAAGGACTGAAGCACAACCTAATCAGCATCAGTCAGCTGTGTGATGAAGGCTACAAGGTGACCTTCAGCAAAACCTTATGCAAAATCAAGTCAGAGGACAACACAACTGTGTTGACAGGTAAAAGGAAAGGTAACATCTATCTAGTATACTTTCTTTCAACCAATGTAGATATCTGCTTATTTAACTCTGTCTGTAGACCAAATGTTTTATGGTATAAGAGACTAGGACACCTAAACCTTAGAACTATTGCTAGGCTATCCAAAGACAACCTTGTTAGAGGACTACCTTCTGGCCCCTACAAGAAGGAAGGACTCTGCAGGGCTTGTCAATTAGGCAAGCAAACTAAAAACAGTTTTAAGTCACTTAATAAGAGTGATTCACCTAGGATATTGTATCTGTTACACATGGATCTTTTTGGACCCATCACAGTACAAAGCTTAGGAGGAAAATCCTACACTTTAGTAGTTGTAGATGACTTCTCTAGATTCACTTGGGTGTTCTTTCTAAGGAAGAAGTCTGATAACTTTAAGTGTCTGACAGAGTTTCTCAAATGTATACAGATTGAGTTCAATACTCACATTGCCCTGATCAGAAGTGATCATGGGACAGAGTTTGATTCTCTTCTTATGCAAGAGTTCTGTCAGAGTGAAGGGATCAGACATACTTTTTCAGCTCCTAGAACTCCTCAACAAAATGGGGTAGCTGAAAGGAAAAATAGAACCCTTATTGAATCTGCCACTACATTGTTGTCAGATGCTCATCTACCTCTATCCTTTTGGGCAGAGGCAGTGAACACCTCCAACTATGTGTTGAATAGAAGTCTAATACATAAACTAAAGGGAAAGACTCCCTATGAATTACTCAAAGGGAAGAAACCTAAAGTTGACTATTTTAGAATTTTTGGTTGTATTTGCTATATTCACAATAATGACAAGAAATATTTAGCAAAATTTCAAGCCAAAGCTGATGAAGGAGTGTTTCTGGGATACTCCATGATCAATAAGGCCTATAGGGTCTATAATAAATCATCTTTGAAAATTGAGGAATCTGTTCATGTTTCTTTTGATGAATCTAACATGTCTTTCAAGGAGAAGATTTCTTCTACCATAGAACCTTTGCAGGAACACTCTCTAGTTGAAGATATGAACAAGTTGCAGGTTGCTCAAGATAATGAAAGCAGTGAAGATGAAGGGAATGCTCAACATATTGAAGCACCACTTGAAGAGCCAGTTGTTGTACTACAAGAGGAAACAACAACACAAGTTGGTGAACAATCAACAGCCCCTGTTGATTTAGTAACATCAAGAGACCATCCAATTTCCCAAATAATTGGAGAAATCTCAGCTGGTGTGCAAACCAGAAATCAGGTCAACCAAAACCTGTTGCACACCTGCTTCCTATCTCAAATTGAACCTCAGTCCATTCAAGATGCAGAGCAAGATCCACACTGGATCATTGCAATGCAAGAGGAGTTGCATCAATTTGAGAGGAACAAAGTATGGGAACTAGTGCCAAAGCCTAAGGTTCATTCCATTATTGGAACAAAATGGGTCTTCAGAAACAAACTGGATGATCAAGGAGTAATTATAAGGAACAAGGCAAGACTAGTTGCTCAAGGATACTCTCAAGAAGAAGGAATTGACTACGACCAGACCTTTGCACCAGTTGCAAGATTGGAAGCCATCAGAATATTTCTAGCTTATGCAGCTCACAAAGGTTTCAAAGTATATCAGATGGATGTCAAAAGTGCCTTCTTGAATGTAGACATCAAAGAGGAAGTTTATGTCTGTAACGACCCGAATCGCTCTAGGCCCCTAGTGTGTGAGTTTTTGAGTCAGGAGGGTTGACTCAAGTCCTGAGAAGTGCAGGGAGTTGGGCTGCACTTGTGGAGAAGTGGAGAAATCAGTGTAGAGAGAAGTGACACGGGTAGTGACACGGCCGTGTCCCTACCCGTGTGCTTCGAGACGATCTCGACGAGGCGTGTCGAGATCGTCGAGAATCGTCGAGAGTCGTCGAGATCATGACACGGGTAGTGACACGGCTGTGTCCCTACCCGTGTGCGTCGAGATGATCTCGACGAGCCGTGTCGAATCGTCGAGAGTCGTCGAGATGGTGACACGGGTAGTGACACGGCCGTGTCCCTACCCGTGTGCGTGACACGGGTAGTGACACGGGCGTGTCCCTACCCGTGTGCGTCGAGTTGAGCTCGACGAGAAGTGTTGATATGTAACTGAAGATGCACACGGCCAATGACACGGCCAGGCACACGGCCGTGTCCTGTGAACACGGGTTGGGACACGGCCGTGTCCCTACCCGTGTCAAACAGTGAACCGGCATGGAAACCGCCACGGCCGTTTCGCGGAAGCAGGACACGGGTACGGACACGGCCGTGTCCATACCCGTGTCACATTTTGCTTATAAGGGGCAGAGAAACCCTAGCCGTTTTTCACTCTCATTTCCTTCCCCTATTTCCTGTGAGAGCTCCTGGTGAGAGGAAAACCGCTGGAGCAAGTTCTACCGGAGGAGTTCCGCCATCGCCGCGAAGGAGAAGATGCCGCCAAGGAGAACTACGCGGTCCATGGCCGGAAATGGTGGTACCGCTGGAGTCAACGTGAGTTTCCTACCCCCTCCCTTGGTGCTAGATCTATAGTTATGCCTTAGGAGAGACATCGACTCAAGAGAGTCTTGATGGTGAGGAGAAGATTTCTAGGTTAGGCCATGCTAGGATTTGAATCCTAGATTTTAGATCTCTTCAACCCTTCCCCTTTTCTTCAATATGACGATGGGTGGATGGCCTCGTGAGGAGTTTATGGCCTTTGAGGTTGAATAAGGGAGGAGAATATTTCTGAAAAATTTAGGAACGATCGCCTTGACGAGGAAGACGAACCGATGCCGTTCATTTTCTTTAAGATGCGCGCAGAATCTGTATTCTGCGCGCAGCGATCTTCTAGGCCCTTTTTATGTAGGATAATGGCAGATCTGGGCTTTCGACTAAACACGAAAGTTGTAGCCCTTGGAAATACCTTTCCAACGAGTGGTTGCACGACCTCAGGTGATGTCTGTGGCCCCGGGAAAACCAAATCGAGTTTGCTGTCCGGCAATTCCTGTACACAGAAATTGTGTTCTGTGCGCAGTGAACTTTGAAGCCGATTTCGAGTAAGTTATTGTCAGATCTGGGTTGTGACCTGAATATGAAAGTTGTAGATCATGAAAAGATCTTTCCAACGAGGGGTTACACGACTTCACCGGATTCCTGTAGACTCGGGAATCTTCGGTCGAAATTGCTGTCCAGATTAGTGATACACTTAGAATTCTGGTTTTATATAAAGTGCAACAAGAGTCGGTGGAATTCTGTCAAGATTAAATAATTGATGCTAATCACCGAAGAACTTTGAATGATGGTGTTTATTATTTAGAATGCATACAACTGATTTATTATTGCAAGTTATCTTGAGGTTTGGAAGGTTTCCTTTATGTTTAATCGAATCGAATTGATAAGATGTTGTTAAACTATAACATATGCGCATCATATAAGTCTTATGTAGAGTTCATATGGAATGACATATAGAAGATTAAACTATGGCCATGTGTGTGTTGATTAGTGGATTGAATTTGGTAGTCCAATACTTAGAGAGTCATCTTCCTATGGGTAGTATTGTGTAAGTTTGTGAGTGCGGTGTTGACCGCCACTTGTTTTGGTTGTGTTGAGATGAGGTGTGGATGGATGGTTGGGCTGTGTCCTCGTGCTTGCTTCCGAGGCCCCTTCCATGTGATGTTGGTGTGAGATTGCATGTGGTGTGAGTCGACACGCGGTGTCGTAATCCCGGGTTAAGGATAGTGTGGCAGGTCTACGGGCTCGCCAGTCGTCACACCGACGGGAGTTGGCAGTTAGACTTGGTCGGTTTGGGCTGTGTCCTCGGTGTTCACTTCCCGAGGCCCCTCCGACCATGTGGACGGTTGGGCTGTGTCCTCGTGCTTTCTTCCGAGGCCCCTTCCGGGTCACACAAGGCCAGTTCGGGCTGTGTTCTTGGTGCACATCTACCCAAGACCCCGCTGGGCCATAGTACGCATGGGCTCCGCTGTTGTGTTCTTAGCGTTGAGGCGTACGGAGGCCTAGGTGAAGTAGTGTGATACCCGCCTAGTAGTAGAAGTGCCCGTTCTACTGTCACCGCCTGGCCACGGCGGTTGATGCCTGAGAGGTTAGCTACCTGCTCGAAAAGTGGGAACTATAGTCTGTGTGAACATAGCAATTGCATGGGTGTGCATGGGTGAGTCATTGCATAGCATTCATAGCATTTCATATCATTGCACAACAAGATCCTCATCGTATAAGTTTGTATGGGCACTCTTATACGATGAGTTACTTTTATGTAACCCGATCCTTAACTTATAAGTTTGTATGGACATTCTTATAAGTTAAGTTACTTTCCTGTTGTAGCTCTTATACTTGCTAGTCTAGTTGTAGCTCTTATACTTACTAGTCTAGTTGTAGCTCTTATATAAATGCTGATTATGATATTGTTTCTCTTACACTACTGCCACCTGTTTGCACTTCCTTTACTTGCTTACTTGTTACATATACTATACTCTTGTTCCTTTCTCCGCCCGGTGCCGAGGAGTCGCCGGGGGAGCGGATGTGAAACCACTTAGTCGTTTCGACTAACAGTTGCTACGTCTTCCTTTTTAGGAGGTCACTCCGTAGGTAGAGCAGCCGCAGACTACGCCGCAGGACAGCCAGGCCAGGACGACAGGGCCTGATGTGACGGTGCCGTCGATACCGTCTGTTACTGATGTTAGTGTTTTGCTTACTCTGATGTAGCCCGTTTGGGCAAAGATTAGCTGTACTCTGATATATTGTAGAAGCATGTTTTAGCTTCTCATTATTGATGTTTTGGACATTATAACTTAGTGTGGATTTGACTTCTCATGTTTATTTATTTGGTTGGGTTGGCATGATTTATTGATATTGTTGTAGCCGGCGGGATAGGCGTCTTGTGGTACAGGTTAGCACGTGTGCTAATGCTACCGCAAGGCGGCTGTTCCGGGCATAAGACTCCCTCTTCGTGCCGTGTTTTGGGATCCGGGAGGAGGGGTCTTACAAATGGTATCAGTTTGCCACGATCCTCAACTACGAAGTCATTCAACAATGGTGCCACCCCCGTTTGGTTAGTCAGTTTGGGGACAAACTGACTTAGCGGAAGCAGTGGTGTGCCCATATGTAATTCACATTAAGTTTGTCCAACTTTGACCTTAAGTTTAGCCAACCTGACCACAAATTTGTCGTGTACGTGTAGGTTCCGCTGCATGTTGAGCCGATGAGGGGTACTCCTACCCCTCCCATACCCACTCAGTTCCAACAGTCTGAGTTGGGGCAAACACTCACCGCCATTCTTGATGCTTTTAAGGCACAGCAGGCTCCGGTGCAACAACAGGCCCCGAGCTCCAACTGGCTGAGCACCTTTCGGGCTCTCTCCCCTCCCGTCTACCTTGGGACGGAGTCAGCCGTACGTACAGAGGAATGGCTAGACACGATACAAGAGTTGTTGGCTGGAATCCGTTGCCCGGCCAACATGGCAGTAACATTGGCAGTGTCTGTCTTGGACTTACATGCGAAGAGGTGGTGGAAGTCCCTCATGGGCTCTACCTTCCAAGGCCGGATCTACACAGAGATAAGTTGGAGTGAATTCTCGGATGTTTTCTTGGAGCACTTTATCCCTACATCGGCCCGAGATGAGCTTGAGCAGAGGTTCCTTCTACTAAAGCAGGGATCAAAGTCGGTTACAGAATACCAGCGGGAATTCCAGCATCTCGCAAGGTTTGCGGACTCTTATGAGTTGGATGACAGAGGTTATGCCAAGCGCTTCTATAAAGGGCTGCGAGATCCCCTAAGGCAGTCCCTTTTGTTTATAGCGGATGGTAGCTTGGCGGAGATCATTGATATGGCGAAAAGATTGGAGGCGGACCACATGGGATGTAGTAAGAGGCCTGCGGAGGACGTAATGGAAGCCGGCCCAAGTAATAGAAGGAGACGGGACTTCAGAGGAGGAAGAGGTTATCAAAGAGGTGGAGGGCGTGTCCACCGAAACTATAGGGTGGAGCATCCAGTTCCGCAGCCGCCTGCGTTGCCTCCACCCCCACAGCCTCAGCGATTTCAACAACCTGAAGGGCGTCGTGGTCTGGTGTGCTTCGAATGCAACCAGCCGGGCCACATCCGGCGTTTCTGCCCGCAGCTATATGGGAACGCCCCTCTTGCTCTCCCTCCTGCTCTCCCTCCACCAGCTCCACGAGGACGGGGATATATGCGTGGTCGAGGACGAGGACCGCCAAGAGGAAACCCCGGACCGGTCCGGGATCAAGTGTACGCGCTTGATATGGCGCAGGAACGGAACCCACAAGACGTGATTGCAGGTATGATTTAATTAGTTTACATACTTGCATGGTTTAACATGAATTGCTTAGAACTTATTAGACACTAGCAATAAGTTTTGGTCGTTGGCACTTAGGCACCGTGATTATTGGCGGGAAGACGGCCTATGCGCTGTTCGATACCGGTGCCTCACACTCTTTTGTGTCCGAAGATTTCATAAAAGACGTGGGTGATGTTCATTACTTCACGGGAATAGCCCGACGTGTACGCCTTCCGGACGGCTCGGAGATGATCGCGACCGCCAAGTGCGAGTTGGAGTTATTTATTGATGGGAAGGCCTTTGATACACCGGCCACGGTTCTGAGAATGCCGGAGTTTGACATCATTTTGGGCATGGCATGGCTGGACTGGCACTTCGCGAGGATCGACTGCGCGGAGAAGCAGATCTATTTGAGGCATGGAGACTCTGACGTCATCTTCCAAGGTATTGGCTTCGCGCCACGTATGATATTATCTTCTATCCAGGTTGTAAAAGCTCATATGAAGGGGGACGAGGTCTTCATGATCTGGTTCGAGTTAAAGGAGGAAGCGTTGGAATTAAAGGATGTACGGGTTGTGCGGGACTTTCCCGAGGTATTTCCTGAGAAGCTACCAGGATTACCGCCGCATAGGGAGGTCGATTTCCAGATTAATTTAGTACCAGGTGCCAAGCCTGTATCTAAGGCTCCGTACAGAATGGCCCCGAAAGAACTCGCTGAGTTTAGAGTTCAACTGCAAGAACTAGTAGATTCAGGGTTCGTTCGCCCCAGTTCGTCACCGTGGGGTGCCCCCGTATTGTTCGTAAAGAAGAAGGATGGAACCCTGCGATTGTGCATAGATTATCGGGAACTCAATCGATTGACGGTGCGGAACACTTATCCGCTACCTCGGATCGACGAGTTGTTCGATCAATTAGTGGGAGCGCATTGGTTCTCTAAATTAGACTTGCGCTCTGGATACTATCAGTTGAGGATACAAGAGGGGGACATTCAGAAAACAGCCTTCAGTTCGAGATATGGTTTGTATGAGTTCACAGTAATGCCGTTTGGGCTCACGAATGCACCTTCGGCCTTCATGAGCCTGATGAACAAGGTGTTTGAACCATACTTGGACATCTTCGTCATCGTTTTCATCGACGATATCTTAGTCTATTCAAAGACGGAGGAGGAGCATGTCGAGCACCTGACCTTAGTTTTGAAGAAATTGAAGGAGCACGCCTTGTATGCCAAGTTTAGCAAGTGTGAATTCTGGCTTAAGGAGGTTGCCTTCTTAGGGCATGTGATCAGTGGAGCAGGATTAGCTGTGGACCCAGCTAAGGTGCGGGCCGTGAAGGAGTGGTCGCCCTTGAAGTCGGCGGCCGAGGCACGAAGCTTTCTTGGACTTGCTGGCTACTACCGCAAGTTCGTGAAAGGATTCTCCAAGATTGCCCTTCCTCTTACCTCCTTGACGAAGAAGGGTGTGCCATTTGAGTGGACACCTAAATGTGAAGCAGCATTTCAAGAGTTGAAGGATAGGCTTACCTCCGCCCCCATCCTTGCACTTCCGTCTGGGAAGGAAGGATTTCAGGTTTACACAGACGCATCATATCAAGGGATGAGAGCGGTGCTGATGCAGCACGGGCATGTGATCGCTTATGCTTCAAGGCAGTTAAAGAAACATGAAATCAATTACCCGGTTCATGATTTGGAGTTAGGAGCAGTGGTGTTCGCTTTGAAGGTCTGGAGGCATTATTTATATGGCGTCCACTGCGAGATCTTTTCCGATCACAAAAACTTGAAGTATGTTCACACTCAGAAGGAGTTGAACCTGAGACAACGGCGGTGGTTGGAATTTCTATGCGACTATGAGTTCACCATGAACTACCACCCCGGGAAAGCGAACTCGGTAGCCGATGCCTTGAGTAGAAAAGTGCCAGGCTCTAGCCCAGAGTCTCGGCTGATGAGTATGGAGTTGGCTCGGATGATCGAGAAGATGGAAATTACTCTAGTATTCAAGGATCCTTCGGCGGAATATGCGGAGTATTTGGCCAACATGAGCATAGTTTGTGATATCCGAGACCGGATACGGGTGGAGCAAGGAATGGATGCGTCCTTGGCCCCGGCAATCAAGGCAATTGAAGATAGGACCACCGATGAGTACACACTCAAAGACGGCCTCGTTTATTTTCGTGGCCGACTTTATATTCCCAAGGGCGGCAAAATTCGGGAAGATATATTGAGAGAGGCGCATTCCTCTCAATATTCAGTGCATCCGGGTATTGCTAAGATGTACGCCGGACTGCGGAAGACCATGTGTTGGCCGGGAATGAAGAAGGATGTTCGCTACTATGTTACACATTGCGAAGCGTGTCAAAGAGTGAAGGCTGAATGCAGGAGTCCCGGTGGTATGTTGCAGTCGCTGCCCATCCCCGAATGGAAGTTCGAGGATATCTCCATGGACTTTGTTCATGGGTTACCTCGTTCCCGCTCCGGGAATGATTCGGTGTGGGTTATTGTGGATCGACTGACAAAGGTGGCCCGGTTCATTCCAATGAAGAAGGAAGCACACGTGGATGTTTTGGTACGCCTTTTTGTGGAGCAATTTGTACGGTATCATGGCGTGCCCAAGACGATTGTTTCGGATAGGGATGGTCGGTTTACATCAAATGAGTGGAAGGCGGTGCAGGCGTATTTGGGCTCACGCCTAACCTTTAGTACCGCTTTTCATCCTCAGACTGACGGATAGTCAGAGCGGACAATCAGAACGCTGGAGGATTTGTTGAGGCTATGTGTGTTGGACAGAGGAGAGCCATGGGAAAGACTCTTGCCCCTGGTGGAATTCTCCTACAACAATAGTCATCAAGCAAGCATCGGTATGGAGCCCCATGAAGCCCTTTATGGAAGAAGGTGCAGGACTCCCTTGTCTTGGGTGCAAGATGAAGATCCGAAGGCATTGGGAAACGAATACATAGATGATACTGATGCGGCGGTCAGATTGATACGGGATCGCATGTTGGAGGCTCAAAGTCGACAGACGAAATATTATAATAAAAAGCACCGGATGGTGGAGTTCCAGGTGGGCGAAAAAGTGTTCCTTAAGATTCGGCCGATGCATGGAGTGTCGCGGGTGCGTGGAGTGAAAAAGCTCAGCCCAAGGTATGTTGGGCCTTATACTATACTAGAAAGGATCGGCCCGTTGGCCTATCGGTTGGAGTTACCACCAGAACTAGAAAATCTCCACGACGTGTTCCATGTGTCGTCGCTTCGAAAAGCATTGTTGCGGCCCGACCAGTATATTCCCACTACTGATGGTGCGGTGGCGTCAGATAGGTCTGTGCGACTAGAGCCGGTACGGATTGTTGACAGCGAGACAAGGACTTTGCGCCGCAAAAGTGTTCCCTTAGTAAAGGTGCTATGGTTGAATCATGGGAAGGAGGAGTACACTTGGGAGCCAATGGATTTGATGCAGCAACGCTACCCGGAGCTGTTTGCCCAAGGTAACCTTATTTAAAAACATGTGATAAACTTCCTGTTAAGTTTTCTCCACACAGCTTAAGCCTGATTTCGGGGACGAAATCTTTTATTTTGTTTATAGGATTTGTAACGACCCGAATCGCTCTAGGCCCCTAGTGTGTGAGTTTTTGAGTCAGGAGGGTTGACTCAAGTCCTGAGAAGTGCAGGGAGTTGGGCTGCACTTGTGGAGAAGTGGAGAAATCAGTGTAGAGAGAAGTGACACGGGTAGTGACACGGCCGTGTCCCTACCCGTGTGCTTCGAGACGATCTCGACGAGGCGTGTCGAGATCGTCGAGAATCGTCGAGAGTCGTCGAGATCATGACACGGGTAGTGACACGGCTGTGTCCCTACCCGTGTGCGTCGAGATGATCTCGACGAGCCGTGTCGAATCGTCGAGAGTCGTCGAGATGGTGACACGGGTAGTGACACGGCCGTGTCCCTACCCGTGTGCGTGACACGGGTAGTGACACGGGCGTGTCCCTACCCGTGTGCGTCGAGTTGAGCTCGACGAGAAGTGTTGATATATAACTGAAGATGCACACGGCCAATGACACGGCCAGGCACACGGCCGTGTCCTGTGAACACGGGTTGGGACACGGCCGTGTCCCTACCCGTGTCAAACAGTGAACCGGCATGGAAACCGCCACGGCCGTTTCGCGGAAGCAGGACACGGGTACGGACACGACCGTGTCCATACCCGTGTCACATTTTGCTTATAAGGGGCAGAGAAACCCTAGCCGTTTTTCACTCTCATTTCCTTCCCCTATTTCCTGTGAGAGCTCCTGGTGAGAGGAAAACCGCTGGAGCAAGTTCTACCGGAGGAGTTCCGCCATCGCCGCGAAGGAGAAGATGCCGCCAAGGAGAACTACGCGGTCCATGGCCGGAAATGGTGGTACCGCTGGAGTCAACGTGAGTTTCCTACCCCCTCCCTTGGTGCTAGATCTATAGTTATGCCTTAGGAGAGACATCGACTCAAGAGAGTCTTGATGGTGAGGAGAAGATTTCTAGGTTAGGCCATGCTAGGATTTGAATCCTAGATTTTAGATCTCTTCAACCCTTCCCCTTTTCTTCAATATGACGATGGGTGGATGGCCTCGTGAGGAGTTTATGGCCTTTGAGGTTGAATAAGGGAGGAGAATATTTCTGGAAAATTTAGGAACGATCGCCTTGACGAGGAAGACGAACCGATGCCGTTCATTTTCTTTAAGATGCGCGCAGAATCTGTATTCTGCGCGCAGCGATCTTCTAGGCCCTTTTTATGTAGGATAATGGCAGATCTGGGCTTTCGACTAAACACGAAAGTTGTAGCCCTTGGAAATACCTTTCCAACGAGTGGTTGCACGACCTCAGGTGATGTCTGTGGCCCCGGGAAAACCAAATCGAGTTTGCTGTCCGGCAATTCCTGTACACAGAAATTGTGTTCTGTGCGCAGTGAACTTTGAAGCCGATTTCGAGTAAGTTATTGTCAGATCTGGGTTGTGACCTGAATATGAAAGTTGTAGATCATGAAAAGATCTTTCCAACGAGGGGTTACACGACTTCACCGGATTCCTGTAGCCTCGGGAATCTTCGGTCGAAATTGCTGTCCAGATTAGTGATACACTTAGAATTCTGGTTTTATATAAAGTGCAACAAGAGTCGGTGGAATTCTGTCAAGATTAAATAATTGATGCTAATCACCGAAGAACTTTGAATGATGGTGTTTATTATTTAGAATGCATACAACTGATTTATTATTGCAAGTTATCTTGAGGTTTGGAAGGTTTCCTTTATGTTTAATCGAATCGAATTGATAAGATGTTGTTAAACTATAACATATGCGCATCATATAAGTCTTATGTAGAGTTCATATGGAATGACATATAGAAGATTAAACTATGGCCATGTGTGTGTTGATTAGTGGATTGAATTTGGTAGTCCAATACTTAGAGAGTCATCTTCCTATGGGTAGTATTGTGTAAGTTTGTGAGTGCGGTGTTGACCGCCACTTGTTTTGGTTGTGTTGAGATGAGGTGTGGATGGATGGTTGGGCTGTGTCCTCGTGCTTGCTTCCGAGGCCCCTTCCATGTGATGTTGGTGTGAGATTGCATGTGGTGTGAGTCGACACGCGGTGTCGTAATCCCGGGTTAAGGATAGTGTGGCAGGTCTACGGGCTCGCCAGTCGTCACACCGACGGGAGTTGGCAGTTAGACTTGGTCGGTTTGGGCTGTGTCCTCGGTGTTCACTTCCCGAGGCCCCTCCGACCATGTGGACGGTTGGGCTGTGTCCTCGTGCTTTCTTCCGAGGCCCCTTCCGGGTCACACAAGGCCAGTTCGGGCTGTGTTCTTGGTGCACATCTACCCAAGACCCCGCTGGGCCATAGTACGCATGGGCTCCGCTGTTGTGTTCTTAGCGTTGAGGCGTACGGAGGCCTAGGTGAAGTAGTGTGATACCCGCCTAGTAGTAGAAGTGCCCGTTCTACTGTCACCGCCTGGCCACGGCGGCTGATGCCTGAGAGGTTAGCTACCTGCTCGAAAAGTGGGAACTATAGTCTGTGTGAACATAGCAATTGCATGGGTGTGCATGGGTGAGTCATTGCATAGCATTCATAGCATTTCATATCATTGCACAACAAGATCCTCATCGTATAAGTTTGTATGGGCACTCTTATACGATGAGTTACTTTTATGTAACCCGATCCTTAACTTATAAGTTTGTATGGGCATTCTTATAAGTTAAGTTACTTTCCTGTTGTAGCTCTTATACTTGCTAGTCTAGTTGTAGCTCTTATACTTGCTAGTCTAGTTATAGCTCTTATATAAATGCTGATTATGATATTGTTTCTCTTACACTACTGCCACCTGTTTGCACTTCCTTTACTTGCTTACTTGTTACATATACTATACTCTTGTTCCTTTCTCCGCCCGGTGCCGAGGAGTCGCCGGGGGAGCGGATGTGAAACCACTTAGTCGTTTCGACTAACGGTTGCTACGTCTTCCTTTTTAGGAGGTCACTCCGCAGGTAGAGCAGCCGCAGACTACGCCGCAGGACAGCCAGGCCAGGACGACAGGGCCTGATGTGACGGTGCCGTCGATACCGTCTGTTACTGATGTTAGTGTTTTGCTTACTCTGATGTAGCCCGTTTGGGCAAAGATTAGCTGTACTCTAATATATTGTAGAAGCATGTTTTAGCTTCTCATTATTGATGTTTTGGACATTATAACTTAGTGTGGATTTGACTTCTCATGTTTATTTATTTGGTTGGGTTGGCATGATTTATTGATATTGTTGTAGCCGGCGGGATAGGCTTCTTGTGGTACAGGTTAGCACGTGTGCTAATGCTACCGCAAGGCGGCTGTTCCGGGCATAAGACTCCCTCTTCGTGCCGTGTTTTGGGATCCGGGAGGAGGGGTCTTACAATGTCAGACAACCTCCAGGTTTTATCTCTCCAACCTATCCTGATTATGTTTTTAGACTGAATAAAGCATTATATGGTCTCAAGCAAGCTCCTAGAGCATAGTATGAGACCCTAGCATGCTTTCTCTTGGAAAATGGTTTTATAAGGGGTAGAGTAGACCAAACTCTTTTTATTAGAACCCATAAGTCCCATACCATACTAGTACAAATTTATGTAGACGATATCATTTTTGGTTCTACTGACTCAAAATTGTGCAGAAGGTTTTCTAACCTAATGCATTCTAAATTTGAGATGAGTAGCATGGGTGAGCTATCCTTCTTCCTAGGATTGCAAGTCAAACAACATGCTGGAGGCATCTTTATTTCTCAAACCAAATATGCTAATGAACTGGTTAAGAAATTTGGTATGTCTGAGGCATCTTGTATGAAAACACCCATGCCTACCAATGCTGTATTGGATGCTGATGAACATGGGAAACCTATTGATCAGACAACATATAGAGCAATAATTGACTCTTTACTGTATCTTACAGCTAGTAGACCAGATATCATGTTTGCTACATGTATATGTGCTAGGTTCCAAGTTAGCCCTAGAGAGTCACACCTCACTTTAGTAAAGAGGATTCTCAGGTATGTTAAGAGTTGTCCAAATCTAGGTCTCTGGTATCCAAAAGATTCAGCATTTGATTTAACTGGATTCTCTGATGCTGATTATGCTGGATGCAGAATTGACAGGAAAAGCACCAGTGGAACTTGTCAGTTCCTTGGTGACAGACTTGTCTCTTGGTTTTGTAAGAAACAAACATCTGTGTCAACTTCAACTGCTGAAGCTGAATATATGGCTGCAGGCAGTTGTTGTTCACAAATATTGTGGATTCAAAACCAACTCCTAGACTATGGTTACAACTTAGAAAAGTCTAAAATCTTTTATGATAACACAAGTGCTATTTCCATAGCTCAAAATCCAGTCCTCCATAGTAGGACAAAACACATAGAGATTAGGCATCATTTCTTAAGGGATAATGTTGAAAAGAATAAAATTGAATTACAATATATCCCAACTGATTTACAAAGGGGAGATATTTTCACCAAGCCTTTGGATGAAAAGAAACACACCTTCTTCCTAAATCAGTTAGGAATGCTAGATGGTGGAAGTCTTAAATAATTTCCAAGTTTTTGAAAGCTCAAAATTGACCAAGACTAGGCAAAAATTCTGATTTTTCTTAGTGTCTAGAATTTTTCTGATCTCTGAACTGCGCTCGACGATTTCCCCTAAGATCGTCGAACGGAGATCAACGATTTCCAAAATCGTCGAACTGAGCTCAGCGCTTCTCAGATAGTATGCACTATCTCTTCCGGTCAACGATCGTCGAACGGCGCTCGACGTTTATGTTCACTGAACAATCGTCGAACGGAGCTCGACGCTCTTCAAGATCGTCGAACGGAGATCGACGATGTTGAAGTCTCTTCAGATTCCTTTAGAAGCCTCGATCGTCGAACTGAGTTCAACGATCTTTCCAATTCTGCGTCGAACCCTAATATAAAACTCATTTTTCGCCGTCGTTCTCTTTTGCGCTTTCGATTTCTCTGCAAGAATTTTCTTTCCCTCCAAACAGTTCTACGCTTGGTCGTTTTGTTTGTTGAGTTTTTGCAGGTACAATGGCTGTGTCAGTTGCAGTTCTTGCCGCAATGAAGTTCGATGCCGGGTTCGACATTGATCTGGAATCCTTCAACACTACTAATCAAATTTTCCAGGACATACTGGGTTTGTTCAAAGACCAGAATCTGTCTGCCCTCATGACCACTAGAATCAAGCTGGCTTCAGATGAGATAAAGGAGTGGGTCTATACTGCTCATAATCTAGATAACAACACTATAGTTGGGTCTATTGCTGGAAATCAGGTACCCTTGACCCCCACAGTTTTAACAGAAGTTTTTGTACTGAGAAATGGAGAAGATATTGCTGAGTTATCAGGAGAAGAATATTCTGAACTGCTTGCCAGGATGGGTCATCCAGAGGGAAACCCTAGCAAGCTATTCAAGAGGAATCTGTCTGTTGAATACAGGTTCCTGGCAGATGTAGTAGGGAAAGTGCTGCTGGCAAAGCACTCAGCTCATGATACTATATCCAGACAACAGCTCTGCCTCATGGGAGCTCTGGTGGATAAGAAAAGTTTGAACTGGGGAGAGGTGTTCTTTGACCTCATCAAGAAGAAAACAAACAAAAATTTTGTTAACTTTGGAAGGATTCTTGGAGTTTTCCTGTAGACCAGGTGCCCTGCCTTGCTGGTCTCCTCTGGAGTTCACATAAATGCCTCCAAGAGACTTACCTGTGCCCTCTTTGGCAAGTGGGACAGGCAAATAAGCAAGCCTGGCAGTCCCTCCTCAAGTGCTCCTTCAGGCACAAGGACTCAAGGAGTCACTCTCCCACAGGTCATTGCTCCTGCAGAAGACCTGGCTGCTGCTGTTGCTGCCTCTCCTCCTCCTCCAATCCCAACCCTTCCCCTACCATCCACCATTCCAGCTCCATCCACCATTACCATATCCATCCCATCTCCAACATCAACTCCATCTCCAGACCCTATTCTACCTCCTCCAGCAGACCAATTCCTCCCACTGTTCTCATACCCTCCTCCAGATATCACATCATCACCATCCATTCCATCCTTCACCCTCCTAGATGATTCCTTCATGGATGATTTTCCCCCTAATCTCCTCCTGAATTTCCTTCCTCCTCCACTTCTTTCCAAGACCTCCTCCACCACATCATTGATCAACCAACATTCTCTCCATCCATCTCCATCCCCTTGTCCTCCATATCCACCATCCCAACACCTCAGCCATCCATACCACCACTCTCCAGCCCTCCACTACCAGCATATTCAGCTACTCCTATTCCATCTACCTCTGCTCCAGCAGTTGAGCAAGTAGACCTCTCAGCCCTAGCTGACAGGTTGTATGAGCTAATTGCCCCCAGGCTCTCTCTACTCTTGGAGACCTCCTTGGCTCCTCTACACCTGTCAGTGGCAGCCCTCTCTGCCAGGCTTTCCTCCCTCCTTCCTCAGGCAGCACCTCCAGCAGTGTGCCTTGATCCAGATGTATCTGCATCTAGGCAGGGGGAGATGCCATATGAAGCAAGCTTTCATGCTGTTGCTGCTGCTGATGATACTGCTGCTGCTGCTGATGTTTCTGTGTCTGCTGCTCCTTCTGCTCCTGTTGTTGTGCCTCCAGAATGTCAGACTCCTACTGCAGTTCTTGCAATTGACCTAAGGTCTTTGCTTTCTGCTTTTGATTCTACCTTCTATAGCTGTCTGCCAGAGAGTAATGCTATCCAGCCCCCAGAAGACCTATCCAAGGCACTGGTGCCTTTCTCTTGCTGTGACCCTAGCATTATCTCTTATTTTGTACATTCAGTGATTGCTGCTACTGAAGATGTTGCTGCTGTTGCTGATGCTGAAGAAAGGATTGTTGATACTGCTGCTGAGATTGTTTTTATTGATGCTGAAGTTCCAACTGTTTCTGCTGCACAAATATCCAAGGATTGTCCTATGACAGAGGCAACTGAAATTGAGCCTGCTGCAGTTTTTGCTGTTGTTTCTGCTATTTCTACTGCTGTTAGTGAAATTTCTGCTGATGATAGTGAGACAGTTGCTGCTGTTGTCACCAGTCCAGTATCTGCTGCTGCTGCTGTATTTGCTTCTATTGCACCCTCTCCATCTGCTGCTGTCCCTGCTGCTGCTATCTCAACTTCTGCCTCATCTACCTCTGTTCAGCTGAAGAAAGACTTGATGAAGAAAATAGATGCTATATATGATGACCAGAGTTCTGAATCTGATGAGTTTAAAACAGACTCTGATGACTCATCTGCTACTATTGCCAGGAAAAGGAAGGCAAGGAGCAAGGCAATGAAAAGGGTTCCTCCTGCAAAAGTCAAGGATAATAATGACATTCCATACTATATCCTTCATAACTGCCAAATTACTGAGCACTGGATGCAGTATTCCAAAAACCAGCTGAAAGCCATGAAGAAAAAGAGAAAATATGAGAAGGGCTCATCTCAATTCCAGCACCCTCATCCTCCTCGACCACCTCCTCCTGATGCAGGTGCAGGTGGAAGCTCTGCAAGTCAAGCCCCAGCTAGAAGCCAGGCTCCCTATCAACCCCATGCCAGATCCTACCAAAGGGAAGGACAATCTAGGGGTTCATATTCTAGGAGAGGAGGATACAGGGGTAATCAGAGAGATTTTCAGGTTTATTCCAAAGGGTATTCCAGGCAGCACCCATATTCTAGGGGAGGACATGTTTCATCTGATACAACTTCTGGTCCTTTCCCCTACAAGCTAAAAGAGACAGTGTCTGCCAGGCCTTCTCAAGACAATTCTTCCAATAGGTATGAGCCACCTGTACCATTTGAGGACCCTGAAAAGAATCCAGCTGCTTGGACTGCCAGTATGAAGGAGTTGGCTGCACTGGATCAGATTAAGAAGGCCAAAGAACAAGGATTAGATTCTTCCAACATTTCTACAATGTCAGAACAAAGACAGAAAGAATTAGACAGATATGCTTCCAGTAAATTCTTTGATGCTGACAGATACATGGAGTTACATCCTGCTGCTGTGGTTCCCAGGCCTACAAAGCAAACATACTTGGGTACAGCAGATGACACCAGGTCCAACAAAGAAGCCCTGAACCCTAACAGAGAAATCAAAATGGTTAAAGGCAAAGAGAAGAAGTGACATTGTAGGTGACAGTTTCTGTGAATTCTTATTATCTGGATGATATATATATCTCTGTGTTTTTGCTTGTCTAGCTGTTGTTTTTATGCTTAATACTTGTATGATGTTATTTAAATTTTTCCAAAATCTGTAAATAGTAATCCTAACCCAAATAGGGGGAGATTGTTGGAACACCCTATTACTAATTTGGGTCAGGATCACTATGTCTCTAGGAACCTTTGCTTGACCTCCTGTATAGCTTAATAGGTCAATTAGAATTGAGTCTAAGGGTTAGAATTCTAGGTTTGGAAGCTGCCCTGAAGACCAAGTTTTTCTGTCTGGAGACTAAGTCTGATCGTCGAGCTCAGCACGACGATTCGTCGAACTCCGGTCGACGATCGTCTAGCTCAACTTCGACAGATCGTAGAACTCCATTCGACGATCGCTGAGCTCAACTTCATAATATCGTCGAACTCCATTCGACGATCGGTGAGCTCAGTTCGACGATTTTGACTCTGCCTTGGATCTTTATCTCTGAGCTCAGTTCGACGATCTTTGAGCTCAGATCGACGATTATTTTGCTGCTGTGTATTTCCAGATCGCTGAGCTCAGCTCGACGATAGCAGAGCCCAGTTCGACGGTTTCAGATAACTTCCAGAATTCAAATTCAAATCAGTTAGGAGTTATTCTGCAATTAATTCAGAGATTTGCTAGCCGTTTTCATTTAATTCTGGATCAAGTTTTAAGGGATTTTTTCAGGGAATAATTCTGTGGACTTTCCTCCAGAAGAAATTATGCAATTAAGGATGCAATCAATGCAGACCAACGGCTATCCTTGACAGAGAATGATATTCTATTCTGTACCAGAGAATAAAAGACAGGATTTTTTGAATCTCTCTCACTGAGAACACACAATACAGAGAGAATACAGATTACAGAGACTCTCTCAAAAATCTTCTGTCACAAAAGAATTCTGAAGAACACTCATCAAAGGAGATCAAGCTTTCTCAAAATCCTCAGATCTCTTTAGTTTTCAAAGTGTTCAAGGCCAACATATTTCAAGACTCCAGACACTCAACATTTCAGCTATTGCTGAAATCATCCATTGCTGGAGTTCAATATTTGAAGGCCTATCACCCTCAACAAAGCTTTTCTTCTGAAGATTTGAAGGATTCAGGGGGAGCTTTGACATCAATCCACATAGTCTTCTCAGTTGTTTGAGAAAGAGAAGACTGCCATCACTCTCTCACCCCCATTCTGTAAAGGGTTTCTCAAACTCCCTTCAAAAGTTTGAACCTGGTTTTTGAGCACCTTGTCAAAAGCTCATTGGTGGCAAGACACCTGATCAAAAAATCTGCTTTGGTTTTTGAGCACCTTATCAAAAGCTCATTGGTGCCCAGGACACCTGATCAACTCATCCTGCAGTGGATTCCTACCTAGGGTGGTAGAAGAGTGGATGTACCCAAGTTTGGGGAACCACTATATTTCCTTGTGTCTTCTGGTTCTGCTTGCTTTCATTTTTGTTTCTGGCCTTGATTTGTCTGTGCTTAGTGTTTTATTTAACTTAGTACTGTGATTAGATTTATTTCTGCTTCCCTGCTCACACATATTACAATAATTGTTGTAAAAGCTTGTAAAAGTTTTTAAAGCACCATATACTCTATTCACCCCCCTCTAGAGTATATCAGATCTAGTTGCACTTTCAGTAATGATCTCCTTCTTGGACATCGAAGTCTTTTCTTTATGCATATGCATGGAATCCTCCACCAAGAGGTGGATATCGTAAGTGATTCCTTGATTGAGTCTACATCTAGAGCCGAAAGTGTGTAGTACGACATAGATATGCTGTGTGAAGCCCATCTGGATGGTTAGTCTGGATTGGTGATGGTTATGGGTAAACCAGAGAAGACTCAGTGAATTTGATGATACGTAAGATTTATAAGTGTAGACTCTATTGTATGGATGTATGGATGTTGATCTTGGATGCTTTGCAAAAGCTCCTGGTTGGTTGAGAGGTTAATTGGTAGCAACGCCAGAGGAGTGCGAGATAAACCCGGATTGCTACACCACTAGGGTGGGTTGATCTGTATTAGTTGAGGGATCGATTTGTGGCAATGCCCAGGGAGCCGAGTTAAACCCGGCTTGCTACTCCACTAGGGTGGGTCGATCTGTATTAGGATGGGAGGTCGATTGGTGGTAATGCTTAGGGAGCACAGATAAACCCGACTTACTACACCACTAGGGTGGGTGGATCTGCTCATGTTTGCTATGAGGGTAGTACCTCTGAGTGGGATGGGCGGAATGTCACCAGCCTGTGGGATTGGTGGACTAGGACCGACCAACCAAAAAGTTAAAATCCTCTGATCGGCGGTGGAAGACAGGTATATCCGGTACACCAATCAGGTGCCCTGAGTGCACAGAGCGTCGGGTGAATACCAACGTTTGCGGCATGGTTGTGATTGGTAGCTTGATAGATGTTATGATGACAATACATACAGGGAAGGAACCACTGCCCCGGGCAAGGGGTAGGGTCGTTATAAGTGATCAGCTAATGCTGACCGTTACTTTGTTTACTGTTCTTGGGGTGGATGATTGTTTGCAGTGCTGGTTGGTTTGACTTGAGCGGAATGAAGGCTTGCTGCGTAAAGGCCCTTGAAGGCCATGCAAAGAATGTTTGGATTTCATGTGTGGCCGGCCTGCGTGCCGATGTATGAAGCTGTAAATTTGTAAAGAGCAACTTGTAAGGCCGTAAGGCCATGAGTGTGAGTGTGTGTGTTGTATACATTCCTGTTCTATATATAAATGTGAAGTTTATATTAGTGGACATTCGCTGTGCTGAGTTCATTCAACTTAAAATGCTGCGCTAGAATGCTTTGAGTTAAGACATGAGTAGAATGAGATTTTGATTTCCACACGCGACTCCGCCATTTGTATGTGAAATATGGCTTGGGGCCCCGGCCGGACCCACCGTTATATTCTATGTGACGGATGGAGGCGTTACATTTTCGTTCACCTTGAGGTTTATTTGGTCTACTTTTACGTTTTGCACCACTTGTAACTTACTTTTGAGGTGTTCTTCTTTTGAATGCCCCAGGTTCAGAGCAGTAGCAGGTTTAGCTGATAGAGTTGTGCTTCTGGTGCTGCGAGTTGCTGCAGCCATTTGTTTCCACCTCAGAGCATTGAGGTAGTTGCCTTTGTTTAGACTTGTCAGATTTTCCTATGGGTTCGTGTCAGCTGTTGGCACCCATAGTCTTAGACTTTTCTATGTTAGACTACTTGCTGCCTTTACTGCGATTACTTATTGCTTGTTTATACTTGCTCTTTGAGAAAGTTTTATGTTAGAATGCATATAGTTACTTTTAAGTATACAAAACTGCATTCTGGAATATTGACATGACATAACTTTTAACTGCAAAACTTAGTACTTTTAAGCTCTAAAAAAGTCTTTTTTTCTTATTTATATTAAATGTAGAAGTCACATCATCATTACATTATGCTAGGATTTCATTCTTATATAGGATAACAAATGAGTCAAATTAAGTATTTTCCAATGCGTAAACTTATATATTTTCTCACCTATGAACTAGTGATCCACCCGACCGAGGGACACGGTTAGTAAGCTCAAAGAACTTATATGTATTTTGAAACTTAATTTCATAAGTCTTTTTCATAAAGTAAATGTGAGGACGAGTCACCTGAGCGTCTGCAGTTGTCCCCTGCACGGCTTGGCATCATGACGCGTATTTTCTCTTACTCTGACGTATTATTTAATACGGAGAAAATACGGGTTGTGACAGTTGGTATCAGAGGGAGGTTTTGCAAGAGGGTTGGTTGGTTTGGTAAGTCAGTCAAACAGCTTTCCCTTAAGCAAAACTCTAATCATATCAATTCATTGCATACACACACCGATATGTCATCAGTAGATCTTGATGGAAGCATGAACACTACACTCATAGCATGATAAGAAGTATACGAGGCATATTATGTAGTATGAGATGCATAATATGTGTTTGTATATGGATCCACCATAGGTGGCAACATGCGACGGTTATGTAGTATGAGATGTATAACCATCATCACATGGCTACCCATTAGCACGTTTTACTTTTTCATTACATACAATATTATGTAGTATGAGATGCATAACATTATATGTGTATGCCGCTCATAACATGCACTAAGACCTTTTTAGAATGCATAGCACTGCATACATGACATATCATCGCATAAGCATACATGCCAAGTTAAAGATCTGCATGATGACATATAGGCACACATGAATTGAAATGAAACTTAACATTCACGCATTCATATTATAAGCACAAGTTAGAAGCATAACATCATTTCATTAATTTCCCAGAGCAAGGTAACAACAAGAGTAAGTATCTGTTCGTTTCCGATCTGATTTGAGTCTGTTTGTTACTGATCTGATCTGGGTTAGGATATTCAGTTTTTCTAGCTTATGTGTCTTAAGCTAGGTCCTTGATAAGTCATTTGCTTGTATATGTAGAATATGACCCCGAAACAGTTTTGCTAAGTGGATATCTTCCCAGTTTGTGATGTCTTAGGCAAGGTTGTGACTAGATATCCATTTTTTCTGTAGAAATACCGGCTAAACGCGTTGCGATAAGGTCGACTCTCCAGTAGGAGGGTGAGTCTTCTATTGCCCAGAGTGAAGCTATGATTGAAGGAATACGATCGAGTAATGAGGCCCTGACATGGCAGATGGTGGACATGTAGTAGCAAATACAATCATTGTTGGTTGTTGTCACCAGACAACAGACTAGAGCGCATGACCTTGCTGTGGGTCAAACTGTTCCTACTCCTTCTGCTGCTCTAGTTCCCCCAATTGCACTGCCGCCAGAGATGAATTTCATTTCTCACTTCCAGCGGCTAGGACCTCCTACGTATGATGGTAGGGCAGTCTTCAAGGCGTTGGATGACTAGATCATCTCCATTAAAGAAATGTTTTCTTATTCTGGCATTTCCTCCGATTAGAAGGTGATGATTGCGGTGTATCTGCTCAAAGGACTTGCAAAGAGTTAGTGGATTAGAGAAAAAGAGAATCTTACTGATGGGAGCTCATGTGATTCATTCAAGAGTATGTTACAGAAGAAGTTTCTGCCATCGGTCGAGTAAGATCGTCTGATGGACAACTTTTTACACCTGAAGCAGAGACAACTCACTGTTAGTGAGTACGAGATCGAGTTTAACAAGTTCAGTCATTTCTCCCCAAATCTGGTAGCGCCCGAAGAAGGCAGAGTAAAACGCTTCCTGGGTGGTCTGAGGTGTGACATCCAGCAGTTGGCTAGCGTGTATAAATCTGAGACCTTTGCAGAAGTAGTCGAAGCCTCCTTGAAGGTTGAGGTGATAGAAAATGCGAAGAATCGGGGATTGCATGCAAAGAAGGACAAAAGGAAATCTGATGACGATGGAAGTTTAAGGGCATCTGGCCCTGCAACAAAGAAGAATCGAAAGGTAGCATGTAGCTTCTATGGCAAGCAAGGCCACCCTTTTGAGAAGTGCGTTAAGAGACTGGATGCGTAGAAGAAGTCTCAGGTACACACGATCCAAGATGCACCAAATGGAGGCCCTGTCTAAACTTATTGCCAGAAGAGTGGGCACGATGCAGCCCATTATCGTAAGAAGGCTGGAGTTTGTTTCCTCTATGGCCAGAAAGGATATTTGAGGGCTAATTGCCCGCAGGGCCAGCCTGTGCTGCATGAAGTTCTGTTGCAGACTCTAACGCTGCCCCACCTCTCATGGACAGGGGAAAGAGAAAGTTGAATGTGCTGACCAAGGAGGAATCCCAATCATCGGCACAAGTGATCTCAGGTTAGTCTCTGACTCAGCTAGTAATCTCTTATAGTAGATTTATAGTTTCCACATTTTAGTTGCACACGCAATGTGTTTAGGTGAATTTAAGGTGAAGAATAAGTGGGCACACATTCTGTTTGATTCGGGTACTACTCACTCATTTATGACAAGGAGTTTTGTAAACCGACATCGCTAGGTTCTCGACCAGTTAGACACTTCCCTGAACATCAAATTACCTTCAGGGGAGCTGGTGATGTCAAGTCAGGGTATCCTAAAATGCCCTATCTTCCTAGGTGGTTTTGTAGCCTTTGTGGATCTGAAGGTGTTAGACTTGAATGACTTCGACGTGATTTTGGGCATGGAATGGCTGTCCAGCTATGATGCCGTCATTCAGTACAAGCACATGCACTTGGATTTCAAGGGAGACAAAGGCCAACCCATGAGTGTGTATGGTTTGTCGCGTCAGGAATCTCCAATCATTTCTGGGGTATGTGCTCATAAATTTCTAGAGTCTGGATGCGATTCTTTCCTTATTTCCATTTCTGTTCTAGAAGCTGCACCTGTTGTGCCTTGGGTTGAGGACGTTTCTATGGTGCGTGAGTTTTCAGATGTCTTTCCTGTTAGTCTTCCAGGACTTCCTCCTAAGAGAGAGGTGGAGTTCGTTATAGACCTTGAGCCAGGCACTCGCCCTATTATAAAAGCACCGTATTGCATGGCGCCACGTGAGTTAGAGGAGCTGCGTACTCAACTGGATAAGTTATTACAGTGTGGTTTTATTAGACCCGGTTCTTCCTCCTGGGATATACCAGTCCTCTTCATGGAGAAAAAGGATGGAACGATAAGGCTGTGCATAGATTATCGAGGACTGAACAAGGTGACTATCAAAAACAAATATCCGTTGCCTAGGATCGATGACTTGTTTGACCAGCTACGAGATAGTTCTGTGTTCTCGAAAATTAACCTCCGTTCGGGTTACCATCAGTTAAGAATCCGTGAGTCAGACGTTCCGCGAACTGCTTTTCTTTCCCGATATGGTCACTTTGAATTTCTCGTATTGTTGTTTGGATTAACGAATGCTCCGTCAGCTTTTATGGACATGATAAATAGGGTATTCAAGGACTTTCTGGATAAGTTTGTAGTTGTATTCATTGACAATGTCCTGGTATATTCCAGAAATGTTGGGTACATTGGTCAAATGTACCTGATTTGAAGAAGCCTCACCTAACTCAATGATATACATCATAATGTATTTGATGTTTGTTTGAGTTACTTGTGCAGGTTAGGTATTCACTGGACTGAAGCTAAAAGTTTCTAAGTCCATGTGTCGACACCCAGAGGGAAAGTGTCGACACTTGAGAAAGCTTGTGTCGACACCCAGACAAGCAGTGTCGACACTTGGAGTAATTGTGTCGACACCTGAGAAGAAGAGTCGACACCAGACAGAAAGTGTCGACACTTGGAGCTGTGTCGACACTCAGTGAAGAAGAATGCAGAAAAGCTGTGTCGACACTTAGCAGAAGTGTCGACACCTAGAAGAGCTGAGTCTACATCAGAAAGTGTCGACACTTGGAGTTGTGTCGACACTCAGCAAAATTCTGCAGAGACTAAGGACAAGTGTCGACACTCAACACAATGTGTCGACACTCAATCAGCAGAGTCAACATATGAAGAATGTGTCGACACTCAGCACAATGTGTCGACACACACTCAAAAGAGTCAACACTTGAAGTATGTGTCGACACTCAGCACAATGTGTCGACACACAACCAGAAGAGTCAACACTTGAAGAAAGTGTCGACACCCAGCACAATGTGTCGACACTTAGTTGAAGACTCTACACTTGAAGAAAGTGTCGACACAAGGAGCTGTGTCGACACTTAGCAAAGAACAGAAAAGTTTACAAAATATTCTAAGTACAAGTGTCGACACTAAGGGAATGTGTCGACACTCAGCTGAAGAAACAAAATTGAAGACTTGTGTCGACATCAAGAAGCAGTGTCGACACTTGACAGTTTCAACACATGAAGATGTGTCGACACAAAGGAGATGTGTCGACACTTAGAAGAATACTATAAGATACAGAAGATCAAGTACTTGTGTCGACACTTAATTTCAGTGTCGACACTTGAAGAAGAATCTGTGTCGAGACATACAAGGAGTTGTGTCGACACCTTGTAGACTTGTGTCGACACTTACACAACATGTGTCGACACTTACACAACATGTGTCGACACTTGGTCTATAAGTGTCGACACTTAAGAACAGAAAGTCTCGACACTATCTGACAGTTAGAGAATTTCAAGAAGTGACTGGTTGACATGACAGCTGCCGATTCAACCGGTCTACAGCAACTGTCAGGGAAGTCAGAAGTCTGTTATGAACCGGACCAGCCGGTTACCATGAAGAAGGCCTATAAATAGGCACAGACTGTTTACAGAAAGGGGTTGATAAGGTGTTAATAAGAAGTTGTTAAAGCTATCTGAAGTAATAGATCAGATTATTCAAGTAATCAGAAAAGTGGTACACAGAGTATCAACACAAGAAGATCAGGCAGTCCAACTGCAGATCTAAGAAGTTGGAGAGAGAGAGCTCCAATCAAGAAATCAGTCATTGGAACTAAGACTGAGAAGAAGGATTCAGAATCATCTGGATCTCAAGAAGCAGAGGTCAAGGATCAACTGCAGAGGATTCAGACTAATTCAGTTCTACTCAAGAAGCTTTGAAGGAAGCTAAGTTAGTTTGGATCTAGCTGAGTTCTTCCAAGAACTCTTCAAAAAACTCTCAACTCCTCTCTTATTTTCTGAGTTGTAGAGTTAGTTATTGTAATTCAATTTTAACTTGTAGGATCCATTGGATCTGAGTGAATTATAAGCCTATATTATAAAGGCTGAGGGTAGGGCTTGGTTGCCTGAGTGTAGGAGTTGAAGAACTCTGAGTGTAGGCCTTAATTGGCTGAGTGTAGGCCTTGATTGGCTGAGTGTAGGCCTGGGTGGCTGAGTGTAGGCCTTGGTGGCTGAGTGTAAGGCTTTGGGCCTGAGGTGTAGGAACCTAGTTGGGTTCTGAGATAGTGGAGAAGTTTGGCCGAATCTAGTACACTGCTAGATAGGCGAAGGGGGAAAGTGGATGTACCCAAAGATTGGGGAACCACTATAAATTTGTGTGTCTGCTGTGCTGTGCTGTGCTGTGGATTAGCAGTTTATATTTTGTTATTGCTGTTAGCTGTAGAAATCTGTGTGATAACTGTTTTGCTGCCAACAAAGTTTCAAAAAGGTTTAGGTCACCTATTCACCCCCCCTCTAGGTGTTTAGGTACCATATATTTCAAGTGGTATCAGAGCCAGGTTCCTCAAAAAGGACTAACTGTCTGAGGAGATCCAGTTTGGCAGATTCAGTGTAAGTCAGAACACAGTTTCAAGAAAATCAAGAAACATGGGTTCTTCAGAGAATCACAAGGAATTGGGTTCAATGAAACTGCCTATATGCAGAAAAGAGATATTTGGGATCTGGAAAGAAAGGGTTAGGCTATTTATGGAGGCCTCTGACCCTAGAATCTACATCACAGTCAAAGAGGGGCCATATGTGCCCATGAAGGTTTCAGTTTTGGATGCTACACAGAGAACTCCAAAGGATTTCTCTGAGATGACTAAGGATGAAATTGTCCTAGCCACTATGGGCAAGAGGGCACAAAACATTATAGTAAGTGCCATTGATGATGCCACTTTTCAGAACTTAATTCACTGTAAAATAGAAAAAGAGATGTGGGATACTCTCATTGTCTATATGGAAGGTTCTGAAGAAGTTAGGCAAGATAGGAAGTCCTTGCTTAATCAAGAGTATGAGAGCTTTAGGCAAGGAAGAGGAGATAACATCACTGAATGCTACAAGAAGTTCTATAGAATTGTTAATGAACTCATGTCCTATGGAAGAGAGTTCACTAACTATGAATTGAATGATAAGTTCTTAAGGTCCCTAACCAAAGATTGGGACACCAAGATCTGTGCCATCAGAGAAATGGCAAAGTTGGGAGAAATTCCTCCTCCCACACTGTTTGGCAAGTTGTTGTCCTATGAGATGCAGCTGTCAGTGAGAAAAGAGGAGGAAAAGTCAACAAGGACTGAGCACAGGGAAAGGACTGTTGCCTTCAAGTCAGAAGTACCTAGAAAGGGCAGGACTAAGTCATCAACTCCTCCTCCAGAGGTAGTTGAATCAGAATCTGATGAGTCTGTTAGCACAAAGTCTACAAGCAGTGAAAGTGATGAAGACTTTGCTGCATTCACCAGACATTTTCAGAAATTCCTGAAGAAGAAACAGTGGAGGTCCAGACCTTCATTTTACAAAGGGAAAGAAGTCCAGTATCAGGAGAAGAAGCCTTCAAAGAAGGACAAGAAAAAGACAAAGACTAGCAAGGCAACTGGGTCTAAGATAGTGTGTTACTGCTGCAATAGACATGGTCATGTTATTGCAGATTGTCCTGAGAGAAGAAAAGAATCCAGTGACAAAAAGAAGACACACTTCAAAGGAAAGAAGGAGAAGTCCTTTGTTGCAAAGAATGAGAAGACTCTTTCAGACATTTCTTCTTCAGACACTGAGACAGATGCTGAAGCCTACATAGGGCTATTTGCTGAGGAAGAAGAAGAGTTTATGCAGATCATGGAATCAATCTATGAACAAGAAGAGTGTCAGTGCCAAGGACTGATGACATTGACTGAAAGTACCAAAATCCTGGAGCAGCCAGGACCTAGTCAGGTACAAAGTCCAACTCAAAGTTCAGATTCCAGTTCTAGTTCAGAGTCAGATTCATCTTCATCAAGTGATGGAAGTGCTTCTGAATCTGAGGGAGATATTCATCAGCTCTTAGATGAATATAAAGTACTGTTGCAAGCCTATAAGAAAAGCAAGACCCTAGCCAAAAGTCAGGCAAAGGAGATTGCTGATCTCAAGGCAGCTGCAACAGATTTTGAGAAGAAATTTGATCAAAAGCTCAATGAGGTAGCCAGGCTGAAACACATTACTGTGATTCAGATGGGAACTATCACCTATAAAAATGATCAAATTAAGAGACTGGAGATCAATCTTCAGAAGGAAAGAGAGCTAGTTGCTAGGTTTTCAAAACCTAAATCAGTGCTACCCTTGATTGATGAGTTTGTTTATCATAAAGGAAAGGCTGGATTGGGTTTTATTAAACCAGCTAGGACTGTTCAGGATCAGTCCAAGTCCAAGGGAAAAGCCCCAACATTCAATAAGCCTGCTGTAGTCAAGACAGCCAAGTCTGTACCTAAGCAAAGGTACAACAAGTTTGAATGCTGGTGCTGTGGCAAAGTTGGCCACTTTGCCTTGGACTGTTGGCACAATGCAAGTGCCAATGGGAGTAGCAAGCTACCTGGTGGAAAGCCAGTAGGTAGCTATGTCATGTTGCAAACTAACAATCACCAAGGACCCAAGTTTACTTTGGGTTCTAAGGTTCATTAATTTGTTTTGCAGGTGAATCCAAGTGGCCATACCCCAACATGGTACTTGGATAGTGGATGTTCCAGACATATGACTGGAACAAGGGGACTACTGAAGGACTACATTCCAATTAAAAATGGTCCTAAAGTGACCTTTGGTGGTTCTGAAAAAGGAATCATCAAAGGGTTTGGTAACATTTCTTCAAACCTTGTTACCATTACTCATGTGGCTTATGTTAAAGGGTTGAAACACAACCTTATAAGTATAAGTCAATTAAGTGATGTAGGGTATGACATCTCATTTGTTAAAGATGGTTGTCATATCAAGAGGTCAAGTGATCAAGAGATCATTTTGACAGGTTATAGGAAGAAAAATGTCTATTGTCTAGACATTATGGTTGAGAACAATAGTTCTCCAGTTTGTCTTGTAGCTGATGAGACAGTCTCTCAATGTGTCAAATGGCACAAGAGGCTTGCCCATCTTAATTACAAGACTATTAGCAAACTCTTTAGCAAAGAGTTAGTGAGGAATGGTCCTCAAGTTAAGTGTGTTAAAGATGGCATTTGCTCAGCTTGTCAAAAGGGCAAGCAGACCAAATCCACCTTTAAAAGCATTGAGAACAAAGATGCTGTGAGGTGCTTATACCTCTTGCATATGGATCTCTTTGGTCCAATGCCAGTTCACAGCTTAGGTAGGAAGGTCTACACCTTTGTAGTTGTAGATGACTACTCAAGGTTTTCCTGGGTGTTCTTCTTAAGACAGAAATCTGAAACACCTAGTGTTTTCCATAACTTTGTCAAGCAAATTCAGAATGAACTAAACAGTACAGTGGTCAAAATTAGAAGTGACCATGGCACTGAATTTCAGTCTGATAGCATGACAAGACTATGTGAAGACTTTGGGATATTTCAAGAATTTTCTTCACCTAGAACACCTCAGCAAAATGACATTGCTGAAAGGAAGAATATGACCTTGATAGAGGCTGGTAGGACCCTATTAAGTGATTCATCACTGCCAGAGTATTTCTGGGCTGAAGCAGTTAACACTGCATGCCATGTGATAAATAGGGCTACCATCACTAAAAGGTTAAATAAGACCCCCTATGAAGTTGTGAAAGGCAGGAAACCAAACCTATCCTATTTCAGGATTTTTGGTTGCAAATGCTTCATACTTAACAATGGGAAGTCTTACTTAACTAAGTTTGCTGCCAAGTCCCAAGAGGGAGTGTTTGTTGGGTACAACAATAATAGTAAGGCTTATAGAGTCTACAACTTGACTATACAAGTTGTAGAGGAGTCTGTGCATGTAGTTTTTGATGAGACAAAACTTATTAACAATGAGTTGTCTAGTAGTGTGTGCAGCCCCATAGGTCTTACTAAGAAGATGGACAAGCTAACCATAGAAGATGTACCTGCTGCAAGACAGCAAGTAGAAGAAGATGGCTTATGTCCAGGGGGAGAACTACATGTACCAGGAGCTGAAGAAGTACAAGGAACTCAGCATGATGAAGATGCTGTAGAAGTACAACCAGAAGTAAGGATGCCTCCAGCCAATAGGCATCTAAGAGATCATCCAGTAGAGCTGATCATTGGAGATCCAAGACAAGGTGTTCAGACAAGGAGCAGAAATCAGAATGCTGTAGTATATTCAAGTTTTCTGTCTCAAATAGAACCAAAGAAATTTGAAGAAGCTATACAAGATCCACAGTGGACTGAAGCTATGCAAGAAGAACTTAATCAGTTCAAAAGGTGCAAGGTTTGGGAACTGGTTCCTAAACCTAAAGACCACAATGTTATAGGAACTAAGTGGATCTACAGAAATAAGTTAGATGAACAAGGGGTCATCATTAAGAATAAAGCAAGACTGGTTGCAAAAGGATATAGGCAAGAAGAAGGTATTGATTTTGATCAAACCTTTGCCCCAGTAGCCAGACTGGAGGCCATAAGGATGTTCTTGGCCTATGCAACCTATCAAGGATTCAAGGTTTACCAGATGGATGTCAAGTCAGCATTCTTAAATGGTAATCTTAAGGAAGAAGTCTATGTGGAGCAGCCTTCAGGTTTTGTTGATCCAACTCAACCTCATTATGTCTATAGACTTAGGAAAACATTGTATGGGTTAAAGCAAGCTCCTAGAGCTTGGTATGAAACCCTATCTAGTTTCCTCATTGAGAACAAGTTCACAAGGGGGAAAATAGATAAGACTCTATTCCTTAGGGAATCTAGAGGCAAAGTCATACTAGTCCAAATATATGTAGATGACATTATATTTGGGTCTACTGAAAGCAGCCTTTGCAAAAAGTTTGCAAAACTTATGCAAGGTCAATTTGAGATGAGTAGTATGGGAGAACTGAAGTTTTTCTTGGGTCTCCAAGTTAAACAGACTGAAAGTGGTCTATCCATATGTCAGTCCAAGTTCACCCTAGAACTCATAAGGAAGTATGGTATGGATTCATCCAGTACCATGAAGACTCCTATGGGGTCAAGTATGTCTCTTAGCAAGGATGATGCAGGGATACCTGTAGATGAAACCTTGTATAGAGGGATAGTTGGCTCCTTATTATACTTGACTGCAAGTAGACCTGACATCATGTATGCTACATGTGTTTGTGCCAGGTATCAGGCCTGCCCTAAAGAGTCTCATTTGACTGCAGTCAAAAGGATTTTGAGATACCTAAAGGGCACACCTTATCTAGGCCTCTGGTATCCTAGGAATGGAGATTTTGATCTAACAGGCTATTCAGATGCAGACTTTGCAGGATGCAAAGAAGATAGAAAGAGCACTACTGGATCCTGTCAATTCCTAGGTGGAAGACTCATTTCATGGAGTAGTAAGAAGCAAACCAGTGTGGCTATCTCCACAGCTGAGTCAGAATATGTAGCTGCAGGAAGTTGCTGTGCTCAACTTCTGTGGATTCAACATCAGCTAGAAGACTATGGATTTCAGGTAAGTAGAACTCCACTTTTCTGTGATTCTACAAGTGCTATTTCAATAGCTAATAATCCTGTATCACATAGTAGAACTAAACATATTGAGATTAAATATCACTTTCTTAGGGAGCATGTAGAAAGAAATGATATTGCACTTGAATATGTTAAAACTGATAATCAGATAGCTGATATGTTTACTAAGCCCTTAGAAGAAGCTAAGTTCAATAGGTTCAAAATTGAACTAGGTATGATAAACTTAGACTAAGTTTATAGAACTAAAAATTGGCTAAGTAAAAAGGTGTCGACACATAGACAAGTCTATGTCGACACAGAATAGTAAGTGTCGACACTTCAGGAAAATGGTGTCGACACATCTAGGAAGTTGGTGTCGACACTTCAGAATGTTAGTGTCGACACATGTCGAGTTGGTGTCGACACATCCAATAAGGTGTCGACACTTAAGTTTTACTCAGAATTTTCTAAGTAACGTCTCGACTACATGTCGAGTAGTGTGGTGTCGACATATAACCAAGTGTCGACACATAAAATCTGTTGACTAAACTTGTGTCGACACATGAGTGTTGAGACATTATAAGTCAGTGTCGACACTTATTGCTAGTATCGACACATCTTTAGTAATCCATCCCGCCTGTTCGTCTTCAAACCAGAAAAGTATAAATAGGATTCTGTCTTTGTTTGTCGACACGCTTTCAGAGTTTCGAGACCAAACTACTGTGTCGACATTTCTCTTTTCTAAAGACTAATTCTACAAACCCTAATGGCTCCCAAGCTCGAGGAGAACGTCAATGAAGGCTATGAACTGGTTCGTGGCGCGTTCGACGATGACGATCAAGAAATCAAATCGGTGGTAACCCTAGTCACCGATTCTGGATTGGAGTACTTGGTTTCAGAACCAACCAAAATATGGAAGAAGGAAGTTCTTGAATTCCTTACTGGAGCTTCTGTAGATGACTCAGGTTACAGAATCAAGTCAAGAGTGCATGGAACCAAGGTCAAGATTTCACCCAAAACTCTGAGAAAGGCACTTCAGCTACCTAAAATTCAAGCAGAAGAGGAAGTGACTACATCTAAGACCAGGGAAGCACTTACCTGGTGTGGTCTAGATCCTAAGCTGAAGATAGGATCTGTATTCAATAGGAAAGGAATGAATAACCAAGGAAAATTCCTGTCTGAAATTGTGGGGAAAGTTATACTCAGCAAGACTGGAGGGCATGACAGGGTGTCAGCCTCCATGTTCAGTGTTATGACCAGAATTATCTTCAACCTAAAAACTGACTGGTCAATGGTTGTATATGATAAAATTAAGGAGAGTCTAAAGAAGCCCAATCTGGGCAGAATACTAAGTCTCTACCTGGCTGGTACAATACCAGAGGTAATGAGCAATGCTGCTGGTACTAAAATCAATCACATGAGAAGGATGGATCAAAGGATATTTTCCAGGTGGGAAAGAGTACTATCTAAAGAAATACCTACCACAGAGAAGCAAGTTTCTAAGAAAGATTCACCTCCAAAGAAGAAGAGGAAGATAGCTCCTGTGACACAGGAGTCCTCCAGCAGTTCAGGTAGTGAAGAACAAGTTGTTTTCACTCCTGATAGTCAAGTAGAAGTGACTGCAGAGAAGTCTCCTGCTCCTTTAGAGACAGCTGAAATCCAGGGGGAGCTGCCTACAGCTAGCCCCATGCATAAGGATCCAAGCCAGGGGGAGCTTCCAGCTGTAGAACAACCCTCTACACTGGAGAGTGAGCAAGCTACAATCATTATCCAAGAGGTACTTTCTGACCTCAATACTTTCGACTTTTCTGTAATAGATTCTGATTTGTCTGATGTCCATCAGCAAACTCAGCAAGCAAATCAAGAACCAGATGTTGTTCTCCAAGACACATCAGTAGTACAAGAAGTAGTTCCTGATAAAGTAGTTGATGAACCCAGTACTTCTCCTGCACAGTCTCCAGCTGAATACACAATGGAAGATCTATTTCTTAATTTAGATCAAGAGGATTTTGACATGGACAAGCATGCTGCTGCTGAAGAGAAGGGTGCTGCTGCTGAGGGGGAGACACTGCAAGTTCAGGAAGAGCCTATAAGGCAAGAAAGTGAGAAAGCACTTGATGTGCAAGCTGACCAACCATCAAGCCCTAAGGACAGGGTGAATATAGCCAGTACTTCAGAGTCTGAGGAAGATGAGACTGAACAAGCTAAAAAGAAGAAACTCTTTGTATTCAAGAGAAGAAGTCAGAGCTACAAGAAGGCTCTACAAACTGTTGCTCAACAATCCTTAGTCACACAAGCTCCATCTCCTGATTACAGTGCCTTAATGGTAGCCCTGCAAATCAAGCTGGATGAGCAAAGGAAGGCTATAGAGACTTATGTTGATGAAGGGCACAAGACCCTACAATTTGATCTGGCACAGGACATCAAGTCAATAAGGTTTGAAATGAACCTTAATAAAAAGGAGATGAATGAATGCTTCCACAAGGGTGGAAATGCAGTGGTGTTTCTGGCAACACATCAAGAGAAGATAAAGGAAAAAGTAGATGATATAGCACTGAAGCAAGGCTATGTGCTGGAGAATCAGTTGAGAATGAATGATAATCTGACAGCTTCTCACAATGCTATAGTCACTGAACTGAAGAATAAGACTGCTGAACCTTCAACATCATCTGCTGCAAAGGCTGAATTTGATAAAGCTTTTCAAGATGAAATTGCTGCTGTCAAGACTGCAATCAAGGATTCACAGAAGGTCATTTCTGAACAACTTACCAAGCTTAGACCTTACTTTAAGGATGGAATCAGGTACTTGGACAGTCAGATCAGATTCCAAAAGGATGATGTGAGAGACCATGTTGCACAAGAAGTCATAAAGGGGGAGAGGGTGTTAGTCAAAGCTAGCTCTGACCATGCCAAATGGATATCTAACTCCATCAGAGCTACACTGGGCTATCCTCCCCTGTGTGATGATGATAATGTTGCTGAATCTGGAATTCAAAGTGCATATCTTGGAGGTGAGCAACAGGAAGTAGCTCAGGTGATCTATCCACCTCCAGATTTTGACATGGTTCATGCAGAAGTCAGCACAATGTATAGTCCAACTACTGGAAAGTCAAATGTTGTTCTGGAAAAGGTTGTTCAACCTATAACAACAGCTATGCAAGAGGCTTTGGACAAAGAAGAAGAGACAAGGCTGTCAAAGAAGAAGTTTAGGGAACTAGCTGAGCAAAAACCAGATTTTGAACAGTGGAGCCCTACTTCTAGGAACATCATTCTCACAGCCTGGAAAGCAGCCAAGGACAATGCTCATGAAAGGAACAAATGGTTCTCAGAAGCAGAATGGAGGAAACATGAGATTAGGCAGGAAGCCATTGTCCAGTATAGAAGGAAGGCTAAGTTAGGAAAGCTACCTCCTACAGCTGTGGAGCCTAGCAAGTACTTTCCTAAGCCCTATCATTACTTTGAGAGGCAAAAGATCAAGGCTGATAAGAAAGATCTCAAAGGCAAGAAGACTGCTGATACTGAGCCTGCTGCTGCTGCTGTTGTAAAGGCCAAAGTACAAGCTAGGAAAGGAATAGTTATAAAAGAACCAGATCAGAACTAGACTTAGATTAGACTAAGA
The DNA here is from genome assembly GCA_039583875.1 of Platanthera guangdongensis. NCBI lineage: Eukaryota > Viridiplantae > Streptophyta > Magnoliopsida > Asparagales > Orchidaceae > Platanthera > Platanthera guangdongensis. Next base: position 47,195,189 of record CM077161.1, on the reverse strand, counting down.
AACATTGTTGTAATCTTTTACATATGAAATATTTTTGTAAAACAATGGAAATGTATTAAAATAATGTTAGAACAATTTTTGATAAATATATCTCATGATTGTTCAGAAGCATGTGTCTATTTCTTGTTTGTTCTGCAATGTTTAATGAGTATACATGTGTGCTTTATTACATGTTTAAGTTTACCCTATTGACATATACCTGCTTTACATCATTTTCTAATTTTTAATTTTGAGTGGTGTATATCATTGACTAAGGGTTATGACTTCTCCAAATAGGGGGAGATTGTTGGGTACATTGGTCAAATGTACCTGATTTGAAGAAGCCTCACCTAACTCAATGATATACATCATAATGTATTTGATGTTTGTTTGAGTTACTTGTGCAGGTTAGGTATTCACTGGACTGAAGCTAAAAGTTTCTAAGTCCATGTGTCGACACCCAGAGGGAAAGTGTCGACACTTGAGAAAGCTTGTGTCGACACCCAGACAAGCAGTGTCGACACTTGGAGTAATTGTGTCGACACCAGACAGAAAGTGTCGACACTTGGATCTGTGTCGACACTCAGTGAAGAAGAATGCAGAAAAGCTGTGTCGACACTTAGCAGAAGTGTCGACACCTAGAAGAGCTGAGTCTACATCAGAAAGTGTCGACACTTGGAGTTGTGTCGACACTCAGCAAAATTCTGCAGAGACTAAGGACAAGTGTCGACACTCAACACAATGTGTCGACACTCAATCAGCAGAGTCAACATATGAAGAATATGTCGACACTCAGCACAATGTGTCGACACACACTCAAAGGAGTCAACACTTGAAGTATGTGTCGACACTCAGCACAATGTGTCGACACACAACCAGAAGAGTCAACACTTGAAGAAAGTGTCGACACCCAGCACAATGTGTCGACACTTAGTTGAAGACTCTACACTTGAAGAAAGTGTCGACACAAGGAGCTGTGTCGACACTTAGCAAAGAACAGAAAAGTTTACAAAATATTCTAAGTACAAGTGTCGACACTAAGGGAATGTGTCGACACTCAGCTGAAGAAACAAAATTGAAGACTTGTGTCGACATCAAGAAGCAGTGTCGACACTTGACAGTTTCAACACATGAAGATGTGTCGACACAAAGGAGATGTGTCGACACTTAGAAGAATACTACAAGATACAGAAGATCAAGTACTTGTGTCGACACTTAATTTCAGTGTCGACACTTGAAGAAGAATCTGTGTCGAGACATACAAGGAGTTGTGTCGACACCTTGTAGACTTGTGTCGACACTTACACAACATGTGTCGACACTTGGTCTATAAGTGTCGACACTTAAGAACAGAAAGTCTCGACACTATCTGACAGTTAGAGAATTTCAAGAAGTGACTGGTTGACATGACAGCTGCCGATTCAGCCGGTCTACAGCAACTGTCAGGGAAGTCAGAAGTCTGTTATAAACCGGACCAGCCGGTTACCATGAAGAAGGCCTATAAATAGGCACAGACTGTTTACAGAAAGGGGTTGATAAGGTGTTAATAAGAAGTTGTTAAAGCTATCTGAAGTAATAGATCAGATTATTCAAGTAATCAGAAAAGTGGTACACAGAGTATCAACACAAGAAGATCAGGCAGTCCAACTGCAGATCTAAGAAGTTGGAGAGAGAGAGCTCCAATCAAGAAATCAGTCATTGGAACTAAGGCTGAGAAGAAGGATTCAGAATCATCTGGATCTCAAGAAGCAGAGGTCAAGGATCAACTGCAGAGGATTCAGACTAATTCAGTTCTACTCAAGAAGCTTTGAAGGAAGCTAAGTCAGTTTGGATCTAGCTGAGTTCTTCCAAGAACTCTTCAAGAAACTCTCAACTCCTCTCTTATTTTCTGAGTTGTAGAGTTAGTTATTGTAATTCAATTTTAACTTGTAGGATCCATTGGATCTGAGTGAATTGTAAGCCTATATTATAAAGGCTGAGGGTAGGGCTTGGTTGCCTGAGTGTAGGAGTTGAAGAACTCTGAGTGTAGGCCTTAATTGGCTGAGTGTAGGCCTTGATTGGCTGAGTGTAGGCCTGGGTGGCTGAGTGTAGGCCTTGGTGGCTGAGTGTAAGGCTTTGGGCCTGAGGTGTAGGAACCTAGTTGGGTTCTGAGATAGTGGAGAAGTTTGGCCGAATCTAGTACACTGCTAGATAGGCGAAGGGGGAAAGTGGATGTACCCAAAGATTGGGGAACCACTATAAATTTGTGTGTCTGCTGTGCTGTGCTGTGCTGTGGATTAGCAGTTTATATTTTGTTATTGCTGTTAGCTGTAGAAATCTGTGTGATAACTGTTTTGCTGCCAACAAAGTTTCAAAAAGGTTTAGGTCACCTATTCACCCCCCCTCTAGGTGTTTAGGTACCATATCTTTCAAGAAATACGGAAGAGCATGCCTTGCACTTTCGCTTGGTCTTGGCTACTCTGAGGGAGCACAAGCTATATGCGAAGCTTAGCAAGTGCAAGTTTTGGTTGTCTCAGGTGTCATACCTAGGGCACATTGTAAGCAAGGACGGTATCTCAGTGGATCTCGCGAATATAGCCACAGTCTTAGATTGGAAGAGACCTACATCGCCTAAGGAGATAAGGAGCTTCTTAGGGTTGGCAGGTTACGACAAAAAATTTGTGAAAGGATTCTCCGTGCTTTCTGCGCCGTTAACCAGGCTTACGCAAAAGAGCGCAGCCTTTATTTGGGGTGATGCCTGTGAGGAAGCTTTTCAAGAGCTCAAGAGAAGACTGTGTTTTGTTCCAATTTTGGCATTGCCGATGGAAGGAGTAGAGTATGCTGTTTATGTTGACCCCTCACGAGTTGGACTTGGTTGCGTGTTGATGCAGGATAGCAAGGTGATTGCGTATGGATCGAGACAACTGAAGGTCCATGAAAGGAATTATCCTACGTATGACTTGGAATTTGATGCCGTTATTTATGCCTTAAAGTTGTGCAGACATATTCTATATGGAGTGTCATGCAAAACCTACACGAACCACAAAAGTTTGAAATATGTCTTCACTCAGAAGGAGTTGAATTTACGCCAGCGTAGATGGTTAGAATATGTTGCGGACTACGAAGTTGATATCCTTTATCATCCTGATAAGGCTAATGTAGTAGCGGATGCCTTGAGCCGAAAGCCCGCACATATCTTTAACCTCTCGGCGCAATCCCTTATAGAGGAGTTTTTGCTCATGGACATAACCATAGGGAATAGCGCTTTGCCGAGTAGCCTAGAGGTAAAAGAACCTTTGTCGAGTAGCCAAGATCTCCCCGTGGGCATGATGCAGTGTGGGTTATCGTGGACAGACTAACCAAGTGTGTAACACCCCAAAAATCATAATCGAACCGGTCGCATCCTAAGGAATTTTTGGTGCTTTAATACGGGTACACGGCCTGGGACACGAGCGTGTCCAAGGACGTGTCCTCCTCTGTGTTGGCCTGCTGTGTCCAGGAAAGGACACAGCAGGGAACATGACAGCGACATGGGTGTATCAAGCGTGACACGGGCGTGTGCATACCCGTGTCACCACCCGTGTTCCCAAGGGACGCGACAGTTGGCATGACGGTTATCTGTGACACACCCCTAGGTCACGGGCGTGTCAGGACACGACACAGGCGTGTCAGGTTGAGACACGGCCGTGTCTTGACCCGTGTCATTTTTTGTGCTCGACGATCGTGCCTTGATCGGGGCACACGGCCTGGGACACGGCCGTATGCAAGGCCGTGTTCGGCCAAGGATTGTGGAATTTTGGGTTGATCTGAGCCGTTCGTTTTCATTAAAAAAGATCTGACGGCCCAGGTGCGTTCCTGCTTTATTAAGGCCAGGAATTGAGGATTAATTGCTCATTTTCTCTTAAGCTTTCTCTTTCTAAGGAGTTCGAGAGAGGAGAGAGCAAGGAGGAAGGAAGAGGAGGATTTCGGCCGCCGGCGGAGCATTAGAGCACTGAATCGAGAACCGAGACCGGATCCGCGGAGTAAATTCCCTTGCAAAGCTTTCCGTCCGGATAGATTACCATGGCGCAAAAGGGAACTACTAGGGTAACGAGTCTCTACTTGAGCATGTGAAGCTCTCTTTCTTCTGCATAAGGAAACTCGCTCCTGCGAGTGTGCGGTGTTCCTTGGGGTTGACGTGAATAGTCCCCCTTGTGTTGCATATAGGGTCCGAAATCGAAGTACGGACATAGGCATTGTGTGTGAAGCCTACCCGGACAGGTTGGTCTGGATCAGTGATGTTGCATATTGGATGGTTTGCCGGAGAAGACTCCGTGTTTTGTGTTTTTCGGTTTCTACACGGTTGATTGCAGTAGGGATCCTTGGGGATTAACTCCAAGGCGCACCCGAAAAACTGAGCGGAATCGTAGTTCTGCTAACTTGGCGGCTGGGGAGCCATCCTTGAACATAACTGGGTTATGTGATGTTTGGAATATTTTGGGATCTGAGAGAAGCTTGGCCCATTCATATGTCTTAAGGTGACTATGCGAAGTGAGCAACCGACAAGTGGAATCGGACCTGGGCTATATGGTTTGGTGCGAGAGACCCGAAGAGGGACTGGTCGTTGGCATAGCCGGGAGTCTTAGACACTGGGTAGAAAGACTAAAAAAATGCTCACGATGTTGCCATCCCAGGGATGGTGGTGAAGCCACGAAATTGACCGGATTCACCGTTAATGTGCCTTGAGTGCACAGGGTGTTTGGCCGTGTGATCCTACACCTGTGGCATAGTACGTTTGCGCTTTATTGTTTAGCTGGGCTAATGAAATGTAGGGAAGGAGCACCGCCGTCCTGAGTAAGGGGCGGGGTCGTTATAATTTGGTCGGCTTTTGCTGACCGTTACTTTGTTTGCCATCGTGCGGTGGAATGTTGCTTGCAGGTGCTGCGGAGCCAAGTCCAAATAGCGGGCTGAAGCCCATGTTGCTGAGCTGGCACTCGAAGACCAAAGCGAATTGTTGTTTTTATTTTTGTCATGTGTGGCCGGCCTGCGAGCCGATGTATGTAAATCATTAATTTGTTAAGTAAACTCTTGTAAGGCCATAAGGCCAAGTACTTTCAGTGTATTTGTTATTTCATTTCTATAGTAATATGTGGATATTCATGATAGTTGTTATTCAATTATGGGTTCTTTCCAGCTATTTAAAAGCTTCCGCTAGAATGCTCTGTGTTAGGGCGAGTAGTTATAGTTGGATTTTTGATATTCTTATATAACCCTTCTAACTGTCCGTGGTATATGGCGTCGAGTTCAAGCTGGACCTTCTGTTGTATGCCATTCGACAGATGGGGGTGTTACAATTTGGTATCAGGGCTCTGTTGTCGGTCTTCTTTATTTGAAATCGTGGGCGAATTCTTTTAAGGGGTGGTGAGCACATGTGTAGTACCCCCCCCCCCCCCCAACCTATTGCCCGGGTCGGGCCGGAGGGGTACTACTGGCCCAAGACGTCCACCCAGGGCTCATAGGGGAAACAATCCACCCTATTCAAGCACTAGATGGCCGTCTTGAGTGGTTCGAATCATAACATTCACAACCCATCAGAATATAGCAGAAGCATTAATAGGAAACCACTACATATATATAGAACATATCATATTAATACAGAGGTTCTAGGGCCGAAGCCTTATGCGTTTATAAAAGCCCGTGTGCTATACATGTACTACATAAGTCTCTCACACACTCTCTCTTCTAAACTGCTCGGCGGTACTCACGTCTCTAAACACCGGAGACGGCGGGGGTGCATCTGCTCGAGTAGACCTAGCTGCTGGCGTAATCTCCTGCGGCAGTGGGTCACTACGGTGCTCCACCTCCTGTGAATGGTTAATCAAATAACCGTTAGTCACAAAGCTAAGTGGAAACAAATCTCCTCCCCGGATCCACATCCTGGGGACGAGCACGCACCCACCCAACAAAAGTAAATAGCCGAAGCAAGAGAGGGTTATCACAACATTTCATATATGAACAATTAGGAGCAATTATAAAAGAGTGCAGTATAACCGGAAAAAGCAGTAATAACATAAAACGGTTATAGCAAGGCTCTACTAGCTCATCAACACAACAGGTTTTCATATCTTGAATTCTATCGCAGGCATTCACAGCCGTGCACACAAACCGCAGGCATTCATAGCCGCGCACACAAATCGCAGGCATTCATAGCCGCGCACACAAACCGCAGGCATTCATAGCCGCGCACACAAACCCTATGCCGACATAGTTTGGACCGCTTCTGTTCCAGCAGGGTAGCGAGCCCCGCGGGCCTCACCGATGTGGCCGTCGGTGACAGTGGCCAGTCCTGCCACTTCTGGGGGTGATCGTACCGCACAACCCCAGGCCCTCACGTACAACCTTGTGTACTCTTGGATGTGAGCGACATCCGGCGAATCATTTTGGCCGACCAGCGGAGGAAAACCCGACGGGGAATATAACGGCCGGTCACCCGTGGTACTCATCTCCCTGTCGCCTTGAGTCGTCAACCTTGCCGCACCGGTACGAACGGTCTGCGGAAGGGACTGACCCGCCACCATTTCACCGCAAGTAATTTATAATCAATCAAACAATTGCAAACAATATAACATCGGGTCTACGACGGCCTGACTTACTAGGCTTACACTTCGGGCATCGGCACTTTGCTCTACTTTCGACAAGGAGCGTGGGAGTGCTTTATTTGGGGCTAGACCTGGAGGACTACCTCAACTCTGGTTATCCCCAACTAAGGCTCAACCTAAACAACAACTGCTCGTCAGAGCAGGACCCGGGAATATAAAATTAAATTGCGATAAGATCAAGTGCGGTGGTTATGCTGCTTATTTAAAGTGCTGGAAAGAAATGTGACCAGTACAAGACTGGAGTAGTATTGAAATAAGCTAGACCAGTACGAGACTGGAGTAGTACTGAAATGAAAGTAATGAAATAATCTTGACCAGTACGAGACTAGAGTAGTACTGAATTGAAAGTATTGAACTGAAAAGAATAAAGGAACTGGACCAGTGCAAAACTGGAATAATCATAAAGAAAATGGTTAGTAGTCTAATCACTCCATACAGGAGGCTTCAGTTCCATCTCCGTTCTCAGGAGAGATTTTTCAGTTCCATCCCAGTTTTTAATAAGGTTTCCTTGGGTTACACCTTTATTAAGATCCAATTATGAGTTGGTTGCGCCTTGTTAACCACGACTTAATCGGATTGGGGCTTATCAGGAGTTATACTTTCATTATTCGTCAAGAATAATTCATAACTCACCACTCGTGCTCTCATCTTCCGAGCGTGCCCAAATCGCCCGAGAGTCGAGGCGCTCGACAGTTTTCATGAAATCTCGAAACACCCGGAGCTTGGTCACTTGCCTCGGCCACTCTCGTCGATATGAAACTTATTCAAATTAGAAAGGATAGTCCCGCGCTCCAATTTTCATTTTCGAAGAAAACGAGCGTAATAATATCGAGCGCGGTCCTAGGCTTCCATATTTTGGGAAAAATATCAAAACTTATCCGCATGAGTCAAACTTTTGAAACAACCCTTGGAAGGGTATAAAATGAGCCTAGAAAAATATTCATAATTTTTCGAATAGTTTTGGCCTTTTAATTTGGCCAAACAAATTTTATCTAGGCTTTTAAAAATACCAAATCAACTCCAAATATTTTCAAACTTTTTGTGGAGGAAGCCCTTAGCAAAAGGGACATTTTTCATGTTCAACACTTTTTCACTAGGAGCTTATTTTAGTCTCACAAAAATATCAACCTATTATTATAATATTATAATATTTATTAAATATTATAATAATATATATATAATATAATAATATATTATATATTATAAAACAGATACTGTTTATCACATTCACCCCCCCGCGCTGTGTCATTTCCTGGAGCCCTTACGGGGCTTCTCCGCCGCCGGCCGGCCACCGGCCGGCCGTGGCTCCACCACCGGCCAACCCGCTGGTGGTGGGCGCTCCATCCGGAGGTGGTCCGGCGGCCTTCCGCCGCCGGCCGCCGCCGGAGCTGTTTTCTTTTTTTTTTGAACGGGAGGGGAGGAGGATGACGGCGGCGGCGCTCCGGCCGCCGGGAGCGCCATGCAAGACGTCCAAAATAGAGAATGAGGAGGGAGAAAGCTTCCACCTGAGTTTGGTGGGCTCGGGAGGGGCCGGCTTGATCGGACATGGCTCAAGGTGGTGGAGGAGGGGAGGAGGAGCTCCGGCTTGGCTTTTTCCGGCCACCAGAACTCCGGCAGAGGGGGAAGCAGGGGAGGGGGTTTCTCTGAGAGCTGTGAGGGAAAGAGAGAAGGGTGAGGTCCTTTTATAGGATTGGGGAGGGGGAGCTTCCTCCCTTTGGGTGGTGTGGGACTAATCCCTCCTTAGGGAGGGATTAATCCCACCCTCCAGCTGTCCAAGGACAGCTGGAGGTCTCCCATTTTCTCCCATGTGGGGAAAATGGATGAGGCCCCTTTGTGGGCTTGGGCCTTTAGGTGGGAAAGAGAGAGAGAGGGAGAGAAAAGAAATGGGTGAGCCTCCACTTGTAGTGGTATGGGGGCTTGCTGGTTGGGGGCCCAAGGAGAGTGGGGGGGAAGTATGGGCCATCCTCTTTTGGAGAGAAGGTTGGCCCCTCACTTGGAGAAAAATCCAAAAAATAGATTTTTAGGAGGGTTTGACCAAGTCAACCCTAGGGTGGGTCCCCCTTGCTGGTCAAAGTCAAAGTGGGTCTAAGTCGTCGAGGTAGGGTCAAAGTTCGGGTGTCGTGTCATAATTAGTGTGCGCACGCTTTTCGGTGCACAACTATGCTTGATTTGACCACGGGTTGACCAATCGTCATCGAAATTGACCGGGATGACTTCCGTTGACTTCGTATTGACCACACGAGTCTAATGCCACTGACTGGGGTTGAATCGGAGTCCGTTTGACGAAAGTCCGAAATTTGCGCGTCGTAGCGTGCTAAAATGGTCGAAATGTGTAAAATTGTCGTTAGACCTCGGAGTCTAACTGAACGAGTTCCGATGCGCTCGTATTGACTATACGAGGCCACATGAACTGACAGAACTCAATTCAGAGTTCTCTAGCTCTATTTCCTGCTTAGGGTTATTTCCCACCGGGTCATGGGTAGGGTTCGGGCCACTTTTATTGGGCCCACTAAGGCTCTGGTGGCCCAATAAAAGGCGGGATGTTACAACATGTATGTGCGTCATCGTTATAACATAATGGAACCCATGAATGTCCACTTAGGAATGAAAAATACAATTGTTTTGAGGAACCTGAGTGTTCCAATGTTGGCTTTTAGCAATCTATTTGTCGCCTAACCAAGGGTTTATGCTATTATAGGCAGTTAGGAGCGGTGCTGGGCAATCGGAACGTCTGCAATCGGCGGAAAGTAGTGTACTGAATGACGTGCCTAAAGCACCTCCTTCAGCAGAAACCATCAGATTGGTGGTTGAAGCAGTCTTTGCTAAAATAAATGCCCAACCTACAGGGCAAATACACCACGCACCACCTGTTAATGAGCAAGAACCGATTAGAGTGACAGAGCCGGGAGTGGTAGAATACGTGGCAGTTGATCAAGTAGCACCAAGGAGAGCTACGGAGAAGAAGCTCAAGCATGTAATGAGCTTTAATCCTCCGATGTTTGACGAGATTGGAATGCCAACTCAAGCTGAGGATTGGCTCTCTATGATAAAGAGAGTCTTGACGGCCGCGTTAACTGAGGAGTGGCAGAAGACCACCATAGCGACCTTCCTATTGGCCAGTGAGTCGAGGCTGTGGTGGGACAAGTTGGAGGTTCACCTCTTAGTGGGAAGGCAACTTGCTGATGTGACTTTGGAGGAATTCTCAAGGTTGTTCTTGGCCAGATATCTATCCTCTGCTCCGAAGCTTGAGATGGAGAATCAGTACCTTGGTTTGACTCAGGGAGACAGAAGCGTGGATGAGTATCTCCATGAGTTTACGTGGTTGGGACGTGACGGTTGGCATGACGGTTATCTGTGACACACCCCTAGGTCACGGGCGTGTCCGAACATGACACGGGCGTGTGAGGTTGAGACACGGGCGTGTCTTGACCCGTGTAATTTTCTGTGCTCGACGATCGTGCCTTGATCGGGGCACACGGCCTGGGACACGGCCGTGTCCAAGGCCATGTTTGGCCCAGGATTGTGGAATTTTGGGCGGATCCGAGCCGTTCGTTTTCTTTAAATAAGATCTGACGGCCCAGGTGTGTTCTTGCTTTGTTAAGGCCGGGAATTGAGGATTAATTCCTCATTTTCTCTTAAGCATTCTCTTTATAAGGAGTTTGAGAGAGGAGAGAGCAAGTAGGAAGGAAGAGGAGGATTCCGACCGCCGGCGGAGCATCGAAGCACCGAATCGAGAACCGAGACCTGATCCGCAGAGGAAATTCCCTTGCGAAGCTTTCCATCCGGATAGATTCCCATGGAGAAAAAGCGAACTACTAGGGTAACGATTCTCTACTTGAGCATGTGAAGCTCTCTTTCTTTTGCATAAGGAAACCCGCTCCCGCGAGTGTGCGGTGTTCCTTGGGGTTGACGTGAATAGTCCCCCTTATGTTGCATATAGAGTCCGGAATCGAAGTATGGACATAGGCATTGTGTGTGAAGCCTACCCAGACATGTTGGTCTGGATCGGTGATGTTGCATATTAGATGGTTTTTCGGAGAAGAATCCGTGTTTTGTGTTTTTGGATTTCTACACGGTAGATTGTAGCAGGGATCCTTGGGGACTAACTCCAAGGCGCACCCGGAAAATTGAGCAGAATCGTAGTTCTGTTAACTTGGCGGTCGGGGAGCCAGCCTTGAACATAGCTGGGTTATGTGATTTTTGGAATGTTTTGGGATCCGAGAGAAGCTAGGCCCGTGCATACGTCTTAAGGTGACTATGCGGAGTGAGCAACATGGAAGTGGAATCGGACATAGGCTCTGTGGTTCGGTGTGAGTGACCCAAAGAGGGATTGGCCGTTGACATAGCCGGGAGTCTTAGACAGTGCTCATAAAGACTAAAAAAATGCTCACGATGTTGCCATCCCGGGGATGGGGGTGAAGCCACGAAATTGACCGAATTCACCGTTACTGTGCCCTGAGTGCATGTGAGGTTTGGCCGTGTGAGCCTACACCTGTGGCGTAGTATGTTTGCACTTTATTGTTTAGCTGGGCTAATGAAATGCAGTGAAGGAGCACCGCCGTCCCGAGTAAGGGGCTGGGTCGTTATAATTTGGTCGGCTTTGGCTGACCGTTACTTTGTTTGCCACCGTGCGGTGGAATGTTGCTTGCAGGTGCTGCGGAGCCAAGTACCAAATAGCGGGCTGAAGCCCATGTTGCTGAGCTGGCCCTCGAAGGCCAAAGCGAATTGTTGTTTTTATTTTTGTCATGTGTGGCCGGCCTGCGAGCCGATGTATGTAAATCATTAATTTGTTAAGTCAACTCTTGTAATGCCATAAGGCCAAGTACTTTCAGTGTATTTGTTATTTCATTTCTATAGTAGTATGTGGACATTCATGATAGTTGTTATTCAATTATGGGTTTTTTCCAACTGTTTAAAAGCTTCCGCTAGGATGCTCTGTGTTAGGGCGAGTAGTTATAGTTGGATTTTTGATATTCTTATATAACCCTTCCGACTGTCCGTGGTATATGGCGTCAGGTTCCAGCTGAACCTTCTGTTATATGCCATTCGATAGATGGGGGTGTTACAAAGTGTGCCCACTTTGTGCCTTTCAAAATTTATTATTCTATGGAAAAGATAGCTGAACTTTATTTGGACGAAGTCATCAGGTTCATGTCTCATTTCTGGCAAAGCATGCAAGGAGCTCTAGGTACTAACCTTAGTTATTCTACTGCCTATCATCCTCATACGAATGGTCAGACTGAGAGAGTGAATCAAATCTTGGAGGATATGATTAGATGCTATATTCTGGACCTTGGTGGGGCTTGGGATAACGCCTCAGACTGATGGAGTTTGCGTACAATAACAGCTATCAGGAGAGTTTGCAGATGACGGCCTTTGAAGCTTTATATGGAAGGCGTTGTCGAACTCCCCTATTTTTGGCAGAAGTTGGTGAGAAGCCTTTGCTTGGTCCAGAAGCGCTGGAGGATATGAGCATTTCAGTGACGCATATTCGTGAAAAGCCGAGGTTGGCTCAGGAGCGATACGAGATGTATGCAAATCGGCACAGAGTTGATCTGGATTTTGTAGTTGGGGATATTGTTGGGTATTGTATCCACAATGTACCTGATTTGAAGAAGCTCCTGGACAAGCTAAGATCAATAGACAATGTTTTTGATAAAATCTTTCAAGTTGTGCTTGCAGTTTTTCCACGCTAAGTGCACACCAATGTCAGGGTGCAGTAGGTCAATATACACGGGTCTGCACGACGTAATCCCTCGTTGAGCAGATCAGTGTGTTGGCCTACGTGTACTCTCTCTATTGGAGTGCACTTACTTTCAAGCACAGGGCTATAACTATGCAGGAGCAGACAAGGAGCAAGGATGGGTCAAGGAGCACCTCATGGGTGGAAAGACGAAAAGTCGTCTAAGTGTAAATCGACGAGAATCACCAAGTGATTCTCGCCGATTCGGCGAGAATCACTAGTGATTCTCGTCGACTCGTCGAGAATCACTAGTGATTCTCGCCGACTCGTCGAGAATCAGTGGTTGCTTCTCGCCAAACTCGTTCCAGCCACTTCTAAGCGAGCACCTCTGCTTCTAAGTAAGAATCGACGAGAATCACCAAGTGATTCTCGCCGATTCGGCGAGATTCTCGTCGAATCGTCGAGAATCACTGGTTGATTCTCGCCGTCTCGACCTGGCCTAAAGCAGTGCGTGCTACCAAGGTAAATTCGACGAGAATCATCTTTGATTCTCGCCGAATCGTCGAGAATCACCTTTGATTCTCGACGACTCGGCGAGATTCACTTTCGATTCTCACCGATTTTGACTTGGGCGTTTTTCTGAAACTTCCTGAACCGGATTCTGCCGCTATCAGTGTTCTGGACCAGGATTTTGGGATTCTTCTTGTGGGTCCCACAACGGTCTTATTCAAGTTGTCTACAGTATATATACTCGGGTATTTTGAACGGAAAAAACACAGAAAGAAGCCAAGCAAAAACCTAGACCTAAAATCGCGATCTTCACTCCGCCGCCGCCGTCGCGCTCGAGCTAGTTGGTCGCCGTCATCGATCGGGATTCCTTCGTGATCTCCGGCGACAGAAGCTTAGCAAAGCTTGAGTCTCACGAGTCTATCCAGAGATCCCTTTTCTCTCGATTTGTTGACCGGGAAAATCTCTCCCGTCCGAATCGATCGAGACGACCGATCCTAGAGTGACCGTTGGTAGACCTAGTTTGCTTCGCTACGAAGTTTGGATCTCAAAGTACTGCAGCCGCGCACCTTCATTGCCGCCGATCCCGAACCAAGCCGCCGCTCGGATTGCCGCCACCGGTTCCGGGGAGATCCTCTCCAAGTGAGATCTAGGGTTGTAGACTCTTCGTTGACTTCACGATCACGTCGTCGAACGAAGAGGAACACCGTAGTCTCCAAACGAAGTTTGTATCTCGTGTACAATCTATTTTACTTTTGTTGTAAAGGAACGATTGTTCCGTGTTGTAAGGGTTGGGTGCAACCCGGTTTATGGGAGTGTTGACTCTTACGTGTTGAAGGGTTCCTTCCGTTAGTGCAAGGATTGGATTTCAATCATGTTGGAGAAGTGACCGAGTCGTCCCTTGTTGGGAGATAGGTCGAAGGGGGAAAGTGGATGTACCCAAGTCGGGGAACCACCATAAATTGACTGTGTATTCTGTGTGCTGTGTTTTTTATTTTTATTGTGCAGGTACATTCGTAAATTCCGCAAAAGCGTAGCACGTCACCTATTCCCCCCCCATAGGTGAACTTTGTTGACACTAGGTGGATTTTCAAGTGGTATCAGAGCCAGGTTGCTCATCAAAAAGGTTAACACCTTGAGTTGAATCCTGCCACTAGCGTCAACAAGGAGGCAAACATCTACTATGGATGGGCTCAAGTTCTCCGGCAAGATCCCAGTGTGCACCAGACTCAACTTTCCTATCTGGAAGGAAAGGATCAGGTTCTACATGGAAGCAGTGGATCCTCGACTTTTCATGATCGTGCAGGAGGGACCTTATGTCCCCACTAAGGCCTCCACCATTGATCCCACCAAGAAAGTGCCGAAGACACTTTCTGAAATGGACAAGGACGAGATGGTCCTAGTGGGACTTGACATGAAGGCACGAAACATCCTGGTCAGCGCAGTTGATGACTCTATGATGCAAAAATTCAGCAACTGCAGGACAGCACAGGAGATCTGGCAGTGCCTGATCATCCTAATGGAGGGCACAGATGAAGTGAGGGATGATCGGAGATCCCTCCTGAACCAAAAATATGAGGCCTTCAGACAAGGGCCTAAGGAAGAGATCGGAGTCACATACGAGAACTTCCTCAAGATTGTCAACGCCCTCAAAGGCTACGGAAGAGTGTTCACTAATGGTGAACTCAATGATAAATTCCTTAGGTCCCTTACTAAGGAATGGGACACAAAGATCTGCGCCATCAGAGAATTTGGCAGACTAGCTGAAACTGATCCACAAATTCTGTTTGGAAAGCTGATGTCCTATGAGCTTCAGCTGAACACCAGAAAAGCATAAGAAGAAGCTGAGAAGGCTGCCGCCAAAGAAAAGACCGTGGCTCTAAAAGCCAGTCACTCCAGAAAAGGCAAGGGTGCGGTTTCGTACCGTGCCAGGAAAAAGGATGAGGAGGAGGACTCCGAGCCGTGCTCCTCCAGCTCAGAGCTGTCGGAGGAGGATTTCTCCCTCATCACTCGAGAGTTCAAGAAGTTCCTCAAGATGAGGAATCAAAGAAAGAGAGACGGCTCCTCCTGCAGGCATCAGAAGAAAAATTATTCTTCTGACAGGTATGCATCTAGACCGAACAAACATCGCTCCTCTGACATTATTTGCTTTGGATGCAATAAGCCAGGACACGTCGTGGCCGACTGCTATCAAGGCAAGAGAGAAAAAGGGAAAGAAGAGGAGCACAAATCCTCTAGAGATAAGAAGAAGGAGCGGAGCTACATCGCCAAAAGGCCAAAGACACTGAGTGAGTCTGATTCCTCAGACTCCAGTGATGATGAGGAAGCCTACTTCGGGCTGGTGGGTCGCTCGGACTCAGAAGGAGAATGCCCCCCATTTACTGGGAAGGTAAAAGCTCACACCCCTCTCTCCGACTCCGACTTTGACCCTGAGTCTCAGGATGATGAACCTGAGGATAGCCCTTCGGCCCGTGAAGCGGAGCTCCTCGAGAAATATGAGCTTCTGCTCAACACTTTCAAGGAGTGCCGTAAGAGACTGAAGGCTGAGAAGAAGGAAGTGAAATTCCTTAAGGGTTAGTGTGTATCCCTAAGGGAAGAGGTCACTAGCTTGATTTCTCTCCGACAGGAGCACCTTAACCTGACTTCAATGCATTCAAAGTCTTTGAAGCTCCTTGATCTTAAGCAGGAGGAAGTCGATGTTGAAGTATTAGACCGGGCGGCTTAGCGGTCTGATCCAGCGGTTTGTTGACCGAGCGGCTTAGCGGTCTGATCCAGCGGTTTGTAGACCGGGCGGTCTATCGGTCTTCCTCTGCGGCCTGTTCTATCCTGCTGGAGTTGCCGAGCGGTTAGCCCATCTGTCTAACCGCGCGGCCTATGCGGTCTCCATTATTCTAGCCGCTCAGTACTGTAAATGTTTAGTCCCACATTGTTTGTATACTCTCTTTCTTATCTCCTCCATTCTATATAAGGGAGGCCATACCTTTGTAAATGATATCTTCTTTGGATAATAAAATTTCAATTATTCAAAAGTTTGTTCGCTTGTTCTCTACTTTTCGCTTCTTGTCTCTACTTTCTAACATGGTATCAGAGGACACGGTCATTTCCTCTTGATTCTGTGCGCCCTCTGTTGTTCACGCCTTCTTTTCCGCGCTCTGCGACTTGATTCGCGGCTTGCCCTCTCTTCTATCCGTGCGGCTTGTTTCTATCCGCGCGGCTTGTTTTTGTCCGCCAACCTGTTCGCGCGGCTTGCTCATTCTTGGTTCCCTTCTCCTACTACTCTTTGTTGCAGCGACCTGTTTCGTTGTCGCCGCGCTCCTTGTTCTTTCTTGCCTCTCCGACTTCCTGGTCGTTGCGGTCTGTCCCTGTCCGCATGTGTGTTGTCTCTCTACTCGCGGTTTGCTGCCCTGATCTGCCTGACCGTGCGGGTTGTTCCTTTCTCACCCGCATCTTGGTCGCGGTCGCCAGCTCTTCTCCTCTTTTCTGTTCGCTCGGGCTTCTCAGTTCGTGCGACTTCTTCCCCGCCGTGCCTTTGACCGCCTTCTAGCCGCTGCTGTGATCTGCCTGACCGTGCGGGTTGTCTCTTTCTTCCCGCATCTTGGTCGCGGTCACCTGCTCTTCTCCTCTCTTCTGTTTGCTCGGCCTTTTCAGTCCGCGCGACCTCTTCCCCGCAGTGCCTCTTTCTAGCCGCTACTGTTCGCGCGGCTTCCTCTGTTTTCTACCCGCTCCTGTTCGTGCGGCTTCTTCTGCTTCCGGGTTCTATGACTACCTCCGGTCTCACCACTACTCCTGCAGCTCCTTCTCCTCCTCCTCCTTCGGGCAACCTTG
The DNA here is from genome assembly GCA_039583875.1 of Platanthera guangdongensis. NCBI lineage: Eukaryota > Viridiplantae > Streptophyta > Magnoliopsida > Asparagales > Orchidaceae > Platanthera > Platanthera guangdongensis. The sequence continues at coordinate 47,178,578 of CM077161.1, read as the reverse complement.
GCACCCTTTCCAAGCTTGTGGGCTCCAACTATCCCGATTGGAGCGTCTCTTTCACCTTTCTCCTTCGTTCTCAACGCAAGCGTCATCACCTCACCGATGACCCTCCTCCTCGCACCTCTCCTGCGTTTGATGACTGGGATGCGAGTGATGCTCTTGTTCGCACCTGGCTGGCCAACAGCCTTTCTGATGAGTGCCTTCCCGTCATTCGCCATGATGAGACGGTCAAGGCCGCATGGCTTCACCTCGCTGCTCTCTATTCTAAGGGGGGCCAGACGTCCCGCATTTATACTCTCTATGCGGACCTCTTCGCCCGCCCTTCCATGTCCCCAGCTGCGGCTTATCAGCAGGTTCAGGCTCTTGGGGCTGAAATCCTCCAGAATCGCCCCTTCTCCGCGGACTTGGCTGACCAGCACAAACACTTCCAGGAACTCCTGGTTGTTTGTTATCTTCTTCGTCTTCCTGACTCTTATGATATGATCCGCCAGCAGATCTTGGGTGAGGCGGAATCTCCTACTTTGGATGCCACTGCGGCTCGCATTGCCGCCGTTACTTCGCTCCTCCAGCGGCCTCTGTTGGCCTCCCCCCCTTCCCAGGACTCCTTTGCTCACCAAGCTCAGCGGGGGGGGCCCGAGTGGCTGAAGCTCCTCTGGCGGACGGGGTTCCTCCCGGTTCTTCTGCTCTCACTGTAATCGTACTGGCCATACTGTTGACCGCTGCTGGCAGAAACATCCTCATCTTCGCCCTTCCGGTGATGCTCCTTCGGCCTCCGCCTCTTCTAGGCCGTCTGCCTCTGTGGCCACGACGTCAGGTAGTGCCCACGTCGTTACCCAAGGTAAATGGCTGATTGACTCCGGTGCCACCAATCATATGACGGGCAACCCTCATTGCTTCTCCCGTCTTGAGACCCATGACCGCTTACCCCCAGTTCGTGTGGCGGATGGTTCCCCGTCTCCGGTTCATGGGACGGGCATGGTTCAACTCACTCCATCGCTTTGCTTGGAGGATACCCTCTATGTCCCGAAGTTCCCGTGCAACTTGTTATCTGTTACTACTTTATGCCGGCAACTTCAGTGCTCCGTTTTATTCACTCCCACTACTTGTTCTTTTCAGGACCCGAGGACCCAGCGGACGATTGCTACTGGGACTGAGAGCGGCGGCCTCTACTTCCTCGACGATGTTTCCGCTATTTCTGCCTACTCCTCCTCCACCGATCTCCTTCAGTGGCATCTTCGTCTTGGACATCCTCGTCCTCGGCTTATTCGTCAGCTTCTGCCCCACTTACCTCCCACCAGTTCTCCGCTCAACTGTGATGCGTGTCAGCTTGGCAAACATCATCGCTCCTCCTTCCCACCGAAGCAAGGCCGTGGCTCCTCTCGCATTTTTGATCTTATTCATTCTGATGTATGGGGTCCTGCTCCTACCCTCACAGTTGGTCGGGGCAGTTCCTATTTTGTCACTTTTATCGATGATTTTACTCGATGTACCTGGGTGTATCTCTTAAAGGATCGCTCTGAACTATTTTCTGTTTGACAATCTTTTTACTTTATGATTCAGACTCAATTTGCTATTTCTATTGAAGTCTTACGTTCTGATAATGCCAAGGAATATCTGTCTCATGAGTTCTCCGCGTTCTTTCACCAACACGGCCTCATTCATCAAACGACTTGTGTTTACACCTCCCAACAGAATGGGGTGGCGGAGCGTAAAAACCGTCACCTGCTTGATGTTGCGCGTACTCTCATGACGCAGATGCACGTCCCTCGCTCCTACTGGGGCTATGCTGTGCTCCTCGCTTGCTATCTCATTAATCGCATTCCCTCCACGGTCCTCCACGACCGGACTCCCTTATCCCTTCTCTACCCCCACCAGGAACCTTTTCCTCTTCCTCTCCGTGTCTTTGGCTGTACGGCCTTTGTTCACGCTCCCTCCGCTACCCGCGACAAGCTTTCCCCCCGTTCCACCAAATGTGTCTTTTTGGGGTACTCTACCACTCAAAAAGGCTATTGCTGCTTTGACCCTCTTCTCCGCAAGCAGTTTGTCTCCGCAGATGTGACTTTTTTCGAAAATGCTTCCTATTTCTCTCCTTCCTCTTCTCTTCCTTCTCTTCCTTCTGATATCTCCGTTCCTTCCACACCTCTCCACGTTTTCCCACCTTCGTCTCCTCCTCCACCCACTCCTTCCCAGTCCGTCTCCCCACCCACCCCTCCACCCTCCTCTCCGCTGCCGTCTCTCTCTAGTCCCGGGCCAGCCTTCTCCGCCACGAACGCTCCGGTCGCTGCCGCTCCCGTCGCCGACGCTCCCGATGATCTGGATGTTCCCATTGCCCTTCGCAAAGGGGTGCGAGAGTGTACTCAACACCCGCTCACGGCTGTTGTTTCTTATGATCAGCTTTCTCCTTCTCGCAGGTGTTTTGCCTTGGCTATCTCTGCTACTTCTACTCCCCGTACCTACCAGGAGGCTCTCGCTCTCCCTCATTGGAAGTCTGCCATGGATGAGGAGATGGCTACTCTTACTGAACGGGGTACCTGGACCCTGGTTCCTCCTCCCGTGGGCACTGATGTGGTTGGCTGTCGCTGGGTCTTTGTTGTGAAGTTTCGCCCCGACGGCACTGTGGATCGCTACAAAGCCCGGCTGGTGGCCAAGGGCTTTACTCAGACTTATGGCGTTGATTACTTTGATACCTTCTCTCCGGTTGCTCGCCTCAGCACCATCCGGGTTCTCTTTTCTGTGGCTATTAACCGGGCTTGGGATATTTCCCAGCTTGATGTGAAGAATGCCTTTCTCTATGGCGATCTTCAGGAGGACGTCTATATGGAGCAACCTCCTGGGTATGTTGCTCAGGGGGAGACACGTGTCTGTCATTTGAAGAAGGCCATTTATGGCCTAAAGCAGAGCCCTCGGGCATGGTTCGAAAAATTCAGTGGTATTGTGGCAACCATCGGCTTTCAAAGGAGTTCGGCCGATCACTCCTTATTCATTCGCAAAACGGCCTCGGGACTGGTGGTTTTGGCCGTATATGTGGATGATATTCTCCTTACTGGTGATGACCGAGATGGGGTGGACCTGACGAAGAAGCACCTCCGTCAGCACTTGGTCACGAAGGATATGAGCTCCCCAAAATACTTTTTGGGGATAGAAATCTCTCGGAAACCTGACTCCTTGGTTCTCTCTCAACGGAAGTATGCCCTTGATCTTCTTCGAGAAGCAAGCTTGACAGGTGCCAAACCAGCTCATCTTCCCATGGCCGTTGGAGAAGACAAAACGTGGACGGATGAATCGCCTCCTCTGTCTGATGTCACACGGTACAGACGTTTGGTAGGGAAACTCATCTATCTCACGGTGACTAGACCCGACATCGCCTACGCTGTAGGAAAGGTCAGTCAGTTTATGCAAGCTCCCAGGGAGTGTCATCTTCAGTCCGCCCTGAAGATTTTAGAGTATATCAAAGCGGCACCGGGCAGAGGGTTACTCTTCCAGAAGAATGGCCATCTGAGGGTTGAGGCCTACTCAGACTCAAGTTACGCGGATGACAAAGGCGATCGAAAATCCACGTCAGGTTTTTGTACCTTTGTTGGAGGTAATCTCGTGAGTTGGAAGAGCAAGAAACAGTCGGTTGTTTCCAGATCCAGTGCCGAAGCAGAATACCGGAGTATGGCGTCAACTACGTGTGAGTTAAAGTGGTTGCGGGCTCTCATGCTTGACCTGGGCGAGGTATATGATTGTCCTCTCCCTATGTTCTGTGACAACAAGGCCGCTATACACATATCCAGAAATCCGGTCTTCCATGAGAGAACGAAGCATATAGAGGTTGACTGTCACTTCATTCGGGAGGAGATTTTGAAGAAACAGATTTGTACTCCTTTTGTCACCTCTGACAAGGAGTTGACAGATATCTTCACCAAGCCGGTTTCTACTTCCTTCTTCCGCATTTGTGACAAGCTGGGCATGATTGATATCTATGCTCCAGCTTGAGGGGGAGTGTTGAAGTATTAGACCGGGCGGCTTAGCGGTCTGATCCAGCGGTTTGTTGACCGAGCGGCTTAGCGGTCTGATCCAGCGGTTTGTAGACCGGGCGGTCTATCGGTCTTCCTCTGCGGCCTGTTCTATCCTGCTGGAGTTGCCGAGCGGTTAGCCCATCTGTCTAACCGCGCGGCCTATGCGGTCTCCATAATTCTAGCCGCTCAGTACTGTAAATGTTTAGTCCCACATTGTTTGTATACTCTCTTTCTTATCTCCTCCATTCTATATAAGGGAGGCCATACCTTTGTAAATGATATCTTCTTTGGATAATAAAATTTCAATTATTCAAAAGTTTGTTCGCTTGTTCTCTACTTTTCGCTTCTTGTCTCTACTTTCTAACAGTCGACAAGTTGGAAGAACTACTTGCGGCAGAAAGGAAGATTGTCAAGAGCTTCTCTATGCCAAAAATAGTTCTTCCAGTCGTTGATACCTTCTCTGCTCAGGCCAAAGGAGCTGGCTTGGGGCATGTAGGGGTATCTGGTTCCTCCTCCAGGAGAAACAGGAACCAGAGGAAGAATAAGGCCGCCAAGAAGGCCTCTGCTGATGAAAAGGGAAAGGCCCCGCTTAGTCCTGTTGCGTTCAGAAAGCCTGGCTTTCCTTGCAACCAACATGACTTTGAGTCAACATTTGGCCATCATTTCCGGCCCTCGGTTGCAAAGCCAAAGAGCCGATACGACAGTTGGACCTTTCCCCGGAACTTCGGTGAGAGTGCCTTCAAGGCACCTTATGAGGAAATCCACATGGGAAATTATGGTCCGTTCTCTAGCGGCCATAATGGAAAGCAGGCACCAAAAGTTAAGCCTGTTATACAGAAGGTGACGAAGTCATGCGACTGCTGTCACCATGAGGCCTCCACCTCCAGATCCAAGGCCCCAGCTGTACCCACCGTTCCTAGGGTAAGGCAGGAGCCTAGGAAGAGGTATAACAGATTCGACTGTTGGTGTTGTGGCAAAGTCGGTCACTTTGCCGTGGATTGTTGGTTTAATCCAAGGAATTACGAGACTCCCTATGTTAGCAATGCGAGACCGACCACTCGTAGGGTTAACCAACCGAGGGGGAGTGTGCTAACCAGGGATCTATGACCCAAGTTCGATTGGGTTCCTAAGGCAAATTAATTTTGTTTTGCAGGAATGTCCAAAGGCCACCAAAACGCCGATCTGGTATTTGGACAGTGGATGCTCCCGGCATATGACTGGGACAAGAAGCCTGCTGCATGATTACACTCCAGTCGAGAATGGACCCAAAGTCATCTTTGGAGGGTCAGATCGAGGAGTCACCAGAGGTTACAGTATGATTTCCAACGGTATAATCTCTATCACGGACGTGGCTTATGTTGAAGGGTTAAACCATAACCTAATCAGTGTAAGTCAGTTATGTGACAAAGGTTATGACGTTAAGTTCTACAAGGATAAATGTCTGATAATTTCACGTTCCTCTTCTGAGACGGTATTATTAGGCATTAGGAGCAGAAATATCTTCTGCTTAGATTTTCTCAGTATAGATTCATCTACCCCCGTATGCCTTGTGACAACAGGCAGTGTCTCTCTCTGTGATCAATGGCACAAGAGATTGACACATATTAATTTCAAGACAATTAGTATGCTGTTTTCTAAGAACTTAGTAAGGGATGCTCCCAGTATCAAGTGCATCAAAGATAGCCCCTGTCCTGCATGCCAGATGGGCAAACAGACTCAGGCTACCTTTAAGAGCATCGCAGACAAAGACTCTTCCCGATGTCTTTACCTCTTACATATGGACTTATTTGGTCCAATGCAAGTTCATAGCTTGGGAGGCAAGTCCTATATGCTAGTGATAGTTGATGATCATTCTCGGTTTACTTGGGTGTTCTTTTTGAAACGAAAGTCAGATACATTTGACATCCTCACTAGTTTTGTCAAGCAGGTTCAGAACGAATTTAACTGCTCAGTGGTCAAAATCAGAAGTGACCATGGAACAGAATTCGAATCTGCTGCTATGACAGAATTTTGTGAAGAACAAGGTATCTTTCATGAGTTTTCCTCCCCGCGCACTCCTCAGCAAAATGGAGTTGCGGAGAGGAGAAATAGAACTCTCATTGAAGCCTGCACGACAATGTTGAAAGACGCGTCTCTCCCAGAATACTTCTGGGCAGAGGCCGTCAATACAGCTTGTCATGTACAAAACCGAGCACTGATCAACAAGCATCATCGTAAGACGCCTTACGAGCTATTGAAAGGCAGGAAACCAACCATGTCATACTTGAGGATCTTTGGTTGCAGATGCTATGTACTGAATAATGGGAAGTACCCGCATACTAAATTTGGTGAAAAATGCTTCGAAGGCATATTCATGGGCTATAGTTCCCATAGTCGGGCTTATAGGGTCTTCAATAAGAAAACCCTAGTGGTAGAAGAATCAATAAATGTTGTATTTGATGAAGGAAGTTTGCTTAACAGCAATTCTTCCAGTGGTATTCTTAAAGATGCAGGTGCACGACTTGAACAGCTGAGTCTGGATGAGACCGCTAAAGATGACACTCCTAAGTACGTCAAAGTTTCCACCTCCACGTCATCTGAAAATGTTGAAGATCAAAATGGAACAAATCTCTTGGAAGAAAGAGAAGCCCAAGAAGTAGTTGAAGCTCCAGACGCCAGACTTCTAGAGCTCCGGCATGTGAGGGATCATCCTAGAGATCAGATCATCGGAGATCCTCGTGTCGGTGTCAGAACTCGAAGAGGTACTATTAACGAAGTTTTGCATCTTAGCTTCCTGTCACAGGTTGAGCCAAAGAAGTTCGACGAGGCGAACAAGGATGCAGCATGGATTCTGGCTATGCAAGATGAACTACATCAATTCGAACGCTGCAACGTTTGGACGCTAGTTCCTAGACCATACAAGCAGAATGTGATTGGCACCAAGTGGATTTTCAGAAACAAGCTGGATGAACATGGTGTTATCATAAAGAACAAGGCAAGGCTGGTGGCTCAAGGTTACAGACAGGAGGAGGGGATTGACTTCGACCAGACCTTCGCACCAGTAGCAAGGCTCGAGGCAATCAGATTGTTCCTGGCGTATGCTTCACACAAAGGATTCACAGCCTATCAAATGGATGTGAAATCAGCATTTCTGAACGGAGACCTGAAAGAGGAAGTATACGTCGCTCAACCCCCAGGTTTTGTCGATCCTACTTATCCCAATCATGTTTATTTTCTTAATAAAGCTCTATATGGGTTAAAACAAGCTACACGAGCTTGGTATGAGACTTTATCTAGTTTTTTTCTTGAGAACAAGTTCTCTAGAGGTAAAATAGATAAAACATTATTTCTCAGGGAAGTCAAAGACAAGATTTTGCTGGTGCAAATCTATGTCGATGACATAATCTTCGGCTCAACGGACAACAATCTTTGCAAAAAGTTTTCTAAACTTATGCAAGGAAAGTTTGAAATGAGCAGTATGGGAGAACTCAAGTATTTCTTGGGACTTCAAGTGAAACAGTCTGAGGATGGAATCTTCATCTCTCAGACGAAGTTCACAAATGAACTCCTTAAGAAATTCGGTATGGAGAGTGCAACCTCTATGAGGACTCCAATGAGATCCAATATGTCTCTGGATAAGGATGAGAAAGGTAAACCTTTCGATGAAACCAAATACAGAAGCATCATTGGATTCCTGCTCTACCTTACTGCCAGTAGACTGGATATTATGTTCTCCACATGTGTCTGTGCCCGATATCAGGTGAACACTAAGGAATCTCACTATGTCGCTGCGAAGCGAATTCTAAGATACCTTAAAGGTACTCCTAATCTTGGCTTGTGGTACCCGAGAAACAATGATGTCGAGCTAATAGGCTTTTCAGATGCTGATTTTGCAGGAAGTAGGGATGACAGGAAAAGCACCTCCGGGACGTGTCAATTCCTCGGCAGGAGGCTTATCTCTTGGAATAGCAAGAAACAGAATTGTGTTGCAACCTCCACAGCAGAGTCTGAGTACATCTCGGCAGGCAGCTGTTGCGCACAACTCCTATGGATCAGAAACCAGTTAGCCGACTACGACCTTCAGTTCAAAGACATACCAATGTACTGCGACTCCTCCAGTGCAATTGCCATTGCCAACAATCCAGTCTCGCACAACAGAACGAAGCATATTGAAGTGCGCTACCACTTCATTCGGGAGCACGTGGAAAACAAGGACATCTCTCTCTGTTATGTCCCCACGGACAAGCAGATTGCTGATATATTCACAAAGCCCTTAGACGAGGCCAAGTTCAATCTCTTCAAGACTGAATTGGGGATGCTCAATTATGAGGAATGAAGACTACAGAAGCTTCAGGCTCGTGCACGATCTGAGGGGGGAGCAAGGAACTCAAATGTGAGCACAGACGCAAGAACTGAGGGGGAGAAAGGGGTCAAATGCTACCGACCCCGATTTGCAGAAGCCGAAAAGGGGGAGATTACCCCTCTCGGCTAAGGCTAAGGTGGCTCCAAGCTTGCTCCCAAGAAATGGGTATTGGTAACTCACTCAACTCAATTTCAAGTTATGGTTTTCAATCCCATATGCTCTATTCACCTTAGCTTGTAGGGTTTAGGCTTCTTCAAATAGGGGGAGATTGTTGGGTATTGTATCCACAATGTACCTGATTTGAAGAAGCTCCTGGACAAGCTAAGGTCAATAGACAATGTTTTTGATAAAATCTTTCAAGTTGTGCTTGCAGTTTTTCCACGCTAAGTGCACACCAATGTCAGGGTGCAGTAGGTCAATATACACGGGTCTGCACGACGTAATCCCTCGTTGAGCAGATCAGTGTGTTGGCCTACGTGTACTCTCTCTATTGGAGTGCACTTACTTTCAAGCACAGGGCTATAACTATGCAGGAGCATACAAGGAGCAAGGATGGGTCAAGGAGCACCTCATGGGTGGAAAGACGAAAAGTCGTCTAAGTGTAAATCGACGAGAATCACCAAGTGATTCTCGCCGATTCGACGAGAATCACTAGTGATTCTCGCCGACTCGTCGAGAATCAGTGGTTGCTTCTCGCCGAACTCGTTCCAGCCACTTCTAAGCGAGCACATCTGCTTCTAAGTAAGAATCGACGAGAATCACCAAGTGATTCTCGCTGATTCGGCGAGAATCACTAGTGATTCTCGTCGAATCGTCGAGAATCACTGGTTGATTCTCGCCGTCTCGACCTGGCCTAAAGCAGTGCGTGCTACCAAGGCAAATTTGACGAGAATCATCTTTGATTCTCGCCGAATCGTCGAGAATCACCTTTGATTCTCGACGACTCGGCGAGATTCACTTTCGATTCTCACCGATTTTGACTTGGGCGTTTTTCTGAAACTTCCTGAACCGGATTCTGCCGCTATCAGTGTTCTGGACCGGGATTTTGGGATTCTTCTTGTGGGTCCCACAACGGTCTTATTCAAGTTGTCTACAATATATATACTCGGGTATTTTGAACGGAAAAAACACAGAAAGAAGCCGAGCAAAAACCTAGACCTAAAATCGCGATCTTCACTCCGCCGCCGCCGTCGCGCTCGAGCTAGTTGGTCGCCGTCATCGATCGGGATTCCTTCGTGATCTCCGGCGACAGAAGCTTAGCAAAGCTTGAGTCTCACGAGTCTATCCAGAGATCCCTTGTCTCTCGATTTGTTGACCGGGAAAATCTCTCCCGTCCGAATCGATCGGGACGACCGATCCTAGAGTGATCGTTGGTAGGCCTAGTTTGCTTCGCTACGAAGTTTGGATCTCAAAGTACTGCAGCCGCGAACCTTCGTTGCCGCCGATCCCGAACCAAGCCCCCGCTCGGATTGCCGCCACCGGTTCCGGGGAGATCCTCTCCAAGTGAGATCTAGGGTTGTAGACTCTTCGTTGACTTCACGATCACGTCGCCGAACGAAGAGGAACACCATAGTCTCCAAACGAAGTTTGTATCTCGTGTATAATCTATTTTACTTTTGTTGTAAAGGAACGATTGTTCCGTGTTGTAAGGGTTGGGTGCAACCCGGTTTGTGGGAGTGTTGACTCCTACGTGTGGAAGGGTTCCTTCCGTTAGTGCAAGGATTGGATTTCAATCCTGTTGGAGAAGTGACCGAGTCGTCCCTTGTTGGGAGATAGGTCGAAGGGGGAAAGTGGATGTACCCAAGTCGGGGAACCACTATAAATTGCCTGTGTATTCTGTGTGCTGTGCTTTTTATTTTTTATGTGCAGGTACATTCGTAAATTCCGCAAAAGCGTAGCACGTCACCTATTCCCCCCCCATATGTGAACTTTGTTGACACTAGGTGGACTTTCAGATATGGTATTTTTGAAGGTCTCTCCGATGCCAGGTGTTAAGAGATTTGGAAGGAACCATAAGCTTGATCCCAGGTATGTGGGGCCTTTTTAGATTCTGTAGCGCATCAGAGTTTCTGCCTATAGACTGGAATTGCCTGATTCTTTCCATGGTGTTCACGACATGTTTCACGTAAGTCAGTTACAGAAGTGTATTCGTAGTGATCGACATGTCCTTGACTCAGTGCCCTAGTTGCAGCCTAATCTCATGTATGTCGAAGAGCCTGTCCATATTTTGGAGACGCAAGATCATGTGCTAAGAAATAGGGCAATTCTGATGGTTAAGGTTCTCTGGCGCAATCAGGATGCTAGAGGTGCAACTTGGGAATTGGGATCCACAATGAGAGAATCTCATCCTCGACTGTTCTCCTATTCTTCCCTGGTGAGTATTTTTGTTTAATGAATTATTCTATCATGTCTCTCCCTCTGCCCTCTTGTTTCGTTTTGTGTTCCAAGTTTCAGGACGAAACTTCCTTTTTGAAGGGGTGACTGTAACGCCCTTGATTTTCCGACAATTATTTAATCCTCTTATTGACGTCATAATGACGTAAGGGGCGTTACGTTAGCGTGGAGTTGTCAGCGCATTGCTGTTAGTGCGTTTTCACATCTGTTCGGTCGAGTCAGCCAAATTCATTAATCCTTGTCGAAAATGGAAAATTTCACGTTAGGAAATTAAATTAATTAATTTTTGACATGCTCGTCAAGTTTCGTCGCGATCCGAGCGATATTCGAGCATCAGCGAATTTCCGAAGTTTTGTAGAATTTATGATCGCCGTAGATTTTGAAAATTTATATCTCTAGAATGGCATGTCGGGTTTTGGTTTTGACTTCGCCATTGGGTTCATAGTATCAGTGTTCGCCTACAGTGCGAATTCCGTTTAATTCGGCGCGCCTTTGGGCCTCCGTTTTGAACTCGTGTTTTCTTGTTCAAAAATATAAATATGATTATTATAATATTAAAGCACTGTTCAAAAATGTCTTTTCCTATTCATCTTTATACTTTAATTTTTTGGATATATTTGTAAAATCCACTATTCACCAGGACAAAAAGCAATGCAATTTAAATCTCGAGTAATCTGCAGTTAGTTCTCGGGTAGTGTTCATTTTTCTCGAGTGTTCTGCAGTTAGTTCTCGGGTAGTGTTCGTCCTTCTCGAGTACTCTGCTTTCTGTTCTCGAGATGTCTCTAGGCCCTTCCCGATTAATCCAAAAAAATTGTGCTCGAGTACTGTAGGTCCTTCTCAAGAACTCTAAGTGTGTTCTCGAGAAATCTCAGCCCCTTCTCGAGAAATCCGTTTCAGTCTGCATTTGGGCGCCATTTTGAGTCTCAAAACTGTGTATTATAGAAAAAATGTTTAATAAGGATTTTGATTGTCTCGACGAGATCTACAACTTCCGTGTTGATCACTTTTCGATTCGAGGCCATCTTAAGCCTCTACTTTTGTTTCCCGTGCGCCTGCGCATAAAATTATTATTTTTATTACTATGACTACTATTATTAGTACTATTAATCTTATTATAACTATTAAGTATATAAAGGCATTAGGTTAGAGAAAATCCTATTCATCTTCTCCAAGTGACCGAACCGAAACCAGAGCGGCGACTTCCTCCTGTTCGTGAATCTTTCGGTGGCCGCAGACGGTGCTCCGGTGCTCGAAATCTTCAACAGGTTATAGATCCGGAAAGCTCTCAACGAGAGCTACGTCATCGTGGTAAAACTTTTTACGTTTCTTGAGTTTTCTCGTTAGTGTTTTTCGCTCTAACCTCTATTTCTGCCATTTTTGTTCAGATTTCGACTCCTCTCGTCTTCTTTTGCCCCGATCTGCGACGAGGAGTGATTTAGAGAATTTTTCCGGTAAAACCGAGACAAGTGGTGTTCTTGTCCTCCCGTCTTCTTTTGCCCCGATCTTCCAAATTTTCTAATTTATTTTCTTGGATTATGACATGTGTTTCACCTAGAACCATTAATCCTAATTTTTATCCCATAGGGTGGGTGAGCAAATGTAGTGGTCGTGTCACTTTAACTATCGAGTCATTATGATCGTTGCGACACCTCGTGCGTCCCGTTATTTTAATCGTACCTCACTTTGGTTAACACTTGCAATGTCCTTATTCAGTCCAAATCGTTTGTAGACCCTCTTTGAATTCTCGTCGGGTAAGTCCTAGTTGATAAGTGTTCTTATGATGTATCAGTTTCATTACGAGTCGATTTATAGTTTGTTGACCATTAGTCCATGTTGAATAAAAGAAACTCTCCGTAGATAAATATGCAACTAAAGAAAACTCTAATGGTCTGTGCACGTTGGGGTTTCTCCCTCGGCACAGTGCCTTATGGTTGAGTTTGTGCGCGTTGTAGACTTTTATCCCCGGCACATTACCTTAGCTGTTGGTCTGTGCGCGTTGGAGCTTCTCCCTCGGCATAGTGCCCATTTGGCTAGGTTTGTGCGCGTTGTGGACTTTTTCCCGGCATAGTACTTCTGTTTCCTGTTGAGCTGATCATTCTCATTTAAAATAATGAATAACATGAATAATAAAGGAAGCTGAATGTATGAACTTCTGATGTTTGACTCTCTGTTCTGTCCAGTTGTTGTGATTAGTCTTTCTTGCTCAGCTAGATTTACTATTTTATTTCTGTTACTCTGCTACTGACCTTTTGTTGGAGTCGTCTTGTAGATTTTCGTTCACCTTGAGGTTTGTTTGGTCTACTTTTACGTTTTGCACCACTTTTAACTTGCTTTTGAGGTGTTCTTCTTTTGAATTCCCCAGGTCCAGAGCAGTAGCAGGTTTAGATGACAGAGTTGTGCTTCTGGTGCTACGAGTTGTTGCAGCCGTTTGTTTCCACCTCAGAGCATTAAGGTAGTTGTCTTTGTTTAGACTTGTCAGATTTTCCTATGGGTTCGTGTCAGTTGTTGGCGCCCATAGTCTTAGACTTTTTTGTATTAGACTACTTGCTGCCTTTACTGCAATTACTTATTGCTTGTTTATACTTGCTCTCTAAGAAGGTTTTATGTTAGGATGCATATAGTTACTTTTAAGTATACAAAAGTGCATTCTGGAATATTGACATGATATAACTTTTAACTGCAAAATTTAATAGTTTTAAGCGCTAAAAAAGTCTTTTTTTCTTATTTATATTAAATGTAAAAGTCACATCATCATTACATTATGTCAGCTTTCATTCTCATATAGGATAATAAATGAATCAAACTAAGTATTTTCCGCTGCGTAAACTTATATATTTTCTCACCTATGGACTAGTGATCCACCCGACTGAGGGACACAGTCAGTAAGCTCAAATAACTTATGTGTATTTTTGAACTTAATTTCATAAGTCTTTTACATAAAGTAAATGTGAGGACGAGTCGCCTGAGCGTCTGCAGTTGTCACCTACACGGCGTGACATCACATCGCGTATTTTCTCTTACTCTGACGTATTATTTAATACAAAGAAAATGCAAGTTATGACAATAGTGCCCCTGGAAGGAAGTCCCGGTAGAGAGCGGTGAGAGGGATCTAGTTGGGCGGGAGTTGTTCCCAGGTTAGGCGAGTGCTGACAGGGTCAGTGAGCCGAGGGTGCGAGATGGACCCACTCACCAAGTCTATGGGGGTAAGCCCTTTCAGCAAGTTTATCGCATCGGCTCCTATCCCAGAAGGGTTCAGAGAGCTAGAGATATCCTACTACATTGGCAGGGATGACCCGGTGCAGCATGTTCAATGGTTCGAAGATGCCGTATCCATTAGGCAGATGTCGAATGCATTCAAATACCGACTTTTTCCATCATTCTGAAGGGGAACGCCAGGGACTAGTTTAACCAGCTTCCTGCGAGCTCCATATACTGCTTTGAGGACCTACCATGCTGGTTCCTATGGACGTTCTCAATGTCAAAGAAGAGGAAGAAGGGGGCAGAATGTCTGTTCTCCATTAAGGAAAAGTCGGAGGAGACGCTGGGGAGCTACGTCGACCGGTTCCAGAAAGAGATCCTCTTTGTTCAGGAGTTCTCGGGGTATACTCTAATGCTCGTCTTCACCTTTGACTTGTGGCAGGGGTTCTTCAGTATGGAGCTAAAAAGAGTGCCGCCCTTTCCTTCGAAGAGTTGATGGAGAGGGCGGCAAAGAAGATAGAAAGTGAGATAGCCAACCCATTGTTCGCCAAGAAGCTAGCAAAGTTGGCCGAGGAGGAGGTGAAGGAACCAGGAGTAGGAAGACAGCGAGAAGAGAGGAGGAGAGAATAGCCCCAAGGCCAAGGGATCCAAGGGCAGCAGCAAGGTTGGGGGAAGCGGGAGCCAAACAACCGGTTGGGCAGGAGGCCCCATGAGGGACCTGGACAGGGGCAAGGGAGAGAATTTCAAGGTGGGGAGAATTTTCATGGAGGTCAAGAACGGTTCAATCTACCAGCATGGAGGTAGGGGCAGAGGGCCCCCTCCCGCAGCAGTATGAAGTGATGGAAATCGCTCGAGGACGGAAGAGAAGAAGGGGAGTGTAACGCCCCAAGTTTCTTGAGGTAGGAAATGCCTTCTATGGGAAACCGCCCAGCGGTAGGGTTAACGTCGGCATTAGCAAAGCTATGGTATCGGTTGTACCTCTCTTCATGGTACTGTGTGGCGGTAGTGATACCACACAACGGTAACTTCAATGCGTTGAAAGCATCATGTTGACAAAAAGCATTGTCTACCGTGAAGCGATAGGTTGTTATCACGTGACAGTAGCAGTGCTGATTTATTTGTTAAGGCTCTAGATGAGCTGCTGCCCAGCAGTATGGTTAGCGCTGGCGGTAACTGTTCTTTCATCATTTCTACGCTGGTTATGAGATGAACCAGCTATCGTCCGACAATAGTAAGATATCATGAGGAAGTAGTAAGGTAGTTATGATGCGGACACATGTCAGCTTGTGATTGGAGGTTTTGAACGGTGGCTGACGGGATAAGCTAATACTTAAGCTACCGCACGGCGGTATCTTTCTACCGCTTGGCGACAAGTCCCGTAAACCAAAATCTGGAGGAAATCGTAGTCGTTCGTCAGTTTTTAATAGTGATCCGATAGTGGGGTGTCATCCCAAGTAGTATAAGGCTTGTTAGGGCATTTTCTTTGTCATTTGATCCCAAGTTTTCTCTTTCTAAGGGTTAGAGAGAAGGGAGATTTAGGGAAGAGGAAGAGGAAGGAGATCCCGCCATTATTGGAGCTTCAGAGCTTCGATTCACAAGCCGAGTTCAGATCTACAGAGGCAAGCTCGTTGTTGTCGTTTCCATCCAGCTAGCTTCTCTCCCATGGCACTGAAATGAACTTCAAGGGTAACGATACTCTTCCTTGGACATGTGAAGTCTATTATTTTGGCATGTGAGGGTAGACGCTCCATGAACGCGTGGCAGCAATTCTCCCAACGGGTTGATCCATGTATCCCGGTTATCTTTGTATATAGAATTCAAAATCAAAGTATGAAATAGACATGTTGTGTGAAGCCCATTCAGATGGGTTGGTATGGATTGGTGATGATTGTTTGAATGTCAGAGAAGATTCCGTGGTAGTGTACAATTTTTGGAGTCATGGGGTGTGCAAATGGCTATAGTGAGAGTACTGTAGTAGGCCTCCAGGAAAATACACATTCAGGGGAAGAAACGATAGTCTGTCCCCTACCGCGTGGCGGTAGCTCCTACAAAGCTAATGTTTTTGTGAGGCCTGTCTTTCGAAGACCTGGTGGCCAATGTTTTGAGAGTCCTGTCTTGCGGAGACCTGGGGACCATTTGGTGAGGCCTGTCTCTTGAAAACCTAGGGGCCATTGTATTAAGTTGAGAGCCTCTGTGGCTCAGCTTAGGCGGTCGTGAGTGCTAGCCTAGGATCATAACAGAGTTATGAATCATACAGATGGGAAAGGGGATGCTGAGCCGCATCGTGGCTTGTTCCGCTTGACTAATTGAGCACCGGGAAAGAGATGAACTGTGAACAACCCTATGTCGATCGAATCGAAGTGAGTCATTGTGTGGTTCACGGGGATCACCATGCCTTTATCGTAACCATAGGGGCACTGTCTTTGGCTTTGTCCCTGAAAGACTAGAATGCTCAAACGTTATTAACCGTCATAGAGAACGGAGGTGTGACCCTTTGAGGTCCTGTGCACCGAGAATGTTCCCTAAGAGCACGAGTCATTGGATGGACGTGCCAATGTCTGTGGCAAGTGGTGCTTAAGTTGCACATTCTGATTGCCATGGTATTTATATGCTAATGCTTGCAGGGAAGGAGCACCACCACCCCGAGTGAGGGTGGGGTCGTTATAATTTGGTCAGTCTGACTGTTGCTTTGTTTGCCACCCTTTGGGGTGGAATGGTTTTGTGCAAGTGTAGCCGAGTCGAGCGGGAAATAGCGGGCTGAAGCCCAAGTTTTCTAAATGTTATGCCGACCCTCGAAGGCCAAAGCGAAGTTGTGTTTTCTATTAACTGTCTCATGTGTGGCCTGCCTGCGTGCCGAAGTATGTAATACATTATCTTTTGAGGAAACTTTGTAAGGCCTTAAGGCCATAACTTTCTGTGTATTATTCTTATCATTCCTAACTGGTATAGTGGACATTCAAATGGCTGGTTTCTTATTATAATTTATTTTACTTCCGCTAGAATGCACTCTAAGTTAGGATGCATATTTATGAATTATGGTTTCAATACGTAAATCCACTAACTGTCCGTAGTATATGACGTGGGTCCCCGGTCGGACCTTCTGTTATATCCTATGTGAAGGATGGGGGTGTTACAATTTGGTAACAGATTATGGTGTCAGTCTTTATTATTTGAATTCTTGGACAAATCTTTTAAGGGGGTGGTGAGTACATGTATGTGCGTTACCATTATAACATAAAAGAACCCATGAATGTCCACTTAGGAATGAAAATACACATGTTTGAGGAACCTGCATGTTCCTATAATTGCTTTTTGGCAATATGTTTGGTCACCTAATTAGGTGTTTCATGATTTTAGCTGACTAGAAGTGGTGCAGAGCAGTCCCAACGTCAGTACTCCATGGAGAGTAGTGCGACTAATGACATTCCTGCAACCCCTCCTCATGCTAAAACCATACGTTTAGTAGCTGAAGCGGTGTTCACCATGATTAATGCTCAGGCAGGGAGGCAGGTGCAGCCTCCTGTCCCTGAAGTGGACCAGGTACCGCTTGGCCTAGCCGAACCTATAGTGGTGGATCAAGTAGTGGTAGAGCCCGTAGTGCAAAGAAGAGCGACTGAAAAGCAACTCAAGAATGTGATGAGCTTTAACCCTCCTGTGTTTATGGGGACTGGCACCCCAACTCAAGCTGAAGACTGGCTCTCTTGGGTTAAGAGGGTCATGACGACAATTGAGACTGAGGATTGATAAAAGGTTACTATAGCCACATTCCTTTTGGATGGAGAAGCAAGATTGTGGTGGGTTGAGTTAGAGCTACATCACTTTGTTGGTAGACAACTCACCAATATCTCGATGGATGAGTTCTCGAGGTTGTTTCTAGGGTGATATATCCCGTTAGCACAGAAAATATCTATGGAAAACTAGTTTTAGAGAGTGACTCGGGGTGAGAGTAGTGTGGATGACTACTTACATGAGTTCACGAGATTGGGGCATTATGCAGGCTCTATTTTTATTGATAAGGAGCACAAGACCAATCAGTTCTATGAAGGGTTATGTGACGATCTGAGGTTGCTGCTCTCAGGACCAATGATGCAGGGATTTCTGACCCTGGGCAATACAGTCCGATCTCTGGAGTAGGATATGAAGAGGGTCCAAGGTAAGAAGGACTTAGCTGTGAAGAGGTCAGAATTTAAAGTTCCAAGTTCATCAAAGAATGGGCATCGAAAGTGGAACAAGAAGCCCAAAACTTCTGGACCGACTTCTTCATATATTACTACTGGAGCATCATTTAGGCGAGGAGGCCCAATTCATTGTTATAACTATAGAAAACTGGGTCATATATCCCGCGACTGTTGGAGTGGCAAGTAAGAGAAGAAGGCAGGAGCATCTTATGCTGAGAAAGGGAAGGCGGTGGAGTCAACCGCATCCCATCATGATCCAGCCCTGCACAAAGTCTACAACCTGGGCCAGCAGGAGGACATTAAGCATGGTAATATCGTTACAGGTATGTGTTAGATTTTAGCTTTAATGCTTTCTATACCTTATTCCTAATACATCGGTCGTATTATTGTTGTGGTTTAGGCTTTGTCTTGATTTTGGACGGTACATCAAGAGCATTGTTTGATACAGGAGCTTCACACTCCTTTCTGTCCGAAGATTTCACAACGCGTATCAGAGTGCCTTCCTCTGTGGAGAAGGATAGACTGGATGTACCTGCCTAACAGTTGTTCAATGCGCGCAGATAGAGTCTGTTGCGTAAAGGTGCAGATAGGAGGTTAGGAGTTTGACTTGGAAGCATCATTACTGCTAATAGTAGTGTTTGACGTGATCTTTGGCATGAATTGGCTCTCGGAGCAACGTGCATACATCAACTATATTCTAAAGACGGATATACTAGATCTGAATATAGGTCATGAAACTACTTTCTCTGGTATGAAAGGATCGAGTGGGACATTGATGTCTGTTCACCAAGTAGTTAAAGCAGTTCTTGAGGGTACAAAGTTGTTCTATGCTCAACTAGAGGCTAAGAAGCCAAAGCCAGCTTTGTCAGGATTCTCGTGGTGACGAAGTTTGTAGAAATTTTCCCTGAAGATCTCCCTAGATCCCTAACCCAGAGAGAGATGAATTTCACCATCGATCTGGTGCTAGGTGCCAAACCTGTGTCACGATCTCCGTACTGCTTAATATCGAGGGAAATGACAGAGTTGAAAGTGTAGATGTAAGAATTGATAGATCAAGGGTATTTACATCCAAGTTCATCACCTTGGAGCACACCGGTCCTCTTCATGAAGAAGAAGAAGGATGGTAGTTTGCGGCTGTGCATCGATTATCGGGAACTGAATAAGCTTATCAAGAAGAATAAGTACCCAATTCCGAGGATTTATGATCCGTTCGACTAGCTCGTTGGATCAACTGTGAACTAAAAACTAGATCTGAAATCTAGTTATTATCAGTTGAGAATCAGGGAAAGTGACATTCTCAAAATGGCGTTTAGTACATGCTATGGGCACTATGAGTCCACAGTCATGACATTTGGGCTGATGAATGCACCGTCCGTGTAAGACCCCCCTCCCCCCTCTCAGAACACAAAACAGGGCACTAGGGGAGTCTTATGCCCGTAACAGCCGCCTTGCGGTAACATTAGCACACGGGCTAACCTGTACTATAAGACGCCTATTCTGCCGGTTAAACATATCATCCATGCCAACCCAACATAAAGAATAAATAGAAGTCAAATACACACAAGTATATAAGTCCAAACAATACATCAAATAAAAGAAGCAACTAAGGCTTCTATAATATCAGAGTATAACATGCCAAAGGCTACAATATGAATCTCTCATAGAATCACATTAGTCACCGATGACAACGACGACACCGTCACATCAGGCCCTATCATCCTGGCCTGGATGTCCACATACGTAACCTGCTGCTACTCTATCTGTAGGGTTTCCTCCTAAAAAGGAAGATGTAGCAACCGTTAGTCAAAAAGACTAAGTGACTAACACATCCTCCCCCCCTACGACTCCTTCGCACTGGGCGGAGAAAGGAACATGGTACACTATACATAAATAGACAGTAGTACAAACAGGTGGTATAGAATCGATCAACATCAGCGTGTATCAGTATTTACAATAAATGAGTATATAAATCTTCTTTAATAGTTCTACCATCAGTAGCAGTAAATAGTGTAAATCTACGACATAAAATAACTTAACTTATATGAATTCCCATACAGACATATAAGTTAAGGATCAGCTCAACAGTGAAGTAACTCATCATATAAGAGTGCCCATACAAACTTATACGATAAGGATCTTGTGTATGCAATGTAATGTAATGATATGTATGCAATGAAATGACTCACGCATGATCACGCACATGCAATTGCTATGTCGACACAGACCTGTAGTTCCCACTTTTCGAGCAGGTAGCTAACCTCTCAGGTGCCATCCATCGTGGCCAGAAGGTGACAGTTGAGCGGGCTTCTCCACTTCTAGGTGGAAATCCATATTGCCAAGCCTAAGCCTCTGTACGCCTCAAAGCTAAGAACACAACAACGGAGCTCACATGCATACTACGGCTCAGAAGGAGCCTCGGGTAGGTGTGCACCGAGGACCAAGCCCAACTGGCCTATCGTCATGGAACATAAGGAGCCTATGAGAGCATATCACCAAAGGACCAAGTCCAACCATCCACTTGGCATGGAAGGAGCCCCAGGAATGAACATCGAGGACCAATCCCAACCGCCTAAAGTCTATTTGTCGACTCCCGTCGGTGTGATGAATGGCGAGCCCGTAGACCCGCCACACTATCCTTAACCCAGGATTATGACACCACCTGTCGACTCACACCACATGAAGTTTCACATCATAGTGGTACAAAAGGAGCCTATGAGAGCGTATCATCAAAGGAACAAGCCAAACCATCCACTTGGCATGGAAGGAGCCTCTGGAAGTAAACACCGAGGTCCAAGCCCAACCGCAAAAGTCTCTTTTAATCATTACCAAACCAGTGCAGTCAAACACCCGCACTTACACCCTTTCACATTATGGTGCTCCAAGGCACTTAAGGGTCCATCATCAACATAGGTGGCAAGCCACCTCATATGAAACACAATCCACACTGCTACCCATAAGGAAATATGACTCTAAGCAGTGGACCACTTTACACCTTCCATTATTAATGCTTTGCATGGCCATGCATCAACCTCTTCCGATTTCTTTTAAAGATCGAGCATCCATCTACCGTTATGCTTCCATCACGGTAATCTCATTAGCATAACATAGTTCACGCCTTTCATTAACATGAATACACGGTTTACTCGTTCGATTACCAAGCGTCACACCTTCTTCCAAACCTGTTCCATTGCACAAATTATAACCACGCCCAATTACGTTTCCCAACCATTTGTTTATCACATTCTCATAGGGCCAATTTCATTGAAAACCCTAACCACTATTCTTACCATATCTTTACTCAATCCAAGCCCAATACTTTACTAACCCGAGAGTATTATATACAAGAACTTGACTGTACAACCACTTCAACCAGACATTAATGAGTCTACATTACTCGTATGAAGTCATGTAACCATCAATTGGGAAGGTTTTTCCAAGGACTACAAATTTTGTATTCGGTCCATCACCCAGATCAGACAGTAACATGCTTGAAATCAGCCTCGAACTCTACTGCGTTCAGAAAACCATTTTATACATGTTTACAGCCAGCAAGTTCAATCGGACTTTCCTGAGGCCACACACCTTGTATGAGAACGTGTAACCATGCGTTGGAAAGGTATTTCCGAGGGCTAAGACTCTTGTGTTTAGTTGAAAACCCAGATCTGGCCGCATCATGTCTGAAAACAGCCACGAAGTTCACTGCGCGCAGAAAATAGATTTTTGCGCGCATCTTAAAGCGAAACGAACGACATCGGTTCATCTTCCTTCTCTAACCGACATTCCCGAACCTCATCTAGAATTTCTCCTCCCTTATGCACCCTCAAAAAGCCAACTCTCTTCACGAAACCAAGTCCTCATCTTCACATAGAAGGAAGAAGTGGTCGAAGACGTCTTATCTCTAGGACTCAAGTCCTAGCATGCCCTCTTCCTAGGAAACTTCTTCTCACGAATCAATATTATTTTGAATAGATATCTATCCTAGGAATAACTAGAGATCTAGCACCAAGGGGGAGGGTAGGAAGCTTATTTCATTTCTGGCCATAGATCTTGTTATCCTCCTTGGCGGCATGGCGACGTCGGCCTCGGCTCTTGCTCTGCTCCTCCAAGAACAAGTCAGCTCGTTCCTCGTTCTTCCAAGGGAAGCTCTGTAACTTTCTGTTGGAACCGATGTTTCATATTCCTTGAGTTTTAGAATATCAACTCTCAGGTTGTATTTGATCACGTCTTCTGTTGATAGAGTGTGTAGGTTGACAGGTGCAAGCGAAGAAGAAGAATGTTCCTATGACCACTAACGCCAAGCGGTAGAAATTACCGCCAAGCAGTAGCCGGGAATTAATTGGACAGAGCTATCTAGAAGTTACCGCTCCGCGCTAGTCCTATCGCACGTGCGAACGCAAGGCATTATTTTGGCCAACCTCTCGGGAAATTACCACAGGCGGTAGACATTACCGCGCCACGCTAGATTCTCCATGAACGTCAAGTAGGACCTTTCGACGATTGCCAAGACGAACTTCTCGAGAAACCAATCTTCCTCCAGGCGATAGAGGCTAATACGCCGCGCTAGCTGTTCGACAAATGCCGAGATGAATTTCTCGAGAAACCCAAGTACCGCAGGTGATAGCAGTTACCGCATCGCGCTAGCCTCTCGACGAATATCGACACGACTGTTCTTAATCATCGTGTCCAATATTACCGTGCGACGGAAGCTGTAACCACGCAGTGCTAGCAACGATAAAACGGAAAAAATATTCGCTTTAAATTTTATTCCAGATTTGGATGACAACTGGAAGAACAAGCGAGCCAACCTACTGCCGGGCGCTAGTCTTACCGTCGGCGGTAGCATATTTTTATGAAGATGTATAAAAGGCCGCCTTGATTTCTGTGCCTGATCTCTAAAAAACGAAAGGATGGGAGTTCGTGAATTCTAGGGTTCGACTGCTCTTCCTTTGCGCTCCGTTCCACAAGTCTCCGTCGAAGAAGAAGACAGTTGTCTCCCTCCCGCTCGTGATCGAAAGACTCCGACGATCCAAGATCTACATCAAATACAAAGAGCCGACCGGCTGCAAGCAAATGGAGATCTCAAGCACCGGCCGTGGATCGCTCTACGGAGTAGTCTTCAAGAGGGAGAACTTCATCTTTTAAATATTTACATCTCTTATTCTTGTAATCTTTTTTGTCTTTTCTAAATTTTGCGGAGAGGAAAATAAACCGGTAAGGGTCGTCGGAATCCGGGTAGGACTCTGTGGGAAATCGTCCTGGGGATAAGGACGTCTAGATCGGGAGGATCTAGCGGGGATTTAAGACCCTTCCTTGTGTGGAGGTGAAGAACCGGCTCGATGACTTTTCCGGGTGGGAAAAGGAGAGAGCCAACCGGTCTGTGGAGCGGATCGGTATAAAATACAAAAGATCATTTCTACTCATCGCCTCAATCTCCTGCATCACGGAGTTCACCTTTTTGTACTCATCTAGAACCATTGTTATTTTGAAATCATGCAATGAAATCTTTTATTTCTATGTTGATTATTTCTGGATGTGTGCTGTGATTGCTTAGAGAGTTTGTGTGTTTGTAGGAGTTGAACTCAGATATGCACAGGGAAATGAGTTCACAGTCTTACCGCCGCGCGTTAGATACCTAACACCCCGTGGTATCTTCTAGAACTCGATCTCCTTGGATGAAATATTTTTAAATTCCAATTAACGCTCCAAACCTTATTCACCCACCCTCTAAGGTTGGCCACGAGATCCAACACTTTCGCTCTCACAGAAAAGATCGGAGAAGGGAGAAGAGGGCTTGGCCTTTTGACATCCGCTTATAAAGAAAGCACTAGGGTTTCCTGAACAACGAGCTACTGCCGCGCGGTACCTTCGAAAACCATCTTCTTCCCCAAGCCACCATCCAAACCGTACACTCAGGTGCCGACACCTATTCTGCTACCGCCGGACGGTATCATCCTACCACCGTGCGATATCATCCCAAGTTCCTTGTCACCATAATTCAGCGGGCTATCACCCGCGGTAACTCTAATGCCAAGAGTTAAGTTCTAGAGCCGTATGCTAATTAAATCATGCGGCTAATGCCGCGCGGTATCTACTACCGCCACAATATAGTATTTCAACGATCGTTGAGCCCATTCGACACCACTCAAAGCATCCAACTCCTCCAGGAATTCGTCGTGTATATCCGACGAGCAACTACCGCCGTGCGATACTATTTTGACGATCGTTTAGCACATTCGACACGACTCAAAGCCTCCAAATCCTTTAGGAATACGTCATGTATATCTGACGAGAAACTACCGCCGCGCGGTAGTTTCTAGATACCCAATTTCCGACTCAGCACTTTCCCCGGATCCGGTGCTGGCTTTATTAGCAGCACACCTGAGCCCAAGTCCACTCTCCTGATTTGAAAGTGCGCACAGGGGGTTTAGCGTGAATTGGGATGTTACAGTCCGTGTTTATGGACTTAATGAATCGGAAGTTCAGATAGTACTTGGACCAGTTTGCGATAGTCTTTATTGACGATTTCCTGGTTTACTCTCAGTTTGTGGAAGATCATATGTATCATTTATGCATAGTGTTGGAGACCCTGATGAGCAATCAGCTGTACGTCATGTTCTCTAAGTGTGAGTTTTGGCTGTTTTCGTTAGCATTCCTTGGTCATATTGTTAGTGGAGAGGGAATCACGGTAGATCCGACCAAGATTGTTGCGATATGGGAGTGGCCTGTATTATCTTATATGGAGGAAGTCCGGAGTTTTTTGGGGCTTGCCGGTTACTACAGGCACTTCGTGAAGAACTTCTTACGGATAGTGTTACCCCTCACAAACTTGACAAAGAAGGATCAGAAGTTTGTTTGGTCGCCAGTGTGTGCGCAAGATTTTGAAGAGTTGACAAGTCGTCTGATGACAACGCCTGTTATGTGATCGCCATATGGTACGAAGGGCTATGAAGTATACAGTGACGCCTCAGGGAACGGCTTAAGCTACGTTTTGATACAACATGGTAAGGTGATAACTTACGTCTCGTGCTAGTTGAAAGTGCATGAGAGGAACTACCCAGTCAATGATTTGGAGTTAGCGGCTATGATATTCACCTTGAAGCTTTGGAGGCACTACTTATAACATCTCCATCCATTACATGTCATATAATAGAAGGTCCGGTCGGGGCCCCACACCATATGCCACAAACAGGCGGCGAAGTTACGGGTTAATATCAAAAGCTATTCGTATCCTAACTCAGAGCATTCTAGCGGAAGCTTTTAAGTTGTTTGAACTCAATTATTTTGAATGTCCACAATATATAAACCAGCATATATATATATAACATCACGAAGGAATGTTCTCCAAATACACAACAAGTCTGGCCTTATGGCCTTACAGTTAAGCTTTATAACCATGAATTTCATATATCGGCACGCAGGCCGGCCACACATGAAATTAACATCTTCTTTGGCCTTCGAGGGCCAGCATAGCAGCAACAGCAGCAACAACAAGGGATTCAGCCCCTTATTTTCTGCTCGGCTCTCTTGCACCTACACGGGACAATCCACCGCAGTGGTGATAAACAAAGCAATGGTCAGCGTTCAGCTGGCCAATTTATAACGACCCTACCCCTTACTTGGGACAGTGGTATTCCTTCCCTGCAGGCATAGCATGTCACAAGCAGATATGTCACATAATGTGCACTCACGCATAATCAATATATCACAAATGTCGCCCACGCGGCCCGACGCTCCATGCACTCAGGGCACTTTCTTGGTGTACCAGAAATACCAATGTCCCACCATCATTCAAGGCCCGAAGCCCAACGACAAACTTGAGCATTTCGCTCCACGACCTTCAGCCGAAGACTTTAGTCTTGTTGTAACGACCCGGGATTTGGCCCATAACACCCCATGGCATCACTACCGGATGGCGTGCAAGCCTGAGACTCTGATTATGCATTTCTGCCGAATGCCACGCGCTCAAGTACTCATGGCGGACAACCATAACACGAAGACAGTTCAGCCGTTTCCCGTTGCTAAAATCGTCAGTTCACTGACGCGAGTCGGCCTACCCTTATCCGTTCGGCACGAAGCCTTTTCAAGAGCTCCCAAAGCTCACAAATAGCCACACTATCCCTTAACGACTGGCTTCACAATCACAGGTTAGCTAGGAGCCATCTCCAGCGACACTCACTATCCCCCGACGTTAGCGACATAACCCAATTTCCATCCCCAGCCCTAACCTTATCTGGATCAACCATCCAAACATCCCTGCAGCCACCTGTAGTGCCAAAAACACTGGTCTTTCATATCATACAGCACAAGCACTTTACGGGTATTTTCCTGGACTTTCACTCCAGTACTTCCTGCTACTACCCTTCACAGGCACAACCCACCGAATCTGTAAACATACTCATTCATACGCGGAGTCTTCTCCGATGCACAAAATAAAACATCACCAATCCAGACCAACCTGTCCAGATGGGCTTCACACAGATGCCTATTCCGTACAACACTTTCAGGATCTACATGCAAGATATCTTGGGGATATCCAAAATCAACCCAAGGGGAAATCCTCAAGAATCCCCCTTTTGGTGGGGGAAACCCATGCATATGCCATATTAAGGACTTCACATGTCCAAGGAAAAAAGATCGTTACCCTTGACAATTGCTTTGGAGCCATGGAAAACTAGCCAGATGAAAAGCACCATAATGGCCTTGCCTCCACGAATCTGGACTCGACACGCGATTCGGGGCTCTAAAGCTCTACCGGTAGCCGGATTCCTCCTCCTCCTCCCTTGCTCTCCCCACTCTCCACCTCTTTAGAAAGATAGAGAAAATCCTTTGATAATGAGAGAGTTATCCTCAACTCATGGCCTTATAACCGCAGGGAGATCTTAGGACCGTTGGATCCTAGGTGAAAGGAATGAACGACCACAAAAAGCCTTGAAAAACACTTTCCTGGGCTGAACACGGCTTGTGACACGCCCATGTCATAGGCCGTGTTCCTTAAGCGGCAAAGAAACCGACTTGGCCCGACCAGGACACGGCCCTGTGACACGCCCATATCATAGGCCGTGTGCTAGACATGGCTTCAGACATGCCCGTGTCCAGCCAGTGTTCATCAATACTCACAAACCTGGTCAAGCATAGAGAAGGACACGACCATTGACATACCCGTGTCACAGGCCGTGTGCCCCACTCGAGGATCGTCGAGTGCATTTCATCGAGTTCACTCGAGAACACGTCGAGCGCATAACAGGACACGACCCTGGACACACCCATGTCACAGGCCGTGTACCCAACTCGAGGATCGTCAATTGCATTTCGTCGAACTCACTCGAGATCGCCCTGCCAACACTTGAGTGCAGGACACGACCATGGACACGCCTGTATCCCCGACCGTGTACCTCACACAGAGCAGGACATAGCTTTGGACACGCCCGTGTCCCATGCCGTGTTTCCCACCCTACTCAGCATCGAGATCTGGGGCGTTGCAATCCTCCCCTCCTTACAAGAAATTTCTTCCCGAAATTTGCATACAGTACTCAGGAAACTCTTCAACAAAATGTGTTACAACATTTTATGGTCTGTACAACACAGACTGTTATACAAGTTTACACAAACTGTTCCGAAAATTCAGCTCACATGGTCTGCTCCCGCTCCCATGTTAGCTCCTCACGGCCGCAGTTATCCCATCGAACCTTAACCATTCAGATTATTTTGTTCCACAATCGCTTATCAGCTTTATCCTCGATCCGAATGGGTCAAATCTTCGTCATTAGCCCAAATTCGATCGGTACACGATCATTCGCAATCACTTGAGTTGGATCTTTTATGGCGTTTTGAAGCACTGAGATGTGGAACACATCATGCAATCCACTCAATTCATCCAAAAGAGCTAGCCGATAGGCAACTTCACCAACTCTTTCCACCACTTCAAATGGACCAAGATATCTCAGAATTAACTTTTTCAAGCGCCGAACCCTGGACACGCCTTTGAAGGATTTGATTTTCAAATAGACCCTATCGCCAATCGCAAACTCAACATTTCGATGCTTGGCATTGTAATATTTGGCTTGTCTATCTTGGGCTATCAGTAGTCTCTCCCGAATCGAGCGTATCGTCGAATTAGTTTCTTCGTCTTCCTTATGCTTATATAGTTTAGATTTGCCTGCTTCCGCCCAAGCTAATGGTGTACGCCATTTTCGACAATATAAAGACTCAAACGGTGCCATACTTATGCTCGCTTGGTAGCTATTATTGTAGGCAAACTCTACCATAAAGAGATGATCTTCCCACCTCTTACCAAAATCCAAGGCGCATATTCAGAGCATGTACTCCATCGTTCTATTGGTACTCTCAGTCTGGCCATTAGTTTGGGGATAAAAGGCCGTATTGAACGTTAACTTTGTTCCCAACAACTGATTGATTAGCCTCCAATCATTCGATGTGAATCTCCCATCATGGCCACTCACGATACTTTGGGGAACACCGCGCAATCGTATGATTTGCTCAACATGGAGTTTCGCCAAGACTTCCACTGAATCGTCCCTCTTGTTTGGAAGGAAGTGAGCCACTTTAGTCAACCGGTCTACGATTGCCCAAATCGAATCATTACCACATTGAGATCTTGGTAAACCATGCACGAAATCCATTGAAATATCATCAAACTTCCACTCCAGAATAGGTAGCGACTTCAGGAAACCTCCAGGCTTCTGGCATTCAGCCTTCACTAAGCCACAAGTTTGACATTTAGCCACATAATGTGTTATGTCTTTCTTTAACCCTGCCCACCAGAACAACTTTTTCATGTCTTTGTACATCTTTGTGCTTCCTGGGTGAATTGAGTATTTCGTAAAGTGAGCCTCATATATTAATTCTTCTCTTAGTTTACCCAGACTTGGAATGCACAAAGAACCCTCTTTTCGTAAAAGGCCGTCATCCCAGGAGAATTGGTCCTTCGACCCATCCACTGCATAGCGTTGTAGACTTTCGTCAAGTTCTGTTGCTCGCCAAATTCTGTCCGCAAGATCATACTATACCCCCGTACAGTGCAAGAACGCATATACTGTGGAATAATTGTCAACACAAGAAATCTCTCACGCTTCCAACTCCTGGATCAGACGCTCATCATGCATCTACAACCAATTTTCCCTTGCTAGAGTCCTACGACTCAAGGCATCTGCGACCACGTTTCCTTTCCCGGGAGTGTAGTGAATATCAAAGGTGTAGTCCCCGAGGAACTCCATCCACCTTCGTTGTCGCATATTGAGATCCTTCTGGTCCAATAAGTACTTTAGGCTCTTATTGTCCGTGAATATATCCACCTTCACGCCATATAAATAATGACACCACAATTTAAGTGCAAATATTACCGCCGCCAACTCCAATTCGTGGACGGGATAGTTCCGCCCATGCACTTTCAACTGGCGTGAGCCATAAGCGATCACCTTTCCAAATTGAAGGAGAACACAGCCTAAGCCGCTCCCTGAAGCATCACTATAAATCTCATAGCCATCTATATGTAACACCCCAAATCCCAAATTTGGGATCAAATTGGATGACACGGCCTGGGACACGGGCGTGTCCCAGGGAGTTTCCTGCTCGGGTTGAGCAGCTTGTCGAGTGCTTGACGAACTGTGCTCGATGAAGTTTTCGAGAGGG
Organism: Platanthera guangdongensis; assembly: GCA_039583875.1. NCBI lineage: Eukaryota > Viridiplantae > Streptophyta > Magnoliopsida > Asparagales > Orchidaceae > Platanthera > Platanthera guangdongensis. The sequence continues at coordinate 47,148,822 of CM077161.1, read as the reverse complement.
AACATGCCCTGCGGTACGGGCATGTCAGAGGGCGTATCCTCCTCTGGTCGACGAAGTTCACTCGTGTAGATGCGCTCGACGAATCCTCGAGAGAGAGGGTACACGGCCTGTGACACGGGCGTGTCACATGATCTTGTCACGCTCTATATCGACTAGAGTGGGTCTCGAGTAGGCTGTGATTGTCTCGAATGCGGGTGTGACACAGGCATGTCAACAATATGACATGGGCATGTCTTGACCAATTACTCGAGTGGTTCTCTCGAGTAGGTCTCGAGTGGGTCTCGAGACCTAGACACGAGCGTGTCTTAGGGTACACGGCCTGTGACACATGCGTGTAACATGGCCGTGTCCCATTCTGGATAAGTCGGTCGTGTGCCGCTTAAGGTACACGCCCTGTGATACGGGCGTGTCACAGGGCGTGTCCGACCTGAAAAGTCAATTTTAGAGATTTTTGTGGCCGTTCATCTCCTTCCTCAGGGATTTGATGGCCCATGTGTCTCCAGGCCGAGAATGAGAAGAGAATTCTCATTATTCACTTGGCCATTATCTTTCTAAAAAGCTTAAGAGAAAGGAGAGCAAGGAGGAGAAGGAGGAGGAGGAAGAGAAGGGATCCGTCCGTTGGTGGAGCTTGAGAGTTCCGATCTGAGATCCGAGGCCATATTTGTGGAGGCAAAGCTGCTGCGGTGCTTTCCAACTGGCTAGAATTTCATGGCTCCGAAGTGTTGAGATTATATTAGACAGCAGGACACGTGTGTGTGGGACCGCATGTTTGGGCTTTCCCCATCGCGTTCCAGGTCTGGGTGTTGACCCCGGTGGGCCCCCTTGTGTGGCGGAATATCCCCACGGTCCGATGGTTGGGGTTAGTCCCACATCGCCTGCAGCGGGCGATCCTTTGTGTTCATGTACCCCCGTCCCCCCTTACCATCACCTCGGGGTTTTGGGAAGATGTGTGGTGACGGGTGGTTTCCACATGGTGGTATCAGAGGGAGGTTGTCCTGCTGCGGGGGTGTGTTGAGATTATATTAGATAGCAGGACACGTGTGTGTGGGACCGCATGTTTGGGCTTTCCCCATCGCGTTCCAGGTCTGGGTGTTGACCCCGGTGGGCCCCCTTGTGTGGCGGAATATCCCCACGGTCCTGTGGTTGGGGTTAGTCCCACATCGCCTGCAGCGGGCGATCCTTTGTGTTCATGTACCTCCGACCTGGTACGGGCGTGTCACAGGTCTCTTAGCCATGTGAAGGCTTACTTTTTGGCATGTGCCTGGGATTTCCCCCATAAGAGGGTGGATTGTGAAGGGATTCCCTTGGGTTGATTCTTGGAATCCCCAATTATCTTGCATATAGATCCGGAAATGGAGTACGGAATAGACATGCTGTGTGAAGCCCATCCAGACAGGTTGGTCTGGATTGGTGATGTTGCATATACACACCAGAGATGACTGTGAAGGCGAGTAATAGGAAGTACGGGAGTGGTAGTCCAGGAAAAGACCCTTGTGATGCTTATGATGCTTGCGATGCTCGATGGGTTGGACCTGTAAAGGGCAGTAACAAGAAGTACTGGTAGGAAAGTCCAGGAAAATACCCTATGATGCTTGTAATGCTTATGACGCTTGATAGGTTATGCCTGTGAAGGGTAGTAGCAGGAAGTACTGGCTTGGCAGTCTAGGAAAATAGCCTCAAGTGTATGTTATGAATGTACGATTAAGTTTAGGGATGGAAAATGAGTTCTGTCGCTAACGCGAGGGATGGCTCCTAGCTAACCGATAAATGGAAAGCCAGTCCCGTGAGAATGGTCTGGCTATGTGTGAGCTTGATAAGCTCTTATGGATTTATGCCAAAAGGGTAAGGTGAAACCGACTCGCGCATTTTTCTTAACCGCGAGTACGCTGTACTCGGTGATGGCAAGGCGATTTGAGCAACGAGAGGTGGTTGATCTGACCTTCATTATGTCCGTCCGACTTGAAGACCTGAAAGTGCGGTCTGTTGGAGCGCATTGAGAGAGTCTTAGGCCTGCGCGCCATGATACCATGGGGGGCTATGGGCCAATCACGGGTCATTAAGACTAAAGTCTCCGACTGCACGCCATGGAGCAAAATGCTCCAGTTTGTCGTTGGGCTTCGGGCCTTAAACGACGGTGGGCAACTGGTTTATCCAGTACACCAAGAATGTGCCCTGAGTGCACGGATCGTCGGGCCACGTGGCTGACGGTTGTGATGGATTGCTGGTGCGTGAGAGCACAATGTGTGATATATATATATATATATATATATATATATATATCTGCATTTGATTTCCTATGCCTGTAGGGAAGGAATACCATTGCCCGGGTAAGGGGTAGGGTCGTTATAAATTGGTCAGGTGAATGCTGACCGTTTCCTTTTCTGCCACTATTGGGTGGGCTGTCATTGTACGGGTGCTGGAGAACCGAGCGGGATGTTTAAAGGCCAAAATCCCTGCTGCTGTTGCTGCTATTGCTGCTAGCCCTTGAAGGCTAAAATGAAAATATTATGTTTTGTTCATGTATGGCCGGCCTGCGCGCCGATGTTTGAAAGCCACTTTTGTAAAGAGCAACTGTAAGGCCCTAAGGCCAAATGACATTGTATTTGATACATTCCTATATAAATGTGGGTGTTTATATTAGTGGACATTCATGGTTGGAGTTCAGTTTTATGTTAACAGCTTCCGCTAGAATGCTATGAGTTAGGACACGCAACTCTGATATCAACCCATGACTTCCCCGCCTGTTTTGTAGCATATGGTGTGGGGCCCCAGTCGGACATTCTATTATATATTATACGAACGGACGGAGTCGTTACATTTTGGTATCAGCTGTCTCGGTCTTTCCCTTTCGAATTCGTGGTCGAATTCTTTTGTGTGGGTGGCGAGCACGTGTACGTGCAAACCGCATTAACACCAATAAACTCTTGAATGTCCACCTAGGAATGCAAATACATGTGTTTGAGGAACCTGCACGTTCCTATCTTGTTGTTATTGCTTGTGCGAGGTCGCTAATGTGTGTCTTGTTCAGCTATAGGTGACTCGGAGTGGTGATGGGCAGTCGAAGCCACAGTGTTCTGATGAGAGTACGACACCAGCTGAGGTGCCTACACCTCCGCCTTCTACGGAAACTGTCCGTTTAGTTGCTGAGGCCCTGTTTGCGATGATTCAAACACAACTTACTGGGTAGGCGCAAGGGCAGGCGCAACCAATATTGAGGCCAGAACAGGTTGTGGCTAGGCCAGAATCTATTGCGGCTGTGGACCCTCGAGCAGCTGAAAGGCAGTTGAAGCAGTTCATGAGCTTTAATCCGCCTACATTTACGGGTGTGGGATCCCCTATGCAGGCAGAGGACTGGTTGTCACGCGTCAATGGGATAATGACGGCTATCAGGACGGAGGAAGATCAGAAGGTCACCTTGGCCACCTTCTTACTGGAAGGAGAAGCTCGTTTATGATGGGACGAGATGGAACTACACCACTTAGCGGGCAGGCAGTTAACACAAGTGTTGATTGAGGAATTCTCGTGCCTATTCCTGGCAAAGCACCTACCAGCGGCACAACGTATTGCCATGGAAAATGATTTCCAACAGCTGACGCAAGGAGAAGGCAGTGTTGAAACTTACCTGCATGAGTTCACGAGGTTGGGATAATATGCGGGTTCGATCGTCGCCGACGAGCAGCGGAAAACCAATAGGTTTTATGAAGGATTGCGGGACGAGTTGTGATTCCTGCTTTCGAGTTCAGTGAACCAAGGGTTCCAGGCTTTGGTTGACACTGCGTGCGCGCTGGAAAAGGACAAGAAGAGGGTGCAAGGAAAGCACGCCTTGGCTATGACAAAGCCAGAGTTCAAGGCGCCACGACCTGTGAAATCGTATTATAAAAAGAAATGGGGCAAGTCGTCTAAGTCAGTTGGACAAGCTCCTTCTACGGTTTCATCGGGTGCAATGTCGGGGGCCACGTCAAGGCCAGAAACTCGTACGTGCTTTACTTGTGGGCGAGTGGGGCATATAGCCCGTGACTGTCGAGTTGGTCCGCCGAAGGGAAAAAATAAGGCGGGAGCGTCTTATGCTGAGAAGGGAAAGGCAGTGGTGGAGTCCTCTGCATCCCACGCGCAGCCACGAGTCCACAATCTTGGCCTGCAGGAGGTCATTAAGCAGAGTGACGTCGTCACATTTACAATTTCAGTTATTTCATTACTTTGCTTATTGTATGTCTTGTGTGTGGCTTGTGTGTGATGTGATTGCCACATGCTTTGTGATGATTCGAAACACGTTGGCAAGAGTACTGTTTTATACGGGTGCTTCATATTCAGTTCTGTCTAAGGACTTCGTAGCTCAAATTGGAGTACCTAGTCACGTGAAGACAGAGAGCATGAGGGTGTTATTACCGAATGGTTGTTTGATGCTTGCGGATCGGGCTTGCGATGTGGCGGTTCAAATTGGAAGTCAGGATTTCTATTTGACTGCATCTATATTGCCGATATCAGAATTCGATGTGATCTTTGGTATGGACTGGCTCACTGAACAGCATGTCTTGATTGATTGTAATGCCAAAGAGGTCACAATGGGCCAGAATACCGAGCACGAGACTAAGTTCGCGGGTATGCGAGGAGTGGGCGGGACCTTGATGTCTGCACTCCAAGTCGTCAAAGCTGTTCGGAGGGGCGTGAAGTTATTCTTCGCGCTAATTCAGGCTGTTGAGCCTAAGACCAGTGTGAGTGATGTTCTAGTGGTACCGAAGTTTGTGGATGTGTTCCCTAAAGATCTCCCTAGGATACCACCCCAGCGGGAGATTGACTTCATGATCGAGTTGGTGCCAGGTGCGAATTGAAAGTCCAATTGCAAGATTTGCTGGAGCAGGGATATATACGCCCAAGTATGTCACCTTGGAGCGCACCTGTTCTGTTTGTGAAAAATAATGACGGTGGTTTGCGGTTATTTATCGATTTCCGCGAATTGAATAAGCCGACAGAGAAGAACAAGTATCCGATTCCACGGATAGATGAATTATTCGATCAGCTGGTGGGGTCAACCGTCTACTCTAAATTGGACTTGAAATCTGGATATTACCAATTGAGAATTCGGGAAGGTGACATTCCCAAGACCGCGTTTGGAACACGCTACGATCATTATGAGTTCACGGTAATGCCGTTTGGGCTATGCAATGCGCCATCGATGTTCATGGACCTGACGTACCGAACGTTTCGAGAGTACTTGGACTTGTTTGTGATTGTGTTCATTGATGATATTTTAGTGTACTCTCAATCTGAAGCTGATCATGCAAACCACTTGCGGATGGTGTTGCATACCTTGCGAAGGAATAAGCTCTATGCCAAGTTCTCAAAATGTGAGTTTTGGCTGTTGTCGGTGGATTTTCTTGGCCATGTGGTAAGTGGAGCGGGCATAGCAGTGGATCCTTCAAATATAAAAGCAATATAGGAATGGCCGGTGTTATCTTCGGTGGCCGAAGTCGGGAATTTCCTTGGACTGACAGGCTACTACAGAAGTTTTGTTGAAAACTTCTCGCGGATCGCTTTGCCTCTGAGCACACTAATGTGAAAGGATCAGAAGTTTGTTTGGATGCCAGAGTGCGCGCGAGCTTTTGAAGAGCTAAAGAGTCAGTTGACCACGACGCCTGTGTTTACATCGCCATGTGGTACCGACGGGTATGAGATTTATAGTGATGTTTCAGGGAGCGGCTTAGGCTGCATTCTTCTGCAATTTGGAAAAGTGTTTGCTTATGGCTCATGCCAGTTGAAAGTGCATGAGTGAAATTATCCCGTTCACGACATAGAGTTGGCGGCGGTGATCTTTGCACTTAAGCTATGGTGGCATTATCTTTATGGCTTAAAAGTGGATATCTTTACGGACCATAAGAGCCTAAAGTACTTGTTGGAGCAGAAGGATCTGAATATACGACAACGAAGGTGGCTGGAGTTCCTTGGGGACTACACCTTTGCGATTCATTATACTCCCGGGAAGGGAAATGTGGTCGCTGATGCCTTGAGTCGGAGGGCTCCGGCAAGGGAAAATTGGTTGCAGAGGCACGATAAACCCCTAATCCAGGAGTTGGAAGCGTTAGAGATTTCTTGTGTTGACAAGAATTCCACAGCCGATGCGTGTTTGAACTGGATGGAGTTATAGTGTGACCTTGCGGACAGGATTTGACGAGCAACGGAGCTGGATGAAAGTCTCCAATGCTATGCAAAAGATGGGCTAGATGACCAATTCTCCTAGAATTACGGCCTTTTGCGGAAAGAGGGCCGATTGTGCGTCCCGCGTATGGGTAAGTTGCGAGAAGAGTTGATGTACGAAGCTCACTTTACCAAGTACTCAATTCACCCTAGGAGCACAAAGATGTTCAGGGATACGAAGAAGCTGTTCTGGTGGCCAGGACTAAAGAAAGATATCGCTCATTATGTGGCGAAATGCCAAACATATGCTTTGGTGAAGGCGGAATGCCAGAAGCCTGGAGGTTTGTTGGAACACCCTATTACTAATTTGGGTCAGGATCACTATGTCTTTAGGAAACCTGTTTTTGACCTCATTGTATAGATCTAAAGGTCAATTAGAATTGAGTCTAAGGGTTAGTAGTTAGGTTTGGAAGTTGCCCTCAAGACCAAGGTTTTTCAGTTTGGAGACTAAGTCATTTCGTCGAGCTCAGTACGACGAAACGTCGAACTCCAATCGACGATAGTTTAGCTCAACTTCGACGGATCGTCGAACTCCATTCGACGATCGCTGAGCTCAACTTCAACAAATCATTGAACTCCATTCGACGATCTTCGAGCTCAGTTCGATGATCTTGACTCCAGTATTGATTCTCTATCTCTGAGCTCAGTTCGATGATAGTTGAGCTCAGATCGACGATCTCTGTTGCTGTATAAGTCCAAATCGCTGAGCTCAGTTCGACGATAGTGGAGCTCAGTTCGACGTTTTTCTGAAGAGTTAAATGATTTTCAAGATTCAAAATTCAGACAGTTAAGGAGTTATTTTCAGCAATTAATTCAGAAGATCTTGTAGCCATTTTTATTTATTCTGGAGCAAGTTTCAAGAGATTATCAAGAAATGTTTCATTGGACTTTCCCCCAGAAGACAAAAGCAATTAAGGAAGTAATTAATGATAGGCTAACAGCTATTCTTAACAATGGATCATTTCTATTCAGAATAGAGGAATAAAGGACAAGATTTTTGAATTCCTGATAAGAAGAAAAGAGTGCACAATAAGAAGAAGAACACAAAATATTCTCTACAACAACTCTTCTCTGGAACAACATCTTTCTCAACAACAATCACTCAAGAGAAAAAGAAAGAGAGCTGTAGACATTCTCTGTCTCAAAGAATTCACACAAGAACACCATCACCAAAAGGAGATCAACAAAACTGAAATCTTCAGATCTCTTTTGATTCAAGTGTTCAAGGCCATCATCATTCAAGACTCCAGACACCTCACATTTCAGCTGTTGCTGAAATCATCATTTGTTGGAGATCAATTTCTGAAGGCCTATCACCCTACTGCAAAGCTTCATTTCCTGAATAAGTACAGATCTCAGGGAGAGCTTTGAAAACATCAATATCCTCATAGTCTTCTCACTGTGATTGAGAAAAGAAGACTTCTTTCACTCTCTCATCCCCACCTCTGTAAAGGGTTTTTCAAACTCCCTTCAAAAGTTTGTGTTTGGTTTTTGAGCACCTTATCAAAAGCTCATTGGTGGCAAGACACCTGATCAAAAAATCTAGTTTGGTTTTTGTGCACCTTATCAAAAGCTCATTGGTGCCCAGGACACCTGATCAACTCATCCTGTAGTGGATTCTTACCTAGGGTGGTAGAAGAGTGGATGTACCCAAGTTTAGGGGAACCACTATAGCTCCTTGTGTCTTATGGTTGCTTGTCTTTATTTTTGTTTCTAGCTGTGATTGTTTTGTGACTAGGCTGCTCTGTGATTAGATAGTTTCTGTGATTAGATTTACTATTTGCTTCCCTGTTCACTCAGATTACAACAACTGTTGTAAAAAGTTTTTAAGCACCATACTCTATTCACCCCCCTCTAGAGTATATCAGATCTTGCTTGCACTTTCAATTGGTATCAAAGGGAGGTTGGTTAAACATACCACACCTTGGTGGTTGCACAGGCTAACACCTGAACCCAAAGATTCCTAGTTAGATCTGCTTGTTGTAGATTTTGTTATTAGATTATTTCTTCACAAATCATGGCCCAAAATAAAGATTATGCTAGCACCAGACCTCCAGTGTGCAATCTGTCTAAGTTTGCACTTTGGAAAGCAAGGATTAGACTCTACATGAATTCTATTGATGAGGACATTTTTAATTTTGTTTTGACAGTTTGTCCAAGACCTCCAGAGAACACAAGCACAAATGCTGTTCCACCTCCATCAGGAACAGATACAGAGATCAAGAAGTGGAAGGTAGCAGATGCAAAAGCTATGAACATCTTAGCCCAGACTATGTCTGATGACATTTTCCAAAAGGTAGCTGAATGCAACTCAGCAAAGGAAATCTGGGATAAGCTCTCTGAAATAGTCTCAGGACCAGCTGATGAAAGAAAGGACAGGAGATCCCACCTCATATCCCAATATGAGAATTTCAAGAAAGGAGAAGCTGAGCCAGTAGCTGAAATGTATAACAGGCTCAGTCTGATAGTCAATGAACTCAAGACTTTGGATAAAGAGATCTCACTGACTGAACTAAATGATAAAATCCTAATGTGCTTCCCAAGCACTTGGGACTCAAGGATCTGGCCAATCAAGGATTCCAGAAGTCTGAATGAGATTACAACAGAAGCTCTCTTGGGCAAGCTCAAGTCTTATGAGCTGCTCATTAAGAACAGAGAAGAAGAGCAGAAGGCTGCCTCACCAGCCACAAGAAAGGAAAAGACAATAGCTTTCAAAGCCACTGAAGATCAGCCTGAAGACAAGATCACAGGCAATGATGAGCTACTTAGTCTACTGGCCAAAAGATTTTACAAGATGGCCAGAAAGAACTTCAGAAAGAGATCATACAAAGAGCATGATAAGCCAAGGTATGATAAGTCAAATAATAAAGAAATTGTTTGCTTTGCTTGCAGGAAACCAGGCCATATTGTGCCTGACTGTCCAGAAAACAAAAACAAGGACAGAAGGGACAAGAAAGAAAGAAGAAAGGACAAACACTTCAAGAAGAATGACAATTGCAAACCCTCCTTAAGCAAGAACAAACACACAAGGAAGAGATTTGTTGCTGAATCCTGGAGTGAAACTGAAGAAGAATCAGAAGCTTCATCCAGCTCCAATGATGATGAAGATGATGCTGAAGAGAAGGAGTTCTGCATGATGGCAATCAATGCCTCTCAACACAATTCAGATGCAGAAGAGTCAGAGTCAGACTCAGAGACTCAACTTGAAGAGGACCAGGTAATTAGTTCTTTTGATTTTAATTCTGAGGACTTTAAGTCTGAGTTTAAAGCATTATGTTTAGACTTACTAAAATCTGAGAAGGAAATTATTTCTCTCAGAAATCAATTATCTGAACATAGTATCTTAAAGTCAGAAAACCTCAAACTCTCTGAGTAGTTGGAGTGCTGTAGGGAGCAGATAGCTTCACTGAAAGGTGAGCTATCAGAGGCCAAGAAGCTTGAAGAATCCCTTAATGGGAGAAGTATCAAGCTGATGGACATCACAAGTACAGTGAACTCCAGATTCAATAGTACATGAAAGATAGAGTACCTAATCACCTAGAGGGGGGGGGGGGTGAATAGGTGACCTAATCCTTTTTGAACTTTAATGGCAGCAATCAGTTATATCAAGGAATTCTAACTTCTTTTGCACAACAATCACAAAGCATACACAACAAATCACAATCACAGCACAGCAGACACAGAGTTTTATAGTGGTTCCCCAAGATTTGGGTACATCCACTTTCCCCCTTCGCCTATCTAGCAGTGTACTAGATTCGACCAAACTTCTCCACTATCTCAGAACCCAAACTGGTTCCTACACCTCAGGCCCAAAGCCTTACAACTCAGCTTTTCCACAAAGCCTACACTCAGCCACAAGGCCTACACTCAGCCAACAAAGGCCTACACTCAGCCAATAAGGCCTACACTCAGCCAACAAGACCTACACTCAGAGATTTCAATCTCATACACTCAGGCTCTCAAGCCCTACCCTCAGCCTTTATAAATTCTGGCTTACAATCACTCAGATCCAATGGATCCTACAAGATAAAAAATGTTTATACAAATAATAACTCAGCAACTCAGAAACAAGTGAGGGGAGTTGAGAGTTTCTTGATGAGTTCTTAGAAGAACTCAGCTGGATTCAATCTGACTTAGCTTTCTTCAAAGCTTCTTGAAAATAGAACTGAATAAGACTGATTCCTTCTGCAGTTGATCCTTGACCTCTGCTTCTTAAGATCCAGAATATATCTGAATCCTTCTTCTCAGCCTAGTTCCAACGGCTGATTTCTTGGATGGAGCCCTCTCTCTCTAACTTCTTAGATCTGCACTTGGACAGCTAGATCTTCTTGTTTGTTACTCTAGTGTACCACTTTAATAACTTATTGATCATCTTCTTTTGTAGACAGCAAAGGCCTATTTATAGGCCTTCTTCATGGTAACCGGCTGGTCCGGTCCATAACTGAATTCTGACATCTCTGACAGGTGCTGTAGACCGGCTGGAACGACAACTGTCAAGTCATCCAGTCAGTTCTTGAAAGTTCTCTAACTGTCTGATAGTGTCGAGACTTTCTGTCTTTAAGTGTCGACACTTATAGGCCAAGTGTCGACACATGTTGTCTAAGTGTCGACACTAGTCTACAAGGTGTCGACACAACTCCTTGTGTTGTTGATTCTTTATCTCGACACAGTTTCTTCTGCATGTGTCGACACTGAATATTGAGTGTCGACACAAGTACTTGTTCTTCAGAATTTTGCTGAATTCTTCTAAGTGTCGACACAACACCTTTGTGTCGACACATCTTCATGTGTTGTATCTGTCAAGTGTCGACACTGCTTCTTGATGTCGACACATAGTCTTCTATGTTGATACTTGTTGTGTGTCGACACAGCTCCTTGTGTCGACACATACTTCTTCTTGTTGAGACTTCAGCTGAGTGTCGACACATTCCCATAGTGTCGACACTTGTACTTAGAATAATTTGTTGATCTTGCTGTTCTTTACTAAGTGTCGACACAGCTCCTTGTGTCGACACTTTCTTCAAGTGTTGAGTCTTCTGTTGAGTGTCGACCCATTGTTCTTGGTGTCGACACTTACTTCAAGTGCTGACTCTTCTGCTAAGTGTTGACACATTGTGCTGGGTGTCGACACTTACTTTAAGTGCTGACTCTTCTGCTGAGTGTCGACACATTATGCTGGGTGTCGACACTTGTACTTAGTCTCTGCAGACTTTTGCTGAGTGTCTACACTGCTCCAAGTGTCGACACTTTCTGGTGTAGACACAGCTTCACTGGGTGTCGACACAGCTCCTTGTGTCGACACAGCTTTACTACATTCTTCTTCACTGAGTGTCGACACTGCTCCTTGTGTCGACACTTTCTGTCTGGTGTCGACTCTGCATCCCAGGTGTCGACATAATGACTCCAAGTGTCGACACTGCTTGCCTGGGTGTCGACACAAGCCTTCTTAAGTGTCGACACTTTCCCTCTGGGTGTCGACACATGGACTTAGAAACTTTTTGCTTTATCCATGCAAATACTTAACCTGCACAAGTAACTCAAAAACACATCAAATACATTTTGATGTATATCATTGAGTTGGGTGAGGCTTCTTCAAATCAAGTACATTTAGACCAATGTACCCAACAATCTCCCCCTATTTGGAGAAGTCATAACCCTTAGTCAATGATATACACCATTCATAATTAAAATTACACAATGATGTAAGGCAGGATAATATACAGCAGGGTTAACATAAACATGTAACAATTTCACATGTATACAAATTCATCATCATAGAACAAATAAGAAATAGACATAGACATATTCACAGAACAAACATGAAAAATATTGATCATATATTGTTCTAATATCTGTCTTATACATTTTCAGAAGTTCAAAAAAATGTTTTACATTCAAACGATTACAAAATAGACTTCAAGAAAATTCTAAATCTATTTTTGTTCAGGCTCCTTAATAACTATGCCTTTGCCAGCTTGGACTTTAGCTTGGACAGGAGCATCAGTAGTTTCAGCATCAGCAGGATTCTTGCCTTTCAAATCTTTCTTCTTAAGCTCTTCAGCTTTGATCTTCTGCCTCTCAAAATAGTGGTATGGCTAAGGAAAGTACTTGCTAGGCTCCTGAGCTGTAGGAGGTAGCTTTCCCATCTTTGCCTTCCTTCTGTATTGAACAATTGCCTCTTGCCTGGTTTCATGTTTCCTCCATTCAGCTTCAGAGAACCATTTGTTCCTGTCATGAATGTTGTCCTTGGCAGCTTTCCAGGCAGTCAAAATAATGTTTCTAGAGGTAGGGCTCCACTATTCAAAATCTGGTCTTTGCTCAGCTTGTTCCCTAAACCTCTTCTTTGACAGTCTTGTCTCTTCTTCCTTTTGCAATGTCTCTTGCATGGCTTCAGATATAGGTTGAACAACCTTTTCAATAATTACATTGTCCTGGCCCCCAGGTGGGCTATACATGGTCTGTACATCAACATGCACCATTTCAAAATCTGGAGGAGGATATATGACTTGAGCTACCTCTGGTTGCTCACCTCCTAGATATGCAGGGTTAATTCCAGATTCAGCAACATCATTGTCATCACACATAGGAGGATATCCAAGTGTAGCTCTGATAGAATTTGATATCCACTTAGCATGGTCAGAGCTTGCCTTGACTAACACTCTCTCCCCCTTTATGACTTCTCTAGCCATGTGATCTCTGACATCATCCTTCTGAAATCTTATTTGATTATCCAAGTAATTCACTCCATCTTTGAAGAAAGGTTTTAACCTTTGGAGTTTGTCAGTTATCAGCTTCTGAGAATCTTGGATGGCAGTTTTAAGAGCAGTGATTTCTGCTAGAAATACCTTGTCAAAATCTGCCTTAGCTATAGCTGGAGTCTGCCCTGCAGACTGATTCTTCAGTTCTGTGACTATGGCATTGTGGGATTCAGTAAGATTGTCATTCATTCTTAGCTGGTTTTCAAGAACATAACCTTGTTTCACAGCTATGTCATCCACCTGTGCTTTTATCTTTTCCTGGTGAGTTGCAAGATAGACTACTGCATTCCCACCCTTGTGGAAGCAGTCAGTCATCTCCTTCTTGTTCTGGTTCATTTCAAACCTTATTGATTTGATATCTTGGGCTAGATCAAATTGGAGTGCTTTTTGCCCTTCATCTACATATTTCTCTAAGGCCTGCCTTTGCTCATCCAACTTGATTTGCATTGCCACCATCAGTGCACTATAATCAATGGCTGGGGCTGGTTGAATTATAGGCTGTGGTGTAACTGTTTGGAGAGCCTTCTTGTAATTCTGACTTCTTCTCCTGAAGACATAAAGTTTCTTTTTCTTTGCCCTTTCAGCTTCCTCATCTTCTGAGGCAGAGGTGCTGGCTATATCCACCCTCTCCTTAGGACTTGGTGGCCTTTCAGTTTGCACATCTTGTGCCTTCTCAGTTTCTTGCCTCACAGGCTCTTCATGAACTTGCATTTGCTCCCCCTCAGCAGCAACATTCTCTCCTTCAGCAGAATCAGTTTCCTTGTCAAAATCAGCTTGATCCAGATTTAGGAACAAATCTTCCATGGTGAATTCTTGTGGTGAAGGAGCTGGAGAAATTCTTTGCTCTTCAACCACTGGATCAGGAATCACTTCTAGGACAACAGATGTGTCTTCTCTAACAGCATCTGGAACTTGACTGTCCAGCTGTGTTTGTTGATGAATATCAGACAAATCAGCATCTTCTATAAGAAATTCTAAAGTATTTAGGTCAGTGAGTACCTCTAGTATGGTGTTGGTGGCTTGTTCACTTTCCAATGTAGAGGGTTCTACTACAACTGGAAGCTCCCCCTGGCTTTGATCTTTGTGGATAGGGCTAGCTTGAGGTAGCTCCCCCTGGATCTCAGCAACCTCTTGAGGAGCAGGAGATTTCACTGCTGGCTCTTCCTCATGCTCTTCTGGAGTGAAGACAACCTGTTCTTCACTATCAGAGCTGCTAGTGGACACTTGAGCCACTGGAGCAGTTTTCCTTTTCTTCTTTGGAGGAGTGTCTTTCTCAGCAACTATCTTCTCAGGGGTTGGCATTTCCTTTGACAACACCCTGTCCCATCATGTAAACAACCTCATATCCATTTTCCTCATGTGGTTTATTTTACTTCCAGCAGCAGTACTCATTACTTCTGGAATCACACCAGCTAGGTATAGACTAATGATTCTGCCCAGGTTGGGCTTCTTCAAGCTTTCCTTAATCTTCTCATAAACTACCATTGACCAGTCAGTTTGTAGAGTGAAGATTATCCTTGTCATTATATTGAACATAGAGGCAGACACTCTGTCATGCCCTCCTGGCTTGCTGAGTAGTACTTTACCAACTATCTCAGAAAGAAACTTTCCTTGATTGTTCATTCCCTTCCTGTTAAACACAGATCCTATCTTCATTGTAGAATCAAGGCCACACCAGGTAAGAGCTTCCCTGGTCTTTGTAGCAGTAACTTCATCCTCATCTTGAGTTCTTGACAATTGAAGCAACTTCCTCAAGCTTTTAGGGGATACCTTAACCCTTGATCCATGAACTCTGGATTTGATTTTGTATCCAGACTCATCCACCTTAGCTCCATTTAGGAATTCAAGGACCTCTTTCTTCCATATTTTTGTAGGTTCAGAAACTAAATACTCTAACCCAGAATCGACAACTAGGGTTATCACGTGCTTGATTTCTTGATCAGCATCCTCAAAAGCGCCGCGCACCAGTTCGTAACCCTCGTTGCCATTCTCCTCTAGCTTAGGTGCCATTAGGGTTTGTAGAATTTGTCTTGAGAGAAGAGAGGTGTCGACACAGCAGTTTTGGTCTCGAAACTTTGAAAGCGTGTCGACAAACTAAGACAAAGCCCTATTTATACCTTTCTGATTTTGAAGATGAACAGGCGGGACAGCTAACTTAAAATGTGTCGACACTGGCAATGAGTGTCGACACTGACTTATAATGTCTCGACACATATGTGTCGACATAAGTTTAGTCAACAGATTTTATGTGTCGACACTTGTTTTTGTGTCGACACAACATAACTCGACACATAGTCGAGACTTTACTTAAAAAATTCTGAGTAAATACTAAGTGTCGACACCACATTGGATGTGTCGACACCTACATGTCATGTGTCGACACTAATATTCTGAAGTGTCGAAACCAACTTCCTAGATGTGTCGACACCTTTTTCCTGAAGTGTTGACACCACTATTCTGTGTCGACATAGACTTGTCAATGTGTCGACACCTTTTTACTTAGCCAATTTCAGTACTATAAACTTACTCTAAGTTTATCATTCCTAGTTCAATTTTAAATCTATTGAACTTAGCTTCTTCTAGGGGCTTAGTATACATATCAGCTAGTTGTTCATCTGTTTTAACAAATTCAAGTATAATATCATTTCTTTCTACATGCTCCCTAAGAAAATGATATTTAATTTCAATATGTTTTGTTCTACTATGGGATACAGGATTATTAGCTATGGAAATAACACTAGTAGAATCACAGAAGAGTGGAGTTCTACTTACCTGAAATCCATAGTCCACTAGCTGATGTTGTATCCACAGAAGTTGAGCACAGCAACTTCCTGCAGCCACATACTCTGACTCTGCTGTGGAGATTGCCACACTGGTCTGCTTTTTGCTACTCCATGAAATTAGTCTCCCACCAAGGAATTGACAGGTTCCAGTAGTGCTTTTTCTATCTTCTTTGCATCCTGCAAAGTCTACATCTGAATAACCTGTTAGTTCAAAATCTCCATTCCTAGGGTACTAGAGGCCTAGATAGGGAGTGCCCTTTAGATATCTCAATATTCTCTTGACTGCAGTCAAATGAGACTCTTTAGGGCAGGATTGATACCTTGCACAAACACATGTAGCATACATGATGTCTGGTCTACTAGCAGTCAAGTATAAAAGGGAGCCAACTATCCCTCTATACAAGGTTTCATCTACAGGTTTCCCTGCATCATCCTTGCTAAGAGACATACTTGACCCCATAGGAGTCTTCATGGTACTGGATGAATCTATACCATACTTCCTTATGAGTTCTAGGGTGAACTTGGACTGACATATGGATAAACCACTTTCAGTCTGTTTAACTTGGAGACCCAAGAAAAACTTCAGCTCTCCCATACTACTCATCTCAAATTGACCTTGCATAAGTTTTGCAAACTTTTTGCAAAGGCTGCTTTCAGTAGACCCAAATATAATGTCATCTACATATATTTGGACAAGTATAACTTTGCCTCTAGATTCCCTAAGGAATAGAGTCTTATCTATTTTCCCCCTTGAGAACTTGTTCTCAATGAGGAAACTAGATAGGGTTTCATACCAAGCCCTAGGGGCTTGCTTTAACCCATATAAAGCTTTCCTAAGTCTATAGACATGATGAGGTAAAGTAGAATCTACAAAACCTGAGGGCTGTTCCACATAGACTTCTTCCTTAAGATTACCATTCAAGAATGCTGACTTGACATCCATTTGGTAAACCTTGAATCCTTGATAGGTTGCATAGGCTAAGAACATCCTTATGGCTTCCAGTCTGGCTACTGGAGCAAAGGTTTGATCAAAGTCAATACCTTCTTCTTGCCTATATCCTTTAGCAACCAATCTTGCTTTATTCTTAATGATGACCCCTTGTTCATCCATTTTATTCCTGTAGATCCACTTGGTTCCTATTATATTGTGGTCTTTAGGTTTAGGAACCAGTTCCCAAACCTTGCATCTCTTGAACTGATTAAGTTCTTCTTGCATAGCCTCAATCCAAAGTGGGTCTTTGATGGCTTCTTCAAACTTTTTAGGTTCTACCTGGGATAGAAAGCTGGAGTAAACTGCTGCATTCAGGTTTCTGCTTCTTATTTGTACCCCCTGTCTTGGATCTCCAATAATCTGCTCTACTGGATGATCTCTAAGATGCCTATTGGCTGGAGGCATCCTGACTTCTGGTTGAACCTCTTCAGCATCTTCATCATGCTGTACTCCTTGTATTTCTTCTGCAATTGGCACATGTAGTTCTCCCCCTGGACAACAGCTCCTCTCCTCTACTTGCTGTCTTGCAGCAGGTACTTTTTCTATAGTAAGCTTGTCCATTTTCTTTGTTAAACCTGTGAGGCTGCATACAGTACTAGACAACTCATTGTTAATAAGTTTTGTCTCATCAAAAACTACATGCACAGATTCTTCTACAACTTGTGTAGTCAAGTTTTAGACTCTATAAGCCTTACTGTTATTGCTGTACCCAACAAAAATTCCCTCTTGTGACTTGGCAGCAAACTTAGTCAAGTAAGACTTACCATTGTTAAGTATGAAGCATTTGCAACCAAAGATCCTGAAATAGGATATGTTTGGTTTCCTGCCTTTCACAACTTCATAGGGGGTCTTGTTGAGCCCTTTAGTGATGGTAGCCCTATTTATAACATGACATGCATTGTTAACTGCTTCAGCCCAGAAATACTCTGGTAGTGATGTATCACTCAATAGGGTCCTACCAGCCTCTATCAAGGTTCTATTCTTCCTCTCAGCAATGCCATTTTGCTGAGGTGTTCTAGGTGAAGAGAATTCTTGAAATATCCCAAAGTCTTCACATAGTTTTGTCATGCTATCAGACTGAAACTCAGTACCATGGTCACTTCTAATTCTGACCACTGTACTATTTAGTTCATTCTGAATTTGCTTGACAAAGTTATAGAAGACATTAGGTGTTTCAGATTTTTGTCTTAAGAAGAACACCCAGGAAAACCTTGAGTAGTCATCTACAACTACAAAGGTATATACCTTCCTACCTAAGCTGTGAACTGGCATTGGACCAAAAAGATCCATATGCAAGAGGTATAAACACCTCATAGCATCCTTGTTTTCTATGCTTCTAAAGGTGGATTTTGTCTGCTTGCCCTTTTGACAAGCTGAGCAAATACCATCTTTAACACACTTAACTTGAGGACCATTCCTCACTAACTCTTTGCTAAAGAGTTTGCTAATAGTCTTGTAGTTAAGATGGGCAAGCCTCTTTTGCCATTTGACACAATGAGAGACTGTCTCATCAGCTACAAGACACACTGGAGAACCACTGTTCTCAACCATAATGTCTAAGCAATAGACATTCCTTTTCCTATAACCAGTCAAAATGATCTCTTGATCACTTGACCTCTTGATATGACAACCATTTTTAACAAATGAGATGTCATACCCTACATCACTTAATTGACTTATACTTATTAGGTTGTGTTTCAACCCTTTAACATAAGCCACTTGAGTAATGGTAACTAAGTTGCTAGATATGTTACCAAATCCTTTGATGATTCCTTTTTCAGAACCACCAAAGGTTACTTTTGGACCATCTTTTATTGGAATGTAGTCCCTTAGTAATCCTCTAGTTCCAGTCATATGTCTGGAACATCCACTGTCCAAGTACCATGTTGGGATATGACAACTTGGACTCACCTGCAAAACAGATTAATGAACCTTAGAACCCAAAGAATTCTTGGGTCCTTGGTACTTGTTAGTTTGCAACTTGACAAAGCTACCTACTGGCTTTCCAACAGGTAGTTTGGTACTCACTTTGGCACTAGCATTGTGCCAACAGTCCACTGCAAAATGACCAACTTTACCACAACACCAACATTCAAACTTGTTGTATCTTTGCTTAGGTACAGTCTTTGCTGTCTTATCTACAGCAGACTTGTTGATTGTTGGGGCTTTGCCCTTGGACTTGGACTTGGACTGCTCAGTCCTTGCAGGTTTAATAAAACCCAATCCAGTCTTACCTTTATGATGAACAAATTCATCAATTAAAGGTAGCACTGACTTAGGTTTAGAAAACCTAGCAACAAGCTCTCTCTCTTTCTGAAGATTGATCTCCAGACTCTTAATTTGATCATTCTTAAAGGTGATAGTCCCCAACTGAATCACTGTTATGTGTTTCCGCCTGGCTATCTCATTAAGTTTTTGATCATATAGCTTCTCAGAATCTGTTGCAGCTGCTTTAAGATCAACAATTTCCTTTGCCTGACTTTTGGCTAGGGACTTACTTTTCTTGTAAGCTTGCAACAACACTTTATATTCATCTATAAGCTGATGAATATTATTCTCAGACTCAGATACACTCTCATCACTAGATGATGATGAATCTGATTCTGTACTAGAACAAGAAACTGAACTTAGAGTTGAACATTGTACCTTACTGGGTCCTGGCTGTTCCAGGATTTTGTCTTGCTCTGTCAAAGCCATTAGCCCTTGGCATTGACTGTCTTCTTGTTCATAAATAGACTCCATTATCTGCATGAATTCTTCTTCTTCTTCTTCAGCAAATAGCCCTATGTATGCCTCTGCATCAGACTCAGTTTCTGAAGAAGAGATATCTGATAGAGTCTTCTCCTTCTTGGCAACTAAAGACTTTTCTTTCTTGCCTTTGAAATAAGTCTTTTTCCTGTCACTAGACTCTTTTCTCTTTTCAGGACAATCTGCAATAACATGGCCTTGTCTATTGCAGCAATAACATACTATCTTGGAACCAGTTGCCTTGCTAGATTTAGTCCGTTTCTTATCTTTCTTTGAAGATCTCTTTTTCTGATAAGAGTCTTCCTTTCCTTGTGATGTAGAAGGCCTTGACTTCCACTGTTTCTTTTTCAAGAACTTCTGAAAGTGTCTAGTGAAGGCAGCAAAGTCTTCATCACTTTCACTGCTTTCTGTCTTTGTGCTGACTGATTCATCTGACTCTGATTCAGCAATCTTTGGAGGTGGAGTTGGTGATTTATTCCTGCACTTTCTGGAGGCTTCTGTCTTGAAAGCTACACTTCTTTCCTTGTGTTCAGTTCTTGTTGATTTCTCCTCCTCTTTCCTCACTATCAATTGCATTTCATAAGACAATAACTTGCCAAACAGTGTAGGTGGAGGAATTTCTCCCAACTTAGCCATTTCTCTAATGACACAAATCTTTGTGTCCCAATCTTTAGTTAGGGACCTTAGGAACTTGTCATTTAGTTCATAATTACTGAACTCTCTTCCATATGACATGAGTTCATTCACTATTATGTAGAACTTTTTATAGCACTCAGTTATGCTATCACCCTTTCCTTGTCTAAAACTTTCATACTCCTGATTTAGCAAGGATTTTCTATCTTGTCTAACTTCTTCAGAACCCTCCATATACACAATAAGAGTGTCCCACATCTCTTTGGCTGTCTTATAGTGTATAAGATTCTGAAATGTTGCATCATCTATGGCACTTACTATAATGTTTTGTGCCCTCTTGTACATGGTGGCTAGGACAATCTCATCCTTAGTTATTTCAGAGAAATCCTTTGGGGTTCTCTGATTTGCATCTAGAACTGATATCTTCATGGGCACATATGACCCTTCCTTTACTGTAATATAGATTCTAGGGTCTGAGGCCTCCATAAACAGCCTTACCCTTTCTTTCCATATGCCAAAGATTTCCTTTCTGCATATAGGTAATTTCATGGAGCCCAATTCCTTGTGATTTTCTGTTGAACCCATGGTTCTTGATTTTCTTGAATCTATAAACTGACTTAGACTGACTCTTCCAATCAGGATCTCCTCAGACTGTTAGTCCTTGTTTTGAGAAACCTGGCTCTGATACCACTTGAAAGATAGAGTACCTAATCACCTAGAGGGGGGGGGGTGAATATGTGACCTAATCCTTTTTGAACTTTAATGGCAACAATCAGTTATATTAAGAAATTCTAACTTCTTTTGCACAGCAATCACAAAGCATACACAGCAAATCATAATCACAGCACGGCAGACACAGAGTTTTATAGTGGTTCCCCAAGATTTGGGTACATCCACTTTCCCCCTTCGCCTATCTAGCAGTGTACTAGATTCGGCCAAACTTCTCCACTATCTTAGAACCCAAACTGGTTCCTACACCTCAGGCCCAAAGCCTTACAACTCAGCTTTTCCACAAAGCCTACACTCAGCCACAAGGCCTACACTCAGCCAACAAAGGCCTACACTCAGCCAATAAGGCCTACACTCAGCCAACAAGGCCTACACTCAGAGATTTCAATCTCCTACACTCAGGCTCTCAAGCCCTACCCTCAGCCTTTATAAATTCTGGCTTACAATCACTCAGATCCAATGGATCCTACAAGATAAAAAATGTTTATACAAATAATAACTCAGCAACTCAGAAACAAGTGAGGGGAGTTGAGAGTTTCTTGATGAGTTCTTGGAAGAACTCAGCTGGATTCAATCTGACTTAGCTTTCTTCAAAGCTTCTTGAAAATAGAACTGAATAAGACTGATTCCTTCTGTAGTTGATCCTTGACCTCTGCTTCTTAAGATCCAGAATATATCTGAATCCTTCTTCTCAGCCTAGTTCCAACGGTTGATTTCTTGGATGGAGCCCTCTCTCTCCAACTTCTTAGATCTGCACTTGGATAGCTAGATCTTCTTGTTTGTTACTCTAGTGTACCACTTTAATAACTTGTTGATCATCTTCTTCTGTAGACAGCAAAGGCCTATTTATAGGCCTTCTTCATGGTAACCGGCTGGTCCGGTCCATAAATGAATTCTGACATCTCTGACAGGTGCTGTAGACCGGCTGGAATGGCAACTGTCAAGTCATCCAGTCAGTTCTTGAAAGTTCTCTAACTGTCTGATAGTGTCGAGACTTTCTGTCTTTAAGTGTCGACACTTATAGGCCAAGTGTCGACACATGTTGTCTAAGTGTCGACACTAGTCTACAAGG
Source organism: Platanthera guangdongensis (assembly GCA_039583875.1). Lineage (NCBI taxonomy): Eukaryota > Viridiplantae > Streptophyta > Magnoliopsida > Asparagales > Orchidaceae > Platanthera > Platanthera guangdongensis. The sequence goes on along the minus strand of CM077161.1, from coordinate 47,126,916 downwards.
TGTCGACACAACTCCTTGTGTTGTTGATTCTTTATCTCGACACAGTTTCTTCTGCATATGTCGACACTGAATATTGAGTGTCGACACAAGTACTTGTTCTTCAGAATTTTGCTGAATTCTTCTAAGTGTCGACACAACACCTTTGTGTCGACACATCTTCATGTGTTGTATCTGTCAAGTGTCGACACTGCTTCTTGATGTCGACACATAGTCTTCTATGTTGATACTTGTTGTGTGTCGACACAGCTCCTTGTGTCGACACATACTTCTTCTTGTTGAGACTTCAGCTGAGTGTCGACACATTCCCATAGTGTCGACACTTGTACTTAGAATAATTTGTTGATCTTGCTGTTCTTTACTAAGTGTCGACACAGCTCCTTATGTCGACACTTTCTTCAAGTGTTGAGTCTTCTGTTGAGTGTCGACCCATTGTTCTTGGTGTCGACACTTACTTCAAGTGCTGACTCTTCTGCTAAGTGTCGACACATTGTGCTGGGTGTCGACACTTACTTCAAGTGCTGACTCTTCTGCTGAGTGTCGACACATTGTGCTGGGTGTCGACACTTGTACTTAGTCTCTGCAGACTTTTGCTGAGTGTCTACACTGCTCCAAGTGTCGACACTTTCTGGTGTAGACACAGCTTCACTGGGTGTCGACACAGCTCCTTGTGTCGACAGAACTTTACTGCATTCTTCTTCACTGAGTGTCGACACTGCTCCTTGTGTCGACACTTTCTGTCTGGTGTCGACTCTGCATCCCAGGTGTCGACACAATGACTCCAAGTGTCGACACTGCTTGCCTGGGTGTCGACACAAGCCTTCTTAAGTGTCGACACTTTCCCTCTGGGTGTCGACACATGGACTTAGAAACTTTTTGCTTTATCCATGCAAATACTTAACCTCCACAAGTAACTCAAAAACACATCAAATACATTTTGATGTATATCATTGAGTTGGGTGAGGCTTCTTCAAATCAGGTACATTTAGACCAATGTACCCAACAGTACACTAGGCTTGGGTGCTTCATCCAGCCAACCTATAGTACTAACAACCCCAATTAAGTTTATTTTTGATAAAGGGAAGGGAGTTGTAGAGGTAGCTAGGAAAAATTCTGATCTACCTAAGAAAACCAAGTTCCAGCAGAAATCGTCGAACGGAGATCGACGATCGCCGAAAGCAGATCGACGATCTCAGGCAAAATCGTCGAACTCAGGTCGACGATCTCTAATTCCTGAACTCTGCCACAGTCGACCGTCGAACGGAGCTCGACGATCTGACCCAAGATCGTCGAACGTAGCTCTACGATCGTCGAACAGAGATCAGAGCTTTGGAAATTCCTTCAAGGGTAAATCAAAATCCAATCCTAGGGGTCCTTCATCCCAAAGCTTTAACCCTCATACTGAATGGATAATACCTCCAAGGAGATATCATCCTGAAGGTTATAAGAGTCAACCTGGGATGTCTTTTATTTCTGAATTTAAAGGTTATCAACCTAGGCCCAAGGTAAACTGGGTCAAAAACTAGTGAATTATTTTATGTGCAGGTGAAGACCTATCCAACATCAAACCAACAATGGTATTTGGATAGTGGGTGTTCAAAGCACATGATAGGAAATAAGGAAAACCTCACATCCTTTAAAGCCAAGCTTGGACCCAAAGTCATATTTGGTGATTCAAACTTTGGACAAACTAAAGGATATGGTGCAGTCCAGATTGGGACAGTGACATTCAAGAAGGTAGCCTATGTGGAAGGACTGAAGCACAATTTGATCAGCATCAGTCAGCTATGTGATGAAGGCTACCAGGTGACTTTCAGCAAAGCCTTATGCAAGATCAAGTCATAGGACAACACAACTGTGTTGACAGATAAAAGGAAATGTAACATCTATCTAGTAGATTTTCTTTCAACTGTGTTTAGCCGAATCACAGCACATCAGACATAGAGTTTTATAGTGGTTCCCCAAGATTTGGGTACATCCACTTTCCCCCTTCGCCTATCTAGCAGTGTACTAGATTCGGCCAAACTTCTCCACTATCTTAGAACCCAAACTGGTTCCTACACCTCAGGCCCAAAGCCTTACAACTCAGCTTTTCCACAAAGCCTACACTCAGCCACAAGGCCTACACTCAGCCAACAAAGGCCTACACTCAGCCAATAAGGCCTACACTTAGCCAACAAGGCCTACACTCAGAGATTTCAATCTCCTACACTCAGGCTCTCAAGCCCTACCCTCAGCCTTTATAAATTCTGGCTTACAATCACTCAGATCCAATGGATCCTACAAGATAAAAAATGTTTATACAAATAATAACTCAGCAACTCAGAAACAAGTGAGGGGAGTTGAGAGTTTCTTGATGAGTTCTTGGAAGAACTCAGCTGGATTCAATCTGACTTAGCTTTCTTCAAAGCTTCTTGAAAATAGAACTGAATAAGACTGATTCCTTCTGCAGTTGATCCTTGACCTCTGCTTCTTAAGATCCAGAATATATCTGAATCCTTCTTCTCAGCCTAGTTCCAACGGTTGATTTCTTGGATGGAGCCCTCTCTCTCCAACTTCTTAGATCTGCACTTGGACAGCTAGATCTTCTTGTTTGTTACTCTAGTGTACCACTTTAATAACTTGTTGATCATCTTCTTCTGTAGACAGCAAAGGCCTATTTATAGGCCTTCTTCATGGTAACCGGCTGGTCCGGTCCATAACTGAATTCTGACATCTCTGACAGGTGCTGTAGACCGGCTGGAACGACAACTGTCAAGTCATCCAGTCAGTTCTTGAAAGTTCTCTAACTGTCTGATAGTGTCGAGACTTTCTGTCTTTAAGTGTCGACACTTATAGGCCAAGTGTCGACACATGTTGTCTAAGTGTCGACACTAGTCTACAAGGTGTCGACACAACTCCTTGTGTTGTTGATTCTTTATCTCGACACAGTTTCTTCTGCATATGTCGACACTGAATATTGAGTGTCGACACAAGTACTTGTTCTTCAGAATTTTGCTGAATTCTTCTAAGTGTCGACACAACACCTTTGTGTCGACACATCTTCATGTGTTGTATCTGTCAAGTGTCGACACTGCTTCTTGATGTCGACACATAGTCTTCTATGTTGATACTTGTTGTGTGTCGACACAGCTCCTTGTGTCGACACATACTTCTTGTTGAGACTTCAGCTGAGTGTCGACACATTCCCATAGTGTCGACACTTGTACTTAGAATAATTTGTTGATCTTGCTGTTCTTTACTAAGTGTCGACACAGCTCCTTGTGTCGACACTTTCTTCAAGTGTTGAGTCTTCTGTTGAGTGTCGACCCATTGTTCTTGGTGTCGACACTTACTTCAAGTGCTGACTCTTCTGCTAAGTGTCGACACATTGTGCTGGGTGTCGACACTTACTTCAAGTGCTGACTCTTCTGCTGAGTGTCGACACATTGTGCTGGGTGTCGACACTTGTACTTAGTCTCTGCAGACTTTTGCTGAGTGTCTACACTGCTCCAAGTGTCGACACTTTCTGGTGTAGACACAGCTTCACTGGGTGTCGACACAGCTCCTTGTGTCGACAGAACTTTACTGCATTCTTCTTCACTGAGTGTCGACACTGCTCCTTGTGTCGACACTTTCTGTCTGGTGTCGACTCTGCATCCCAGGTGTCGACACAATGACTCCAAGTGTCGACAATGCTTGCCTGGGTGTCGACACAAGCCTTCTTAAGTGTCGACACTTTCCCTCTGGGTGTCGACACATGGACTTAGAAACTTTTTGCTTTATCCATGCAAATACTTAACCTACACAAGTAACTCAAAAACACATCAAATACATTTTGATGTATATCATTGAGTTGGGTGAGGCTTCTTCAAATCAGGTACATTTAGACCAATGTACCCAACAGTACACTAGGCTTGGGTGCTTCATCCAACCAACCTATAGTACTAACAACCCCAATTAAGTTTATTTCTGATAAAGGGAAGGGAGTTGTAGAGGTAGCTAGGAAAAATTCTGATCTACCTAAGAAAACCAAGTTCCAGCAGAAATCGTCGAACGGAGATCGACGATCGCCGAAAGCAGATCGACGATCTCAGGCAAAATCGTCGAACTCAGGTCGACGATCTCTAATTCCTGAACTCTGCCACAGTCGACCGTCGAACGGAGCTCGACGATCTGACCCAAGATCGTCGAACGCAGCTCTACGATCGTCGAACAGAGATCAGAGCTTTGGAAATTCCTTCAAGGGTAAATCAAAATCCAATCCTAGGGGTCCTTCATCCCAAAGCTTTAACCCTCATACTGAATGGATAATACCTCCAAGGAGATATCATCCTGAAGGTTATAAGAGTCAACCTGGGATGTCTTTTATTTCTGAATTTAAAGGTTATCAACCTAGGCCCAAGGTAAACTGGGTCAAAAACTAGTGAATTATTTTATGTGCAGGTGAAGACCTATCCAACATCAAACCAACAATGGTATTTGGATAGTGGGTGTTCAAAGCACATGATAGGAAATAAGGAAAACCTCACATCCTTTAAAGCCAAGCTTGGACCCAAAGTCATATTTGGTGATTCAAACTTTGGACAAACTAAAGGATATGGTGCAGTCCAGATTGGGACAGTGACATTCAAGAAGGTAGCCTATGTGGAAGGACTGAAGCACAATTTGATCAGCATCAGTCAGCTATGTGATGAAGGCTACCAGGTGACTTTCAGCAAAGCCTTATGCAAGATCAAGTCATAGGACAACACAACTGTGTTGACAGATAAAAGGAAATGTAACATCTATCTAGTAGATTTTCTTTCAACAGATGTAGATATTTGCCTGTTTAATTCTGTCTATAGACCTAATGTTTTATGACATAAGAGATTAGGACATTTAAACCTTAGAACCATTGCTAGGCTATCCAAGGACAACCTTGTTAGAGGACTACCTTCTGGCCACTACAAGAAGGAAGGACTCTGCAGGGCTTGTCAATTAGGCAAGCAAACTAAAAATAGTTTCAAGTCACTTAATAAGAGTGATTCACATAGGATTTTGTATCTGTTACACATGTATCTTTTTGGACCCATTACAGTACAAAGCTTAGGAGGGAAATCTTACACTTTAGTAGTTGTAGATGACTTCTCTAGATTCACATGAGTGTTCTTTCTGAGAAAGAAGTCTGATAACTTTAAGTGTTTGACAGAGTTTCTCAAATGTATACAGATTGAGTTCAATACTCACATTGCCCTGATCAGAAGTGATCATGGGACAGAGTTTGATTCTCTTCTTATGCAAGAGTTTTGTCAGTGTGAAGGGATCAGGCATACTTTCTCAGCTCCTAGAACTCCTCAACAAAATGGGGTAGCTGAAAGGAAAAATAGAACCCTTATTGAATCTGCCACTATATTGTTGTCAGATGCTCACCTTCCTCTATCTTTTTGGGCAGAGGGAGTGAACACCTCCAACTATGTGCTGAACAGAAGTTTAATACATAAACTAAAGGGCAAGACTCCCTATGAATTACTCAAAGGGAAGAAACCTAAAGTTGATTATTTTAGAATTTTTGGTTGTATTTGTTATATTCACAATAATGACAAGAGATATTTTGCAAAATTTCAAGCTAAAGCTGATGAAGGAGTGTTTCTGGGATACTCCATGATCAGTAAGGCTTATAGGGTATATAATAAATCATCTCTTAAAATTGAAGAATCCGTTCACATATCATTTGATGAATCTAACATGTCTTTCAAGGAGAAGAACACTTCTACCATAAAACCTTTGCAGGTACATTCTCTTGCTGAAGATTTGAACAGGTTACAGATTACTCAAAAAGAAGAAAGTAGTGAAGATGAAGAAAGCATTCAACATATTGAAGAGAAACATTTTGAAGAGCCAGTTGTTGTACCACAAGAGGAAACAACAACACAGGTTGGTGAACAATCAACACCCCATGTTGATTTATTAACATCAAGAGACCATCCAATTTCCCAAGTAATTGGAGACATCTCAGCTGGTGTGCAAACCAGAAATCAGGTCAACCAAAACCTGTTGCACACTTGCTTCCTATCTCAAATTGAACCTCAATCCATTCAAGATGCAGAGCAAGATCCACACTGGATCATTGCAATGCAAGAAGAGTTGCATCAATTTGAAAGGAACAAAGTTTGGGAACTAGTGCCAAGGCCTAAGGATCACTCCATTGTTGGAACAAAGTGGGTGTTCAGAAACAAATTGGATGATCAAGGAGTAATTGTAAGAAACAAGGCAAAGCTAGTTGCTCAAGGATACTCTCAAGAAGAAGACATAGATTATGACCAGACTTTTGCACCAGTTGCAAGATTGGAAGCCATCAAAATCTTCTTAGCTTATGCAACACACAAAGGTTTCAAGGTATATCAGATGGATGTAAAGAGTGCCTTTCTAAATGGAGACATCAAAGAAGAAGTCTATGTCATACAATCTCCAGGTTTTATCTCTCCAACCCATCCTGATTATGTTTTCAAGCTGAATAAAGCATTATATGGTCTCAAGCAAGCTCCTAGAGCATGGTATGAGACCCTAGCATGCTTCCTTCTGGAAAATGAATTTATAAGGGGTAGAGTAGACCAAACTCTTTTTATTAGAACCTATAAGTCCCATACCCTACTAGTACAGATTTATGTGGATGATATTATTTTTGGCTCTACTGATTCAAATTTGTGCAGAAGGTTCTCCAACCCAATGCATTCTAAATTTGAAATGAGTAGCATGGCTGAGCTATCCTTCTTTCTAGGATTGCAAGTCAAACAACATGCTGAAGGCATCTTTATTTCTCAAACCAAGTATGCAAAAGAATTGGTTAAGAAATTTGGTATGTCTGAAGCATCTTGTATGAAAACACCCATGCCTACTAATGCTGTATTGGATGCTGATGAACATGGGAAACCTGTTGATCAGACAACATATAGAGCAGTGATTGGCTCTTTACTGTACCTTACAGCTAGTAGAGCTGACATAATGTTTGCTACATGCATATGTGCTAGATTTCAAGTAAGCCCTAGAGAGTCACACCTAACATTAGTAAAAAGGATTCTCAGGTATGTTAAAAGTTGTCCAAATCTAGGTCTCTGGTATCCAAAAGATTCAGCATTTGACTTAACTGGATTTTCTGATGCAGATTATACTGGATGCAGAATTGACAGGAAAAGCACCAGTGGAACTTGTCAGTTTCTTGGTGACAGACTTGTCTCTTGGTTTTGCATGAAACAAACATCTGTGTCAACTTCAACTGCTGAAGTTGAATATATGGCTGCAGGCAGTTGTTGTTCACAAATATTGTGGATTCAAAACCAACTCCTAGACTATGGCTACAACTTAGAGAAGTCAAAAATATTTTGTGATAATACAAGTGCTATTTCTATAGCTCAAAATCCAGTCCTCCATAGTAGGACAAAACACATAGAAATTAGGCATCACTTTTTAAGGGATAATGTTGAGAAAAATAAAATTGAACTTCAATATATCCCAACTGATTTGCAAAGGGGAGATATTTTCACCAAACCTTTGGATGAAAAGAAACACACCTTCTTCCTAAATCAGTTAGGAATGTTAGATGGAGGAAGTCTAAAATAATATCCAAGATTTTAAAAACTTTAAAAATTGACCAAGACTAGGCACACATCTTGATTTTTCTAGTGTTTAGAGTGTATTTCTGGTCTCTGAACTGCGCTCGACGATTTTCCCCCAGATCGTCGAACGGAGATCGACGCTTTCCGAAATCATCGACCTGAGTTCAGCACTTCTCAGATAGTGTTCAACTATCTCTTCAGGTCAGCGATCGTCGAACGACGCTCGACTATGTTGTTCTCTGAACTATCATCGAACGGAGTTCGTCGCTCTCCAATATCGTCAAACGGAGATCGATGATATTGAAGACCCTTCAGATTCCTTTAGAAGCCCCGATCTTCGAACTGAGTTCAACGATCTTTCCTTTTCTGCGTCGAACCCTAATATGAAATTCATTTTTCGGCCGTCGTTCTCTCTTTGCGCCTTCGTTCTCTCTGCAAAAATTCTCTTTCCCTCCAAACTTCTCTACACTTGGTCATTTGTTTGTTGAGTTTTGCAGGTAACAATGGCCGTCTCAGTTGCCGTTCTAGCCGCAATGAAGTTTGATGCAGGATTTGATATAGACATGGAGTATTTCAGCACCAGTGATCAAATCTTCCAAGACATTCTGGAACTGTTCAAGGAATAAAGGCTTGTTACTATCATTTCCACAAGAATCAAATTGGCTGCTGATGAGATCAAGGAGTGGGTCTATACTGCCCACAACCAGGACCAAAATACAGTGGTTGGTTCAATTTCTGGAACCCAGGTCCCTCTGACTCCTACTATTCTGACAGAGATTTTTGAATTGAATTCTGAAAGAGATTCTGCTGAGGTATCTGGAGAAGAATTTTCTGACTTACTTGCTAGAATGGGTCATTCTGATGCAAACCCTAGCAAGCTACTGAAAAAGAACTTAGCTGTTGAATACAGATTTTTAGCTGATGTAGTGGGAAAAGTCTTGTTGGCCAAGCATTCAGCACATGATACCATCTCCAGGTATCAGCTGTGCTTGATGGGTGCTTTAGTGGATAAGAAACAGTTAAACTAGGGAAAGATTTTCTTTGACCTAATTAAGAAGAAAATCAATAAGAATTTTGTGAATTATGGGATTATACTAGGGCTCTTTCTCCAAAACAGATGCCCTACCCTGCTTGTATCAAATGGGATACATATTAATGCCTCTAAGAGGCTCTCCTATACCCTCTTTGGCAAGTGGGACAGACAGATAGTGAAGCCCAACAGGCCCTCTGTAAGCACTACTTCAGGCACAAGGACTGTAATAGTCTCTTCCCCTCAAGTCTCTGCCCCTGCAGAAGACTTGCCTGTTTCTTCTCCTCCTCCTCCTATTTCCTCTCCACCAGTCACCTCCACCACTCAAATCTCATCCACCATCATTATTTCCAGCCCATCTCCTACTTCAATTCCATCTCCAATCCCAACTCTTCCAATAACAGAAGAAATCTTTAACCCATTACACCACTACCCTCACCCAGACATTGACACATCATCCAACATTACATCATTCAATCTTCTAGATGATTCCTTCATGGATGATTCACCTTCATCCCCTCTTGAGCTACCCTCCTCATCCACATCTTACCAACAGCTCCTGCAAGACATTATTGCTCAACCCTCCTTCACACCTTCTATCTCCACTCCCCTTTCTTCCATTTCCACAATCCCCACACCTCAACCTTCCTTTCCTCCATACACTAGCTCTCCACCACCATCACCAGTTGCTACTCCTACAGTCTCTACCTCTGCTCAAATCCCTGCTGAGCATGTAGATATTCCAGCCTTAGCTGACAAACTGTATGAGCTGATAGCTCCCAGGCTCTCACTTCTGTTGGAGACCTCCTTGGCTCCACTCTTCAAGTCAGTTGCAGACTTATCTGCCAGGCTCTCCTCCATCTTTCCTCCTCAGGCAATCCCTTCCTTTGGGTGCCTTGATCCAGCTCTCTCTGAATCTAGGAAGGGGGAGATGCCTCATGAAGTGGTTAGATTGCCTGCTGCTACTGTTGTTACCTCAGTTCTTGCTGCTGTTGTTACTCAAGCTCAAGCCTCAACACCACAAGTTGCTGTCTTCTCAGTGGATCTCAGATCTTTATTATCAGATTTTGATTCAATATTTTTCAGCTGTCTTCCAGTGAGCACTGCAGTCCTGCCATCTGAAGACCTCTCCAAGGCCATTGTGCCCTTCTCAAGCTGTGATACCAGCTTAATTAGCTCCTATATAAATTCCCTATATACTGCTGAGCCTTCTGTTTCCATTGATCTTACTGCTGCTACTCCTGCTAACAATAATGTTGCTGGTTCTGTTGTTGTTGCAAGCACTGATGCTGCTCCTACTGCTGCAAATGTTGCTGGTTCTGTTAGTTCTGATGTGGTTGATGTTTCAGTTTCTGAGGATATGCAGATAGAGGCATATGACTTTGAGCCCACTGTCATTACTGATGATATTGCTGCTACTGAAACTATTATATCTGAAACTGCTGCTGTCTCTTCTAAGAGTGTTGCTCCTGAAAGTTCTGTATCTGCTGTTACTACTGCTGGTGCTACAACTTCTGCCAGTACTATTTCTGATTCTACTGCTGCTGCTATAATTGCTGTCACTACTGTTTCATCTGCTCCAACCCAACAACAAAAAGACTATATGAAAAGGATTGATGCTTTATATGATGAACAAAGCTCTGAAAGTGACCAGTTCAGAACTGATTCTGATGATTCTTCTACTACTATAGCCAGGAAAAGAAAAGCAAGAAGCAAAGCTATGAAAAGAGTTCCACCAGCTAAAGTCAAAGATACCAATGATATTCCCTATTACATTCTTCATGACTGCCCCATTACTGAACATTGGATGCAATATTCCAAGAATCAATTGAAGGCTATGAAAAAGAAGAGAAAATATGAGAAAGGTTCCTCTTAGTTTCATCATCATCCTCCTCCACATCCTCCTCCTGATGCAGGTGTAGGTGGTAGCTCTGCATCTCAACCCTCTGCTAGAAGTCAAACCCCCTATCAGCCTCAAGGAAGATCTCAATATAGGGGAAGCCAATCCAGAGGTTCTCAATCAAGGAGAGGAAATTATAGAGGAAACCAAAGGGAATTCCAAGTTTACTCCAAAGGCTATTCAAGGCAGCATCCATACTCAAGGGAAGGACAAGCTTCATCTGATACAACTTCAGGTCCTTTTCCCTACAAACTGAAAGAATTAGTCTCATCCAGAGCTCCTCCAGATAATCCTTCCAATAGATATGAGCCTCTAGTGCCCTTTGAGGATCCAGAGAATAATCCTACTGCATGGACTGCTAGAATGAAGGAATTAGCTGCTTTGGACCAGATTAAGAAAGCCAAAGAGCAAGGCAAGGACACCTCCAGCATTACTACCTTGTCAGAACAAAGAAAGAAGGAACTTGAAAGATATGCTTCTAGCAAGTTTTTTGATTCTGAAAGATACATGGAGCTGCACCCTGAAGCTGTGGTACCAAGGACTAAACAACAAACTTCTTTAGGTGTAGCTGATGACAGAAGATCAAAGAAGGAAGCTCTTAATCCAAATAGAGAAATAAAACTTATAAAGAGCAAAGAGAAGGAGTAATTATGTAAGGTGACAATTATTCTGATTTCTGATCTGTCTGAGATATATCTGTGCTTCTGCAATGTCTTGTTTATTGCTTTTTTTTGCTTTGTATATTGTTGCTTTTATTTCAATTTCTGTAAATAGTAATCCTAACCCAAATAGGGGGAGATTGTTGGAACACCCTATTACTAATTTGGGTCAGGATCACAATGTCTTTAGGAAACCTGTTTTTGACCTCATTGTATAGATCTAAAGGTCAATTAGAATTGAGTCTAAGGGTTAGTAGTTAGGTTTGGAAGCTGCCCTCAAGACCAAGGTTTTTCAGTTTGGAGACTAAGTCATTTCGTCGAGCTCAGTACGACGAATCGTCGAACTCCAATCGACGATCGTTTAGATCAACTTCGACAGATCGTCGAACTCCATTCGACGATCGCTGAGCTCAACTTCAACAAATCGTCGAACTCCATTCGACGATCTTCGAGCTCAGTTCGACGATCTTGACTCCAGTATTGATTCTCTATCTCTGAGCTCAGTTCGACGATAGTTGAGCTCAGATCGACGATCTCTGTTGCTGTATAAGTCAAAATCGCTGAGCTCAGTTCGACGATAGTGGAGCTCAGTTCGACGTTTTTCTGAAGAGTTAAATAATTTTCAAGATTCAAAATTCAGACAGTTAAGGAGTTATTGCCAGCAATTAATTCAGAAGATCTTGTAGCCATTTTCATTTATTCTGGAGCAAGTTTCAAGGGATTATCAAGGAATGTTTCATTGGACTTTCCCCCAGAAGACAAAAGCAATTAAGGAAGTAATTAATGACAGGCTAACGACTATTCTTAACAATGGATCATTTCTATTCAGAACAAAGGAATAAAAGACAAGATTTTTGAATTCCTGATAAGAAGAAAAGAGTGCATAAGAAGAAGAAGAACAAAAAATATTCTATGCAACAACTCTTCTCTGGAACAACATCTTTCTCAACAACAATCACTCAAGAGAAAAAGAAAGAGAGCTGTAGACATTCTCTGTCTCAAAGAATTCACACAAGAACACCATCACCAAAAGGAGATCAACAAAACTGAAATCTTCAGTTCTCTTTTGATTCAAGTGTTCAAGGACATCATCATTTAAGACTCCAGACACCTCACATTTCAGCTGTTGCTGAAATCATCATTTGCTGGAGATCAACTTCTGAAGCCCTATCACCCTACTGCAAAGCTTCATTTCCTGAACAACTACAGATCTCAGGGGTAGCTTTGACAACATCAATATTCTCATAGTCTTCTCACTGTGATTGAGAAAAGAAGACTTCCTTCACTCTCTCATCCCCACCTCTGTAAAGGGTTTTTCAAACTCCCTTCAAAAGTTTGTGTTTGGTTTTTGAGCACCTTATCAAAAGCTCATTGGTGGCAAGACACCTGATCAAAAAATCTGGTTTGGTTTTTGAGCACCTTATCAAAAGCTCATTGGTGCCCAGGACACCTGATCAACTCATCCTGCAGTGGATTCCTACCTAGGGTGGTAGAAGAGTGGATGTACCCAAATTTAGGGGAACCACTATAGCTCCTTGTGTCTTCTGGTTGCTTGTCTTTATTTTTATTTCTGGCTGTGATTATTTTGTGACTAGGTTGCTCTGTGATTAGATAGTTTCTGTGATTAGATTTACTATTTGCTTCCCTGTTCACTCAGATTACAACAACTGTTGTAAAAAGTTTTTAAGCACCATACTCTATTCACCCCCCTCTAGAGTATATCAGATCTAGATTGCACTTTCACGGTTTCTTGAAGTCGTTTCTGATTCCGGATTGGAAGTTCGATGATATTTCAATGGATTTCTTGCACGGGTTACGAGATCTCAACGCAGGAATGATTCAATCTGGGTGATTGTAGACCGGCTGACGAAAGTGATGCACTTCCTTCCGAACAAGCGGGACGATTCAGTGGAAAGTTTGGCAAAACTTTATCTTGAACAGATTGTACGGCTACATGGTGTTCCTCGTAGCATCGTGAGCGATCGTGATGGGCGATTTACATCGAATGATTGGAGGTTAGTCCATCAACTGTTGGGCATGAAGTTGACGTTCAGTATGGCCTTTCATACCCAAATGGATGGCCAAACTGAAAGGACCAACAGAACAATGGAGGATATGCTCCGAATGTGCGCCCTGGATTTCGGTAAGAGATGGGAAGATCACATCTATCTGGTGGAGTTTGCCTACAACAATAGCTACCAAGCGAGCATCGGTATGACACCGTTTGAAGCCTTGTATGGTCGAAAATGCCATACACCATTAGCTTGGGCAGAAGCAGGCGAATCCAAACTCTATAACCGTAAAGAAGTCGAGGAAGCTAACTCGATGATACACACTATTCGGGAGTGGCTACTAATAGCCCAGAATTGACAAGCAAAATACTACAACAGCAAGCACCGTAACGTGGAGTTCGCGGTGGGCGACTAGGTATACTTGAAGATCAAACCCTTCAAAGGCATGTCCGGGATTCGGCGTTTGAAAAAGTTGAGTCTGAGATATCTTGGTACGTTTGAAGTGGTGGAGCATGTTGGAGAAGCTACATATCAGCTAGCTCTTTCGGCAGACTTGGGTGGATTACATGATGTGTTTCATATCTCTGTGCTGCGGAAAGCCGTCAAAGATTCAGCTCAAGTGATCGAGCATGATCGTGTGCCAGTGGAGTATGGGCTAACGACGAAGGTTAGGCCCATTCGGATCGAGGATCGAGTCGAGAAACAGTTGCAGAACAAAACAATCGGGATGGTCAAAGTCTGGTGGGACAATTATGGCCATGAGGAGCTAACATGGGAGCGAGAGCAGAGCATGCGAGCTGAATTTCCCGAGCTATTCGTGTAAACTGTTCTGCAGTGTGTGTCAAGGTGTGTTAAACCTTAGTGAAGTGATAACATCTTGTTTTTGATTTCCTTACTGTGTGCAAATTTTGGGACAAAATTTCTTGTAAGGAGGGGAGGGTTGTAACACCCCAAATCCCAAATTTGGGATAAGATTGGATGACACGGCCTGGGACACGGGCGTGTCCCAGGGCGTGTATTGCTCTGGTTGAGCAGCTTATCGAGTGCTCGACGAACTACACTCGACGAATTTTTTAGGAGGGAACACACCCTGCGAGACAGATGTGTCAGAGGGCATGTCCTCCTCTGGACGACGAAGTTCACTTGTGTAGATGCGCTCGACGAATCCTCGAGAGAGAGGGTACACAGCCTGATATACGGGCGTGTCACATGGCCGTGTCCCGCTCTGTATCTACTCCAGTGGGTCTCGAGTAGGCTGTGATTGTCTTGAATGCTGGTGTGACACAGCCGTGTCAGCAATGTGATACAGGCGTGTATTGACTAATTACTCGAGTGGTTCTCTCGAGTAGGTCTCGAGTGGGTCTCGAGACCTAGACACATGCGTGTCTGAGGGTACATGGCCTGTGACATGGGCGTGTCACATGGCCGTATCCCGTTCTGGATAAGTCGGTCGTGTGCCGCTTAAGGTACACGCCCTGTGACACAGGCGTGTCACAGGGCGTGTCCGACCCGAAAAGTCAATTTTAGAGATTTTTGTGGCCGTTCATCTCCTTCCTCAGGGATCTGATGGCCCATCTGTCTCCTTGCTGCTTTAAGGCCGAGAATGAGAAGAGAATTCTCATTATTCTCTTGTCCATTATCTTTCTAAAAAGCTTAAGAGAAAGGAGAGCAAGGAGGTGAAGGAGGAGGAGGAAGAGAAGAGATCCGTCCGTTGGTGGAGCTTGAGTGTTTCGATATGAGATCTGAGGCCATATTTGTGGAGGCAAAGCTGCTGCGGTGCTTTCCAACTAGATAGAAATCCATGGCTCCGAAGCGATCTTCAAGGGTAATGATCTTCCTTCTTAGCCATGTGAAAGCTTCCTTTTTAGCATGTGCCTGGGATTTCCCCCACCAGAGAGTGGATTGTGAAGGGATTCCCTTGGGTTGATTCTTGGAATCCCCAATTATCTTGCATATAGATCCGGAAATGGAGTACAGAATAGGCATGCTGTGTGAAGCCCATCCAGACAGGTTGGTCTAAATTGGTGATGTTGCATATACACACCGGAGATGACTCCGTGTTTAAACATGTAGTTTATGGAGTCAAATGGGTTGTGCCTGTGAAGGTGAGTAGCAGGAAGTACGGTAGTGGTAGTCCAGGAAAAGATCCTTGTGATGCTTATGATTCTTGTGATGCTCGATGGGTTGGACCTGTGAAGGGCAGTAGCAGGAAGTACTGGTGCGGAAGTCCAGGAAAAGACCCTCTGATGCTTGTAATGCTTATGATGCTTGATGGGTTGTGCCTGTGAAGGGTAGTAGCAGGAAGTACTGACTTGGTAGTCAAGGAAAATACCCTCAAGTGTATGCTATGAATGTACGGTTAAGTCTAGGGATGGAAAATGAGTTCTGTCGCTAACGCGAGGCGTGGCTCCTAGCTAACCGATAAATGGAAAGCCAGTCCCGTGAGAACGGTCTGGCTATGTGTGAGCTTGATAATCTCTTACGGATTTATGCCAAACAGGTAAGGTGAAACCGACCCGCGCCTTTTTCTTAGCCGCGAGAACGCTGTACTCGGTGATGACAAGGCGATTTGAGCAACGGGAGGTGGTTGATCCGACCTGTGTTATGTCCGTTCGACTTGAAGACATGAAAGTGTGGTCTGTTGGAGCGCATAGCGAGAGTCTTAGGCCTGCGCGCCACGACACCATGGGGCGCTACGGGCCAATCCCGGATCATTAAGACTCCGGCTGCACGCCATGGAGCAAAATGCTCAAATTTGTCGTTGGGATTCGGGCCTTGAACGGCAGTGGGAAACTGGTTTATCCGGTACACCAAGAATGTGCCCTGAGTGCACAGATCGTCGGGCCACGTGGCTGACGGTTGTGATGGATTGCTGGTGCGTGAGAGCACAATATGTGATATATATATATCTGCATATGATTTTCTATGCCTACAGGGAAGGAATACCACTACCCCGGGTAAGGGGTAGGGTCGTTATAAATTGGTCAGCTAAATGCTGACCGTTGCCTTGTTTGCCATAATTGGGTGGGCTGTCCTTGTACAGTTGCTAGAGAACCGAGCGGGACATTTAAAGGCTGCAATCCCTGCTGTTGTGGCTGCTATTGCTGCTAGCACTTGAAGGCTAAAATGAAAAATATTATGTTTTGTTCATATTTGGCCGGCCTGCGCCGATGTTTGGAAGCCACTTTTGTAAAGAGCAACTATAAGGCCCTAAGGCCAAATGACATTGTATTTGATACATTCCTATATAAATGTGGGTGTTTATATTAGTGGACATTCATGGTTGGAGTTCAGGTTTATGTTAACAGCTTCCGCTAGAATGCTATGAGTTAGGACGCTCAACTCTGATATCAACCCGTGACTTCCCCACCTATTTTGTAGCATATGGTGTGGCGCCCCGGCCGGACCTTCTATTTTATGTTATACGAACGGACAGAGTCGTTACACTGTACCACATGGCGATGTCAAAATGTACGCCATGGTCAAACGACTCTTTAGCTCTTCAAAATCTCGCGCGCACTCCGGCGTCTAAACGAACTTCTGATCCTTCCTCGTTAATGTGGTAAGAGGCAAAGCGATCTGTGAGAAGTTTTCTACAAAACATCTGTAGTAGCCTGCCAGTCCAAGGAAACTCCTGACTTCGGCCACCGAAGACAACACTGACCACTCCTGGATGGCTCTTATCTTTGACGGATCCACCATAATGCCCTCTCCACTCACCACATGGCCAAGAAAAGCCACTGACGATAGCCAAAACTCACACTTTGAGAACTTGGCGTAGAGCTTATTTCTCCACATGGTATGCAACATCAACCATAAATAGTTCGCATGATATTCTTCAGATTGAGACTACACCAAGATATCATCAATAAAGACAATCACAAACAGGTCCAAGTACTCTCGAAACGTTCGGTGCATTAGATCCATAAACACCGATGGCGCATTACATAGTCCAAACGACATTACAGTAAACTCGTAATGACCGTAGCGTGTTCCAAACACTGTCTTGGGAATGTCACCTTCCCGAATTCGCAACTGGTTGTAGCCTGATTTCAAATCCAGTTTTGAGTATACTGTCGATCCCACCAATTGATCAAACAAGTCATCTATCTGTGGAATCAGATATTTATTTTTCTCCGTCAACTTATTCAATTCACGATAATCAATACACAATCGCAGGCTACCGTCTTTCTTTTTCACAAGAAGAACAAGTACACTCCAAGGTGACATACTTGGGCGTATGTATCGCTATTATAACAATTCTTGCAGTTGAACTTTTAGTTCGACCATTTCTGTTGGGTACATTGGTCAAATGTACCTGATTTGAAGAAGCCTCACCTAACTCAATGATATACATCAGAATGTATTTGATGTTTGTTTAAGTTATTTGTGCAGGTTAGGTATACACTGGACTGAAGCTGAAAATTTCTAAGTCCATGTGTCGACACCCAGAGGCAAAGTGTCGACACTTGAGAAAGCTTGTGTCGACACCCAGACAAGCAGTGTCGACACTTGGAGTCATTGTGTCGACACCTGGGAAGAAGTGTCGACACCAGTCAGAAAGTGTCGACACTTGGAGCTGTGTCGACACTCAGTGTAGAAGGATGCAGAAAAGCTGTGTCGACACTTAGCAGAAGTGTCGACACCTTGAAGAGCTGAGTCAACACCAGACAGTGTTGACACTTGGAGTTGTGTCGACACTCAGCATAATTCTGCAGAGACTAAGTACAAGTGTCGACACTCAACACAATGTGTCGACACTCATTCAGCAGAGTCAACATATGAAGAATGTGTCGATACTCTACACAATGTGTCGACACACACTCAAAGAAGTCAACACTTAAAGAATGTGTCGACACTCAGCACAATGTGTCGACACATAATCAGAAGACTCAACACTTGAAGATAGTGTCGACACAAGGAGCTGTGTCGACACTTAGCAAAGAACAGAAAACTTGTAAAATATTCTAAGTATAAGTGTCGACACTAATGGAATGTGTCGACACTCAGCTGAAGAATCAAGAATGAAGACTTGTGTCGACACCAAGAAGCAGTGTCGACACTTGACAGTTTCTACACATGAAGATGTGTCGACACAAAGGAGATGTGTCGACACTTAGAAGAATACAGAAAGAATGAAGTACAAGTGCTTATGTCGACACTCAATTTCAGTGTCGACACATGCAGAAGAAACTGTGTCGAGACATACAAGGGAATGTGTCGACACCTTGTAGACTTGTGTCGACACTTACACAACATGTGTCGACACTTGGTCTATAAGTGTCGACACTTAAGAACAGAAAGTCTCGACACTAACTGACAGTTAGAGAATTTCAAGAAGTGACTGGTTGACATGACAGCTGCCAATCCAGCCGGTCTACAGCAACTGTCAGCAAAGTCAAAAGACTGTTATAAACCGGATCAGCCGGTTACCATGAAGGAAGCCTATAAATAGGCACCCACAGTCTACAGAAAAACAGGTTGAGATAATAATTAAGAAGTTCACAAACATTACATGGTGTGATTGAAGTAGTTGATCAGACTAAATCAAGAAGTGATACACAGAAGATCAACACAAGAAGATCAGGCAGTCCAACTGCAGATCTAAGTAGCTGGAGAGAGAGAGCTCCAACCAAGGATTCAGTCTTTGGAACTCAGGCTGAGAAGAAGAATTCAGAGTCATCTGGATTTCAAGAAGCAGAGATCAAGGATCAACTGCAGAAGATTCAGACTAATTCAGTTCTACTCAAGAAGCTTTGAAGAAAGCTAAGTCAGTTTGGATCAAGCTGAGTTCTTCCAAGAACTCTCCAAGAAACTCTCAACTCCTCTCATTCCTTCTGAGTTGTAGAGTTAGAATTTGTAATTTCTATTATAACTTGTAAGATCCATTGGATCTGAGTGATTGTAAGCCTATTTTATAAAGGCTGAGGGTAGGGCTTGGTGCCTGAGTGTAGGAGTTGAAGAACTCTGAGTGTAGGCCTTTGATTGGCTGAGTGTAGGCCTGGGTGGCTGAGTGTAGGCCTTTTGGCTGAGTGTAAGGCTTTGGGCCTGAGGTAGGAACCTTGTTGGGTTCTGAGCTAGTGGAGAAGTTTGGCCGAATCTAGTACACTGCTAGATAGGCGAAGGGGGAAAGTGGATGTACCCAAAGATTGGGGAACCACTATAAAATTAGTGTGTCTTCTGTGCTGTGCTGTGTTGTGGCTTTTCTGTGTGATTTCTGAAATTGCTGTTAACTGAAATAATCTGTGATAAACTGTTGTGCTGTCAAACAAAAGTTAAAAAGGTTTAGGTCACCTATTCACCCCCCCCTCTAGGTGTTTAGGTACCATATCTTTCAAGTGGTATCAGAGGGAGGTTCCTCAAAATCAGGACTAACTGTCTGAGGAGATCCAGTTTGGCAGATTCAGTTAAGTCAGGAAACAGGAAACAGTTTCAAGAAAATCAAGAACATGGGTTCTTCAGAGAATCATAAGGAGTTGGGTTCAATGAAACTACCTATATGCAGAAAAGAGATCTTTGGGATCTGGAAAGAGAGGGTTAGGCTGTTTATGGAAGCCTCTGACCCTAGAATATACATCACAGTCAAAGAAGGGCCATATGTGCCTATGAAGATTTCAGTTTTGGATGCAAATCAGAGGACTCCAAAGGATTTCTCTGAAATGACCAAGGATGAGATTGTCCTAGCAACTATGGACAAAAGGGCACAGAACATCATAGTCAGTGCAATTGATGATGCCACCTTCCAGAACCTTATTCACTGTAAAACTGCAAAAGAAATGTGGGATACCCTCATTGTCTACATGGAAGGTTCTGAAGAAGTAAGGCAAGATAGGAAGTCCTTGCTTAATCAAGAATATGAGAGTTTTAGGCAAGGAAGAGGAGATAGCATCACTGAATGCTATAAGAAATTTTATAGAATTGTAAATGAACTCATGTCATATGGAAGAGAGTTCACAAACTATGAGTTGAATGACAAATTCTTAAGGTCCCTAACCAAAGACTGGGACACCAAGATTTGTGCCATCAGAGAAATGGCAAAGTTGGGAGAAATTCCTCCTCCCACACTTTTTGGCAAGTTGTTATCCTATGAGATGCAATTGTCAGTAAGAAAAGAAGAAGAAAAGTCAACAAGGACTGAATACAGAGAAAAGACTGTTGCCTTTAAGTCAGATGTACCTAGAAAGAGCAGGACCAAGTCTTCAACTCCTCCTCCTGAGGTAGTTGAATCAGAATCTGAAGAATCTGAAAGTACAAAATCTACAAGCAGTGAAAGTGATGAAGACTTTGCTGCATTCACCAGACATTTTCAGAAGTTCCTTAAGAAGAAACAGTGGAGGTCTAGACCTTCATCTTCCAAAGGGAAAGAGGTTCAGTATCTGGAAAAGAAGCCTTCAAAGAAGGACAAGAAAAGGACCAAGACAAGTAAGGCAACTGGATCCAAGATAATTTGTTACTGCTGCAATAGACAGGGCCATGTTATTGCAGACTGTCCTGAAAGAAGGAAGGAATCCAGTGACAAGAAGAAAACACACTTCAAAGGAAAGAAGGAGAAGTCCTTTGTTGCAAAGAATGAGAAGACTCTTTCAGATATGTCTTCTTCAGACACAGAGACAGATGCTGAAGCCTATATTGGGCTATTTGCTGAAGAAGAAGAAGAGTTCATGCAGATCATGGAATCTATCTATGAGCAAGAAGACTGTCAAAGCCAAGGACTGATGGCTTTGACTGAAAGTACCAAAAACCTGGAGCAGCCAGGACCCAGTCAGGTACAAGGCTTAACTCAAAGTTCTGATTCCAGTTCAAGTTCAGAGTCAGAGTATTCTTCATCAAGTGATGAGAATATGTCTGAGTCTGAGGGAGATATTCATCAACTCCTAGATGAATATCAAGTACTATTGCTAGCCTATAAGAAAAGCAAGACCCTAGCCAAAAATTTGGCCAAGGAAATTGCTGATCTCAAGACAGCTGCAATAGATTATGAGAAGAATTATGATCAAAAACTAAATGAAGTGGCCAGGCTGAAACACATTACTGTGATTCAGATGGGTACCATTACATTTAAGAATGATCAAATTAAGAAACTGGAGATTAATCTTCAGAAGGAGAAAGAGCTAGTAGCTAGCTTTTCAAAACCTAAATCAGTGCTACCCTTGATTGATGATTTTGTTCATCATAAAGGAAAGACTGGACTGGGATTTGTTAACCCAGTTTGGACTGTTCAGAATCAGTCCAAGTCCAAGGGCAAAGCCCCAACATTCACTAAGACAGCCAAGTCTGTACCTAAGCAAAGGTACAACAAATTTGAATGTTGGTGCTGTGGCAAGGTTGGCCACTTTGCTTTGGATTGTTGGCACAATGCCAGTGCCAAGTTGAGTAGCAAGTTACCTGTTGGAAAGACAGCAGGTAGCTATGTCAATTTGCAAACTAACAATCACCAAGGACCCAAGTTTACTTTGGGTTCTAAGGTTCATTAATTTGTTTTGCAGGAGAATCCAAGTGACCATACCCCTACATGGTACTTGGATAGTGGATGTTCCAGACACATGACTGGAACTAGGGGACTACTGAAGGACTACATCCCTATCAAAAATGGTCCAAAGGTGAGCTTTGGTGGTTCTGAAAAAGGAATCATCAAAGGGTTTGGTAACATTTCTTCTAACCTTGTTACCATTACTCAAGTGGCTTATGTTAAAGGTTTGAAACATAACCTCATTAGTATAAGTCAATTAAGTGATGTAGGGTATGACATCTCATTTGTTAAAAATGGTTGTCATATCAAGAGGTCTAGTGATCAAAAGATCATTTTGACAGGTTATAGGAAGAGAAATGTCTATTGTTTAGACATTATGGTTGAGAACAATAGTTCTCCAGTTTGTCTTGTAGCAGATGAGACAGTCTCTCAATGTGTCAAATGGCACAAGAGGCTTGCTCATCTTAATTACAAGACTATTGGCAAACTCTTTAGTGAAGAGTTAGTGAGGAATGGTCCTCAAGTTAAGTGTGTCAAAGATGGCATTTGCTCAGCTTGTCAAAAGGGCAAGCAGACTAAATCCACCTTTAGAAGCATTGACAACAAGGATGCTGTGAGATGTTTATATCTCTTGCATATGGATCTATTTGGTCCAATGCCAGTTCACAGCTTAGGTAGGAAGGTCTACACCTTTGTAGTTGTTGATGACTACTCAAGGTTTTCCTGGGTGTTCTTCTTAAAGCAGAAATCTGAAACACCTAGTGTCTTCCACAGTTTTGTTAAGCAAATTCAGAATGAATTGAACTGTACAGTGGTCAAAATTAGAAGTGACCATGGTACAGAGTTTCAATCTGAAAGCATGACAAAACTATGTGAAGACTATGGGATATTTCAAGAATTCTCTTCACCAAGAACACCTCAGCAAAATGGCATTGCTGAAAGGAAAAATAGAACCTTGATAGAAGCTGGTAGGACTCTATTAAGTGATTCTTCACTACCAGAATATTTCTAGGGCTGAAGCAGTAAACACTGCATGCCATGTGATAAATAGAGCTACCATAACTAAAAGGTTAAACAAGACACCCTATGAAGTAGTGAAAGGCAGGAAACCAAACCTATCCTATTTCAGGATTTTTGGTTGTAAATGCTTCATACTTAACAATGGGAAGACTTACTTAACTAAGTTTGCTGCCAAATCCCAAGAGGGAGTGTTTGTTGGGTACAGCAGTAATAGTAAGTCTTATAGAGTCTACAACTTGACTACACAAGTTGTAGAGGAATCTGTGCATGTAGTTTTTGATGAGACACTTCTTATTAACAATGAGTTGTCTAGTAGTGTGTGCAGCCCCACAGGTCTTTCTAAGAAGATGGACAAGCTAACCATGGAAGATGTACCTGCTGCAAGACAGCAAGTAGAAGAAGATGGCTTATGTCCAGGGGGAGAACTACATGTACCAGGAGCTGAAGAAGTTCAAGGAACTCAGCATAATGAAGATGCTGTAGAAGTACAACCAGAAGTAAGGATGCCTCCAGCCAACAGGCATCTAAGAGATCATCCAATAGAGCTGATAATTGGAGATCCAAGACAAGGTGTTCAGACAAGGAGCAGAAATCAGAATGCTGTAGTATATTCAAGTTTTCTGTCTCAAATAGAACCAAAGAAATTTGAAGAAGCAATACAAGATCCACAGTGGACTGAAGCTATGCAGGAAGAGCTAAACCAGTTCAAGAGGTGCAAGGTTTGGGACTTAGTTCCTAAGCCTAAAGATCACAATGTGATAGGAACAAAATGGATCTACAGAAACAAGTTAGATGAACAAGGAGTCATCATTAAGAATAAGGCAAGATTGGTTGCAAAAGGATATAGGCAAGAAGAAGGTATTGATTTTGATCAAACCTTTGCTCCAGTAGCCAGACTGGAAGCCATAAGGATGTTCTTGGCCTATGCAACCTACCAAGGATTCAAAGTATACCAAATGGATGTGAAGTCAGCATTCCTTAATGGTAATTTAAAAGAAGAAGTATATGTGGAGCAGCCCTCAGGTTTTGTTGATCCTACTTTTCACATTATGTCTATAGACTTAGGAAAGCATTGTATGGGTTAAAGCAAGCTCCTAGAGCTTGGTATGAAACCCTATCTAGTTTCCTCATTGAGAACAAGTTCACAAGGGGGAAAATAGATAAGACTCTATTCCTTAGGGAATCTAGAGGCAAAGTAATACTTGTCCAAATATATGTAGATGACATTATATTTGGGTCTACTGAAAGTAGCCTTTGCAAAAAGTTTGCAAAGCTTATGCAGAGTCAATTTGAAATGAGTAGTATGGGAGAACTGAAGTTTTTCTTGGGTCTCCAAGTTAAACAGACTGAAAGTGGTCTTTCCATATGTCAGTCTAAGTTCACCCTAGAACTCATAAGGAAATATGGTATGGATTCCTCCAGTACCATGAAGACTCCTATGGGGTCAAGTATGTCTCTAAGCAAGGATGATGCAGGGAAACCTGTAGATGAAACCTTGTATAGAGGGATAGTTGGATCCTTACTATACTTGACTGCAAGTAGGCCTGACATTATGTATGCTACATGTGTTTGTGCCAGGTATCAAGCCTGCCCCAAAGAGTCTCACTTGACTGCAGTCAAGAGAATCTTGAGATATCTAAAGGGCACACCTTATCTAGGCCTCTGGTACCCTAGGAATGGAGATTTTGATCTAACAGGCTATTCAGATGCAGACTTTGCAGGATGCAAGGAAGATAGAAAAAGCACAACTGGATCCTGTCAATTCCTAGGTGGAAGACTTATCTCTTGGAGTAGTAAGAAGCAAACTAGTGTGGCCATCTCCACAGCTGAGTCAGAGTATATAGCTGCAGGAAGTTGCTGTGCTCAACTTCTATGGATTCAACATCAGCTAGAAGACTATGGATGTCAGGTAAGTAGAACTCCACTTTATTGTGATTCTACTAGTGCTATTTCCATAGCTAATAATCCTGTATCTCATAGTAGAACTAAACATATTGAGATAAAATATCACTTTCTTAGGGAGCATGTAGAAAGAAATGATATTGCACTTGAATATGTTAAAACAGATAATCAGATAGCTGATATGTTCACTAAGCCCTTAGATGAAGCTAAGTTTAATAAGTTCAAAATTGAACTAGGTATGATAAACTTAGACTAAGTATACAGAACAAAAATTGGCTAAGTAAAAAGGTGTCGACACATAGACAAGTCTATGTCGACACAGAATAGTAAGTGTCGACACTTCAGAAAAATGGTGTCGACACATCTAGGAAGTTAGTGTCGACACTTCAGAATGTTAGTGTCGACACATGTCGAGTAGGTGTCGACACATCCACTAAGGTGTCGACACTTAAGTTTTACTCAGAATTTTTCTAAGTAAAGTCTCGACACATGTCGAGTATAGTGGTGTCGACACTTAACCAAGTGTCGACACATAGAATCTGTTAACTAAATTTGTGTCGACACATGAGTGTCGAGACATTATAGGTCAGTGTCGACACTTATTGACAGTGTCGACACATCATTAGAAATTCCTCCCGCCTGTTCGTCTTCAAACAGGAAAGGTATAAATAGGGTTCTGTCTTTGATTGTCGACACGCTTTCAAAGTTTCGAGACCTAAACTCTTGTGTCGACATTTCTCTCTTCTCAAGACTAAATCTTCAAACCCTAATGGCTCCCAAGCTGGAAGAGAACGTCAACGAGGGCTATGAGCTCGTGCGAGGCGCATTTGACGACAGCGATCAGGAATTCAAATCGGTGATTACCCTAGTCAGCGATTCAGGACTGGAATTCTTGGTTTCAGAACCAACGAAAATCTGGAAGAAAGAAGTAATTGAATTTCTTACTCAAGCAACTGTGGACGACTCTGGATTCAGAATCAAGTCCAGGGTGCATGGCACCAAAGTCAAACTATCCCCCAAGTCTTTGAGAAAGGTACTTCAGCTACCTAAGATTCAAGAAGAAGAGGAGGTAACTGCTTCTAAGACCAGGGAAGCTCTTACTTGGTGTGGACTGGATTCACAGATGAAGGTGGGATCAGTCTTCAATAGGAAGGGGATGAACAATCAAGGCAAGTTCTTGTCAGAAGTAGTGGGCAAGGTAATTCTGTGCAAACCAGGAGGGCATGACAGGGTGTCTGCCTCCATGTTTGAAGTAATGACCAGAATCATCTTCACTCTGAAGACAGATTGGTCAATGGTGGTTTTTGAGAAAGTGAAGGAAAGCCTGAAGAAGCCCAATCTGGGCAGGATTATAAGTCTCTACCTGGCTGGATCCATTCCAGAGGTAATGAGCACTGCTGCAGGATCAAAGATAAATCATATGAGGAGAATGGACTCCAGAATATTCTCAAGATGGGAAAGGGTGCTGGTGTCAAAGGACTTGGCCACCCCTGAGAAACAAACTTCTAAGACAGACTCTCCTCCCAGGAAGAAAAGGAAGACAGCTGCTGTGCCTCAAGAGTCCTCAAGCAGCTCAGGCAGTGAAGAACAGGTGGTCTTCACTCCTGAAAGTCCAGTAGATGTGACTGCAGCAAAGTCACCTGCTCCTCAGGAGCCAGCTGATATCCAGGGGGAGCCTCCAGCTGTAGAACATCCATCTACACTGGATAGTGAGCAGGCTACTCTCATCATTCAAGAGGTACTTGTTGATCTTAACATTTTGATTTTTTCTATATCACATTCTGATTTGTCTGATGACCATCAGCCAACTCAGCAAGCACAAGAACCAGATGTTGTTCATCCAGACACATCTATTGTGATACCTGATGCAGTGGTAGAAGAACCAAGGACATCTCCTGCACAGTCTCCACCAGAGTATACCATGGAAGATCTGTTTTTGAACTTGGATCAAGAAGATTTTGATATGGAAAAGACTGCTGCTGATGCAGTGAAGGATGCTGTTGCTGAGGGGGAGACTTTGGATATAATAGAAGAGTCTATAAGGCTAGATTCTGAGCAGGCACAAGATGTGCATACTGAAAGAACATCCAGCCCTAAGGATAGGGTGGAGATAGCAAGTACATCTGACTCTGAAGATGAGGAAGCTGAGCAAGCTAAGAAAAAGAAGTTCTTTGTATTCAAGAGGAGGAGCCAAAGCTATAAGAAGGCTCTACAAACAGTTGCTCAGCATTCACTAGTTCAACAAGCTCCATCCACTGATTATAGTGCTCTACTGCTTGCAATGCAAATCAAGATGGATGAACAAAGAAAAGCCTTAGAAACTTATGTTGATGAAGGGCACAAAGCACTACAGTCTGATCTGGGCCAGGAAATCAAGTCTATAAGGTTTGAAATGAACCTTAATAAAACTGCAATGACTGATTGTTTTACCAAGGGTGCTAATGCTGTGGTATATCTGGCTAAACATCAAGAAGCAATTAAAGAGAAAGTGGATGATATAGCAGTCAAACAAGGCTATGTGCTGGAGAATCAGTTGAGGATGAATGATAACTTGACTGCATCTCACAATGCCATAGTCACTGAAATCAAGAATAAGTCAGATGAACCTTCAACTTCATCTGCTGCTGCCAAAGCTGATTTTGATAAGATATTTCAAGCAGAGATTGCTGCTGTTAAAAATGCCATAAAAGATTCCCAGAAGGTCATATCAGAACAGCTTACAAAGCTTAGACCTTTCTTTAAAGAGGGCATAAGATATTTGGATAGCCAAATCCGGTTTCAGAAAGATGATGTAAGGGATCATATGGCTCAAGAAGTCATAAAGGGGGAGAGAGTGTTAGTCAAGGCCAGTTCTGAGCATGCAAAATGGATTTCAAATTCTATAAGGGCTACACTTGGATACCCTCCCCTGTGTGATGACAATGAAGTAGGTGAATCTGGTATTCAAGGAACATTTCTTGGAGGTGAGCAACAAGCAGTGGCTGATGTCATCTATCCACCTCCAGACTTTGAAATGATTCATGCTGATGTAAGCACTATGTATAGTCCAACTGCTGGCAAGCCAAATGTTATTCTGGAAAAGGTTGTTCAACCTATCACAGCTGCTATGCAAGAGGCATTGGATAAAGAAGAAGAAACTAGGCTGTCAAAGAAGAAGTTTAGGGAAATTGCTGAGCAAAAGCCAGATTTTGAACAATGGAGCCCTACTTCTAGAAACATAATTCTTACAGCCTGGAAAGCAGCCAAGGATAATGCCCATGAGAGAAACAAGTGGTTCTCAGAGGCTGAATGGAGAAAGCATGAGATTAGACAAGAAGCCATTGTCCAACACAGAAGGAAGGCCAAGTTAGGAAAGCTACCTCCAACAGCTGTGGAGCCTAGCAAGTACTTTCCCAAGCCTTATCATTATTTTGAAAGGCAGAAGATCAAGGCAGATAAGCAAGATCTAAAAGGGAAGAAGACTGCTGAAGCTGAGCCTGCTGCTGCTGCTGCTGTGAAAGCTCAAGTTAAAGCTGGAAAAGGGATTGTTATCAAAGAACCTGATCAGCACTAGATTAGGAATTAACTTGTTGCTTATTGTAATTTTGTTAAGAGAAAAACATTGTAATACTTCATTGAAAATGTATAAGAAACATTATTGGAACAGTATATGATAAATATAGTTTGAATGTTCTGAAATATGTGTGTTTCTTAATTGTTCTGCAATGTTTAATAAGTATACATGTGTGGTTTATTACATGTTCAAGTTTTCCCTGTTGTCATTTATATGTTTTACATCATTTTGTAATTTTCAATTATGAGTGGTGTATATCATTGACTAAGGGTTATGACTTCTCCAAATAGGGGGAGATTGTTGGGTACATTGGTCAAATGTACCTGATTTGAAGAAGCCTCACCTAACTCAATGATATACATCAGAATGTATTTGATGTTTGTTTGAGTTATTTGTGCAGGTTAGGTATACACTGGACTGAAGCTGAAAATTTCTAAGTCCATGTGTCGACACCCAGAGGCAAAGTGTCGACACTTGAGAAAGCTTGTGTCGACACCCAGACAAGCAGTGTCGACACTTGGAGTCATTGTGTCGACACCTGGGAAGAAGTGTCGACACCAGTCAGAAAGTGTCGACACTTGGAGCTGTGTCGACACTCAGTGTAGAAGGATGCAGAAAAGCTGTGTCGACACTTAGCAGAAGTGTCGACACCTTGAAGAGCTGAGTCAACACCAGACAGTGTTGACACTTGGAGTTGTGTCGACACTCAGCATAATTCTGCAGAGACTAAGTACAAGTGTCGACACTCAACACAATGTGTCGACACTCATTCAGCAGAGTCAACATATGAAGAATGTGTCGATACTCTACACAATGTGTCGACACACACTCAAAGAAGTCAACACTTAAAGAATGTGTCGACACTCAGCACAATGTGTCGACACATAATCAGAAGACTCAACACTTGAAGATAGTGTCGACACAAGGAGCTGTGTCGACACTTAGCAAAGAACAGAAAACTTGTAAAATATTCTAAGTATAAGTGTCGACACTAATGGAATGTGTCGACACTCAGCTGAAGAATCAAGAATGAAGACTTGTGTCGACACCAAGAAGCAGTGTCGACACTTGACAGTTTCTACACATGAAGATGTGTCGACACAAAGGAGATGTGTCGACACTTAGAAGAATACAGAAAGAATGAAGTACAAGTGCTTATGTCGACACTCAATTTCAGTGTCGACACATGCAGAAGAAACTGTGTCGAGACATACAAGGGAATGTGTCGACACCTTGTAGACTTGTGTCGACACTTACACAACATGTGTCGACACTTGGTCTATAAGTGTCGACACTTAAGAACAGAAAGTCTCGACACTAACTGACAGTTAGAGAATTTCAAGAAGTGACTGGTTGACATGACAGCTGCCAATCCAGCCGGTCTACAGCAACTGTCAGCAAAGTCAAAAGACTGTTATAAACCGGATCAGCCGGTTACCATGAAGGAAGCCTATAAATAGGCACCCACAGTCTACAGAAAAACAGGTTGAGATAATAATTAAGAAGTTCACAAACATTACATGGTGTGATTGAAGTAGTTGATCAGACTAAATCAAGAAGTGATACACAGAAGATCAACACAAGAAGATCAGGCAGTCCAACTGCAGATCTAAGTAGCTGGAGAGAGAGAGCTCCAACCAAGGATTCAGTCTTTGGAACTCAGGCTGAGAAGAAGAATTCAGAGTCATCTGGATTTCAAGAAGCAGAGATCAAGGATCAACTGCAGAAGATTCAGACTAATTCAGTTCTACTCAAGAAGCTTTGAAGAAAGCTAAGTCAGTTTGGATCAAGCTGAGTTCTTCCAAGAACTCTCCAAGAAACTCTCAACTCCTCTCATTCCTTCTGAGTTGTAGAGTTAGAATTTGTAATTTCTATTATAACTTGTAAGATCCATTGGATCTGAGTGATTGTAAGCCTATTTTATAAAGGCTGAGGGTAGGGCTTGGTGCCTGAGTGTAGGAGTTGAAGAACTCTGAGTGTAGGCCTTTGATTGGCTGAGTGTAGGCCTGGGTGGCTGAGTGTAGGCCTTTTGGCTGAGTGTAAGGCTTTGGGCCTGAGGTAGGAACCTTGTTGGGTTCTGAGCTAGTGGAGAAGTTTGGCCGAATCTAGTACACTGCTAGATAGGCGAAGGGGGAAAGTGGATGTACCCAAAGATTGGGGAACCACTATAAAATTAGTGTGTCTGCTGTGCTGTGCTGTGTTGTGGCTTTTCTGTGTGATTTCTGAAATTGCTGTTAACTGAAATAATCTGTGATAAACTGTTGTGCTGTCAAACAAAAGTTAAAAAGGTTTAGGTCACCTATTCACCCCCCCCTCTAGGTGTTTAGGTACCATATCTTTCAATTTCCTTTGGCGCTACTCGATATGGCGAGCGAGCCACAAGTTTTGCACCTAACACAAGCTCAATCGAGAAATCAATCTCCCGCTGTGGTGGCAATCCAGGAAGATCCTTTGGAAACACATCAGCAAACTCTGAAACAATCAGAACTTCACTCACACTGGCCTTTGGATCAACAACCTCAACAAGCGTGAAGAACAACTCCGCGCCTTTTCGAACTTCCTTAACCACTTGAAGAGCAAACATCAATGTCATGCTCGACCTTGGTATACCAGCGAACTTCGTTTCGCGTTCGGTATTCTGCTCCAGTGTGACTTCCTTTGATTTGCAATCTATATAGGCACGCTGCTCCAAGAGCCAGTCCATGCCAAAGATCACATCAAACTCCGATATCGGCAACACTGATGATTCCAACCTGAAATCCTTACTTCCTATTCGTACCTCCACAAAACAAGACCTATCCACATGTATTACACATACGTTTGGTAATAACACTTTCACACTATCTGCCACAATACGAATCAGTACATAGATCCGTAACACGAAGACCACAGATAGAAATGAATGAGAAACACCAGTATCAAACAGTGCTCTCGCCGGGCAGTCTCGAATCAGTACAAAGCATAATACAAACACATCATACACAAGCTACAAACAAGGTATGAAATAGAAAAAGCAGCAATCAAATATGTTACCACGTACCTGTGACAACGTCACTTTGCTTTATGGCCTCTTGCTGACCAAGATTATATACTCGAGGTTGAGCCTGGGATGCAAAGGACTCCACCACTGCCTTTTCCTTTTCAGCATATGACGCTCCTGTCTTCTTTTCAACCTTTGGTGGACCAACCTTACAGTTACCTGCTAGATGCCCCACTCTACCACATGTATAGCAGGTCCGAGTCTCCTGCATTGAAGTTGCTCCTGATGCAACACTTGAGGGAGCCTGTGTAGAAGACTTGATTTTCTTCCCCATTTCCTTCGATACTTTGATTTCCTCGGGTGCGACACTTTGAACTTGGACTTTGTCACAGCCAAGTCCCTTTTTCCTTGCACCCGCTTCATATCCTTCTCCAATGCACACGACGTATCCACCAATGCCTGAAACCCTTGGTTCACCGAACTTGATAGCAGGAATCTCAACTCATTCCGCAAGCCTTCGTAGAATCGATTGGTTTTTCGTTGTTCATCAGCGAAGATAAACCCCGCATAGCATCCCAATCGTGAAACTCATGCAAGTAGGTATCGACACTACTCTCTCCCTAAGTTAGATGCTGGAACTCATTTTCCATAGCGATGCGTTGTGCCGCTGGCAAGTGTTTTGCCAAGAACAGTCGCGAAAACTCCTCAATCGAGACTTCTGTTAGTTGCTTGCCCGCTAAGTGGTGTAACTCTATCTCGTCCCACCATAGCTGAGCCTCTCCTTCCAACAAGAAGGTGGCCAAGGTGACCTGATTTTCCTCCATCCTTATCGCCGTCAATATTCACTTGATGCGTGACAACTAATCTTCCGCCTGCGTTGGGGATCCCACACCCGTAAACGTAGGAGGACTGAAGCTCATAAACTGCTTCAACTGCCGTTCAGCTGCCCGAGGATCAACAAACTCAACAGGTTCTGTCCTTACACCAACCTGTTTTGGCACCAATGCCGGCTGCGCCTGCTCAGTAGGCTGTACATGAATCATTGCAAACAGCGCCTCAACAACTAGGCATACAGTTTCGGTAGAAGGAGGAGGTGTAGGCACCTCAGCTGGTGCCGCACTCTCATCAGAACGCTGGGGCTCAGACTGCCCAACACCACTACGAGTCATCTATAGGTGGACAAGACACACATTAGCAACCTTACACAAGTAATAATAATAATATAAGAACACACAGTTTCCTCAAACAGGTGTATTTGCATTCCTTAGTGGACATTCTTGAGTTCATTAATGTTATAGTGGGTCGCACGTACACGTGCTCGCCACCTCACAAAAGAATTTGACCACGAATTCAAAAGAGGAAGACCGAGATAATCTGATACCAAAGTGTAACATCTCCATCTGTTACATGTCATATAATAGAAGGTCCGGCCGGGGCCCCACACCATATGCCACAAAAAGGCGGCAAAGTTACGGGTTAATATCAAAAGCTATTCATATCCAAACTCAGTGCATTCTAGCGAAAGCTTTTAAGTTGTTTGAACTCAATTCATTTGAATGTCCACAATATATAAACCAATATTTATATATATAACATCATGAAGGAATGCTCTCCAAATACACATCAAGTCTGGCCTTATGGCCTTACAATTAAGCTTTATAACCATGAATTTCATACATCGGCACGCAGGCCGGCCACACATGAAATTAACATCTTCTTTGGCCTTCGAGGGACAGCATAGCAGTAGCAGCAACAACAATAAGGGCTTCAGCCCCTATTTTCCGCTCGGCTCTCCTGCACCTGCACGAGACAATCCACCGCAGTGGTGGTAAACAAAGCAACGGTCAGCGTTCAGCTGACCAATTTATAACGACCCAACCCCTTACCCGGGGCAGTGGTATTCCTTCCCTGCAGGCATAACATATCACAAGAAGATATATCACAAAATGTGCACTCACGCACAATCAATATATCACAAATGTTGCCCACGTAGCCCGATGCTCCGTGCACTCAGGGCACATTCTTGGTGTACCAGAAATACCAGGGTCCCACCGCCATTCAAGGCCCGAAGCCCAACGACAAACTTGAGCATTTTGCTCCACGGCCTTCAGCCGGAGACTTTAGTCTTGTTGTAACGACCCGGGATTTGTCCCATAGCCCCCCATGGCATCGCTACCAGATGGCGCGTAGGACTGAGACTCTCATTATGTGTTTTTGCCGAACACGCACCCAGGCACTCATGGTGGATAACCATAATGCAGAGACAGTTCAGCCATTTCCCGTTGCCAAATCATAAGTTCACTGAAGCGGGTCGGCCTCCCCTTATCCATTCGGCACGAAGCCTTTTCAAGAGCTCCCAAAGCTCACAAATAGTCACACTGTCCCCTAAGGACTGGCTTCACAATCACATGTTAGCTAGGATCCATCGCCAGCGACACTCACTATCTCCCGGTGTTAGCGACAGAACTCAATTTCTATCCCCAACCCTAACCTTATCTGGATCAACCATCTAGCCATCCCTGCAGCCACCTGTAGTGCCAAAAACAGTGCCCTTTCATAGCATACAACACAAGAACTTTGCGGGTATTTTTTTGGACTTTTACTCCAGTACTTCATGCTACTACCCTTCATAGACACAACCCACCGAATCCGAAAACATACTCACTCATACGCGGAGTCTTATCCAGTGCACAAAAAAAACATCACCAATCCAGACCAACCTGTCTAGATGAGCTTCACAAAGTATGCTTATTCCGCACTACACATTTCCGGATCTACATGCAAGACATCTTGGGGATATCCAGAATCAACCCAAGGGGAATCCCTCAAGAATCCACCTTTTGGTGGGGGAAACCCATGCATATGCCATATTAAGGACTTCACATGTCCAAGGAAGAAAGATCGTTACCCTCGACGATCGCTTTGGAGCCATGGAAAACTAGCCAGATGAAAAGCACCACAACGGCCTTGCCTCCACGAATCTGGACTCGGCATGTGATTCGGGGCTCTAAAGCTCCACCGGTAGCCAGATTCCTCCTCCTCCTCCCTTGCTCTCCCCACTCTCCACCTCTTTAGAAAGAGAGAGAAAAGCCTTTGATAATGAGAGAGTTATCCTCAACTCATGACCTTATAACCGCAGGGAGATCTCAGGACCATTAGATCCTAGGTGAAAATAATGAACGACCACAAAAAGCCCTGAAAAACACTTTCCTGGGTTGAACACGGCTTGTGACACGCCCGTGTCATAGGCCGCGTTCCTTAAGCGGCAAAGAAACCGAGTTGACCCGACCAGGAAACGGCCCCGTGACATGCCCGTGTCACAGGCCGTGTGCTAGACATGGCTTCAGACATGCCCGTGTTCAGCCTGTGTTCATCTATTGGGTATTGTATCCACAGTAACCCAGATTTGTATGAAGACACCCTTGAACTAAGATGAATTAAGTTGTATTTGATGTATTGTTTGAGTTATGTTTTTGCATGACTTAATTGCCAAGTATAGACCAATGCCAGTCTACAATGGGTCACCAAAAATAGGACCATACAATGTAATCCCTCATTGTGTGATCCATAGTGTTGACTCATGTGTATCCTGTAACACCCCAAATCCCAGGACTGGGTTCAAGTTGGGTGACACGGCCTGGGACACGAGCGTGACCCAGGGCGTGTCCTGCTGTCTGGCTGAGCAGCCTGTCGAGTGCTCGACGAACTGCACTCGATGAGTTCTCGAGAGGGAGCACGCCTGCAACACGGGCGTGTCAGAGGGCGTGTCCCTCTCTGGTTGACGAACTTCACTCGACGAAGCGCACACATGAGACATGTATGTTGCCGTGTAAGGGCATACGGCCTGTGATACGGGCGCATCACATGCCCGTGTCCTTTTCTAGATTTGGCCTAGGCAGTGAGGCCTGGCGAATATGGGCAGGACACGAGTGTGTCTCTAGGCACATGGCCTGTGATACGGGCATGTCACTTGGTTGTGTCTTGCTCGGGTTGAGATGGTTGTGTACCACCTAATACGGGCTAGACACGGGCATGTCTGAAGTCGTGTCAAGTTACATGGAATGTGACACGGGCGTGTCACAGGGCCGTGTACTGTTCTGGGTGAGTCGGTGGTGTGCCATTTAAGGTACACGGCCGGTGACACGGGCGTGTCACAGGCCGTGTCAGCCAAAAATTAGCCTTTTTGGCAAAATCGTGGCCATCCATTTCCTTCAGCTAGGATCTGAGGGCCCAAGCTTCTCCCTGCTGCTTTAAGGCCGAGAAAGAGAACATATTTCTCATTGTAATCTTGGACACCCTCTTTCTAAGAAAGCTAGAGAGAAGAGAGAGCAAGGAGGAGGAGGAGAGAGGAGCAGGCCACCAGTGGAGCTGCTGAGTTCCGATTTGCGATCCGAGGCCAGCGTTGTGGAGGCAAGGCCGCTGCGGTGCTTTCCAACGAGCTAGAATTGTATGGCTTCGAAGAGGCCATCAAGGGTAACAATCTTCCTTCTTGGACATGTGAAGTCCTTTATTTTTGGTATGTGCATGGGTTTCCCCCACCAGAGGGTGGATCTCTAAGGGATTTCCTTGGGTTGATTCTTGGAATCCCCAATAGTTTGACATATAGATCCGGAATTGGAGTACGGAATATGCATGTTGTGTGAAGCCCATCTGGACAGGTTGGTCTAGATTGGTGATGTTGCATTTATACACCGGAGAAGACTCCGTGATGAAACGTGTAGTTTATGGCGTCGATGGGTTGGACCTGTGAAGGGCAGTAGCAGGAAGTATTGGAGTGTACTCCAGGAAAAGACCCTTGTGATGCTTGCGATGCTTGATGGGTTGTTCCTGTAAAGAGTAGTAGCAGGAAGTACTGGTGTGGAAGCCTAGGAAAATACCCGCAAGTGCTTGTGTTGTATACTTGAAAGACCAGTATTTCTGGCCCTGCACATGGCTGCAGGAATTGCTGGTGGCATGAGCCAGCTAAGGTTGGGGCTAGGGACAGAAAGTGAGTTCTGTCGCTAACACTGGACGTGGCTCCTAGATAACCTATGAATGTGAAGCCAGTCCATGGTGGACATTGTGGCTATTGTGAGCTTGATGAGCTCTTGGGAAAAGGCCTCATGCCGAACAGAAAAGGTGAAACCGACCCGCGCCTTTTATTTAGCCGTGAGTACGTTGGTATTCGGTGATGGCAAGGCAACTTGAGCAACGAGGGGTGGTTGATCCGACCTGCATTATGTCCGTCCGACTTGAAGACCTGAAATTGCAGTCTGTTGGAGCGCATAGAGAGAGTCTTAGGCTTGCGAGCCACTAAGACTAAAGTCTCCGGCTGAATTCCATGGAGCAAATGCTCAATTTTACCTTTGGGTTTCCCCCCTGATACGGTGGTGGGACCCTGGTTCGCCGGTACACCAAGTGTGATGCCCTAAAACTCAAAAGAGCGACGGGTGGCGTTTTGAGCAAAGTTTTGAACTTAGCAGGGGTCACATGGCCTGAGACACGGGCGTGTCCCAGGGCATGTTGTGCTCGGGTCGACGATCTGGCCAAGAGGTCGACGAATTTTAGAGTCAACGATCATCGAGCAGCGAACACGGCCTGAGACACGGGCGTGTCCCAGGCAGTGTCCTTCACGGGTTGAAGCCAGGCCGTGGCGGGGGTGATACACGGGGTCAGCACACGGGCCGTGTTGGGTAGACACGGGCATGTCAAAATGTGACATGGGCGTGTCGAGTACCTGTGTCCCTTTCGGGTATTTTTCGGTCCTGTGTCGATGGAGTAACACGGCACAGTACACGACCGTGTTCTGGATGACACGGGAATGTCAGGTTTGACACGGGCATGTCGGGT
Source organism: Platanthera guangdongensis (assembly GCA_039583875.1). NCBI lineage: Eukaryota > Viridiplantae > Streptophyta > Magnoliopsida > Asparagales > Orchidaceae > Platanthera > Platanthera guangdongensis. The sequence goes on along the minus strand of CM077161.1, from coordinate 47,089,990 downwards.
GCCCGTGTTCTTTTCAGTACGCGTCGGTTTCGACGGCGAATGGGGAACACGGCCCTAGACACGGGCGTGTCTCAGGCCGTGTTTGGCCCAAATTTTTGATTTCAAAGGCGAATCATGGCCGTTCGTTTCCTTATTTTGGGATCCGACGGCTGGGGGTTGTTCTTGCTTGGATATACCCGGGTTTAGGGCTTAGAAAACCCAATTTTACTTGGGTTAGTCTCTTTCTAAAGTCTAGAGAGATGGGAGAGTAAGGAAGAAGAAGGAGGCTAGATCCGGTAACCAGCGGAGCTTCAGAGCTCCAAATCGCAAGCCGACTTCGGATTTACGGAGGCGAGGAGATTGTGGTGCTTTTCATCTGCATACATTTCCATGGCGCCAAGGAAAAATTCTAGGGTAACGATTCTCATCCTAGGACATGTGAAGTACTCTTTTCCCTTGCATAGGAAGCCCGCTCTCGCGAGTTTGCGGTGAGTTTGAGGCGTTCCTTCGGGTAGACATGAATAGTCCCCGTTGTGTACATGTAGAGTTTGTAATTGAGAACAGATATATGCATGATGTGTGAAGCCTACCCGGACAAGTTGGTCTGGATCGGTGATGTTGCATTGCATGAATGGCCGGAGAAGACTCCGCACAAATGTTTGTTTTTCGGGTTTTCTACGTGGTAGATTGCAACATGGAGCCTTGGGGATTAACTCCAAGGTGCACCCGGAAAACTGGGCAGATGCGTGATTCTGCCAACATGGTGTCCTGGGAGCCAACCTGAACATAACTGGGTTATGTGTTGTGTGTAAACGATACGGGACTCGGGGAAGCTTGACCCGTGCAGACGGCTTAAGTTGACGTTGCGGTGTGAGCAATGGGTTAGGCGGAACCGTACCCGATCTATGTGGTTCGGTTAGAGAGACCTAAGGTACGTAGTACTCGCCATTGGCATAGATGGAGGGTCTTAGGCAGTGGCCAGAAAGACCAAATGCTCACGCGATATTGCCGTCCAAGGGGCGGTTGTGAGTCAGCGGACTTTGACCATGTTCACCGAGTATGTGCCCTGAGAGCACAGGGTGTGAGGCTGTGTGTGCCCATGCCTGTGATGAAGTGTTTATTCACTATACTGCTTGGTTATGCTATCATAGTGCAGGGAAGGAGCATCGCCGCCCCGATTATGGGGGAGGGATCGTTATAATTTGTCAGCATAGCTGACCGTTGCTTTTGTTTGCCACCGTTGCGGTGGATTGTTGCTTACAGGTGCTGTGGAGCCGAGCGGTAAATAGCGGGCTAAAGCCCTAGTTGCTGAGCCGGCCCTCGAAGGCCAACTTTTGAGGGTTTACTTGTTTCATTCATGTGTGACCGGCATACATGCCGTGGCATGGAAGACACATTTTATTCGAGTAAACAATTGTAAGCCCTTAAGGCCATTGTACTTGTGTATTGTACATTCATTCCTGTTGGTTTGAGTAGTGGACATTCATGCTTATGGCTGAGTTCTAAATTTGTAACTTTTAATAATTGCTTTGGCTAGAATGACCCTGTGTAGGATGGTGGTATTAGTTGGATGGTATTCCATTGAGTAACCACCCGGTCTGTCTGTGGTATATGGCGTCGGGTCCCGACCGGACCTACTGCAATATGCTATGCGATGGATAGGGGGTGTTATAATTTGGTATCAGACTGCTGGTTTCGGTCAGGCTTAAATGAATTCGTGGGCGAATTCTTTTAAGGGGTGGTGAGCACATATGTGTGCATCAACGTTATAACATCAAAAGAACCCATGAATGTCCACTTAGGAATGAAAATACACGTGTTTGAGGAACCTGCGTGTTCCTATAATTGCTTTTTACAATTTTGTATGGTCGCTTAACGGTGTTTTGTACAACTATAGGTGACCAGAAGTGGTGCAAGGCCATCAGAACGCCCAGTTTCTGAGGCTAGTAGTGCACCAAATGATGCTCCTGCAACACCTTCCTCGGCTGAAACCATACGATTGGTTGCCGAAGCAGTGTTTGCCATGATCAATGCGCAGCCTGCAAGGCAAATGCAGCAGCCCGCTCCTACGATGGAGCAGGTACCGCTCCAAATGGATGAACCGAAAAGAGTGGAGCAGGTAGTGGTGGAACCTTTGGTGCCGAGGAGAGCAACTGAAAGGCAGCTCAAGCATGTTATGAGCTTTAATCCTCCTATGTTCTCGGGGTTGGGAACCCCATCCCAAGCTGAAGACTGGCTCTCCCGAGTGAAGAGAGTCTTGACAGCGACGGAGACAGAGGAGTGGTAGATGACCACTATAGCTACATTCCTGTTGGACGTGGATGCTAGGCTGTGGTGGGAAGGTTTGGAGCTGCATCACTTGAGGGGAAGGCAACTCATGGACGTGTCGATGAAAGAGTTTTTGAGATTGTTCTTGGCTAGGTACCTCCCTTCGACTCAGAAGATTGCGTTGGAGAATGAGTTCCTAAAATTTTCACAAGGAGAGAGTAGCGTCAATGAGTATCTCCACGAGTTTACTCGGTTGGTTAGATACGCTAGCTCTTCATTTGCGGATGAGGAGCACAAGACGAACCGTTTCTACGAAGGTCTGAGAGATGACTTGAGGCTACTACTCTTGGGGCCTATGACGCAGGGCTTCTTGACCCTGGTCAACACGACCCGATCTTTGGAGAAGGATTTGAAGAACGTGCAAGCGAAGAAAAACTCTGGTGATAAGAGGACAGAGTTCAAAGTGCCGGCTAATGCGAAGTCTGGGTATCACAAGTTCAATAAGAAGGCTAGGACTTCGGGTCCAACCCCATCTTCTGGTACTTCTGGGGCGACTATGGGTCAAACCCCGGGCACATGCTTTACTTGTGGGAAGCCGGGGCACTTTGCCCGTGACTGCTGGAGCGGACGTCCCAAGTCCGAAAGGAAGCCGAGAGCAACATATGAAGAGAAGGGCAAGGCGGTGGAGTCAACCGCATCCCATTATGCTCCGGCTCAACCTAGAGTTCGCAATCTTGGCCAGCAGGAGGCCATTAAGCAAGCGGATGTGGTGACAAGTACGGTTTAAATTTATAACAAGTTAATTTTTAAATACTTGTTATGCGCATGTTACCTTACCACTGCTTGTATAGGATTTGTTTTGATTTGTGAGTATCTTACGAGAGCACTCTTTAATACGGGAGCTTCACACTCCTTTTTGTCCGAAGGATTCATATCGCGCATCAGAGTACCTTCTTTGATGGCAAAGGACAAACTGGATGTGTAGTTGCCGAATGGGTGTTCCATGCGCGCGGATATAATTTGTGGCGTTAAGATTCATATTGGGAGTCAAGAATTCGACTTGCAAGCGTCGTTACTACCGCTGGTGGAGTTTGACGTGATATTTGGTATGGACTGGATCTCAGAGCAGCAAGCTTATATTGATTGCGGTCACAAGGAAGTCAAGTTGGGAACAGGTCGCGAGATGACTTTTACGGGATTAAAAGGGTCGAGTAAGACTTTGATGTCTGCTCTTCAGGTGGTGAAGGCGGTTCATGCTAGTGCAGAGCTGTTCTTTACGCTAGTGGAGGTTGCAAAGCCTAAGCCTACGTTGGACAGTATTTCAGTGGTATCCAAGTACCCTGATGTGTTCCCTGGCGATCTTGCTGGAGCCCTGCCTCAATAGGAGATTGATTTCACCATCGAGCTAGTGCCAGGTGCCAAACCTGTGTCACGCTCTCCGTATCGGCTAGCGCCTAAGGAAATGGCGGAGCTGAAGGTTCAACTGCAAGAGTTGTTGGAGCAGGGGTATGTGCGTCCAAGTTCGTCACCTTGGAGCACACCGGTCATTTTTGTTAAGAAGAAGGACGGAAACTTGAGACTTTATATTTATTATCGGAGTTGAACAAGCTAACGGAGAAGAACAAGTACCCAATCCCGAGGATTGATAATCTATTCGATCAGTTAGTCGGGTCAACAGTGTACTAAAAATTGGATCTCAAGTCCTGTTATTATCAGCTGAGGATAAGGGAGAGTGATATCCCAAAGACAGCTTTTAGTACGAGATATGGGAATTACAAGTTTACAATCATGCCGTTTGGGCTAACTAATGAACCGTCGGTGTTCATGGATTTGATGAACATGACTTTCAGGGAGTACCTAGACCACTTTGTGATCGTCTTCATCGACGACATATTGGTGTACTCGCAGAGTGAGGAGGATCACTTCAAGCATCTGCATTTGGTGCTGGAGACGCTGAGGAGGAATCAATTGTACGCCAAGTTCTCCAAATGTGAGTTTTGGTTATCCTCAGTGGCGTTCCTTGGTCACATAGTCAGTGGAGAGGGAATTGTAGTGGATCTGACGAAGATTGTTACGATGTGAGAGTGACCTATGATTTCTACGGTAGCGGAAGTCCGGAGTTCCTGTGGCTTGCCGGCTACTACAGGCGCTTCGTGGAGAACTTCTCGCGGATAGCGCTACCCCTCACGACTTTAACGAGGAAAGAGCAGAAGTTTGTTTGGACGCAGGAGTGCGCACGAGCTTTTGAGGAGCTGAAGAGTCGGTTGACCACGGCTCCTGTGCTGAGTTCGTCGAGTGGGACCGAAGGCTTTGAAATCTACAACGATGCTTCTGGCAGTGGCCTGGGTTGTGTACTACTGCAACATGGAAGTGTGATAGCGTATGGCTCGAGACAACTGAAAGTGCACGAGAGGAATTATCCGGTGCATGACTTGGAGTTAGCGGCAGTGATTTTTGCCTTGAATCTATGGAGGCACTGCTTGTATGGGATGAAGGTCGATATCTATACCGACCACAAGAGCCTGAAATACTTGTTGGATTAGAAAGATCTAAACATGCGACAGAGGAGATGGATGGAGTTCCTGGGGGACTATATGTTCAAAATTCACTATGTGCTTGCGAAAGGCAATGCGGTTGCAGACACATTGAGTCGTAGGGCCCTAGCTCAAGCCAATTGGCTATCGGTCCATGACGAGCGGTTGGTTCGGGAGTTGGAGGGGTTGGAGATATCTTGCATAGACAAGCAGTCAAGTGCTGAAGCGCTATTGAACTGGACTGAAGTTCAGTGTGACCTGGCTGATCGGATTCAGCAGGCTTTGGATATGGATGTCTGCATGAAGCAAATTATGATAGAGGCTTTGGATGGGTCAAATTCCCAATTTGTTGTTGAGGATGGATTGCTTTGGAAAGACGGTCGTCTGTGCGTCCCAAGAGTGGGCAATTTGTGGGTGGAATTATTGTACGAGGCGCATCATACCAAATACTCGATTCACCCGGGGAACACGAAGATGTACTGGGATGTGAAGAAATTGTTCTTGTGGCTAGGACTAAATAAGGATGTGGCATTGTAGGTGGTAAAGTGTCAAACATGCACTTTGGTTAAGCCGGAGTGCCAAAAGCCGGGAGGATTCTTGAAGTCTTTGCCTATTTCAGAGTGAAAGTTCGACGACATTACTATGGACTTTATGCACGGTTTGCCAAGGTCACAGAAAGGAAACGACACCATCTGGGTGGTCGTGGATCGTTTGACGAAGGTGTCACACTTCATTCTGCATAGGAAGGACGATTCCGTGGAGAAATTGGCGAAGTTATATGTGGATAACATAGGGCGGCTTCACGGTGTGCCCCGCAGCATCGTGAGTGACTGAGATGGGCGATTCACATCCAATGATTGGAGGTTGGTGCAGTAGATATTGGGAACAAAACTGAGTTTCAGCACAGCCTTTCATCCGCAGACGGATGGGCAGACTGAGAGAGTCAATAGGACAATGGAAGACATGCTTCGCATGTGCGTCCTGGATTTCGGGAAGTAGTGGGAAGATCACCTATACTTGGTGGAGTTTACTTACAACAATAGCTACCAGACGCGCATACATATGGCGCCCTTCGAGGCCCTTTATGGTAGAAGATGTCGCACGTCATTGTCTTGGTTGGAAATGGGTGAGTCAAAGTTGTACAAGCACCAAAAGGTGGAAGATGCAACGTCGTTGGTTCGAACGATTCGAGAGAGGTTGCTAATCGCTCAGGACCGGCAGGCTAAGTACTATAACGCCAAACATAGGAACGTGGAGTTTGCTATTGGCGATTGGGTGTACTTGAAGATTAAGCCGTTCAAGGGTGTCTCGCGGGTGTGGCGATTGAAGAAGCTAAGCCCGAGGTACCTTGGACCGTTTGAGGTTCTAGAGCGGATTGGTGAAGCAGCCTATCGATTGAGGCTTTCAGTGGAACTAAGTGGTCTACACAATGTATTCCATATATCGATGCTGCGGAAGGCGGTGCAAGAGCCTTCGCAAGTGATTGCGGCCGATTAAGTGCCGGTCGATAATGGGTTGACGATGAAGGTTAAGCCCGTACGAATTGAGGACTCAGAAGTCAAGCGGCTACGCAACAAAGAGATCAGGATGGTCAAGGTCCGTTAGGACAACTGCGACCGGGAGGAGCTCTCGTGACAGCGAGAGAAGACCATGCTTGAGGAGTACCTGGAGTTATTCCACTCAGGTACCGTTTAAGTTTTTTGTTTATCTTTCCTTTATGTAATTTCAAGACGAAATTCTTTTGAGAGGGAGAGAGTTGTAACGCCCCGAAACTCAAAAGGGCGATGAGTGGCATTTCTGAGCCAAGTTTGGACTTTGGCAGGGGTCACACAGCCTGGGACACGGGCATGTCCCAGGGTGTGTCGTGCTCGGGTCGACGATCTGGCCGAGAGGTCGACGAATTTTGGAGTCAACGATCGTCGAGCAGCGAACACGGCCTAAGACACAGGCGTGTCCCATGTCGTGTGCTTCACGGGTTAAAGCTGGGCCGTGGCGGGGGTGATACATGGGGTCAGAACACAGGCCGTGTCGGGTAGACACGGGCATGTCAAAAAGTGACATGGGCGTGTCGAGTACCCGTGCCCCTTTCGGGCGTTTTTCGATCCCGTGTCGATGGAGTAACACGGCGCAGTACACGACCGTGTTCTAGATGATATGGGCGTGTCAAGTTTGACACGAGCGTATCGGGTGCCCGTGTTCTTTTCGGGACGCGTCGGTTTCGACGGCGAATGGGGAACACGGCCCTGGACACGGGCGTGTCACAGGCCGTGTTCGGCCCAGATTTTGGATTTCAACGGCGAATCGTGGCCGTTCGTTTCCTTATTTTGGGATCCGACAGCTGGGGGTTGTTCTTGCTTGGATATACCCGAGTTTAGGGCTTAGAAAACCCCATTTTACTTGGGTTAGTCTCTTTCTAAAGTCTAGAGAGAGGGGAGAGCAAGGAAGAAGAAGGAGGCCAGATCCGGTCACCGGCGGAGCTTCGGAGCTCCAAATCGCAAGCCGACTTCGGATTTATGGAGGCGAGGAGATTGCGGTGCTTTTCATCCGCATACATTTCCATGGCGCCAAGGAAAAATGCTAGGGTAATGATTCTCATCCTAGGACATGTGAAGTCTTCTTTTCCCTTGCATAGGAAGCCCACTCTCGCGAGTTTGCAGTGAGTTTGAGACGTTCCTTCGGGTAGACATGAGTAGTCCCCGTTGTGTACATGTAGAGTCCGTAATCGAGAATGGATATAGGCAAGATGTGTGAAGCCTACCCGAACAAGTTGGTCTGGATCGGAGATGTTGCATTGCATGAATGGCCGGAGAAGACTCCGTGCGAATGTTTGTTTTTTTGGGTTTTCTACGTGTTAGATTGCAACAGGGAGCCTTGGGGCTGAACTCCATGGTGCACCCATAAAGCTGGGCAGATGCGTGATTCTGCCAACATGGTGTCCTGGGAGCCAACCTGAACATAACTGGGTTATGTGTTGTGTGTAAACAATACGGGACTCGGGGAAGCTTGACCCGCGCAGACGGCTTAAGTTGACGTTGTGGTGTGAGCAACGGGTTAGGAAGAACCGTACCCGATCTATGTGGTTCGGTTAGAGAGACCTAAGGTACGTGGTACTCGCTGTTGGCATAGAGGGAGGGTCTTAGGAAGTGGCCAGAAGGACGAAATGCTCACGAGATATTGCCGTCCAAGGGGTGGTGGTGAGTCAGCGGACTTTGACCGTGTTCATCGAGAATGTGCCCTGAGAGCACGGGGTGTGAGGCCGTGTGTGCCCATGCCTATAATGAAGTGTTTATTCACTATACTGCTTGGTTATGCTAACAAAGTGCAGTGAAGGAGCATCGCCGCCCCGATTATGGGGGCAGGATCATTATAATTTGGTCAGCATAGCTGACCGTTGCTTTTATTTGCCACCGTTGCGGTGGATTGTTGCTTGCAGGTGCTGCAGAGCCGAGCGGTAAATAGCGGGCTAAACCCCAAGTTGCTGAGCCGGCCCTCGAAGGCCAAATTTTGAGTGTTTACTTGTTTCATTCTTGTGTGACCGGCCTGCGTGGTATGGAAGACACATTTTATTAGAGTAAACAATTGCAAGGCCTTAAGGCTATTGTACTTGTGTATTGTACGTTCATTCCTGTTGGTTTGGTAGTGGACATTCATGCTTATGACTGGGTTCTAAATTTGTAACTTTTAATAATTGCTTCCTCTAGAATGACTCTATGTAGGATGATGGTATTAGTTGGATGGTATTCCATTGAGTAACCACCCGGTCTGTCTGTGGTATATGGAGTCGGGCCCCGGCTGGACCTACTGCTATATGCTATGCGACAGATAGGGGGTGTTACACCAAAAAATATGCCCTGAGTGCACGGACAGTCGTGCCGCGTGGCTGACAGTTGTGATGGAATGTTTGTGCGTGAGAGCACAATGTGTGATATAATATATCTTCATATGAATTGCTATGCCTGCAGGGAAGGAATACCACTGCCCCAGGAAAGGGGTAGGGTCGTTATAAATTGGTCAGCTGCATGCTGACCATTGCCTTGTTTGCCACTGTTGGGTAGTCTGTCCTTGTACAGGTGCTAGAGAGCCAAGCGGGACATATAAAGGCTGAAGTCCCTGCTACTGCTGCTGTTAGCCCTTGAAGGCTAAGCTGAAAAATGTTATGTTTTGTTCATGTGTGGCCGGCCTGCGTGCCGATGTTTGGAAGCCACTTTTGTAAAAAGCAACTGTAAGGCCATAAGGCCAAACAGTTTTGTATTTGAAGTACATTCCTATATAAATGTGGGTGTTTATATTCGTGGACATTCATGGTTGGACTTCAGTTTTTCTGTTAAAAGCTTCCGCTAGAATGATATAAGTTAGGATGCACAACTCTGATATCAACCCGTGACTGCGCCGTCTGTTCTGTGGCATATGGTGTGGGGCCCTGACCAGACCTTCTATTATATGCTATATGAACGGATGGAGATGTTACATTTTTGGTATCAGTTGTCTTGGTCTTTCCCTTTCAAATTCGTGGTCGAATTCTTTTATGGGGTGGCGAGCACATGTCAGTGCAAACCGCATTAACACTAATGAACACGTGAATGTCCACATAGGAATGCAAATACACTTGTTTGAGGAATCTACGCATTCCTATATTATTGTTATTGCTTGTGTGAGGTCGCTAATGTGTGTGTCTTATTCACCTATAGGTGACTCGGAGTGGTGCTGGGCAGTTGGAGCCCCAGCATTCTGATGAGAGTACGACACCTGCTGAGGTGCCTACACCTCCCCCTTATGCGGAAACTTTCCGCTTAGTTGATGAGGCCCTGTTTGCCATGATTCAAGCACAGCCTACTAGGCGGGCGCAAGGGAAGGCGCAGCCAGCATTGAGGCCAGAACAGGTTGCTGCGAGGCCAGAACCTATTGCGGCTGTGGATCCTAGAGCAGCTGAAAGGCAGTTGAAGCAGTTTATGAGCTTCAATCCACCGATGTTTACGGGTGTGGGATCCCCTACGCAGGCGGAGGACTGGTTGTCGCACGTCAAGCATATATTGACGGCGATCAGGACAGAGGAAGATCAGAAGGTTACCTTGGCCACCTTCTTATTGGAAGGAGAGGAGCGGCTTTGGTGGGACGAGATTGAGTTACACCACTTAACGGGCAGGCAGTTAACACAAGTGTTGATTGAGGAGTTCTCGCGACTATTCCTGGTCAAGCACCTACCAGCGACACAGCGTATTGCCATGGAAAATGAGTTCCAACGGCTAATGTAAGGAGGAGGTAGTGTGGAGACGTACCTGCATGAGTTCACATGGTTGGGACGGTATGCGGGCTCCATCTTCGTCGATGAGCAGCGAAAAACCAATAGGTTATATGAAGGATTGCGGGACGAGTTGCGATTCCTGCTTTCGAGTTCAGTGAACAAAGGGTTCCAGACATTGGTTGATACTGCGTGCGCACTGGAGAAGGACATGAAGACGGTGCAAGGGAAGAGGGCCTTGGCGGTGACAAAGCCGGAGTTTAAAGCGCCCCGACTTGGGAAATCGTATTATAAAAAGAAATGGGGCAAGAGGTCCAAGTCTTCTGGACAAGCTCCTTCTACGGTTGCATCGGGTGCAATGTCGGGGGCCACTTCGAGGCCGGAGACTCATACTTGCTTTACTTGTGGAAGAGTTGGGCATATCGCCCGTGATTGTTGGGTTGGTCCGCCAAAGGGAGAAAAGAAGGTGGGAGCGTCTTATGCTGAGAAGGGAAAGGCAGTGGTAGAGTCCTCTCAACCCAGGCGCAGCCCCGAGTCTACAACCTTGGCCTGCAGGAGGCCATAAAGCAAAGTGACGTCGTCACAGATACGATTTAAGTTATTGAATTGCTTTGATTATTACATGCTTTGTATGTGGCTTGTGTGTGATATGGTTGCCACAAGATTTGTTATGATCCATAACACGTTGGCGAGAGCACTGTTTGATACGGGTGCTTCACATTCATTTCTGTTTAAGGACTTCGTAGCTCGAATTGGAGTACCTAGTCATGTGAAGATAAAGAGCGTGAGGGTGTTATTACCGAATAGTTGTTTGATGCTTGCGGATATTGCTTGTGATGTGGCGGTTCAAATTGGAAGTCGGGAGTTATGCTTGACTGCATCTGTACTGGCGATATCAGAATTTGACGTGGTTTTTGGTATGGACTGGCTTGCGGAGCAGCGTGCCTTGATTGATTGCCAGTCAAAAGAAATCACACTAGGCCAGAATACCGAACATGAGACTAAGTTCGTGGGTATACGAGGAGTGGGCGGGACCTTGATGTCTGCACTCTAAGTCATCAAGGCTGTTCGGAAGGGCACAGAGTTATACTTCATGTTGATTCAGGCTATTGAGCCAAAGGCCAGTGTGAGTGATGTTCTGGTTGTATCGGAGTTTGCGGATGTGTTTCCTAAGGATCTTCTTGGGCTACCACCCCAGCGGGAGATCAACTTCACGACTGAGTTGGTGCCAGGTGCGAAACCTGTGAACCGCTTACCATATCGCGTCGCGCCAAAGGAAATGGTTGAGTTAAAAGTCCAATTGCAAGAATTGCTGGAGTAGGGATATATACGCCCAAGTATGTCACCTTGGAGCGCACCTGTTTTGTTTGTGAAGAAGAAAGACGATGGTTTGCGATTATGTAGTGATTACCGTGAATTGAATAAGATGATAGAGAAGAACAAATATCCGATTCCATGGATAGATGAATTGTTCGATCAACTAGTGGGATCAACCGTCTACTTTAAATTGGATTTGAAATCTTGGTATTACCAGTTGAGGATTCGGGAAGGTGACATTCCCAAGACTGCATTTGTAACACGCTATGGTCATTATGAGTTCATAGTAATGTAATTTGGGCTATGTAATGCGCCATCAGTGTTCATGGACCTGATGCACCGAACGTTCCGAGAGTACTTGGACTTGTTTTTGATTGTATTCAGTGATGATATTCTGGTGTATTCTCACTCTGAAGCTGATCATGCAAACCACTTAAGGTTGGTGTTGCACACCTTGCGAAGGAATAAGCTCTATGCCAAGTTCTCGAAATGCGAGTTTTGGCTGTCGTTAGTGTCTTTTCTTGGCCATGTGGTAAGCGGAGAGGGCATATTAGTGGATCCGTCAAAGATAAAAGCCATATAGGAATGGCCGGTGTTGTCTTCGGTGGCCGAAGTCATGAGTTTCCTTGGACTGGCAGGCTACTATAGACGTTTTATTGAAAATGTCTCGCGGATCGCTTTGTCTCTGACCACACTGACGCGAAAGGATCAGAAGTTTGTTTGGATACTAGAGTGTGCGCGAGCTTTTGAAGAGCTAAAGCGTCGGTTTACCACGACGCCTGTGTTGACATCGCCATATGGTACCGACGGATATGAGATCTATAATGATGTTTCAGGGAGCGGCTTAGGCTGCATTCTTCTGCAGTTTGGAAAAGTGATTGCTTATGGCTCACGCCAGTTGAAAGTGCATGAGCGAAATAATCCCATCCACGACTTGGAGTTGGCGGCGATGATCTTTTGTAACACCCCGAAAATCGTAATCGAACTGGTCGGGTCCTAAGTAATTTTTGGTGCCCTAATAGGGGTACACGGCCTAGGACACGAGCGTGTCTAAGGCCGTGTCCTCCTTTGTGTTGGACGACCGTGTCCAGAAAAGGACATGACAGGAAACACGGTAGCGACACGGGCGTGTCAAGCGTGATACGAGCGTATGCATACCCGTGTCACCACCCGTGTTCCCAAGGGACGTGACTGTTGGCGTGGCAGTTATCTATGACACGCCCCTAGGTCACGGGCGTGTCCGGACACGACACAGGCATGTCAAGTTGAGACACGGGCGTTTCTTGACCCGTGTCCTTTTTTGTGCTCGACGATCGTGCCTGGATCGGGGCACACGACCTGGGACAAGCCGTGTGCAAGGCCGTGTTCGACCCAGGATTTAAGAATTTTGTGTGGATCTGAGCCGTTCGTTTTCTTTAAATAAGATCTGATGGCCCAGGTGTGTTCCTGCTTTGTTAAGGCCGGGAATTGAGGATTAATTCCTCATTTTCTCTTAAGCAGTCTCTTTCTAAGGAGTTAGAGAGAGGATAGAGCAAGAAGGAAGGAAGAGGAGGATTCCAGCTGCCGGCGGAGCATCGGAGCACCGAATTGAGAATCGAGACCCGATCAGCGGAGGAAATTCACTTGCGAAGCTTTCCATCCGGATAGATTCCCATGACGCAAAAGCGAACTTCTATGGTAACGATTATCTACTTGAGCATGTGAAGCTCTCTTTATTTTGCATAAGGAAACACGCTCCCGCGAGTGTGCGGTGAGTGTGCAGTGTTCCTTGGGGTTGACGTGAATAGTCCCCCTTGTGTTGCATATAGAGTCCGGAATCGAAGTACGAATATATGCATTATCTGTGAAGCCTACCCGGACATGTTGGGCTGGATCGGTGATGTTGCATATTGTATGGTTTGCTGGAGAAGACTCCGTGTTTTGTGTTTTCGGGTTTCTACACGGTAGATTGCAGCAGGGATCCTTGGGGATTAATGTAACATCCCATGTTACTTTTGGACCCCTCAACTTAGATTGGGTTAGGCATGGGGTGGGTGATGGGGAAATTAGCTAGCTTTGACACTAGGTAGTAGGTTGTAGCCATGTGGGCCCACTAAGGGGCCAAAGTCAAACTAGGTCAAACTAGCCTAAATAGGAACCCTAGCCACACCATAACCCCACCATATTGCCCTAACCCTAAAATAATCTAAGTGGACCCTAGGGCATGCCATTAGGTCAACCCTTTGACCCTAGTTGACCAAAGTCAACCATGACCCTAATTTGGTCAAACCTATACCTATAGGCCCAATTAGCCCAAGTAGGGCACCACATTGACCCAACCCAAGTTCGGTGGTGCCCTTAGACCCATGACCACCAAGTGGGGTCAGCCCACTCATCATGGTTGACCAAGTCAACCAAAGTCAACCCAAGTCAATCTAATTAACCTAAAGGAGAAAATGAGGGCTAAGCCCACTCCCCTTGGGCCAATCCCACCAAACCTGATCCATGGCCAGGCCAAATGGACAATGACCACCCCTACCCTCTGGTTTTGAATAGGGGGACACATGCATGAGGGTAAAGTGGGAATTTTAGGAGAGAGAAGGTGAGTTAAGAAGAAGAGGCCACTTGGCCTTGGCTCCATCAGCCCAAATTGTGCTGGCTGGCCTCCTCAGAGAATTTCCAGAGAATTTGGCAGCATGGGGGACACTTGGCACCAAGGGTGAAGCCTCCAAAGCCCAAACCAAGCTCACCTTGGTTGTATCTCCCTATACAGCCACCTTCAGCCCAATTCGACCACACCATCACCTTTAGAGGGTAAAATCGAGTGGAGAACGAGTCCTGGAGCAAAGCTTTTGGTGGAGAATCGAGGATTTGAGTAGGAGATCGCCGGAGCAGCTCATCCATGGACAACCGCCGCCAACCTCGCCGCCATGCTACCATTCGAGTCCGTTTCGCGTCCCCTCTACTCGTACTAGGTTTCTAGATCTTTAGGGAGAGTCATCGGGCTCAATTGAGCTCGATACCGTGTGAGGAAAATGGGAAATTTCCGAGCTTTTCTTCTTGCTTGGGTTCGCCGGAGGAGCCAATTCCGGCGTCCTCATCGCCGGAAATCGCTAGCCGCCACCTCAGTGAAGGTGGTGGCGACATTCGCCGGCGGTGGTGGTGGCTCAGTTGGCCGGAATCAACCAGAAAAAGTGCCCAGCCAGATTCAATCTGGATCGTTGACTGTTTGGGGATGATGACCGGATCCCGTTTATTCTGCTTTAAGATTCGTGCTCAGATATAAATTAAATCATATTATAAACTATAGCATATTATGTAATCTGTCACACTTAATCAGTTACATTGCATGGTTAGTTTAGGCCTCTTAGAGGCATTTCCTGGTCATGTACCCTAAATGAAAATTGTAGCTTAGGCTCTTTAATTTAATTTGCCACCATAATCATGTAATTTGGAGCAGTAGACTGCCCTGTAGGGTTGTTTTCCTAGGACTGGTCCTAGGCAAGGGAAGAATTTCAATTTGATGCCCAAGCCAAACCAATAATCCACATGCCCCAAATTTTGGATGCATGCATGTTTAGGGTCAAGTTAGCTCCTGCCAATAATTGGGAATTTTTGGGAAAACGTTTCCTATAGTTTTATTCATAATACACAAAATTAAATAAATGAAATATTTGGAGTGTTATGGCTCCAAATGGCCCCATATTTTGGTGGCATGTCCTTGGGGATTATCCATGTGCATGGTAAATATTTCAGCACATTTGGATGACTGCATGGTGAGTAAACTCACATGCATGTGTTGATTATATATAGGCTTGGGGTGCAAATAACAATTTTTGATATATTGTGTATTAAGCCTATTTAGAAAATCCAAAAATCATGATATTTATTTCAGAGGCTCATTAGGGTGAATTATACCCCACATTGTAATAATGGGATTTTTGGAAACAAAAGTCCCATTATTTGGAATTTTTGGAATTATTAACCTTTTTGAAAAATAAATGTAAAAATAGGTCATCTTTGAGATAAAACCCCCAATGTTTTTGTCAAGCTCAATATTAGGTTAGATTTAACTCCTTAAAATTTTTATATCTTTGTTTGAAGGATTTTGATAGGATTTATGTGGAAATTACCATTTTACCCTCATTTTACTTAATTAACAAATTGGTGGAAATACTTAGTAGAAAATTTTGGAAAAATTCTTGATGATATATCTGAGTATGGATAACCTTGTATAATTTTCTCAGCATTTTTGGATTAAACAGTAATTTTTAAAACCTTGTAATGGCATTTTGGTAAATTATTAAGAATTGAAATTTGTAGGTCATTACATTGTAGATGTTGATGAAACTGTGCCATTAGCCTTAAATTCATGATATTTATGCTCTATAAGTTTTCTAGAAGTTTTAGTGATGTATTCCTTATACTTCATTTGGAAAATGGTAATTGTGTGAATTTTGTATAAATTAAGGAATAAATAGAAATAATTAAAGGATAATTATAATTTTGGTAGACAGCAATATTTTGCCAAGTTATAACTTAGGAAAAATTCCTTAGGTCAGTGGATTATAAATTGTCATACTTCATGTATTAAATGACCTAGGGGATTAATTAAAGGATTTAATTAGAGGCCTTAATTACTTAGGAAAATTATGAAAATCAATAGGTTCACTTCATTAGTCCATACCATCCTAAGATAAATACTTAGGGGCAGTTGGCCCAAGGAATTGGAAGTTCCATTTCGGGGTGATATTAGGTCATGCGTTGCGCATAGTGTAAGTAGGTCATGTTATAAGGACTACCGGGGGATAAATCAACAAATGAGCTAGAGACATCAATTGGAATATAGCCCTGGTGGGTAGAGTCGTCTTAGTGACGAGAGTAAAGTGCAAGCCCTTGGATAGTAACTGGAGTGGAGGCCGACGGAAGACCGTCGCCATTCTGAGAACATCTTAAGTCATTAGGATCACTCAAGAGTAATAACAAGAGCTGAGGGTGAATATTGGGTAGCCATCAACTAAAGTAAATATCCTTGAGAAAGGGAGCTTCGGGCGTAATCCCATCGTAGTTCCTAGTGCCCCCGAGAACCCTTCACTGGGGTATACCCTGGGCAGTCCTGGGATTAACCTTAAATCGGTAAGTATAATAATCCGTAGACAAGAGTAGTCTAATAGGTTAGGACATTGTGGTTCATTCTCGCCCGTGACGAGTTTGAGGGATTTGGAGTAAAGGCACCATTGTGCGTTCTCACCCGTGTAGGGTTGGAGGGATTGTGATAAATGCTCACCCGTGTAGGGTTTGAGGGATTCAGGACAGGTTGGTCCTGCGAGCTCGAGGCTCGGGATGAAATACTTGTATGTGCATAAATTTAGTGGCGGGGCATGCGATACTGGCCATTCGTCACACCGATGGCAGTACGGTGCACCAGGCGGGTGTGAGGGTTTCAGGGGCTAGTGGGTTATTTTACACTGCGGTCTGGAGGACGATCCTCGATAACGCACAACCGACCCAACAAGACTGACGGGTTGTCAGCAAAATACGTACGCATAGACTCTAGAGTGCACCTTGGACGTGTACATAGGAGTATGAGAGGGGTCTAAGGTTTAGTAGTGTGCATACCGGCCTAGAAGTGGAGATGCCCGCTCAGCTGCTGCCTTCTGTTCCTTTACTTACTTTACCGTACTGCACTTGTTATACTTACTCAGTTTTATACCTTACTTAATGTACTTGTTCTTCTTACATAGAACTGCTAGAGTAGAACTACTATTACTCCTCATTTACTTGTTAGCATAGTGCCACTGCCACCTGTTTATACTTGATACCCCTTGTTGTCCTCCGCTTCGTCCTCCCGCACGGTGCCTAGGAGTTGCGGGGCGAGGTGTGGAGGAAACGACTTAGTATTTTGACTAATGGTCGGTGACCAAACTATTTTTAGGAGCTCGAGGAGATGGAGCACCAGCACGACCAGCAGGACGGGATGGCATAACGTGAGGAGCTGATGCCACCACCTACTACTACTACAGCTGCAGAGTTACCTCAGGTGGGATGACTTGGTGATGATAGATATCTTCCGCTGTTAGAGTTGAGAGAGAAAGATTTGATTTGATGTACTGGGCATAAGCTCGTATTACTCTTCATTTTATTTTATGTACTCATTTGGACTGATGTTTTCTTTTCATATATTATATATATGTGCCATGACTGTGGACTAGCTGTGTGGAACTCTGCTATGTATTCTTCTTTTATCATATTGGCCTACAGGTTTATGATCGTACTAGCCGGCAGAATCGGTGTGTTGCAGTGTCGACTAACCCGTGCGTTAGTGTCACCATAATATGGCAGTTCTGGGCATAAGACCCGGTAGCCTCCTTGGTAAGGGGGGGGGGCTTACAATTAACTCCAGCCGGAAAACTGAGAGGAATCGTAGTTCTGTGAACGTGGCGGCCGGGGAGCCAGCCTTGAACATAACTGGGTTATGTGATGTTTGGAATGTTTTGGGATCCGAGAGAAGCTTGGCCCGTGCATACATCTTAAGGTGACTATGCTGAGTGAACAACAGACAAGTGAAATTGAACCTGGGCTATGTGGTTCGATGCTAGAGACCTATAGAGGGACTGGCCGTTGGCATAGTCAGGAGTCTTAAATAGTGGTCAGAAAGACTAAAAAATGCTCACGATGTTTCCATCCCGGGGATGGTGGTGAAGCCGCGGAATTGACCGGATTCACCGTTAATGTGCCCTGAGTGAACAGGGTGTTTGGCCGTGTGAGCCTACACCTGTGGTGAAGTATTTTTGCGCTTTATTTTTTAGCTGGGCTAATGAAATGTAGGGAAGGAGCACCGCCGTCCCGAGTAAGGGGCGGGGTCGTTATAATTTGGTCGGCTTTGGCTGACCGTTACTTTGTTTGCCACCGTATGGTGGAATGTTGATTGCAGGTGATGTGGAGCCAAGTACCAAATAGCGGGCTGAAGCCCATGTTGCTGAGCTGGCCCTCGAAGGCCTAAGCGAATTGTTGTTTTTATTTTGTCATGTGTGGCCGGCCTGCGAGCCGATGTATGTAAATCATTAATTTGATAAGTAAACTCTTGTAAGGCCATAAGGCCAAGTACTTTCAGTGTATTTTTTATTTCATTCCTATAGTAGTATGTTGATATTCATGATAGTTGTTATTCAATTATAGGTTCTTTCCAACTGTTTAAAAGCTTCCGCTAGAATGCTCTGTGTTAGGGCGAGTAGTTATAGTTGGATTTTTGATATTCTTATATAACCCTTCCGACTGTCCGTGGTATATGGCGTCGGGTTCCAACTGGACCTTCTGTTATATGCCATTCGATAGATGGGGGTGTTACAATTTGGTATCAGAGCTCGATGTCGGTCTTCTTTATTTGAATTCGTGGGTGAATTCTTTTAAGGGGTGGTGAGCACATGCATTTGCGTCATCGTTATAACATAAAAGAACCCATGAATGTCCACTTAGGAATGATAAATACACTTGTTTTGTGGAACTTGAGTGTTCCAATGATTGGTTTTAACAATCTGTTTGTCACCTAATCAAGGGTTTATGCTATTATAGGCAGCTAGGAGCGGTGCTGGGCAATCAGAACGTCCGCGATTCGCGAAAAGTAGTGCACCGAATGACGTGCCTACAACACCTCCTTCAGCATAAACCATCAGATTGGTGGTTGAAGCAGTCTTTGCTATGATAAATGCCCAACCTATAGGGCAAATGCACCACGCACCACCTGTTAATGAGCAAGAACAGATTAGGGTGGCAGAGCCGGGAGTGGTAGAACGCGTGGCAGTTGATCAAGTAGCGCCAAGGAGAGCTACGGAGAAGCAGTTCAAGCATGTAATGTGCTTTAATCCTCCGACATTTGATGAGATTGGAACACCAACTCAAGCTGAGGATTGACTCTCTACGATAAAGCGAGTCTTGATGGCCACATTAACGGAGGAGTGGCAGAAGACCACCATAGCGACCTTCCTATTGGCTGGTGAGGCGAGGCTGTGGTGGGACGAGTTGGAGGTTCACCTCTTAGTGTGAAGGCAACTTGCGGATGTGCCTATGGAGGAATTCTCAAGGTTGTTCTTGGCTAGATATCTATCCTCTGCTCAGAAGCTTGAGATGGAGAATCAGTACCTTGGTTTGACTCAGGGAGACAAAAGCGTGGATGAGTATCTCCACGAGTTTATGCGGTTGGGTCATTATACTGGTGCTACATTTACTGAGGAGGAGCGGAAGTGTTGGAACACCCTATTACTGATTTGGGTCAGGATCACTATGTCTCTTAGGAAACCTATTTTGACCTCATTGTATAAATCTAAAGGTCAAGTAGAATTGAGTCTAAGGGTTAGTAGTTAGGTTTGAAAGCTGCCCTCAAGACCAGGTTTTTCTGTTTTGGAGAACAAGTCATTTCGTCGAGCTCAGTACGACGAATCGTCGAACTCCATTCGATGATCGTTGAGCTCACTTCGACGAATTGTCGAACTCCATTTGACGATCTCTGAGCTCAACTTAAACAAATCGTCGAACTCCATTCGACGATCTCTGAGCTCAACTTCAACAAGTCGTCGAACTCCATTCGACGATCTTCGAGCTCAGATCGACGATCTTGACTCCAGTCTAATTCTCTATCTCTGAGCCCAGTTCGACGATAGTTGAGCTCAGATCGACGATCTCTGTTTCTGTCTAAGTCCAGGCTCTGAGCTCAGTTCAACGGTAGTGGAGCTCAGTTCGACGTTTTTCTGAAGAGTTCAACGATTTTCAAGATTCAAATTCAGACAGTTAAGGAATTATTATCAGCAAATAATTCAGAGATCTTGTAGCCGTTTTAATTAATCTGGAGCAAGTTTCAAGGAATTATCAAGGAATGTTTTATTGGACATTCCTCTAGAAGGCAAAAGCAATTAAGGAAGTCATTTATGACAGGCCAACGACTATCTTGGACAGTGGATCATTTCTATTCAGACAAAATGAATAAAAGATCAGATTTTTCATTCCTGCTCTAGAAGAACAAGAAGTTAGAAAAATATTCTTTGCAACAACAACTCTTACAACAAAATTACACAAGAGAAAGAAAGAGAGTTGCAGACATTCTCAGTCTCAAAGATTCATATAAGAACACTCATCACAAAAGGAGATCAATCAACTGAAACTTTCAGATCTCTCTTGATTCAAGTGTTCAAAGGCCATCATCATTCAAGACTCCAGACACCTCACATTTCAGTTGTTGCTGAAATCATCATTTACTGGAGATCAAATCATTTGAAGGCCTATCACCCTACTGCAAAGCTTCACTTCTTGAACAACTCAAGATCTCAGGGGGAGCTTTGACAACATCCACAATCTTCTCTTTGACTGTTGACAGAGAAGATCTTCTCATCCCTCTCTCTCTCTCTGCTGTAAAGGGTTTTTCAAACTCCCTTCAAAAGTTTGTGATTGGTTTCTGAGACCTTATCAAAACTCAGTGGTGGCAAGACACCTGATCAAAAAATCTGGTTTGGTTTTTGAGCACCTTATCAAAAGCTCATTGGTGCCCAGGACACCTGATCAACTCATCCTGCAGTGGATTCCTACCTAGGGTGGTAGAAGAGTGGATGTACCCAGATTGATTGGGGAACCACTATAGCTCCTTGTGTCATCTGGTTGCTTACTTTATTTTTGTTTCTGGCTGTGGTTTGTGATTGCTTTGTGATTATTCTGTGGTTAGATTTACTTTATATTATTTTCTTCCCTGTTCACATAAGAATACAACAACTGTTGTAAAAGTTTTTAGCAAGCACCATATTCTATTCACCCCCCTCTAGAGTATATCAGATCTAACTTGCACTTTTAATTGGTATCAGAGCTAGGTTGGTTAAACATACCACACCTTGGTGGTTGCACATGCTAACACCTGAACCCAAAGATTCCTATAGTTAGATCTGCTTGTTTTGATTTTGTTATTAGAATTATTTCTTCACAAAACATGGCCCAAAACAAAGATTATGCTAGCACCAGACCTCCAGTGTGCAATCTATCCAAGTTTGCACTTTAGAAGGTAAAGATTAGACTCTACATGAATTCTATTGATGAGGACATTTTCAATTCTGTTTTGATAGTGTGTCCAAGACCTCCAGAGAATACAAGCACAAGTGCTGTTCCACCTCCATCAGGAACATATGCTGACATCAAGAAATGGAAAGTTGCAGATGCAAAAGCTATGAACATTCTTGCTCAGACTATGTCTGATGAAATTTTCCAAAAGGTAGCTGAATGCAACTCAGCAAAGGAGATCTGGGACAAGCTATCTGAAATAGTCTCAGGATCTGCTGATGAAAGAAAAAATAGAAGATCTCACCTCATATCCCAATATGAGAATTTCAAGAAAGGAGAAGCTGAGTCAGTAGCAGACATGTATAATAGACTCAGCCTGATAGTCAATGAACTAAAAACTTTGGATAAAGAGATCTCATTGACTGAGCAAAATGATAAAATCCTAATGTGCTTCCCAAGCACTTGGGACTCAAGGATCTGGCCAATCAAGGATGTCAGAAGTCTCAATGAGATCACAACAGAAGCTCTCTTGTGCAAGCTCAAGTCTTATGAGCTGCTCATCAAAAATAGAGAAGAAGAGCAGAAGGCTGCCTCACCAGCCACAAGAAAGGAAAAGTCAATAGCTTTCAAAGCCACTGAAGATCAGCCTGAAGACAAGGTCACAGGCAATGATGAGCTGCTTAGTCTACTAGCCAAAAGATTTTACAAAATGGCCAGAAAGGACTTCAGGAAGAGATCATACAAAGAGCATGACAAACCAAGGTATGATAAATCAAATAATAAAGAAATTATTTGCTTTGGTTGCAGGAAACCAGGCCACATTGTGCCTGACTGTCCAGAGAATAAAAACAAGGACAGAAAGGACAAGAAATAAATAAGAAAAGACAAGGACTTCAAGAAGAATAGCAATGGCAAACCCTCCTCCAACAAGAACAAACACACAAGGAAGGGATTTGTTGCTGAATCTTGGAGTGAGACAGAAGAGGAATCTGAAGCTTCATCCAGCTCAAGTGATGATGAGGATGATGCTGAAGAAAAGGAATTCTGCATGATGGCTATCAATGCCTCACAACACAATTCTGATGCAGAAGATTCAGAGTCAGACTCAGAGACTCAACTTGAAGAGGGCCAGGTAATAAGTTTTTTTGATTTTAATTCTGAGGACTTTAAGTATGAATTTAAAGTACTATGTTTAGACTTATTAAAATCTGAGAAGGAAATCATCTCTCTCAGAAATCAATTATCTTAACATAGTACCTTAAAATCAGAAAACCTCAAACTCTCTGAGGAGTTGGAGTGCTATAGGGAGCAGATAGCTTCACTAAAAAGTGAGCTGTCAGAGGCCAAGAAGCTTGAAGAATCCCTCAATGGGAGAAGTATCAAGCTAATGGACATCAAGGGCACAGTGAACTCAAGATTCAACAGTACACTGGGCTTGGGTGCTTCATCCAGCCAACCTATAGTACTAACAACCCCAATTAAGTTTATCTCTGATAAAGGGAAGGGAGTTGTAGAGGTAGCTAGGCAAAGTTCTGACTTACCCAAGAAAACAAGAGTTCAACTGAAATCGTCGAACGGAGCTAGACGATCGTCGAATGCAGATCGATGATCTCAGGCAAAATCGTCGAACTCAGGTTGACGATCTGTAAACCCTGAACTCTGCCACAGTCGATCGTCGAACGGAGCTCGACGATCTGACCCAAGATCGTCGAACGCAGCTCAACGTTCATCGAGCAGAGATCAGAGATTTGAAAACTTCTTCAAGGGTAAATCAAATTCCAATCCTAGGGGTCCTTCATCCAGATTTAACCCTTATACTGAATGAGTAATACCTCCAAGGAGATATCATCCTGAAGGTTATAAGAGTCAACCAGGGATGTCATTTATTTCTGAATTTAAAGGTTATCAACCTAGGCCCAAGGTAAACTGGGTCAAAAACAAGTAAATTGCTTTATGTGCAGGTGAAGACCTATCCAACATCAAACCAACAATGGTATTTGGATAGTGGGTACTCCAAGCACATGACAGGAAGCAAGGATAATTTCACATCCTTCAAAGCCAAGCTTGGACCCAAAGTCATATTTGGTGATTCAAACTTTGGACTAACAAAAGGATATGATGCAGTCCAGATTGGCACAGTCACATTCAAGAAAGTAGCCTATATGGAAGGACTGAAGCACAACTTGATCGGCATCAGTCAGCTATGTGATGAAGGCTATCAAGTGACTTTCAGCAAGTCCTTATGCAAGATCAAATCAGAGGACAACACAACTGTGTTGACAGGTAAAAGGAAAGGTAACATCTATTTAGTAGACTTTCTTTCAACAGAAGTAGATATTTGCCTGTTTAATTCTATTTGTAGAACTAATGTATTATGGCATAAGAGATTAGGACTGTTGAAGTATTAGACCGGGCGGCCTTGCGGTCTTGTCTGGCGGTTTGTTGACAGAGCGGTCTGGCGGTCTCCTCTGGTGCTTGGAGACCGGGCGGTCTATCAGACTCTCAGTGCGGCCTGTTCTTATCCTGCTGGAGGTGCCGTGCGGTTAACCCATCTGACTAACCGTGCGGCCTGTGCGGTCTCCTTTATTTCTAGCCGCTCTGCTCTGTAAATGTTTAGTCCCACATTGTTTGTTTATACTCTCTCATATCTCCTCCATTCCATATAAGGGAGGTCATACCTTTGTAAATGATATCTTTTTTGGATAATAAAATTTCAATTATTCAAAAGTCTATCCGTTTGTTCTTTCTTATTCGCTACTTTCTACATGGTATCAGAGGACACGGTCGTTTCCTCCTGATTGTGTGCGCTCTCTGATTCTCGCGGCTTGTTTTCCGCTTTCCGCGACCTGTCTGCGGCTTGCCTTCTCTTCTGTCCGCTGCCCTGTTCGCGCGGCTTGTTTCTGTCCGCTGCCCTGTTCGCGCGGCTTGCTTCTCCTTGGTTCTCTTCTCCTGCTGCTCCTCGTCGCTGCGGCCTGTCTCGTTGTCACCGCGCTCCTGGTTCTTTCTTGCCTCTCCGACTTCCTAGTCGTTGCGGCCTGTTTCTGTTCGCCTGGCCTGCGACTTGTTGTAGTCGCTGCTTCTTGCCTCCTCTTCTCTTCTGTTCGCTCGGCCTTTTCAGTCCGCGCGACCTCTTCCCCGCTATGCCTTTGACTGCTTTCTAGCCGCTTGTGTTCGCGCGGCTTCTTCCTTCTCTATCTGCTGCGGTTTCTTGCTGTGTTCTATGACTACTTCCGGTCTCACCACTACTCCTGCAGCTCCTTCTCCACCTCCTCCTTCGGGCAACCTTGGCACCCTTTCTAAGCTCGTTGTCTCCAACTATCCCGATTGGAGCGTTTCTTTCACTTTTCTCCTTCGTTCTCAACGCAAGCGTCATCACCTCACCGATGACCCTCCTCCTTGTATCTCTCCTGAGTTTGATGACTGGGATGCGAGTGATGCTCTTGTCCGCACTTGGCTGGCCAACAGCCTTTCTGATGAGTGCCTTCCCGTCATTTTCCATGATGAGACGGTCAAGGCCGCCTGGCTTCACCTCGCTGCTCTCTTTTCGAAGGGGGGCCAGACGTCCCGCATTTATACTCTCTATGCGGACCTCTTCGCCCACCCTTCCATGTCTCCTACTGCGGCTTATCAGCAGGTTCAGGCTCTTGGTGCTGAAATCCTCTAGAATCGTCCCTTCTCCGCGGACTTGGCCGAACAGCACAAATACTTCCAGGAACTCCTGGTTGTTTGTTATCTTCTTCGTCTTCCCGATTCTTATGATATGATCCGCCAGCAGATCTTGGGTGAGGCGGAATCTCCTACTTTGGATGCCACTGCGGCTCGCATTGCCGCTGTTACTTCGCTTCTCCAGCGGCCTCTGTTGGCCTCCCCCTTCCCAGGACTCCTTTGCTCACCAAGCTCAGAGGGGGGGACCTAGTGGCCGCGGCCACTCCGGCGGACGGGGTTCATCCCGGTTCCTCTGGTCTCACTGTGGTCATACCGGCCATTCTGTTGACCGCTGCTGGCAGAAACATCCTCATCTTCGCCCTTCCGGTGATGCTCCTTCTTCGGCCTCCGCCTCTTCTCGGCCGTCTGCCTCTGTGGCCACGACGTCAGGTAGTGCCCACGTCGTTACCCAAGGTAAATGGATGATTGACTCCGGTGCTACAAATCATATGACGGGCAACCCTCATTGCTTCTCCCGTCTTGAGACACATGACCGCTTACCCCCGGTTCATGTGGCGGATGGTTCACTGTCCCCGGTTCATGGGACGGGCATGGTTCAACTCACCCCATCGCTTTGCTTGGAGGACACCCTCTATGTCCCGAAGTTCCCGTGCAATTTGTTATCAGTTACTACTTTATGCCGGCAACTTCAGTGCTCCGTCTTATTCACTCCCACTACTTGTTCTTTTCAGGACCCGAGGACCCAGCGGATGATTGCTACTGGGACTGAGAGCGGCGGCCTCTACTTCCTCGACGATATTTCCGCTCTGTCCGCCTACTCCTCCTCCACAGATCTTCTTCAATGGCACATTCGCCTTGGACATCCTCCTCCTCGGATTCTTCGCCAGCTTCTGCCCCACTTACCTCCTACCAGTTCTCCGCTCAACTGTGATGCGTGTCAGCTTGGCAAACATCATCGCTCCTCCTTCCCACTGAAGCAAGGCCGTGGATCCTCTCGCCCGTTTGATCTTATTCATTCTGATGTATGGGGTCCTGCTCCTACCCTCACTGTTGGTCGGGGCAGTTCCTATTTTGTCACTTTTATAGATGATTTTTCTCGCTGTACCTGGGTGTATCTGTTAAAAGATCGCTCTGAACTCTTTTCTGTTTGGCAATCATTTTATTTTATGATTCAGACTCAATTTGCTCTTTCTATTAAAGTTTTACGTTCTGATAATGCCAAGGAATATCTGAGTCATGATTTCTCCTCTTTCTTTCACCAACATGGCCTGCTTCATCAAACGACTTGTGTTTACACCTCCCAGTAGAATGGGGTGGCAGAGCGTAAAAACCGTCACCTGCTTGATGTTGCTCGTACTCTCATGACGCAGATGCACGTCCCTCGCTCCTACTGGGGCTACGCTGTGATCCTCGCCTACTATCTCATCAATCGCCTTCCCTCCACAGTTCTCCATGGCCAGACCCCCTTCTCCATTCTCTACCCCCACACGACACCTTTTCCTCTCCCCCTCCGTGTCTTTGGTTGTACGGCCTTTGTTCACGCTCCCTCCGCTACCCGCGACAAGCTTTCCCCCCGTTCCACCAAGTGTGTCTTTTTGGGGTACTCTACCACTCAAAAAGGCTATTGCTGCTTTGACCCCCTTCTCTGCAAGCAGTTTGTCTCCGCGTATGTGACTTTTTTCGAGAATGCTTCCTATTTCTCTCCTACCTCTCCTCTTCCTTCTGATATCTCCGTTCCTTCCACGTCTCTCGACGTGTTCCCACCTCCGTCTCTTCCTCCACCGACTCCTTCCCAATCCGTCTCCCCACCCACCCCTCCACCCTCCTCTCCGCCGCCGTCTCTCTCTAGTCCCGGGCCAGCCTTCTCCGCCACGGACGCTCCGGTCGCTGACGCTCCCGTCGACCTGGATCTTCCCATTGCTCTTCGCAAAGGGGTGCGAGCGTGTACTCAACACCCGCTTGCGGCAGTTGTTTCCTATGATCGACTTTCTCCTTCTCGCAGGTGTTTTGCCTTGGCTATCTCTGCTACTTCTACTCCCCGCACCTACCAGGAGGCTCTTGCTCTCCCTCATTGGAAGTCTGCCATGGATGAGGAGATGGCTACTCTTACTGAACGGGGTACCTGGACCCTTGTTCCTCCTCCCGTGGGCACTGATGTGGTTGGCTGTCGCTGGGTCTTTGTTGTGAAATTTCGCCCTGACGGTACTGTGGATCGCTACAAGGCCCGGCTGGTGGCCAAGGGATTCACTCAGACTTACGACATTGATTACTTTGATACCTTTTCTCCGGTTGCTCGCCTCAGCACCATCCGGGTTCTCCTTTCTGTGGCTGTTAACCGGGATTGGGATATTTCCCAGCTTGATGTGAAGAATGCCTTTCTTTATGTCGATCTTCAGGAGGACGTCTACATGGAGCAACCTCCTGGGTATGTTGCTCAGGGGGAGACACGCGTATGTCATTTGAAGAAGGCCATTTATGGCCTAAAGCAGAGCCCTCGGGCATGGTTCGACAAATTCAGTGGTATTGTGGATACCATCGGCTTTAGAAGGAGTTCGGCCGATCACTCCTTATTCACTCGCAAAACGGCCTCGGGACTGGTGGTTTTGGCAGTATATGTGGATGATATTCTTCTTACTGGTGATGACCGAGATGGGGTGGACTTGACGAAGAAGCAGCTCCATCGGCACTTGGTCACGAAGGATATGGGCTCCCCGAAATACTTTTTGGGGATAGAAATCTCTCGGAAACCTGACTCATTGGTTCTTTCCCAACGGAAGTATGCCCTTGATCTTCTACAAGAAGCAGGATTGACAGGTGCCAAACCGGCTCGGTTTCCCATGGCTATTGGAGAAGACAAAACATGGACGGATGACTCGCCTCTTCTATCTGATGTCACAAGGTACAGACATTTGGTAGACAAACTCATCTATCTCACGGTGACTAGACCCGACATCGCCTATGCTGTAGGCAAGGTCAGTCAGTTTATGCAAGCTCCCAGGGAGTGCCATCTTCAGTCTGCCTTGAAGATTTTAGAGTATATCAAAGCAGCACCAGACAAAGGGTTACTCTTTCAGAAGAATGGTCATCTGAGGGTTGAGGCCTACTCAGATTCAAGTTACGCGGATGACAAAGGTGATCGTAAATCCACATCAGGTTTTTGTACCTTTGTTGGAGGTAATCTTGTGAGTTGGAAGAGCAAGAAACAGTCCGTTGTCTCCAGATCCAGTGCAGAAGCAGAATACCGGAGTATGGCGTCAACCACGTGTGAGTTAAAATGGTTGCGGGCTCTCATGCTTGACCTGGGCGAGGTATATGACTATCCTCTCCCTATGTTCTGTGACAACAAGGCCGCTATATATATATCCAGGAATCCGGTCTTCCATGAGAGAACAAAGCATATAGAGGTGGACTATCACTTCATTCAGGAAGAGATTTTGAAGAAACAGATTTGTACTCCATTTGTCACCTCTAACAAGGAATTGGCAGATATCTTCACCAAGCCGGTCTCTACTTCCTTCTTCCACATTTGTGACAAGCTGGGCATGATTGATATCTATGCTCCAGCTTGAGGGGGAGTGTTGAAGTATTAGACCGAGCGGCCTTGCGGTCTTGTCTGGCAGTTTGTTGACCGAGCGGTCTTGCGGTCTCCTCTGGTGCTTGGAGACCGGGCGGTCTATCGGACTCTCAGTGCGGCCTGTTCTTATCCTGCTGGAGGTGCCGTGCGGTTAACCCATCTGACTAACCGCGCGGCCTGTGCGGTCTCCTTTATTTCTAGCCGCTCTGCTCTGTAAATGTTTAGTCCCACATTGTTTGTTTATACTCTCTCATATCTCCTCCATTCTATATAAGGGAGGTCATACCTTTGTAAATGATATCTTTTTTGGATAATAAAATTTCAATTATTCAAAAGTCTATCCGTTTGTTCTTTCTTATTCGCTACTTTCTACAAGAACATATAAACCTTAGAACCATTGCTAGGCTATCCAAGGACAACCTTGTCAGAGGACTACCTTCTGGCCCCTACAAGAAGGAAGGACTATGCAGGGCTTGTCAATTAGGCAAGCAAACTAAAAATAGTTTCAAGTCACTTAATAAGAGTGATTCACCTAGGATTTTATATCTGTTACACATGGATCTTTTTGGACCCATTACAGTACAAAGCTTAGGAGGGAAATCTTACACTTTAGTAGTTGTAGATGAATTATTTAGATTCACATGGGTGTTCTTTCTGAGGAAGAAGTCTGATAACTTTAAGTGTTTGACAGAGTTTCTCAAATGCATACAGACTGAGTTCAATACTCACATTGCCCTGATCAGAAGTGATCATGGGACAGAGTTTGATTCTCTCCTTATGCAAGAGTTCTGTCAGAGTGAATGGATCAGGCATACTTTCTCAGCTCCTAGAACTCCTCAACAAAATGGGGTAGCTGAAAGGAAAAATAGAACCCTTATTGAATCTGCCACTACATTATTGTCAGATGCTCACCTTCCTCTATCTTTTTGGGCAGAGGCAGTGAACACCTCCAACTACGTGTTGAATAGAAGTTTAATACATAAACTAAAGGGCAAGACTCCCTATGAATAACTCAAAAGGAAGAAACCTAAAGTAGATTATTTTAGAATTTTTGGTTGTATCTGTTACATTCACAATAATGACAAGAAGTACTTAGCAAAATTTCAGGCTAAAGCTGATGAAGGAGTGTTTCTGGGATACTCCATGATCAGTAAGGCTTATAGGGTATATAATCAATCAACTCTTAAAATTGAAGAATCTGTTCCCATATCTTTTGATGAATCTAACATATCTTTCAAGGAGAAGAACACTTATACCATAGAACCTTTGCAGGTACATTCTCTTGCTGAAGACTTGAACAAATTACAAATCATTCAAAAAGAGGAAAGCAGTGAAGATGAAGAAGACATTCAACATCTTGAAGAGAAACTTCTGGAAGAGCCAGTTGTTGTACCACAAGAGGAAACAACAACACAGGTTGGTGAACAATCAACACCTCCTGTTGATTTAGTAACATCAAGAGACCATCCAATTTCCCAAGTAATTGGAGACATCTCAGCTAGTGTGCAAACCAGAAATTAGGTCAACCAAAACCTGATGCACACTTGCTTTCTTTCTCAAATTGAACCTCAATCCATTCAAGATGCAGAGCAGGATCCTCACTGGATCATTGCAATGCAAGAAGAGTTGCATCAATTTGAAAGGAACAAAGTTTGGGAACTAGTACCAAGGCCTAAGGATCACTCCATTGTTGGAACAAAGTGGGTGTTTAGAAACAAATTGGATGATCAAGGAGTCATTGTAAGGAACAAGGCAAGACTAGTTGCTCATGGGTACTCTCAAGTAGAAGGGATAGATTATGACCAGACTTTTGCACCAATTGCAAGGTTGGAGGCCATAAGAATCTTCTTAGCATATGCAACACACAAGGGTTTCAAAGTATACCAGATGGATGTAAAGAGTGCTTTTCTCAATGGAGACATCAAAGAAGAAGTCTATGTCAGACAACCTCCAAGTTTTATCTCTTCATCTCATCCTTATTATGTTTTTAAATTGCACAAAGCATTATATGGTCTCAAGCAAGCTCCTAGAGCATGATATGAGACCCTAACATGCTTCTTTCTGAAAAATGAATTTATAAGGGGTAGAGTAGACCAAACTCTCTTTATTAGAACCCATAAGTCCCATACCCTACTAGTACAAATCTATGTAGATGATATTATATTTGGTTCTACTGATTCAAATTTGTGCAGAAGGTTCTCCAACCTAATGCATTCCAAATTTGAAATGAGTAGCATGGGTGAGCTATCCTTCTTTCTAGGATTGCAAATCAAACAACATGCTGAAGACATATTTATTTCTCAAACCAAGTATGCAAAGAAATTGGTCAAGAAATTTGCTATGTCTGAAGCATCTTGTATGAAAACACCTATGCCTACTAATGTTGTATTAGATGCTGATGAACATGGGAAACCTGTTGATCAGACAACATATAGAGCAATGTTTGGCTCCTTATTGTACCTTACAGCTAGTAGACCTGACATAATGTTTGCTACATGCATATGTGCTAGATTCCAAGTAAGCCCTAGAGAGTCACAACTAACCTTAGTAAAAAGGATTCTCAGGTATGTAAAAAGTTGTCCAAATCTAGGTCTCTGGTATCCAAAAGATTCAGCATTTGACTTAACTGGATTTTCTGATGCTGATTATGCTGGATGCAGAAATGACAGGAAAAGCACCTGTGGAACTTGTCAGTTTCTTGGTGACAGACTTGTCTCTTGGTTTTGCAAGAAACAAACATCTGTGTCAACTTCAACTGCTGAAGATGAATATATGGCTGCAGGTAGTTGTTGTTCACAAATCTTGTGGATTCAAAACCAACTCCTAGACTATGGCTACAACTTAGAGAAGTTTAAAATCTTTTGTGATAATACCAGTGCTATTTCTATAGCTCAAAATCCAGTCCTCCATAGTAGGACAAAGCACATAGAAATTAGGCATCACTTTCTAAGGGATAATATTGAGAAAAATAAAATTGAACTTCAATATATCCTAACTGATTTGCAAAGGGGAGATATTTTCACCAAACCCTCGGATGAAAAGAAACATACCTTCTTCCTAAATCAGTTAGGAATGTTAGATGGAAGAAGTCTAAAATAATATCCAAGATTTTAAAACTCTAAAAATTGACCAAGACTAGGCAAACATCTTGATTTTTATAGTATATAGAGTGTTTCTGGTCTCTGAACTGCGCTCAACGATTTTCCCCCAGATCGTCGAACAGAGATCGACGCTTTCCGAAATCGTCGACCAGAGTTCAGCGCTTCTCAGATAGTCTAAACTATCTCTCCAGGTCAGCGATCGTCGAACGGCGCTCGACGATTTTGTTTTCTGAAACTATCGTCGAACGGAGCTCGACGCTCTCCAATATCGTCGAACGGAGATCGATGATGTTGATGACCTTTCAGTTTCCTTTAGAAACCCAGATCGTCGAACTGAGTTCAACGATCTTTTCTTTTCTGCGTCGAACCCTAATATAAAATTCATTTTTCGGCCGTCGTTCTCTCTTTGCGCCTTCATTCTCTCTGCAAATTTTCTCATTCCCTCCAAATTTCTCTACACTTGGTCGTTTGTTTGTTGATTTTTGTAGGAATCAATGGCCATCTCAGTTGCAGTCCTGGACGGAATGAAATTTGATGCAGGATTTGATATTGATATGGATTCCTTCAATAACAGTGATCAGATTTTCAAAGATATTCTATAACTTTTCAAGGAACAACAGCTCGTCACTATCATGTCCACCAGGATCAAATTAGCTGCTGATGAAATAAAAGAGTGGGTGTATACTGCCCACAACCAGGATCAGAATACAGTGATTGGAATAATATCTGGAACCCAGGTACCTCTGACACCTACTATCTTGATAGAGGTTTTTCAATTACATTCTGGAGAGGATTCTGCTGAGATGTCTGGAGAAGAATTTTCTACTATGCTTGAGAGAATGGGACATTCAGATGCAAACCCTAGCAAACTGCTGAAGAAGAATTTATCTGTGGAGTACAGATTTTTGGCTGATGTTGTAGGAAAGGTGTTATTGACCAAACACGCAGCCCATGATACCATCTCCAGGTATCAGCTATGTTTGATGGGTGCTCTTGTAGATAAGAAACAATTGAACTGGGGAGAAGTTTTCTTTGACTTGATTAAGAAGAAGATCAACAAGAATTTTGTTAACTTTGGAAGGATATTAGGGCTGTTTCTTCAGAACAGATGCCCTGCACTGCTAGTTTCAAATGAGATGCACATCAATGCCTCCAAGAGGCTCTCCTGTGCCCTGTTTGGAAAGTGGGATAGGCAAATTGTGAAGCCCAGCAGGCTCTCTGCAAGTGCAACTTTAGGCACAAGGATTGTTGCAGTCTCTTCCCCTCAAGTCTCTGCCCCTGCAGAAGACTTGCCTGCTTCTTCTCCTCCTCCTCCACCTTTTATTTCATCTCCACCAGTCACATCCACCATTATATTTTCCTCCACCATCATAATTTCAACCCCTTCTCCAACTTCTATCCAGTCTCCAACTCTTCCACTAACTGAAGAACTCTTCCATCCCCTACATCACTACCCACAACAAGAAATTGATTCATCATCTCACATTCCATCTTTCAATCTGATAGATGATTCCTTTATGGATGATTCTCCTTCATCCCCTCCTAATCTACCCTCTTCTTCCACATCTTATCAACAACTACTGCAAGATATTATTGCACAACCCTCCTTCACACCCTCTATTTCAACTCCATTATCTTCCATTTCCACAATCCCCATATCTCAACCTTCATTTCCACCATCCACCAGCTCTCCACCCACATCTCCAGCTGCTCCACCTTCAGTCCCTACCTCTGCTCAAGTCCCACTTGAACATGTAGCTCTTCCAGCTTTAGCAGACAGACTCTATGAGCTGATAGCTCCCAGGCTATCACTCTTGTTGGAGACCTCCTTGGCTCCACTTCTCAAGTCAGTTGCAGACCTGTCTACCAGGCTCTCCTCTCTCATTCCTCCTCAGGCAATCCCTTCCTCTGGGTGCCTTGATCCAGTCCTGACTGAATCTAGGCATGGGGAGATGCCTCAAGAAGTGGAAAGATTGCCTTCTGCTGCTGTTACTTCAACTCAAGCTCAAGACTCAACATCTCAAGTTGCAGTTTTCTCAATGGACCTCAAGACACTATTATCAGATTTTGATTCTATTTATTTCAGCTATCTTCCAGAGCATACTGCAGTCCAGCCATCTGAAGATCTCTCTAAGGCCATTGTGCCTATTTCAAGCTGTGACACCAGTATAATACATTCTTTTGTAAAGTCCCTTTCTGCTGCTGCTCCTTCAATTTCTGTTAAAAGTACTGATATTGTTGATATTGCTGTTAATTCTGATGTTTTAATATCTGAGGATATACATATGACAGAGGCACTTGACTTTGAGCCTACTGTTACTACTGATGTTATTTCTGTTACTGAAACTATTGTATCTGAAAGTATTGTATCTGAAACTGCTGAAACTGTTATATCTGAATCTGCTGCCCCAACTACTGCTGTATCTATTACTGCTGCCATGACCTCTTCTGCCAGTGTTATTTCTACTTCTCTTCCTGCTGTTGCTGTTGCTATTACTATTGCTATCACTACTGTTACTTCTGCTCAATCTCATCAATAGATAGACTATCTCAAAAGGATTGATGCACTATATGATGCTCAAAGCTCAGAAAGTGATCAATATAGGACTGACTCAGATGACTCCTCTGAAACTATTGTAAGGAAAAGAAAAGCCAGAAGCAAAGTAATGAAGAGAGTCCCCCCAGCCAAAGTAAAAGACACAAATGATATTCCATACTACATTCTGCATGACTGCCCTATCACAGAATATTGGATGCAATACTCCAAAAATCAATTGAAGGCTATGAAGAAAAAGAGAAGATATGACAAAGGTTCCTCTCAGTTCCATCATCCTCCTCCTGCTCCTCCTTCACCTGATGCTGGTGCAAGTGGTAGCTCTGCATCTCAACCCTCTGCCAGAATCCAAACCCCTTATCAACCTCAAGGTAGATCCCAGTACAGGGGAAGCCAATCCAGAGGCTATCAGTCAAGGAGAGGAAGCTACATAGGAAACCAAAGAGAATTTCAAGTATACTCCAAAGGATATTCCGGCAACATCCATACTCAAGGGAAGGACAAGGTCCATCTGATAATACTTCAGGTCCCTTTCCCTACAAACTGAAAAAGTTAGTCTCCTCCAGAGCTCCTCCAGACAATCCCTCAAACAGATATGAGCCTCCAGTGCCTTTTGAGGATCCAGAGAACAATCCTACTTCATGGACAACTAGAATGAAAGAATTAGCTGCTCTGGACCAGATCAAGAAAGCCAAAGAACAAGGCAAAGATACTTCCAGTATTACTACTTTATCTGATCAAAGAAAGAAGGAACTTGAAAGATACTCTTCCAGTAAGTTCTTTGATTCAGAAAGCTACATGAAGCTGCACCCTGAAGCTGTAGTGCCCAAGCCCAAGCAGCAAACCTCTTTAGGTGCAGCTGATGACAGAAGATCTAAAAAGGAAGCTCTCAATCCAAACAGAGAAATAATACTTATAAAGAGCAAAGAAAAAGAGTAATTCTGTAAGGTGACAGTTATTTTTGATTTCTGAACTTGCTGAGATAATATCTGTGATTCTGCAATGTCTTGTTTGTTATATTGTTGCTTTGTATGTTTTTAATTTTCCAATATCTATAAATAGTAATCTTAACCCAAATAGGGGGAGATTGTTGGAACACCATATTACTGATTTGGGTCAGGATCACTATGTCTCTTAGGAAACCTGTTTTGACCTCATTGTATAGATCTAAAGGTCAAGTAGAATTGAGCCTAAGGGTTAGTAGTTAGGTTTGAAAGCTGCCCTCAAGACCAGGTTTTTCTGTTTTGGAGAACAAGTCATTTCGTCGAGCTCAGTACGACGAATCGTCGAACTCCATTCGACGATCGTTGAGCTCACTTCGACGAATCGTCGAACTCCATTCGAAGATCTCTTAGCTCAACTTCAACAAATCATCGAACTCCATTCGACGATATCTGAGCTCAACTTCAACAAGTCATCGAACTCCATTCGACGATCTTCGAGCTCAGATCGACGATCTTGACTCCAGTCTAATTCTCTATCTCTGAGCTCAGTTCGACGATAGTTGAGCTCCGATCGATGATCTCTGTTTCTGTCTAAGTCCAGGCTCTGAGCTCAGTTCAACGGTAGTGGAGCTCAGTTCGACGTTTTTCTGAAGAGTTCAACGATTTTCAAGATTCAAATTCAGACAGTTAAGGAATTATTGTCAGCAATTATTTCAGAGATCTTGTAGCCGTTTATAATTAATCTGGAGCAAGTTTCAAGGAATTATCAAGGAATGTTTTATTGGACTTTCCTCCAGAAGACAAAAGCAATTAAGGAAGTCATTTATGACAGGCCAACGGCTATCTTGGATAGTGGATCATTTCTATTCAGACAAAAGGAATAAAAGATCAGATTTTTCATTCCTGCTCTAGAAGAACAAGAAGTTAGAAAAATATTCTTTGCAACAACAACTCTTACAACACAATTACACAAGAGAAAGAAAGAGAGTTGAAGACATTCTCAGTCTCAAAGATTCATACAAGAACACTCATCACAAAAGGAGATCAATCAACTGAAACTTTCAGATCTCTCTTGATTCAAGTGTTCAAAGGCCATCATCATTCAAGACTCCAGACACCTCACATTTCAGTTGTTGCTGAAATCATCATTTGCTGGAGATTAAATCATTTGAAGGCCTATCACCCTACTGTAAAGCTTCACTTCCTGAACAACTCAAGATCTCAGGGGGAGCTTTGACAACATCCACAATCTTCTCTTTGACTGTTGACAGAGAAGATCTTCTCATCCCTCTCTCTCTCTCTGCTGTAAAGGGTTTTTCAAACTCCCTTCAAAAATTTGTGATTGGTTTCTGAGACCTTATCAAAACTCAGTGGTGACAAGACACCTGATCAAAACATCTGGTTTGTTTTTGAGCACCTTATCAAAAGCTCATTGGTGCCCAGGACACCTGATCAACTCATCCTGCAGTGGATTCCTACCTAGGTTGGTAGAAGAGTGGATGTACCCAGATTAATTGGGGAACCACTATAGCTCCTTGTGTCATCTGGTTGCTTACTTTATTTTTGTTTCTGGCTGTGGTTTGTGATTGCTTTGTGATTATTCTGTGGTTAGATTTACTTTATATTATTTGCTTCCCTATTCACATAAGAATACAACAACTGTTGTAAAAGTTTTTAGCAAGCACCATACTCTATTTACCCCCCTCTAGAGTATATCAGTTCTAACTTGCACTTTCAGGAAGACCAACCGATTTTATGAGGGTCTACATGGAGACCTACAACTACTCCTTACTGGGACTAAGGCGCAGGGCTTCCTAGCCTTGTTCAATTCGGCCCGGTCATTGGAGAAGGTCGTGAATAAAGTGCAAGAGAAGAAGGACCCAAGGGAAAGGAAGTCAGAGTTGAAAGTGCCAAATTCAAAGTCAGGTTTCCGCAGATGGAATAAGAAGCCAAAGATTTCGAGCTCAACCCCTTCGTATGACGAGACAGGGGCAACGACAAGTCGAGTCCCAGGAGCTTGCTACAATTATAGAAAGATTGGGCATTTTGCTCGTGAATGTTGGAGCGGACGTGCAAAGTCTGAGAGGAAGCTTGGAGGAACATATGAAGAAAAAGGGAAGGCGGTGGAGCCAACCGCGTCCCACCATGCTCTAGCCCAGCCTAGAGTATATAATCTTGGTGTGTAAGAGGCCATAAAACAAACTGACATGGTGACAGGTATGAGTTAAATTATAGCAGTTTACCTTTATGTAGTTGTTAACCTTTTTATATATTAGCTTATAAGTGTTGATGCTAGGCTTTGTGTTGATTTTCGATTGTCAGGCGAGAGCCCTGTTTGATACGGGAGCTTCGCATTCCTTCGTGTCCGAAGGATTCGTATCGCGCATCGGTGTCTCTTCCTCGATGGAAAAAGACAAGTTGGATGTGTTGTTGCCCAATGGGTGCTCAATGCGCGCGGATAGAATCTGTGTGGTAAAGATATGGATTGGGTACCAGGAGTGTGATTTACGAGCGTCGGTACTGCCGTTAGTGGAGTTCGATGTAATCATTAGCATGGAATGACTCTCGGAGCAGCGAGCATGCATTGATTGCAACCGAAAGGAGGTTAAGTTGGGACTGAATACTGATCAGGAGACTACGTTTGCGGGCATGAATGGGTCGAGCAAGACTTTGATGTCAGCCCTTCAGGTGATCAAGGCAGTTCGGTCTGGGACAGAGCTGTTTGTCACATTAGTGCAGACTTCAACGCCCAAGCTAAGTCTGGGCAGTATTCCAGTTGTGTCTGAGTATCCTGATGTGTTCCTAGATGATCTCCCAGGAGCCCCTCCTCAGCGGGAGATTGATTTTACTATTGAGCTGGTGCCGGGTGCCAAATCAGTGTCACACTCTCTATATCGGAAAGCACCAAGAGAGATGGCGGAGCTGAATGTGCAACTACAAGAGTTGTTGGAGCAAGGGTATGTGCGTCCAATTTTGTCGCCTTGGAGCGCACCGGTCCTCTTCGTCAAGAAGAAGGATGGGAGCTTTCGACTCTATATCGACTATCGGGAGTTAAACAAGCTTACATAAAAGAATAAGTATCTGATCCCAAGGATTGACGATCTATTTGATCAGTTGGTCGGGTCAACAGTATATTCAAAGTTAGATCTGAAATCCGGCTACTAGCAATTAATGATAAGGGAAAGCGACATCCCAAAGACAGCGTTCAGCATACGGTTTGGGCATTACGAGTTCACGGTCATGCCGTTTGGATTAACCAATGCGTCATCCGTGTTTATGGATCTGATAAACAGAACGTTCAGAGAGTACCTGGACTGTTTCGTGATAGTATTTATCGATGGTATCTTGGTGTACTTGCAGTGTGAGGATGACCACTACAAGCATCTGCATATGGTGTTGGAGACGTTGAGAAGGAATCAGTTGTATGCTAAGTTCTCCAAGTGTGAGTTCTAGTTATCCTCAGTAACGGTCCTTGGTCATGTTGTTAGTGGAGAAGGGATAGCGGTCGATCCGGCGAAGATAGTGGCGATACGGGAGTGGCATGTGTTGTATACAGTGGCGTAAGTCCGGAGCTTTCTTGGGCTTGCCGGCTACTACAGGAGCTTCGTAGAGAACTTCTCGCGGATAGCGCTACCACTCACGACGTTGACAAGGAAGGATCAAAAGTTTGTGTGGTCACTGGAGTGCGAGCAGGCTTTTGAAGAATTGAAGATGCGGTTGACCACAACGCCTATTTTATGTTCGCCGAGTGGGTCTAAAGGGTTTGAAATCTATAGTGATGCTTCGGGCAGTGGTTTGGGCTGTGTTCTACTATAGCATGGGAGTGTGATACCCTATGGTTCATGACAATTGAAGGTTCACTAGAGGAATTATCCGGTTCACGACTTGGAGTTAGCGGCCGTGATATTTGCTCTAAAGCTGTGGAGGCACTACTTGTACGGTGTGAAGGTCGATATCTACACCGATCATAAGAGAATGAAGTACTTGTTAGATTAGAAGGACCTGAACATGAGGCAGCAGAGGTGGATGGAGTTCCTGGGGGACTACACCTTCGAGATACATTATGTGCCTGGGAAAGGAAATGCAGTGGCAGATGCATTGAGTCGCAGGGCTCCTACGCATGCCAGCTGGTTGTCGGTACATGATGAGAGTTTGGTCCATGATTTGGAGGCATTAGAGATCTCCTGCGTAGACAAGCAGTCTAGTGCCGAGGCGAAATTATATTGGATAGAGTTGCAGTATGACCTAGATGATAGGGTTTGGTGGGCTTTGGTTCAGGATAGCAGCATGAAGCAGACCTTAGATGAATCTTTAGATGTGTCAAATTCCCAATTTACTGTTGAGGATGGACTACTAAGGAGGGACGATTGCCTATGCATCCCTAGTGCGGATAATATTCGGGAGGAGTTGATGTACGAGGCTCATTATACTAAGTAGTCAATCCACCCGGGGAGCACGAAGATGTATAAAGACATGAAGAAGTTGTTCTGGTGGCCAGGATTAAAGAAGGATGTAGCACTTTATGTGGCCAAGTGGCAAACATGTGCCTTGGTGAAGGCGGAGTGACAGAAGCCCAGAGGTTTCTTGAAGTCCTTGCTTATCCCGGAGTGGAAGTTCGACGACATTTCTATGGATTTTGTGCATGATTTGCCAAAGTCGCAGAGGGAAAACGACGCCATCTGGGTGGTCGTAGATAGATTGACAAAAGTGTCGCACTTCATCCCAAACAGGAAGGAAGATCCGGTGGAAAAGTTAGCCAAACTCTATGTGGATAATATTGTTCGATTGCATGGTGTGCCCCGTAGTATTGTTAGTGACCGAGATGGACGCTTCACGTCGAATGACTGGAGGCTAGTGCATAGTCTATTGGGAACTAAGCTGAGTTTCAGCACAACCTTTCATCCACAGACGGATGGTCAGACCGAGAGGGTCAACATGACGATGGAGGACATGCTTCGCATGTGTGTCCTGGATTTCAGAAAGCAGTGGGAAGATCACCTGTATATGGTGGAGTTTGCATATAGCAACAACTATCAAGCGAGTATTAGAATGCCGTCTTTCGAGGCCTTGTATGGGAGAAAGTGTCGCACGTCGTTGTCTTGGTTGTAGACAGGCGAGTCGAAGTTATACAAACGTCAAGTAGTGGAAGACGCCACTTCAATGATACGTATAATTCAGGAACGGTTGAAGATCGCTCAAGACAGGCAGGCAAAATACTATAATGCCAAGCATAGGAACGTGGAGTTCGGTGTTGGCGACTGGGTGTATTTGAAAATCAAGCCGTTCAAGGGTGTGTCGCAGGTTCGATGCTTGAAGAAGCTGAGTCTGAGATACCTTGGACCGTTTGAATTCCCAGAGCGGGTTGGCGAAGCAGTGTATCAATTGAAGTTGTTAGTGGAGTTCAGTGGGCTACACAATGTGTTCTATATATCGGTGTTGCGGAAGGCGGTGCAAGAGCCTTCGCAGGTCGTTGCGGTCGATCAAGTGTCGGTTGGTTACGGGTTGACGACAAAGGTCAAGCCAGTACGCATTGAAGACTTTGAAGTCAAACGACTCCGCAATAAGGAAATCTGAATGGTTAAAGTCCGTTGGGATAAGAAGTCGATGAAGCTAACTCGACGATACGCGCTATTCGAGAGAGGCTACTGATAGCCCAGGATCGGCAAGCAAAGTACTACAACGCCAAGCACCAGAACGTGGAGTTTGTGGTAGACGATTGGGTATATTTGAAGATCAAACCCTTCAAAGGCGTGTCCATGATTCGGCGTCTGAAAAAGTTGAGTCCGAGATATCTTGGTCCATTTGAAGTGGTGGAGCGAATTGGGGAAGCTGCATATCGGCTAGCTCTTTCGGTAGAATTGAGTGTATTACATGATGTGTTTCATATCTCTGTGCTTCGGAAAGCCGTCAAAGATCTGGCTCAAGTGATCGAGAATGATCGTGTGCCGGTTGAGTATCGGCTAACGACGAAGGTTAGACCCATTCAGATCGAGGATTGCGCCGATAAACAGTTGCGGAACAAGAAAATCGGGATGGTCCAAGTCTGGTGGGACAATTGTGGCCGTGAGGAGCTAACATGGGAGCGAGAGCAAACCATGCGAGCTGAATTTCCTCGAGCTATTTGTGTAAACTGTTATGTAGTGTGTGTCAAGGTGTATTAAACTTTGGTGAAGTTATAACATCTTATTTCTGATTTCCTTACTGTGTGCAAATTTCGGGATGAAATTTATTATAAGGAGGGGAGGGTTGTAACACCCCAAATCCCAGGATTGGGTTCAAGTTGGGTGACACGGCCTGGGACACGGGCATGTCCCAAGGCGTGTCCTGCTCTGTCTGGCTTAGCAGCCTGTCGAGTGCTTGACAAACTGCACTCGATGAGTTCTCGAGAGGGAACACGCCCTGCGACACGGGCGTATCAGAGGGCGTGTCCCCATCTGGTTGACGAACTTCGTTCGACGAAGCGCATGCTAGAGGCGTGTCTGTTGCCGTGTAAGGGTACACGGCCTGTGATACGGGCGTATTACATGGTCGTGTCCTTTTCTGGATTTGGCCTGGGCAGTGAGGCCTGGCGAACACGGGCAGGACACGGATGTGTCTCTGGGCACACGGCCTGTGACACGGGCGCGTCACTTGGCCGTGTCTTGCTCGGGTTGAGATGGTTGTGTACCACTTGACACGGGCTAGACACGAGCATGTCTGAAGCCGTGTCAAGTTACACGGCATGTGAAAAGGGCGTGTCATAGGGCCGTGTACTGTTCTGGGTGAGTCGGTGGTGTGCCGCTTAAGGTACACGACCTGTGATACGGGCGTGTACACGGCCTGTGACACGGGCGTGTCACAGGCCGTGTAAACCAAAAATTAGCCTTTTTAGCAAAATTGTGGCCATCCATTTCCTTCAACTAGGATCTGAGGGCCCAAGCTTCTCCATGCTTCTTTAAGGTCGAGAAAGAGAACATATTCTTCATTGTAATCGTGGCCACTCTCTTTCTAAGAAAGCTAGAGAGACGAGAGAGCAAGGAGGAGGAGGAGAGAGGAGCATGCCACCTGTGGAGCTGCTGAGTTCCGATTTGCGATCCGAGGCCAGCATTGTGGAGGCAAGGCCACTGCGGTGCTTTCCAGCCAGATAGAATTCCATGGCTCCGAAGAGGTCGTCAAGGGTAACGATCTTCCTTCTTGGACATGTGAAGTCCTTTCGTTTTGGCATGTGTATGGGTTTCCCCCACCAGAGGGTGGATCTCTAAGGGATTCCCTTGGGTTGATTCTTGGAATCCCTAATAGTTTGGCATATAGATCCGAAAATGGAGTATGGAATAGGCATGCCATGTAAAGCCCATCTGGATAGGTTGGTCTGGATTGGTGATGTTGCATTTACACACCGGAGAAGACTCCGCGATGAAACGTGTAGTTTATGACGTTAATGGGTTGGACCTGTGAAGGGCAGTAGCAGGAAGTACTATAGTGGTAGTTCAGGAAAAGACCCTTGTGATGCTTGTGATGCTTGATGGGTTGTTCCTGTGAAGGGTAGTAGCAGGAAGTACTGGTGTGGAACCCCAGTAAAATACCTGCAAGAGCTTGTGTTGTATACTTGAAAGACCGGTGTTTCTGGCCCTGCACATGGCTGCAAGAATTGATGGTCGCGTGAGCCAGCTAAGGTTGGGGTAGGGACGGAAAGTGAGTTCTGTCGCTAACACTGGACATGGCTCCTACCTAACCTATGAATGTGAAGCCAGTCCACGGTGGACATTGTGGCTTTTGTGAGCATGATGAGCTCTTGGGAAAAGGCCTCGTGTCGAGCAGGAAAGGTGAAACCGACCCACGCCTTTTATTTAGCCACGAGTACGTTGGTATTCGGTGATGGCAAGGTGACTTGAACAACGGGGGGGGGGGGGGGGGGGGTGGTTGATCTGACCTGCGTTATGTCCTTCCGACTTGAAGACCTGAAAGTGCGGTCTGTTGGAGCGCATATCGAGAGTCTTAGGTCTGCGTGCCACTAAGACTAAAGTCTTCGGCTGAACGCCATGGAGCAAATGCTCAATTTTACCATTGTGTTTTGGCCCTGATACGGTGGTGGGACCCTAGTTCGCCGGTACACCAAGAATTTTCCCTGAGTGCACGGACCGTCGGGCCGTGTGGCTGACGGTTGTGATGGAATGTTTGTGCGTGAGAGCACAATGTGTGATATAATATATCTGCATATGAATTGTTATGCTTGCAGGGAACGAATGCCACTGCCCCGTGAAAGGGGTAGGGTCGTTATAAATTGGTCTGCTGAATGCTGACCGTTGCCTTGTTTACCACCGTTGGGTGGGCTGTCCTTGTACAGGTGCTGGAGAGCCGAGCGGGACATATAAAGGCTGAAGTCCCTGCTGCTGCTGCTGCTGTTGTTGTTAGCCCTTGAAGGCTAAGCTGAAAAATGTTATGTTTTGTTCATGTATGGCCGGCCTGCGCCCCAATGTTTGGAAGCCACTTTTGTAAAAAGCAACTATAAGGCCATAAGGCCAAACACTTTTGTATTTGATGTACATTCCTATATAAATGCGGGTGTTTATATTCATGGACATTCATGGTTGGAGTTCAGTTTTTCTGTTAAAAGCTTCCGCTAGAATGCTATGAGTTAGGATGCACAACTCTGAAATCAACCCGTGACTTCGCCGCCTATTTTGTGGCATATGGTGTGGGGCCCCGTCCGGACCTTCTATTATATGCTATATGAACGAATGAAGATGTTACATAGCCTCTCTATTGGGATACACTTCATTTTTTAAGCACTAGAACTGTTGGTGAACGACATGTTGCTGATTCCATTGAAGGAAGGAAAATCTTCATAAACTCAATTTTCTAAGTGTTTCACTCTAGTAGATTTTTAGTACTCGAGTAGAACCCTTAATTATTCTCGTGAAGTCTAGTTTGTATCTCGAGTAATGGAAATGGCTCTCGAGTGATTTGAATCTAGCTCTCAAGTGGCCAAGTCCATTACTCGAGTAGACTTCTTCTCTTTCTCGAGTTGACAGATTTTTCCTCTCAGAAAATATTCTAAGTACTTTACTCGAGTAGTCAAGTTAATAACTCGAGTAGATGAGCCCTTTGTATTGATTTATAGAAGGACTGTTCTCGTGTTGAATCTACCCCACTCGAGTAGTAAAGTTTATGTACACGAGTAGTCTGCTTACTTCTCGAGTAGTCCAGTTCCAGTACTCGAGTAATCGGTTTTTAACT
Source organism: Platanthera guangdongensis (assembly GCA_039583875.1). Classification (NCBI taxonomy): domain Eukaryota; kingdom Viridiplantae; phylum Streptophyta; class Magnoliopsida; order Asparagales; family Orchidaceae; genus Platanthera; species Platanthera guangdongensis. The sequence continues at coordinate 47,045,584 of CM077161.1, read as the reverse complement.
CCCAGAATTTTCTCTAAGTCTTTTTCTTGAGTAGTTCATCTCCACCTCTCGAGTAATACTTCTAGCACTCGAGTAACCTTTTTCCACTCGAGTGATGATGAATTTTGTTCTTAATTTTCTGAAGGACTTCTTCTCGAGTAGTCTAACTTTCTCCTCTCGAGTACTCTTCATTGCACTCGAGTAGCTCTTATTTTACTCGAGTAGTTCAGTCAGTTTTCCAGAAAATTCGCTAAGTCCTAAACTGATGGGATTTTCAAATGACTCGACGTGATTGGTCCATGTGGACGTCCTTAATGCTAATTATGATCGTTAGGGAGATCTTATATAAGGTCTTGTCATTTCGACTAACCCTAACAACAAAAATTAGCTCTGTAAAGATATATTCTAAGAATTTCTGAATCCATTTTTTCTCTTTCCTAAACGGAAGCCGCCGCCGATCCTCATCGTGCAAATTGCCTAGGGCTTTCGTTCTAGAAGATTCAGATCAGTAGACTTATAGATCGAGATTGTTCTTCAACTCTTCATCTTCTCTCTGATCGTGTGAGTCAAGAAGTTTCAGATCAAGACCTAGCCGAGTATCTTCTTCAATAATTTCTGATAAAGCCGCAAAGTTCAAGAGTAAGAGCTTGGCCGAAATTTCTAGATCTGAGAAATATTGTTGTTTGTATTTCATATTCTCAATTTATTCTTGTAGGAGATTTCTCTCCGAGTGTAGGAGCTTCGTTCTCCGAGTTGTAGGAAGTTTTCATCTTCTGAGTGTAGATCCTTATTGTGGATCGAGTTGTAGGAACTTTGTTCCGAGGCGTAGGATTTGTTTCAATCCGAGATAGTGGAGTAGCCGAGTCTAGTGCTTTGCTAGATCGGTGAGTGGAAAGTGGATGTACCCAAGGTTGGGGAACCACTATAAATCTATGTGTCCTCTGTGATTGCTTGATTATTTTCTGTGCATAGATCGCTAATTTTTAATTCCGCAAAAAGACGCACAACTCACCTATTCACCTCCTCTAGGTGATTTAGGTAGGCAACTGAACACTTTCAATTAGTATCAGAGGCAGGTTTATCATTAAAAGGTTAACACCTTGATCAGGTCTGACCTAAGTTGTCTTCTGATTTATTCAAGCATGGACAAGGCCAAAGATTTTTCCAAGCTTCCCTTGTGTACAAATAACAACTTTCCCATGTGGAAAGAGAGGATCAAATTTTTCATGAAAGCTGTAGATCCAAGGATCTTCATGATCGTTGAAGAAGGTCCTTATGTTACGATGACCGTCTCCACTATAGATCCAACAAAAAAATTTCCTAAGAAGTTGATGGATCTCGACAAAGATGAGATTGCACTTGTCTCTTTAGACAAGAAGGCCAAAAATATTATTGCAAGTGTAGTTGATGACTCGATGCTACAGAACCTGATCCACTGCCAGCCCACTAAGGAAATGTGACAGTCCCTCGTCACTTTGATGGAAGGAATAGAAGAAGTTAGGGATGACAGAAGATCTCTTCTTAATTAGAAATATGAAACCTTCCGACAAGGACCCAAGGATACCATTGCAGACACTTTTGAAAACTTCTTCAAGATAGTAAACGACCTAAGAGTATACGGCCGAGTCTTCACCAATGGAGAACTGAATGATAAATTATTGAGATCCCTGACTAAGGAATGAGATAACAAGGTTTGTGTTATTCGGGAATTTGGAAAGCTAGCTGAGACAGACCCATAAAATCTCTTCAGAAAGCTTATGTCATATGAGCTGCAACTTAATTCAAGAAAAGCTGAAGAAGATAAGAACAGATCTTCATCCAAGGAGAAGACTATAGCTCTCAAGGCAGACACCTCAAGGAAGTCCAAGGCTGCCTCTCCTACCCCAGCACAAGAAGTAAGTGAAGAAGAAACCTCAGAGCCAAGTACTTCAGGCTCAAAACTATCTGAAGGAGAGTTCTCGCTACTCTCAAGACAGTTCAAGAAATTCTTGAATAAGAAGAAGCAATGGAAAGATAAGGATGCCTCGTACAGAAGATCACACCATGATGATGATCGACACAAAAAAGGCTCAAGCAGCTATGACAGGTGTACTACTAAACCGAACAAACATATTTCTACTGACATCATTTGTTATTGCTATAATAAGACAGGTGACGTTATTGCTGACTGCCCCCACAAGAAGGAGGGTGGAAGAAGAGAATAAAAGAAAGCTTCTTACAATAAGAAGAGAACAAAAAAGAGCCTAATAGCCAAGAAGGGCAAGACTCTTAGCGACTTTGACTCATCTGAGTTGAGTGAAGAAGAGGAAGCCTACTTTGGGCTTATGGCTCGGACTGATGTTGAACAAGAACCCCAGTTCACTGGGAAGGTATGTCCAAAGGCCGCTAAAACTCCTATCTGCTATTTGGACAATGGATGCTCTCGACACATGACCGGGACAAGAAGCCTTCTTCAGAACTATTCTCCAGTCTTGAACGGGCCAAAGGTCATCTTTGGAGGTTCAGAATGAGGAATTACTAAAGGCTATAGTATGATCTTTAACGGTAGTGTATCCTTCTCAGATGTGGCTTATGTTGAAGGATTGAAACACAATCTCATAAGCATAAGCCAACTCTGTGATAAAGGATACATTGTTGAATTTCATGCTGATAAGTGCTTGATAAAATCGGTTGTCAATATGGAAACGATTCTATCGGGCACTCGAAGCAGAAATATATTTTGTTTGAATTTTATTTGTATAGACTCTTCTACACCAGTGTGTTTTATGACTAAAGATAGTGCGTCCCTTGGTGACCAATGGCACAAGAGGCTAGCACATATTAATTTCAAAACTATTAATAAATTATTTTTACTTAATTTAGTACGTGATGATCCAAATGTCAAGTATGTTAAAGATAGACCTTGTCACGCATGTGTAAAAGGCAAATAAACAAGTGCTACCTTTAAAAGCGTTATTAGCAAAGATTCTAATAGATGTTTACATCTACTTCATATGGACTTGTTCGGTTCACTGCAAGTTAGAAGTTTGGGAGGTAAGGATTATACATTGGTTATTGTTGATGATTACTCGCGCTTTGCGTGTGTGTTATTTCAAAAACAAAAGTCAGATACCTTTGACATCTTTACTAATTTTGTCAGGCAAGTCCAGAATGAATACAACTGTTCCGTATTCAAAATCAGAAGTGATAATGGAACAAAGTTCAAGTCTAGGGCCATGACAGAATTTTGTGAAAGCTTAGGTATCTTTCATGAGTTTTCCTCTCCTCGTACTCCTCAACAGAATGGAGTAGCTGAGAGAAGGAATAGAACACTCATAGAGGCCTACAAGACCATGTTGAGTGATGCTTCACTTCCGGAATACTTTTCAGTTGAAGCCATCAACACTGCATGCCACGTGCAAAATTGAGCACTCATAAACAAGAACCACAATAAGACACCTTACGAACTTCTAAAGGGCAGGAAACCGACTGTTTCGTATTTTAGAATCTTTGGCTGTAAGTGCTTCGTCCTTAACAATGGGAAGTATCACACTACCAAATTTAGCGAAAAGAGTTTTGAGGGTATTTTTGTAGGGTATAGTAGCCATAGTAAGACATACATGATATTTAATAGAAAAACTCTAGTTGTAGAAGAATCCATTCATGTTGTATTTGATGAGACGAGCTTGCTGTAAAGCAACTCTTCTAGTATGTTCATTGAAGATGCATGTACGAAGTTGAATGAACTTAACTTGGGTGAGCTGACTGAAGAAAAAGGTGAAATGTTCATCAAGATCACCACTCCAACCCCGATTGGAGAGGTTGATGATCAAGATGAAGAAATCACCCAAGTTGATGAAGTCACTCCGGCGATTGAAGAAGCTCCAGATGCAAGGACCCTAGAGCTCAGACACTTGAAGGATCATCCAATGGACCAAATCATAGGAGATCCCCAGGATGGTGTCAGAACTCATAGAGGTACTACTAACGAGAATCTATATTTAAGTTTTCTCTCACAGGTTGAACCAAAGAAGTTTGAGGAAGCAAACTCAGACGTGTCATGGATAATGGCAATGGAAGAAGAACTAAATCAGTTCAAGCATTGTCAAGTCTGGAAACTTGTTCCAAGACCCAAAGGTAAGAATATCATTAGGACAAAGTGGGTCTACAGGAACAAGATGCACAAGGATGGAACGATCATAAATAATAAGGCCAGACTCGTCGCCAAAGGATATCGTCAAGAAGAAGGAATTGACTTTGATCAGACGCATGCTCTAATGGCAAACTGGAGGCAATCAGGTTGTTCCTAGCATATGCTGCTCTTAAGGGCTTCACTGTCTATCAGATGGACGTGAACTTTGCCTTCCTTAATGGTGACATAAAGGAAGAGGTGTATGTGGAATAACCTCCAGGTTTCGTTGACTCTAACTTTCCTGATTATGTTTTATCTGTTATCTAAAGCTTTATATGGTTTGAAACAAGCTCCTCGAGCTTGGTATAAGATGATGTCTACCTTTTTTATTGAGAACAAGTTCACAAGAGGAAAGATATATAAGTCATTATTTCTTAGGGAAATAAAAGGCAAGATTTTGCTAGTGCAAATCTATGTCGACGACATTATTTTCGGCTCTACTGACGACAACCTCTGCAAGAAGTTTTCAAAACTTATACAAGGGAAGTTTGAAATGAGCAGTATGGGGGAGCTAAAGTATTTCTTAGGGCTTCAGGTGGAACAGTCTGAAGATGGAATTTTCATCTCGCAGACAAAGTTCACTAAGGTGCTAATTAAGAAATTCAGAATGGAGAACGTAACCTCTATGAGGACTCCAATGGGTTCAGCTATGTCTCTGGATAAGGATAAGAAATGGAAACCTTTTGATGAAACCAAGTACAAAAGCATAATTGGATCATTGCTCTACCTTACTGCCAGTAGACCTGACATAAAGTTCTCTACATGTGTATGTTTTAGATTTCAAGTGATCTCCAAGGAATCTCACTATGCTGCTGTAAAGCGGATTTTGAGATACCTTAAAGATACACCAAATCTTGGCTTATGGTACCCAAGAAGTAATGATAGCGCACTAATTGGTTTCTCAGATGCAGATTTTACAGGTAGTAAAGATGGCAGGAAGAGCACTTCCGAGACTTGCCAATTCCTTTGAAGAAGTCTCATTTCCCGGAGCAGTAAGAAGCAGAACTGTGTCGCAATCTCAACAGCTGAGTCAGAGTATATCTCTGTAAGTAGTTGTTGTACATAGTTGCTATGGATAAAGAATCGGCTGGAAGATTACAATCTCAAAGTCCAAAACATCCCTTTGTTTTGCGACTCCTCCAACGCGATTGCAATTGCCAACAACCCAGTTTCTCACATCCAGACAAATTACATCGAGCTGCGGTACCACTTCATCTAGGAGCATGTGCAGCATGAGGACATCGATCTACAATATGTCCCAATAGATAGACAGATTGCAGACATATTCACGAAGCTGCTGGATGAGGCCAAGTTCACGTTCTTCAAAACAGAACTTGGAATGCTCATCAAAGATGATTAGAGAAGGTGGACTCACAACATAGCTCAGAGATCAAGGAATACATCAAAAGTTGAACTTTCTCAAAATTCTGACTTAATGACTCGAGTAAGAAGAAAGTCACTCGAGTACTTCTTTAAACTACTCGTATACTCTGCAAGTCACTCGAGTAACACTACTCGAGTACTCCGCAAGTCACTCAAGTAATACTACTCGAGTACTGAGTTCCCACTTGAGAAGGATGAAGATATCACTCGAGTACCTTCATTATCTCACTCGAGTATTGCCGGTCCACTTGAGTATCAGGAAGACATTTTCTCAAATTCTATTCAAATTTCTTTATTAGCAACCTGAAGCTTATACCGCCACTTTTAAAGGTATGTTAGATTAATTTTCTTTCATAATCATCGAATAATTAGGGTTATATAAATAGAAAAGTCGAATTTCATTTTCTACACGAATTTTAAACCCTCCCTCTCGAGTAAGCGAAAGTCCTTTCGCCTTCCTCCGGCTGTCCTAGAGCTCACGTCATCTTCTTCCCCGCAACGAATTTCTCACAACTCTCTGGATCATGACACCACCTTCAAAGATTGGGATTGGTTCTGAACTTGTCAACGTAGGGATTGCCAAACTCTCCGATGATTTCAGAAATCTCCTCATTCTTCTTGACACCACCGACTTGACATTCGTTCTCCAGCAATCGTGTAAGATCCTATTTATAGAAGTTGAAGAATTCTTCCATAACATTAAAGGAGAAATGGCAAGGTCCTCAAGTCTACAGTCAAGGGAATCAAGATAAAACTTACCAAAACCTCTGTCTCCAATCTTCTTTGGCTACCCGTAGTTGATGAAGAAGAACACCTATCCAATGAAGATTTAGACAGAGCCCGTATGTTCTGTGGACTTTCACCAGAAGTTCTTACCATTCGTCGATTAGACCTCAACCCAGAAAGCAAGTTCCTGGGGACATCATTGGAAAAATTCTCCTATGCAAGACTAGCTCTATAAGGGACATCTCACTTAATATGTTTGATATAATGACAGCCATCATCTGCAGAAAGAGATTTTAGTTTGGTATGTTGATTCTTGATAAGATCAGGGAGAGCATCAAGGCTCCTAACTATGCCAGGATCATCTCTTTGATGTTGTATGAGATCAATCCTGAAGTTTTTGATTTCTCCAAAGGCACAACCCTTCACCACATGAAGAAAGTATCCATCTCTTCCATTCAGAGATGGGAATTAAAGTTGTTGAATCTTGCCCAGTCTGCTAGAGCTCATGAACATCCAGCTGTAGAGGACAAGACTCCATCTCCCACTCCACCTCATATTGCCAGCACATCTGGTGCAGCTGCTGAGGGGGAGCCTGCTCCTTCTGTACAAGTAGATAGACTACCTACTCCACCTGCTGTTGTTTCTCTCCCTCCAACAACTCCAGAAGAGACTCCCTCAGATGCTCAGGTACAAGACACCATTCTCTCTACAGAAGAAGCCATCGGTCAGATGATTGAAGAATTAAGTTCTGAAGAGCCTCTTCCTCCCCTCCAGATAGAACAACATATAGAACCATCAAATGAACCAACACTAGTACTATCACCCACTCATACTCCATCTCCAAGATCCCCTGCTGCTAACAAAGAACAAGGCGAGACAATACTGATCTCCGATGAGAAAGAGCAAACCCCAGAACCTGTTGAAGCTCCTCTAAAGAGCTTGGATTTCCCTATTCCCACCTTCATTGATTAAGAAGGAGATGCTCTGATTGTAACACCCCAATCCATCACATAGCATATAGCAGTAGGTCCGACCGGGGCCCGACGCCATATACCACAAACAGACCGAAGGGTTACGCAATGAAACCATCTCTCCAATAACCAACATCCTACACAGAGTACATTCTAGTGAAAGCAATTTAAATGTTGCAAATTAAGAACCCAGCCACAACATGAATGCCCACTAACATTAACAACCCAAATGGAATGAGCGTACAAATACACAAGTACTTGGCCTTATGGCCTTACAGGAGTTTACTTATACAAATAATGTCTTCCAAACCTCGGCACGCAGGCCGGTCACACATGAGAATAAAAGTAAACATTCATATATAGGCCTTCGAGGGCCGGCTCAGCAATAAGGGCTTTTGCCCTCTATTTGCCACTAGGCTCCGCAGCACCTGTAAGCAACAATCCACCAAGCGGTGGCAAACAAAAGCAACGGTCAGCTAAAGCTGACCAAATTATAACGACCCCGCTCGTAAACTTGGGGCGACGATGATCCTTCCCTGCACTTTATTAGCATAGCTTAACAGTAGTGAAATTACACATCATCACAGGCGTAGGTTCGCATGACACACACCCTGTGCTCTCAGGGCACATTCTCGGTAAACCCTGTCAAAATCTGCGGTCTCACCACCGCCCCTTGGATGGTAAATCTCGTGAGCATTATAGTCTTACTGGCCTATACCTAAGACCCTCCATCTATGCCAATGGCGAGTACCACGTACCTTAGGTCTCTCTAACTGAACGACATAGAGCGGGTGCGGTTCCACCTGACCCGTTGCTCATACCGTAACGTCAATTTAAGCCAAATGTGCTAGTCAAGCTTCCCCGAGTCCCAATCCGATCACACACTTTACATAACCCAGTTATATGCAAGTTGGCTCCCAGGCCACCAAGATGGCAGTATCACTCTTTTGCCCAGTGTTTTGGGTGGACCTTGGAGTTACTCCCCAAGGTTCCCTGTTGCAATCTACCGCGTAGAAAACCCGAAAAACAACCATCGGCGCGGAGTCTTCTCCGACCATTCATGCAATGCAACATCACCGATCCAGACCAACTTGTCCGGGTAGGCTTCACACAGCATGCCTATGTCCGTTTCTCAATTGCGGACTCTACATGCAAAACAACGGGGATTATTCATGTCTACCCGAAGGAACACCTCAACTCACCGCATACTCGCGAGAGCGGGCTTCCTATGCAAAAGGAAAGAGGACTTCACATGTCCAAGATGAGAATCATTACCCTTGTGTTTCTCTTCGGTGCCATGAAGATCTAGACGGATGAAAACCTCCGCAACGGCCTTGACTCCGTAGATCCGAGCTCGGCTTGCGATTTGGGGGTCCGAAGCTCCACCGGCGGTCGGAACTCTCCTCCTCCTTCTTCCTTGATCTCCCCTCTCTCTAAGGTTTTAGAAAGAGAAAGCTCAATGGGAAATGAGGGTTTCAACCCTATTCCCGGATATAACCCAGCAAGAACAGCCCTGGGCCATTGAATCCCAAAAGAAGGAAACAGACGACCAAGATTCACACTTACAATCAGATTCCTGGGCCAAACACGGCTTGTGACACGCCCGTGTCCAAGGCCGTGTGCCTCAATCGATGTCGAGACCGTCACATCCAGACTAGGACACGGGCTCTCGACACGCCCGTGTCACACCTAACACGCCCGTGTCATTCAGTAAACGCCCGTATTGCGGGGCGTGTTCCTCCATCGACACAGGACCAAAACCAACCCAAAGAGAACACGGGTACTCGACACGCCCGTGTAACATTTGACACGCCCGTGTCAACCCGAACACGCCTGGGGTCTAGGCCATGTTCCTCCCCCGACACAGCCCGGCTAATAGCCCGAGCAGGACATGGCCTGGGACACACCCGTGTCTCAGGCCGTGTTCGCTGTCTCGACGATCGTCGACTGCATTGTTGTCGACCACACGGCCAGATCGTCGGACCCGAGCACGACACGACCCTGGATACGCCCGTGTCCTAGGCTGTGTGACCCCTACCAAGCACCAAACTTGGTTCTAAACGCTGCCCATCCCTCTTTTGATTTTCGGGGCATTACAACTCTCTCCCTCTTAAAATAATTTCGTCCTAAAATTACAGAAAGGAAAAGATATACAAAACTTAAACGGTACCTCAGTGGAATAACTCTGGGTTCTCCTCAAGCATGGTCTGCTCTCGCTCCCACGAGAGCTCCTCCCGACCGCAGTTGTCCCAATGGACCTTGACCATCCTGATATCTTTGTTACACAGTCGCTTGACTTCCGAGTCCTCAATGAGAACAGGCTTGACCTTCGTTGTCAACCCATTATAAACCGGTACTTGATCGACCGCAATTACTTGCGAAGGCTCTTGCACCGCCTTCCGCAACATTGATATGTGGAATATGTCGTGTAGACCACTGAGTTCCAATGATAGCTTTACTCGATAAGCTGCTTCGCCAATCTGCTCCAGAAACTCAAACTGTCCAAGGTACCTCGGGCTTAGCTTCTTCAAGAGTCGTACCCGTGAGACACCCTTGAACGACTTAATCTTCAAATATATCCAGTTGCCAACAACGAACTCAACGTTCCTACGCTTGGCATTATAGTACTTTGCTTGCTGGTCCTGAGCAATTAGCAATCTTTCTCGAATGTTTCGTACCAACGAGGTTGCATCTTCCACTTCTTGCCGCTTGTATAGCTTAGACTCACCCATTTCTAACCATGACAATGGCGTGCGACATCTCCTACCATAAAGGGCCTTGAAGGGCGCCATTTGAATGCTATCTTGGTAGCTGTTGTTATAAGCAAATTCCACCAAGTACAGGTGATCTTCCCACTACTTCCCGAAATCCAAGACGCACATGCAAAACATGTCTTCCATTGTCCTGTTGACTCTCTCGGTCTGACCATCCATCTGCGGAAGAAAGGCCATGCTGAAACTCAGCTTGGTTCCCAACATTTTCTGCACCAACCTCCAGTCATTGGACGTGAACCATGCATCTCGGTCACTAATGATGCTACGGGGCACATCGTGAAGCTGCACAATGTTGTCCACATACAGTTTCGCCAATTTCTCCACAGAATCATCCGTCCTATGCGGAATTGATAAGTTGTAAATATACCTATTTTTATGTACATTATTTAAGTATTTTTCATTTTCTTATGTTGTTTTTAGTTAAATTTCTTCAATAAAATGCTCTTTTTATTGTAAATATTTTGTTAACTTATTTTATTTTATTTTTCAGAAAAAATCCAAAAATCTACCAAAAATAGTAATGTCACGCCCGTGTCCTTACTGGTAATGCCTGTGACCTGGGCGTGACACGTCAAATTCCAGTGAATCAGCATTTTTGAAGAAAAATCATATGACACGCCCTGTCACATGGCTGTGTCCAATGTGACACGGCCGTGACCTGACCCGTTTCAGCCTGCTCGACGATTTTCCGCTTGACGTTCGTCGACCCAACAAGGACACGCCCGTGTCCTATGAGCGACACACCCGTGTCATGTGACACGCCCTGTGCCGAAGCCTGTGACCATCTCTCGACATTCTTCACTCGACATTCGTCGATTCAACCCGACACGCCCGTGTCAAGATGTGACACGGGCGTGTACTCCTCCATCTGGCCAGACAAACCGCCGCCGATGACTTTCGACGCAAATGACGCCCAGTTCAACCTCCTCATCACGCCCGTGTACTTTGGGTCACGTACGTGACCAGGGGCATGACTTCCACGTGGACCTCCCGAAGTCAACAACGCCATCAATTGCCGAACGACATGCCCACCGTCACGCCTATCGTCACGCCCGTGACCTGGGGCGTGACCGCCACGTTTTCAGCCGACAAGTCAAATCTCAAATCAAATCGGACGACCGCCATTTAAATAGTGTTGACACACCCCATGACACGCCCGTGTCAGAGGGAGTGTACTTTGAAATTTTTTCCTATAAATTCCCCACTTCTGTATGAGTTCAGAGTTCCAAATTTTTGAACCATTTTGTATAGGGGCCGGTTGTTAGATGCATTCCAAACCTATGTAAAGTGACTTTCTCCCCCTCTCCTATGTTTGTTTTTCGCTTTCTGTAACTCTCGTTTTAGCTTAATAAATGTTTAAATTTTTGTCTATTTATGTGGTTTTGGAATGGATCTAAGCCTCTCATATGCAATCTTATTCTTTCTTTGTTTTAACTTTGTTTTTCATTTACTTTTTGTACGTGTGTGTGTGTGTATGAGATTAATTTTCATGCTCCTATACTTAGTTATTTGTACTTAGTTTTAGTTATACTTAGGTTTTTCTAGCTTTTTATGCATTCCTATCAATCTGTAAAAGCATTTTCAAAGTGGTTTTGATTTTTTCACTAACTTAGATTTTCCTCTTTAGGTCGTAAAACTTTTCATTCTATTCACTTTATTTTCATTTTTAACCACTTTTACGGAGTTGTAGGAATGTATATATAGTCGTTTTAATTTTCAAGCACTTCATTTTACCTTTTATTTTCAAAAACTTTTGTCCGTTTAATTTTTATTTCCTCTTTTTATTCATTTCTACCGCATTCTAGTGGTAGAAATATAATCGTTTTAATTTTTCGAGCACTTGTACTTTGCGTTTATTTGCAAACTTTTTTGCTCGTTTAAATTTTATTTTCACTTTTTATGCATTTCTACCGCATTCTAGCGGTAGAAATGTAATTGTTTTAATTTTTCAGTCACTTAGTTTTTCTTAATTTTTGTACGTGTGCGTGCGTGTATGAGTTAGTTTTTATAGCTTTATTTCAAATCTGTAGAGTGTGTGCGTGTGTTGCATTTTTTTTCGCCTACTCGTTAAGGGTTAAATGACGTTCTTTAATATCCTGCCTACTCGTTTGAGTCAGACTTGTACGTGTGCGTTTTCATTTCTGTAGTGTGTGTGCGTATTTCAATTCCAGTAGAATGTGTTTACTTTCTGTAGAGTGCGTGAGTGTTAGTATTTATTTCCGCCTACTCGCTAGGAGTTAAATGGCAGGATTTTATTTACCGCCTACTCATTTGAGTTAAATGACAGGTCATTATTTTTCTGTAATTATTTAAGTAGTATTTGTATTAGCATTTATTTACCGCCTACTCATTTGAGTTAAATGACAGGTCTGTGTATGTGTTTACTTTTCAGTAGAGTGCGTGCGTGTGTGCATTTATTTTCTCCTACTCATTTGAGTAGGACTCCCTTTATTTCTCCCGCCCACTCATTTGAGCCGGGACTTGTAATTTTCCTGCTTTCATTTCTGTCCTACTCGTTTGAGTATGACTTACAATTTACTGCTTTTCTTTTTCTGCTTTCTTTTATCGCTTTCATTTACTGCTTTATTTATCGCTTTCGCCGTAAACCGTCCCCATTTCAATGAGTGGCTAACCGTTCTTAACCCTCAGTATCGAAGAGCATTGGGACAAATAAAATAGCTTTAAATAATAAAAGGTCATGTTTTTCTAATTAATTAAAATTAACTTAAGGTTTGCCTAGGGTTTACGACGCGTAAAACCACATAATCGATGTGTGGGCCCTATTTCTGTAGTCTATACGCTGGCTAGCCGAGAGGCCGTGTGTATGGACCGATCGCCCCTTGGTAATTGGAGTTCCGCACTAACCCTCGAGAGAGGAGGCACGCAAACTCTACCGGATTGGATTCCCCACCCAATAACGGGGTTTTTAGCGTAATGCAGGCATTAAGAGGAATCATTCGTCGGACAAGAGCCTGGTCGAATAGTCTTAGCGTTCAGGTGAGCGATCTTCCTATAGCAAGGTGAGCTCATTTTAGTGGAACCTCCACGGCCAAGTCTCCGCCTTAATTAATTTGAAACTTAGGATCTCTTTTTATTAAAAGTTTATTTTAGTTCAAATTTTATTCGGTGCCATCGAGTTAAGCTCTTTATCGCCTCCATGTTTTAATTTCTTTTATTTTTATTGCCTTTGTTTTTGTTTATATATAAAAAATTAACCCGACAAGTTAATTATCGGTAAAATAATAGTCCCCTCCAGGGAAGAGTAGAAATAATCAAACGGACCCCGAGAACAATATGACCTCGATATTCCACACTGGAATATCCTGTACTACACACGATAGGTGCACTTGCCTGCTTTCGTTAAAACTCGATTTCACTATTTTATATCCAATTAATAAATCCGCACGCCCCGCTTTCTAAATAAAAACCAATCACCGCTTTTCTTAAATAAAACCGCCCGGGGCGCCGCAGGCTCGTAATAATTTTTGGAGTTTTAACCCGCATCAAGTTTTTGGCGACGTTGCCCGGGATTTTTTCGTGTCGTTATTTTGAACCCTAGAAATCTATTACTTTTACCTATATACATATATATCAAAAAAAATTTAAAAATGGCCAACAAAAAAACCTAATAATAATAATAAACTACTTTAAAAAAAACAAAAAAAACAAAAACTTAACAAAAATTATTATTATATTATTTTTATCTGTAAAAACACAAAAATTGAAATGGCGTCGTTTCGAAAAAAAAACTAAAAAAATTATTATCATATTATCGTTCAACAAAAAAATAATCCTAAAAACTTAAAACACTAAAATCCTAAAAACTAAAATCCTAAAAACTAAAAAAACCATAAAATTCCAAACTCTAAAAATCTAAAAAATCTAAAAAACCTCAACATCTAAAAAACCATAAAAATAAAAAAAACCCACAAAACCTACCTAAAAATCACCAAAAAAATAATAATAATAAAAAACCTACTTAAAAAACACAAAAAATAAAATAATAATTTGTTATTAAAATATATATGTTTTGTTTAACTTAATTTATTTTGACTTCATTTATTTTATTTTATTTTGTTTCGGTTCGGCGCACTTCACTTTTGTGCGCGCTAGAGGATCACATTTTTATCACACTCATATAGCTAAGACATTAGTTAATCGAGTCATACATGCACTTGCCATCCCCTACCGCCCGCAACCTTTCGCCGAATTTATCTTTTCCTTTTTTTTCAGTTATTTTTTTCTTTTGTTATTAATAATGTAGGGTTTCAGCCCGAGCCTCCCCCGAACTTGTCTTAGGGAAGCTTCTTCCCTCTCTCTTTTCTTTGTACAAATTCTACTTTGTATATTATCATTCCGCATACTTAGATTGCAACATTGGGGACAATGTTGGGTTTAAGTATGAGGGTGTTTCCTATTCTGCACTTTTTATATTCTGTACTTAGAAAAAAATACAAAAAGATGAAAAAAATGCAAAAAAAATTTAAATCTAATAAAAAAAAATTTTCATTGTTTTTTATAATAATAAAAAAAAACTTCAAAAAAACAAAAAAATAACGAAAGTCATAAAACCACAAAATTCAAAAAAAATTCTAAAACAAAAAGTTCAAAAAATTTCCTAAAATAAAAAAATTCCAAAATTTTTTTTCCTAAAACTTTGTAAATATTTTTTGTAAAAAAATAATAATCTTTCTCTTTCCCCCCTCCCCTTCTTATTTGTAAAAGCTCGCTTTTTAGCGAGCCCGCAACATTCGAGTCATCGAACCAACCACCTAAATAAGAGTCTGTTCGCGGACCATCGAGTTTTTACCTTGTCCTTTTTTTGTAAAAAATTTTCGAAAAAACCAAAAATCCTAAAAAAGAATAAACTCTAAAAATAAAAAAAGATAATAAATAAAAAAAATAAAATACAAAAAAATGATGAAAACTCTAAAAAATCCAAAAAATAATTTGTTAATTATGTAACGAATAAATCGAATATCTCAATTCTTAACCCTTTTTGCTCTCCGAAAATTTAGTTGCAAGTTAATTTATAAGCGAATTTTAGTTATTCTTTGCTTACTATTCGTTTATTAATTGAAGATCGATAGATTTAGATATCTGGAGTTAAGTTTTAAAAATTTTTTGTATGTTTTTTTTATTTAGAAAGAGACCTGTTTTCAGAATTACGTCTACTTATCTAAATAGTTGCACATTTCGTTTGTTAGAAAAAACGATCTTAGATTTTAAGTTACGTTTACTTCAAGATTTTTTTCGATATATAGGAACGTTTAATTTATATAGGTTGCTCTCAAAAACTTTTTATTAAACCTAGTTTTATTTTTGAACAAAAACCTATAACCTTTTTTTCATGCCATACTTGTCATGATTTCGATCCTTAAAAGATCCTATATCAATGGGAATAAGATTTCGTTCCGTAAACATAGACATCCAATATTTAAAAATATTATATATTACGGAGTAATAGTATAAAATTCATTACTCCTATACATATACATTGGATTATTATGAAGATTGTAAAAAAAATTTATGTTATGGAAAATAAGATTTCGTTTTCCTAACATCTTTTCAAGCCAAAAAATTTTTTTAGAGGTTCGAGAAAAAAAATATACCCTCACCTCTAATTCAAAGCCTTCTTCATATACCACGATATCCTACTCCGCCAATTTCAAAAAAAATCTAGATTTAATTTTAAAATCTTTTTGAAAGCATAATTTGTAAATTAAATTATTTCCTATAATTCTTACATGCTCAAGTTTTCATAAATCTAATCTATTTTTGTTAGCCTAACAAATAATTTTTTTTGCTATCTATTCGATCATTTAAGAAGTTTTTAGCTGAAACTCTTCCTTTATTTAAATTTTTGGCATAATTTAGGATTTAAATCAAATACCCCAGATATTTATTTAGATCTTTCTTTCAATTAATTCAAACGGTAGCTAAACTTAGGATTTCTTTAATTCATTATGAGTTCATCTCCAACTTTTGCTCTGGATTAGCAAAAGCTTAAGTATGGGGGTATTTGATAAGTTGTAAATATACCTATTTTTATGTACATTATTTAAGTATTTTTCATTTTCTTTTGTTGTTTTTAGTTAAATTTCTTCAATAAAATGCTCTTTTTATTGTAAATATTTTGTTAACTTATTTTATTTTTCAGAAAAAAATCCAAAAATCTGCCAAAAACAGTAATGTCACGCCCGTGTCCTTACTGGTCACGCCTGTGACCTGGGCGTGACATGTCAAATTCTAGTGAATCAGTATTTTTGAAGAAAAATCATGTGACACGCCCTGTCACACGATCGTGTCCAATGTGACACGACCGTGACCTGACCTGTGTCAGCCTGCTTGACGATTTTCCGCTCGACGTTCGTCGACCCAACAAGGACACGCCCGTGTCCCATGAGCGACACGCCCGTATCATGTGACACGCCCTGTGCCGAAGCCCGTGACCATCTCTCGACATTCTTCACTCGACATTCATCGACTCAACCCGACACGGCTATGTCAAGATGCGATACGGGTGTGTACGCCTCC
The DNA here is from genome assembly GCA_039583875.1 of Platanthera guangdongensis. Lineage (NCBI taxonomy): Eukaryota > Viridiplantae > Streptophyta > Magnoliopsida > Asparagales > Orchidaceae > Platanthera > Platanthera guangdongensis. The sequence continues at coordinate 47,029,043 of CM077161.1, read as the reverse complement.
ATCTAGCCTGACAAACCGCCGTCAGTGACTTTCGACGCAAATAACACCCAGTTCAACCTCCCCATCACGCCGGTGTACTTTGGGTCACGCACGTGACCAGGGGAGTGACTTCCATGTGGACCTACCGAAGTCAACAATGCCATCAATCGCCGAACGACACGCCCACCGTCATGCCCGTGACCTGGGGCGTGACCGCCGCATTTTCAGCCGCCAAGTCAAATCTCAAATCAAATCGGACGACCGCCATTTAAATAGTGTTGACATGCCCCATGACACGCCTGTGTCAGAGGGCGTTTATTTTGAAAAATTTTTCTATAAATTCCCCACTTCTGTATGAGTTCAGGGTTCCAAATTTTTGAACCATTTTGTATAGGGTCCGGCTGTTAGATGCATTCCAAAGCTATGTAAAGTGACTTTCTCCCCCTCTCCTATGTTTGTTTTTAGCTTTCTGTAACTCTCGTTTTTGCTTAATAAATGTTTAAATTTTTGTCTCTTTATGTGGTTTTGGAATGGATCTAAGCCTCTCATATGCAATCTTATTCTTTCTTTGTTTTAACTTTATTTTTCGTTTACTTTTTGTACGTGTGTGTGTGTGTGTGTGTGTGTGTGTGTGTGTGTATGAGATTAATTTTCATGCTCCTATACTTAGTTATTTGTACTTAGTTTTACTTAGACTTAGTTTTTTCTAGCTTTTTATGCTTTCCTATCAATCTGTAAAAACATTTTTAAAGTGGTTTTGATTTTTTCACTAACTTAGATTTTCCTCTTTAGGTCGTAAAACTTTTCGTTCTTTTCACTTTATTTTCACTTTTTAACAACTTTTACGGAGTTATATGAATGTATATATAGTCATTTTAGTTTTTCAATCAATTCATTTTACCTTTTATTTTCAAAAACGTTTGTCCGTTTAATTTTTATTTCCTCTTTTTATTCATTTCTACCGCATTCTAGCGGTAGAAATGTAATCGTTTTAATTTTCGAGCACTTGCACTTTGAATTTATTTGCAAACTTTTTTGCTCCTTTAAATTTTATTTTCACTTTTTATGCATTTCTACCGCATTCTAGCGGTTGAAATGTAGTTGTTTTAATTTTTCAGTCACTTAGTTTTTCTTAATTTTTTTACGTGTGCGTGCGTGTATGAGTTAGTTTTTATAGCTTTATGTCAATTCTGTATAGTGTGTGCGTGTGTTGCATTTATTTTCACCTACTCGTTAAGGGTTAAATGACGTGCTTTAATTTCACGCCTACTCGTTTGAGTAGGACTTGTACGTGTACGTTTTCATTTCTGTAGTGTGTGTGCGTATTTCAATTCCAGTAAAGCGTGTTTACTTTCTGTAGAGTGCGTGAGTGTTAGCAATTATTTCGGCCCACTCGCTAGGAGTTAAATGGCAGTATTTTATTTACCGCCTACTCATTTGAGTTAAATGACAGGTCATTATTTTTCTTTAATTATTTAAGTAGTATTTGTACTAGCATTTATTTACCGCCTACTCATTTGAGTTAAATGGCAGGTCTGTGTATGTGTTTACTTTTCAGTAGAGTGCATGCGTGGGTGCATTTTTTTTCTCCTACTCGTTTGAGTAGGACTCGCTTTATTTCTCCCATCCACTCATTTGAGCCGGGACTTGTAATTTTCCTGCTTTCATTTCACTCCTACTCGTTTGAGTAGGACTTGCAATTTACTACTTTTCTTTTACTGCATTCTTTTATCGCTTTCACTTACTGCTTTATTTATCGCTTTCGCCGTAAACCGTCCCCATTCCGATGAGTGGCTAACCGTTCTTAGCCCTTAGTATCAAAGAGCATTGGGACAAATAAAATAGCTTTAAATAATAAAAGGTCCTGTTTTTCTAATTAATTAAAATTAACTTAAGGTTTGTCTAGGGTTTACGACGCGTAGGACCACATAATCGATGTGTGGGCCCTATTTCCGTAGTCCATATGCTAGCTAGCCGAGAGGCCGTGCGTATGGACCGATCGCCCCTTGGTAATTGGAGTTCCGCACTAACCCTCGAGAGAGGAGGCGCGCAAACTCTACCGGATTGGGTTCCCCACCCAATAGCGGGGTTCTTAGCGTAATGCGAGCGTTAAGAGGAATCATTCGTCAGATGAGAGCCTGGTCGAATAGCCTTAGCGTTCAGGTGAGCGATATTCCTATAGCTAGGTGAGCTCATTTTAGTGGAACCTCCACGGCCAAGTCTCCATCTTAATTAATTTGAAACTTAGGATCTCTTTTTATTAAAAGTTTATTTTAGCTCAAATTTTATTCGTTGCCATCGAGCTATGCTCTTCATTGCCTCCATCTTTTAATTGCTTTTATTTTTATTGCCTTTGTTTTTATTTATATATAAAAAATTAACTCGACAAGTTAATTATCGGTTAAATAATAGTCCCCTCCAGGGAAGAGTAGAAATATTTGAACCGACCCCGAGAACAATACGATCTCGATATTCCACATCGGAATATCCTGTACTACACACGATAGGTGCACTTGCCTCCTTTCGTTAAAACTCGATTTCACTGTTTTTTATTCAATTAATAAATCTGCGCGCCCTGCTTTCTAAATAAAAACCAATCACCGTTTTTCTTAAATAAAACCGCCTGGGGCGCCGCAGGCTCGTAATAATTTTTGGAGTTTTAACCCGCATCAAGTTTTTTAGCGCCATTGCCGGGGATTTTTTCGTGTCGTTATTTTGAACTCTGGAAATCTATTACCTTTACCTATATACATATATATAAAAAAAAATTTAAAAATGGCCAACAAAAAACCTAATAATAATAATAATAATAATAAAATACTTTAAAAAAACCAAAAAAAAAGAAAAACTTAACAAAAATTATTATACTATTATTCTTATCTATAAAAACACAAAAATTGAAATGACGTCGTTTCGAAAAAAAAAACTAAAAAATTATTATCATATTATTGTTCAACAAAAAAAATCCTACAAACTAAAAAATCCTAAAAACTTAAAAACACTAAAATCCTAAAAACTAAAATCCTAAAAACTAAAAAAACCATAAAACTCCAAACTCTAAAAATCTAAAAAACCTAAACATCTAAAAAATCGCAATAATAAAAAAACCCACAAAACCTACCTAAAAATCACCAAAACAATAATAATAATAATAAAAAACCTACTTAAAAAACATAAAAATAATATAATAATTTGTTATTAAAATATATATGTTTTGTTTAACTTAATTTTTTTTGACTTCTTTTATTTTATTTTATTTTGTTTCGCTTCAGCGCACTTCACTTTTGTGCGCGCTAGGGGATCACATTTTTATCACACTCGTATATCTAAGACGTTAGTTAATCGAGTCACACATGCACTTGCCACCCCCTACCGCCCGCAACCTTTTGCCGAATTTATCTTTTCCTTTTTTTTCAGTTATTTTTCTTTCTTTTGTTATTAATAATGTAGGGTTTCAACCCGAGCCTCCCCCGAACTCGTCTTAGGGAAGCTTCTACCCTCACTCTTTTTTTGTACAAATTCTACTTTGTATATTATCATTCTGCATACTTAGACTGCAACATTGGGGACAATGTTGACTTTAAGTATGAGGGTGTTTTCCTATTCTGCACATTTTAAATTCTATACTTAGAAAAAAATACAAAAAAATGCAAAAAAATGCAAAAAAAAAAATAAAATCTCAAAAAAAAAATTCATTATTTTTTTATAATAATAAAAAAAAACTTCAAAAAAACTTCAAAAAAAACGAAAGTCATAAAACCACAAAATTCAAAAAAATTATAAAAAAAGTTAAAATTTTTTTCCTAAAATAAAAAAATTCCAAAAAAAAATTTCCTAAAACTTTATAAATATTTTTTGTAAAAAAATAATAATCTTTCTCTTTCCCCCCTCCTCTTCTTATTTGTAAAAGCTTGCTTTTTAGCGAGCCCGCGACGTTCGACTCATCGAACCAACCACCTAAATAAGAGTCTGTTCGCGGGCCATCGAGTTTTTACCTTGCCCTTTTTTTGTAAAAGTTTTTCGAAAAAACCAAAAATCCTAAAAAAGAATAAACTCTAAAAATAAAAAAAAGATAATAAATCAAAAAAATAAAATACAAAAAATGATGAAAACTCTAAAAAATCCAAAAAATATTTTGTTAATTATGTAACGAATAAATCGAATATCTCAATTCTTAACCCTTTTTGCTCTGCAAAAATTTAGTTGCGAGTTAATTTATAAGCGAATTTTATTTATTCTTTCCTTACTATTCGTTTATTAATTGGAAATCGATAGATTTAGATATCTGGAGTTAAGTTTTAAAAATTTTTTGTATGCTTTTTTTTATTTAGATAAAGACCTATTTTCAGAATTACTTATACTTATCTAAATAGTTGCACATTTCTTTTGTTAGAAAAAACGATCTTAGATTTTAAGTTATGTTTACTTCAAGTTTTTTTTTCGATATATAGGAACGTTTAATTTATAAAGGTTGCTCTCAAAAACTTATTATTAAACCTAGTTTTATTTTTGAACAAAAACCTATCACCTTTTTTTCATGCCATACTTGACATGATTTCGATCCTCAAAAGATCCTATGTCAATGAGAATAAGATTTCGTTCCGTAAACATAGATATCCAATATTTGAAATGATTATATGTTACGGAGTAAGAAGAAAAAATTCAGTACTCCTATACATATAAATTGGATTATTATGAAGATTGTAAAAAAAATTTATGTTATGGAAAATAAGATTTCGTTTTCCTAACATCTTTTCAAGCCAAAAAACGTTTTTAGGGGTTCGAGCAAAAAAGTATACCCTCGCCTCTAATTCAAAGCCTTCTTAATATACCACGATATCCTACTCCGCTAATTTCAAAAAGAATCTAGATTTAATTTTAAAATCTTTTTGAGAGCATAATTTGTAAATTAAATTATTTCGTGTAATTCTTACAAGCTCAAGTTTTCATAAATCTAATCTATTTTTGTTAGCCTAATAAATAAAATTTTTTGCTATCTATTCGATCATATCAGAAGTTTTTAGCTGAATCTCTTCCTTTATTTAAATTTTTGGCATAATTTAGGATTTAAATCTAATACCCCGAATATTTATTTAGATCTTTCTTTCAATTAATTCAAACGTTAGCTAAACTTAGGATTTCTTTAATTCATTATAAGTTCATCTCCAACTTTTACTCTGGAATAGCAAAAGCTTAAGTATGAGGGTATTTGATAAGTTGTAAATATAGCTATTTTTATGTACATTATTTAAGTATTTTTCGTTTTCTTTTGTTGTTTTTAGTTAAATTTCTTCAATAAAATGTTCTTTTTATTGTAAATATTTTGTTAACTTATTTTATTTTTCAGAAAAAATCCAAAAATCTGCCAAAAACAGTAATATCACGCCCGTGTCCTTACTGGTCATGCCCGTGACCTGGGCGTCATACGTCAAATTCCAGTGAATCAGCATTTTTGAAGAAAAATCATATGATACGCCCTGTCACATGGCCGTGTCCAATGTGATACGGCCGTGACCTGACCCATGTCAGCCTGCTCGATGATTTTTTGCTCGATGTTCGTCGACCCAACAAGGAAACGCCCATTTCCCATGAGCAACACGCCCGTGTCATGTGACACGGCCCGTGCCGAAGCCCGTGACCATCTCTCGACATTCTTCACTCGACATTCGTCGAGTCAACCCGACACGCCCGTGTCAAGATGCGACACAGGCGTGTACGCCTCCATCTGGCCCGACAAACCGCCGCCGATGACTTTTGACGCAAACAACGCCCGGTTTAACCTCCCCGTCACGCCCGTGTACTTTGCGTCACGCCCGTGACCAGGGGTGAGACTTCCATGTGAACCTCCCGAAGTCAATAACGCCATATATTGCCGAACGACACGCCCACCATCACGCCCATGACCTGGGGCGTGACCGCCGCGTTTTCAGCCGCCAAGTCAAATCTCAAATCAAATCAGACGACCGCCATTTAAATAGTGTTGACACGCCCATGACACGCCCGTGTCAGAGGGCGTGTACTTTGAAAATTTTTTCTATAAATTCCCCACTTCTGTATGAGTTCAGGGTTCCAAATTTTTGAACCATTTTGTATAGGGGCCGACTGTTAGATGCATTCCAAAGCTATGTAAAGTGACTTTCTCCCCCTCTCCTATGTTTTTTTAGCTTTCTGTAACTCTCGTTTTAGCTTAATAAATGTTTAAATTTTTGTCTGTTTATGTGATTTTGGAATGGATCTAAGCCTCTCATATGCAATCTTATTCTTTCTTTATTTTAACTTTGTTTTTCGTTTACTTTTTGTACGTGTGTGTGTGTGTGTGTATGAGATTAATTTTCATGCTCATATACTTAGTTATTTGTACTTAGTTTTAGTTAGACTTAGGTTTTTCTAGATTTTTATGCATTCCTATCAATCTATAAAAACATTTTCAAAGTGGTTTTGATTTTTTCACTAACTTAGATTTTCCTCTTTAGGTCGTAAAACTTTTCGTTCTTTTCACTTTATTTTCACTTTTTAACCACTTTTACGGAGTTTTAGAAATGTATATATAGTCATTTTAATTTTTCAAGCACTTCATTTTAGCTTTTATTTTCAAAAACATTTGTCCGTTTAATTTTTATTTCCTCTTTTTATTCATTTCTACCGCATTCTAGCGGTAGAAATGTAATCGTTTTAATTTTTCGAGCACTTGCACTTTGCGTTTATTTGCAAACTTTTTTGCTCCTTTAAATTTTATTTTCACTTTTTATGCATTTCTATCACATTCTAGAGGTAGAAATGTAGTTGTTTTAATTTTTCAGTCACTTAGTTTTTTTAATTTTTGTACGTGTGCATGCGTGTATGAGTTAGTTTTTATAGCTTTATTTCAATTCTGTAGAGTATGTGCATGTGTTACATTTATTTTCGCCTACTCGTTAAGGGTTAAATGACGTGCTTTAATTTCTCGCCTACTCGTTTGAGTAGGACTTGTACGTGTGCGTTTTCATTTCTGTAGTGTGTGTGAGTATTTCAATTCCAGTAGAGTGTGTTTACTTTCTGTAGAGTGCGTGAGTGTTAGCATTTATTTCCGCCTACTCGCTAGGAGTTAAATGACAGAATTTTATTTACCGCCTACTCATTTGAGTTAAATGGCAGGTCATTATTTGTTCTGTAATTATATAAGTAGTATTTGCACTAACATTTATTTACCGCCTACTCATTTGAGTTAAATGGCAGGTCTGTGTATGTGTTTACTTTTCAGTAGAGTGCGTGGGTGGGTGCATTTATTTTCTCCTACTCGTATTGAGTAGGACACACTTTATTTCTTTCGCCCACTCATTTGAGCCAGGACTTGTAATTTTCCTGCTTTCATTTCACTCCTGCTCGTTTGAGTAGGACTTGTAATTTATTGATTTCCTTTTACTGCTTTCTTTTATTGTTTTCATTTACTGCTTTATTTATCGCTTTCGCCGCAAACCGTCCCCATTCCGTTGAGTGGCTAACCATTCTTAGTCCTCAGGATCGAAGAGCATTGGGACAAATAAAATAGCTTTAAATAGTAGCTTAAGGTTTGCTTAGGGTTTACGATGCGTAGGACCACATAATCGATGTGTGGGCCCTATTTCCGTAGTCCATATGCTAGCTAGCTGAGAGGCCGTGCGTATGGACAGATCGCCCCTTGGTAATTGGAGTTCCGCACTAACCCTCGAGAGAGGAGGCGCGCAAACTCTACCGTATTGGGCTCCCCACCCAATAGCGGGGTTCTTAGCATAATGCAGGCGTTAAGAGGAATCCTTCGTCGGACGAGAGCCCGGTCGAAAAGTCTTAGCATTCAGGTGAGTGATATTCCTATAGCTAGGTGAGCTCATTTTAGTGGAATCTCCACGACCAAGTCTCCGCCTTAATTAATTTGCAACTTAGGATCTGTTTTTCTTAAAAGTTTATTTTAGTTCAAATTTTATTCGGTGCTATCGATCTAAGCTCTTCATCGGCTCCATCTTTTAATTGCTTTTATTTTTATTGCCTTTGTTTTTGTTTATATATAAAAAATTAACCCGACAAGTTAATTATCAGTAAAATAATAGTCCCCTACATGGAAGAGTAGAAATAATCGAACCGACCCCGAGAACAATACGACCTCGATATTCCACACTGGAATATCCTGTACTACACACGATAGGTGCACTTGCCTCCTTTCGTTAAAACCCGATTTCACTATTTTATATCCAATTAATAAATCCGCACGCCCGCTTTCTAAATAAAAACCAATCACCGCTTTTCTTAAATAAAACCGCCCGGGGCGCCGCAGGCTCCTAATAATTTTTTAGAGTTTTAACCCGCATCAGGAATGAAGTGTGACACTTTCATCAAACGATCTACGATCACCCGGATGACGTCATTTCCCTTCTGCAACCTTGGCAACCCATGCACAAAGTCCATTGTAATATCGTCGAACTTCCACTCCAGGATAGGCAAAGACTTCAAGAAACCTCCAGGCTTCTGGCACTCCGCCTTCACTAAGGCGCACGTTTGACACTTCTCCACGTAAAGTGCCACGTCCTTATTAAGTCCTGGCCACCAGAATAATTTCTTCATATCACGGTACATCTTCGTACTCTCTGGGTGAATCTAGTACTTGGAATGATGAGCCTTGTACATCAATTTCACCCGCAGTTTGCCTACATTTGGGACACACAAACTACTGTCCTTCCTTAACAATCCATCCACAACATCAAATTAGGAATTTGACCCATCCAAAGCCTCAACCATGATTTTTTTCATGTGGCCATCCAAATCCAAGGCCCGCCGAATCCGATCAGCCAGGTCATACTGAACTTCTGTCCCGTTCAATTACGCTTCGGCACTAGTCTGCTTGTCAACACAAGTGATCTATAATGCCTCCAACTCCCGAACAAAACGCTCGTCATGAATCGACAACCAGTTGGCTTGTGCTGGGGCCGTGCGACTCAACGCATCCGCAACCGTATTGCCTTTCCCAGAAACATAATGAATATTGAATGTGTAGTCCCCCAGGAACTCCATCCATCTCCACTTCCGCATGTTCAGACCCTTCTGATCCAACAAGTACTTCAGGCCCTTGTGGTCGGTATAAATATCGACCTTCACACCGTACAAGTAATGCCTCCACAGCTTCAGGGCAAATATCACGGCCTCTAACTCCAAGTCATGGACCAGATAATTCCTCTCATGAACCTTCAGCTGATGCGAGCCATAAGCTATCACACTTCCATGCTGTAGTAGAACACAACCCAATCCACTGCCCGAAGCATCGTTGTAGATCTCAAAGCCTTCGGTCCTGCTCGGCGAACTTAGAATAGGCGCCGTGGTCAACATACTTTTCAACTCTTCGAAAGCTCGTGCGCACTCAGGCGTCCAAACAAACTTCTGCTCTTACCTCGTCAGAGTCAAGAGGGGTAACGCTATCCGTGAGAAGTTCTCCATGAAGCGCGTGTAATAGCCGACAAGCCCCAGAAAAATCCGGACTTCCGCTACCGTAGTCAGCATAGGCCACTCCAGTATAGCAACTATCTTCGCCGGATCCACCACAATTCCCTCTCCACTAACTAAGTGACGAAGGAACACTATTGAGGACAACCAAAACTCATATTTGGAGAACTTGGCATACAGTTGATTCCTCCTCAGAGTCTCCAACACCAAATGCAGATTCTTAAAGTGATCCTCCTCACTCTGTGAGTACACCAATATATCATCAATAAAGACGATCATGAAGTGGTCTAGGTACTCTCTGAAAGTTCTGTTCATCAGATCCATGAACATTGACGACGCATTAGTCAGCCCAAACAGCATGACCATAAGCTCATAATGCCCGTATCTCGTGCTGAATAATGTCTTGGGGATATCACTTTCCCTTATCCTCAGATGATAATACCCGGACTTCAGATCCAATTTCGAATACACCGATGACCCAACTAACTGATCAAACAGATCATCAATCCTTGGGATTAGGTACTTGTTCTTCTCCGTTAACTTGTTCAGCTCTCGATAATCGATACAAAGTCGTAAGCTTTCGTCCTTATTCTTCACAAAAAGGACCGGTGCACTCCAAGGCGACGAACTTGGACACACATAACCCTGTTCCAATAGCTCTTGAAGTTGAACCTTCAGTTCTGCCATCTCCTTAGGCGCTAATCGATACGGAGAGTGCGACAAAGGTTTTGCACCTAACACTAGATCAATAGTGAAGTCTATCTCCCACTGAGGTGGGGCTCCAGGGAGATCGCCAGGGAACACATCAGGGTACTCGGATACCACTGGAATGCTGTCCAAAGCAGGCTTAGGCTTTGAAGTCTCCACTAGCGTGAAGAACAACTCTGTACCAGCACGAACCGCTTTAAACACCTAAAGAGCAGACATCAAAGTCTTGCTCGACCCTTTCAAGCCCTCAAATGTCGTCTCATGATCAGTTCCTAACTTGACCTCCTTGCGATTGCAATCAATGTATGCTTGCTGCTCCGAGAGCTAGTCCATACCAAATATCACGTCGAACTCCACTAGCGGCAGTAATGACGCTTGCAAGTCGAACTCCTGACTCCCAATACGTATCTTTACGGCACAGACTCTATCCGCGCGCATTGAACTCCCATTTAGAAACAACACATCTAGTTTGTCATTTGCCATCGAAAAAGGTACTCCGATGCACGATATAAATCCTTCAGACAAAAAGGAGTGCGAAGCTCCCGTAGCCTATACAAGCAGTAATAAGGTAACACACGCAAGGTAACAAGTATTTTAAACTAACTTGCTATAAATTTAAACCGTACCTATCACCACGTCTGCTTGCTTTATGGCCTCCTGCTGGCTAAGATTATAAACTATAGGTTAAGCCGGAGCATAGTGGGACACGGTTGACTCCACCGCCTTGCCCTTTTCCTCATAGGTTGCTCCGGGCTTTCTCTCGAATTTTGGACGTCCACTCCAACAATCTCTGGCAAAGTGTCCCGGCTTCCCATAATCATAACATGCGCCTGGGGTTCAGCTTGTAGTTGCCCCCGAAGCACCAGAAGAAGGGGCTGGAACTTATGATACCTAGATTTTGAGGTAGTCGGCACCTTAAACTCTGTCTTCTTAGCACCAGAGTCTCTCTTCGCTTGCACATTCCTCAAATCCTTCTCCAACGACCGGGCAATATTGACCAGGGTCAAGAAGCCCTGCGTCAAAGGCCCCAAGAGCAGTAGCCTTAGGTCATCCCTCAGACCCTCATAGAATCGGTTTGTCTTACGCTCCTCATCAGTAAATGTAGAGGTAGCGTACCAACCCAACCGTGTAAATTCGTGGAGATACTTGTCCACACTACTCTCTCCTTGCGTCAACTTCTGGAATTCATTTTCCATTGCGATCCTCTGAACTGAGAGAAGGTACCTTGCCAAGAATAGTATCAAAAATTCTTCCATCGAGACGTCCGTGAGTTGCCTTCCCCTCAAATGATGTAGCTCTAAACCTTCCCACCACATCCTTGCATCTCCGTCCAACAGGAAAGTAGCTATGGTGGTCATCTGCCACTCTTCCGTTTCAGTAGCTGGCAATACTCTCTTTACTCGAGAGAGCCAAACCTCAGCTTGGGATGGGGTTCCCGTCCCCGAGAACACCGTAGGATTGAAGCCCATAACATGCTTGAGCTACTTTTCAGTTGCTCTCCTAGGTACCAATGGCTCCATCACCACCAGCTCCACCCATCTTGGTTCAGCCGCTTGAAGTGGTACCTGCTCCACCGTAGGGGAAGGCTGCTGCATTTGCCTTGCGGGCTGGGCATTTATCATATAGAATACTGCTTCAACCACCAATCTTATGGTTTCAGCCGAGGGAGGTGTTGCAGGCACATCATTCGACGCGCTACTTGCCTCAGAAACCGGGCGTTCTGACAGCCCTGCACCACTCCTGGTCACATATAGTCGTACAAAACACCATTAAGTGACCGAATAATATTGCAAAAAGCAATTATAGGAACACGCAGGTTCCTCAAACATGTGTATTTTCATTTCTAAGTGGACATTCATGGGTTCTTTTTATGTTATAACGATGACGCACACACATGTGCTCACCACCTCTTAAAAGAATTCGTCCACGAATTCATTTAAGTTGACCAAAACTAGTAGTCTGATACCAAATTGTAACGCCCCCTATCCGTCACATAGCATATAACAGTAGGTCTGGCCGAGGCCCGACGCCATATACTACAGACAGACCGAAGGGTTACACAATGAAACCATCCTTCCAATAACCAACGTCCTACACAGAGTACATTCTAGCAGAAACAATTTAAATGTTGCAAATTAAGAACCCAGCAACAGCATGAATTTCCACTAACATTAACAACCTAAATGGAATGAACGTACAAATACATAAGTACTTGGCCTTATGGCCTTACAGGAGTTTACTTATACAAATAATGTCTTCCAAACCTCGGCACGCAGGCCGGTCACACATGAGAATAAAAGTAAACATTTATATATAGACATTCGAGGGCCGGCTCAGCAACAAGGGCTTTTGCCCACTATTTTCCACTATGCTCCACAGCACCTGCATGCAATAATCCACCGAAGCGGTGGCAAACAAAAGCAACGGTCAGCTAAAGCTGACCAAATTATAACGACCCCGCCCCAAAACTCGGGGCGGCGATACTCCTTCCCTGCACTTTATTAGCATAGCTTAACAGTAGTGAAATTACACATCATCACAGGCGTAGGCTCGCACGGTCACACACCCCGTGCTCTCAAGGGCACATTCTCGGTGAACCCGGTCAAAATCCATGGTCTCACCACCGCCCCTTGGACGACAAATCTCCTGAGCATTATAGTCTTACCGGCCTATGCCTAAGACCCTCCATCTATGCCAATGGCAAGTACCACGTACCTTAGGTCTCTCCAACTGAATGACATAGAGCGAGTATGGTTCCGCCTGTCCCGTTGCTCACACCGCAACGTCAATTCAAGTAATATGTGCGGGTAAAGCTTCCCCGAGTCCCAATCCGATCACACACTTTACATAACCCAGTTATGTGCAAGTTGGCTCCCAGGCCACCAAGATGATAGTATCACGCTTCTGCCCAGTTTTCCGGGTGCACCATGGAGTTAGTCCCCAAGGTTCCCTGTTGCAATCTACCGTGTAGAAAACCCGAAAACAACCATCGACACAGAGTCTTCTCCGGCCATTCATGCAATGCAACATCACTGATCCAGACCAACCTGTCTGGGTAGGCTTCACACACCATGCCTATGTACGTTTTTTGATTGCGGACTATACATGCAAAACAACGGGGACTATTTATGTCTACCCGAAGAAACACCTCACACTCACCGCTTACTCACGAGAGCGGGATGCCTATGCAAAAAGGAAAGAGAACTTCACATGTCCAAGATGAGAATCGTTACCCTTGCATTTCTCTTTGGCGCCATGAAGATCAAGATGAATGAAAAGCGCCGCAACGGCCTCGCCTCCGTAGATCCGAACTCGGCTTGCGATTTGGGGCTCCAAAGCTCCACCGACAGCCGGAACTCTCCTCCTCCTTCTTCCTTGCTCTCCCATCTCTCTAAGGTTTTATAAAGAGAAAGCTCAATTGGAAATGAGGGTTTGAACCTTATTCCCTGATATAACCTGACAAGAACAGCCCTGGGCCATTGGATCCCAAAAGAAGGAAACAGACGACCATGATTCGCACTTACAATCAAATTCCTGTGCCGAAAATGGCTTGTGACATGCCCGTGTCCAAGGCCGTGTGCCTCAATCGACACCGAGACCGTCACATCCAGACCAGGATACAGGTTATCGACATGCCCGTGTCATACTTGACACACCCGTGCCATTCAGTATACGTCCGTGTTGCGGGGCGTGTTCCTCCAACGACACAGGACCAAAACCAACCCAAAGAGAACACGGGTACTCGACACGCCCGTGTCACATTTGACACGCCCGTGTCAACCTGAACATGCCTAGGCTCCAGACCGTGTTCCTCCCCCGACACAGCTCGGCTAACAGCCCGAGCAGGACACTGCCTGGGACACGCCCGTATCTCAGGCCATGTTCGCTGTCTCGACTATCATCGACTGCATTTTCATCGACCACATGGGCAGATCGTCGGACCCGAGCACTACACGGTCCTGGACACGCCTGTGTCCTAGGCCGTGTGACCCCTACCAAGCACCAAACTTGGTTCTAAAAGCTGCCCGTCCCTCTTTTGAGTTTCGGGGCGTTACACTGATCCACATAACCAGAGCTAAGAGCTCAGTCATTATTGAAGATGTTATTCCATGGACTGTGTTGCAATATGGAGGTCGGGCGGTCTGTTGCTGTTCGGAGATCGGGCGGTCTGCCGGTTTATTCTGGTCGGTTTGTCTGCCGGGCTGTTGGTGTTTGGCATCCCAACGGTCTGGCGGTTTGTCTCAGATGTCTTGGAGATTGGGCGGTCTAGCGGTCTCCAGCAGCGGCTTGATCTTTGTGGCGTTTGTTCTCTCCTCTTGTTGGTTGCTGGGCGGTTAGCTGGCTTGTCTAATCGACCGACCTGTCCGGTTTGCCTTTTGTAAAGCCGCATATACTTGTAAATTTTTAGTCCCACATTACTTAATTTCCTAAAACTTTGTAAATATTTTTTGTAAAAAAATAATAATCTTTCTCTTTCTCTCCTCCTCTTCTTATTTGTAAAAGCTCGCTTTTTAGCGAGCCCGCGACGTTCGACTCATCGAACCAACCATCTAAATAAGAGTCTGTTCGCGGGCCATCGAGTTTTTAGCTTGTCCTTTTTTTGTAAAAATTTTTCGAGAAAACCAAAAATCCTAAAAAATAATAAACTCTAAAAAAAAGAAAATAATAAATCAAAAAAATAAAATACAAAAAAATGATGAAAACTCTAAAAAATCCAAAAAATATTTTGTTAATTATGTAACGAATAAATCGAATATCTCAATTCTTAACCCTTTTTGCTCTCCGAAAATTTAGTTGCGAGTTAATTTGTAAGCGAATTTTAGTTATTCTTTGCTTACTATTCGTTTATTAGTTGGAGATCGATAGATTTAGATATCTGGAGTTAAGTTTTAGAAATTTTTTGTATGCATTTTTTTATTTAGATAGAGACCTGTTTTCAGAATTACTTCTACTTATCTAAATAGTTGCACATTTATTTTGTTAGAAAAAACAATCTTAGATTTTAATTTATGTTTACTTCAAGATTTTTTTTCGATATATAGGAACGTTTAATTTATAAATGTTGCTCTCAAAAACTTATTATTAAAAATAGTTTTATTTTTGAACAAAAACCTATCACCTTTTTTTCATGCCATACTTGGCATGATTTCGATCCTTAAAAGATCTTATGTCAATGAGAATAAGATTTCGTTCCGTAAACATAGACATGCAATATTTGAAAATATTATATGTTACAGAGTAAGAAGATAAAATTCATTACTTCTATACATATAAATTGGATTATTATGAAGATTGTAAAAACAATTTATGTTATGGAAAATAAGATTTCGTTTTCCTAACATCTTTTCAAGCCAAAAAACTTTTTTAGAGGTTCGAGCAAAAAAATATACCCTCGCCTCTAATTCAAAGCCTTCTTCATATACCACGATATCCTTCTCCGCCAATTTCAAAAAAAAATCTAGATTTAATTTTAAAATTTTTTTGAGAGCATAATTTGTAAATTAAATTATTTCCTGTAATTCTTACAAGCTCAAGTTTTCATAAATCTAATCTATTTTTGTTAGCTGAAACTCTTCCTTTATTTAAATTTTTGGCATAATTTAGGATTTAAATCTAATACCCAGGATATTTATTTAGATCTTTCTTTCAATTAATTCAAACGGTAGCTAAACATAGGATTTCTTTAATTCATTATAAGTTCATCTCCAACTTTTGCTCTGGAATAACAAAAGCTTAAGTATGGGGTTATTTGATAGGTTGTAAATATACCTATTTTTATGTACATTATTTAAGTATTTTTCATTTTCTTTTGTTGTTTTTAGTTAAATTTCTTCAATAAAATGTTCTTTTTATTGTAAATATTTTGTTAACTTATTTTATTTTATTTTTCAGAAAAAATCCAAAAATGTGCCAAAAACAGTAATGTCACGCCCGTGTCCTTACTGGTTACGCCCGTGACCTGGGCGTGACACGTCAAATTCCAGTGAATCAACATTTTTGAAGAAAAATCATGTGACACGCCCTGTCACACGGCTGAGTCTAATGTGACACGGCCGTGACCTGACCCGTGTCAGCCTGCTCGACGATTTTCCGCTCGACGTTCGTCGACCCAACAAGGACACACCCATTTCCTATGAGCGACACGCCCGTGTCATGTGACACAGCCCGTGCCGAAGCCCGTGACCATCTCTCGATATTCTTCACTCGATATTCGTCGACTCAACCCGACACGCCCGTGTCAAGATGCGACATGGGCATGTACGCCTCCATCTGGCCAGACAAACCGCCATCGGCGACTTTCGACTCAAACAACGCCCAGTTCAACCTCCCTGTCACACCCGTGTACTTTGGGTAACGCCCGTGACCAGGGGCGTGACTTCCATGTGGACCTCCCGAAGTCAATAACGCCATATATCGCCGAACAACACGCCCACCATCACGTCCGTGACCTGGGGCGTGACCGCCGCGTTTTCAGCCGCCAAGTCAAATCTCAAATCAAATCGGACGGCCGCCATTTAAATAGTGTTGACACGCCCCATGACGCGCCCGTGTCAGAGGGCGTGTACTTTGAAAATTTTTTCTATAAATTCCCCACTTCTGTATGAGTTCAAGGTTCCAAATTTTGAACCATTTTGTATAGGGGCCGGCTGTTAGATGCATTCCAAAGCTATGTAAAGTGACTTTCTCCCCCTCTCCTATGTTTGTTTTTAGTTTTCTGTAACTCTCATTTTAGCTGAATAAATGTTTAATTTTTTGTCTCTTTATATGATTTTGGAATGGATCTATGCCTCTCATATGCAATCTTATTCTTTCTTTGTTTTAACTTTGTTTTTCGTTTACTTTTTGTACGTGTGTGTGTGTGTATGAGATTAATTTTCATGCTCCTATACTTAGTTATTTGTACTTAGTTTTAGTTAGACTTAAGTTTTTCTAGCTTTTTATGCATTCCTATCAATCTGTAAAAACATTTTCAAAGTGGTTTTGATTTTTTCACTAACTTAGATTTTCCTCTTTAGGTCGTAAAACTTTTCGTTCTTTTCACTTTATTTTCACTTTTTAACCACTTTTACGGATTTTAGAAATGTATATATAGTCGTTTTAATTTTTCAAGTACTTCATTTTACCTTTTATTTTCAAAAATGTTTGTCCGTTTAATTTTTATTTCCTCTTTTTATTCATTTCTACCGCATTCTAGCGGTAGAAATGTAATCGTTTTAATTTTTCGAGCACTTGCACTTTGCGTTTATTTGCTGTTGAAGTTGGTGACCTGGCGGTCTGGCGGTCTGTCTTGGCGGGTTGAAGACCGCGCGGTCTGGCTGTTTGTCTCAGCTGGCTTGGAGACCGGGCGGTCTAGCGGTCTACTCTGGCAATCTCTCTTTCTCTCTGGTGGTAGCCGTGCGGTTAGCCCGTCTGTCTAACTGCGCGGCTTGTGCGGTTTGTTCTGTATAGTCCGCTTAGTCCTGTAAATTTTTAGTCCCACATCTCTTATTTATATTCTCTCTTCTCTCCTCCATTTTATATAAGGGAGGGCATACTTTTATAATAGATATTCTTTTTGGATAATAAAGTTTCAATTATTCAAAACTCTATCCGTTTGCTACTGCATGTTCGCTACTTTTAACTTGGTATCAGAGGACACGGTCTTTTCCTCCTGATTGTGTGCGCTCTCTGCTTCTCGCCGCTTGTTTCTGCTTCTC
Organism: Platanthera guangdongensis; assembly: GCA_039583875.1. Taxonomy (NCBI): domain Eukaryota; kingdom Viridiplantae; phylum Streptophyta; class Magnoliopsida; order Asparagales; family Orchidaceae; genus Platanthera; species Platanthera guangdongensis. Next base: position 47,011,212 of record CM077161.1, on the reverse strand, counting down.
GCGACCTGTCTTCGCGGCTTGTCCTCTCTTCCACCCGCTACTCTGTTCGCGCGGCTTGTTGCCTCTCTTCGCTTCTCTCGCTACTCTTTGTCGCCGCAACCTGTTTAGTTGTCGCAGCGACCTGTTTCCTTCTAGCCGCCTGTTTTTTCCCCTCGCTGCGCGGCCTGAATCTGTTCGCCCGACTTGCGACTTGTTGTTGTCGCTGCTGCTCCTTACTTCCTCTTCTCTTCTGTTCGCTCGGAATTTTCAGTCCGCGCGACCTCTTCCCCGCTGTACCTTGTTCTCCTTCCTTGCCGCTCGTGTTCGTACGGCTTCTTCCCTTTAAACCGCTGCGGTTTCTCGCGGGTTGCTCCCTTTTCCTCTCCCCGCGGCTTTCTCTCTGTTCGCGCGGATTCTTCCTTGGTTGAGCGGCCTCTCTGCCATTCTTCCTTTAGCCGCTCCTGCTTGTTAGTCGCCGCGACCTCCTGTTCAGTCGCGCGGCTTGTGCTTCCCTTCTTCCCCTTTTGCCTTGCTCTGCACCTTGGTCGTGGCCTTTCTTGCCGTGGTGTGTTGTCACCGAGACCGCTGCAGTTTCTTATTCCTCCCTTCACGGCATTCATCTCCTCCTCCAAGTCGTTCGCCTCGGTTGTCACGTCTTCTGGTCGTGCCCACGTTGTTACTCAGGGAAAATGGCCGATCGACACTGCTGCTACAAATCATATGACCGACAATCTATAGTGTTTCTCTCTCCTAGAAAAACATGATCGGTTTCCCCCGGTTATCCTCGCTGACGACTCTTCATCATCAGTCCATGGAACGGGGATAGTTCATGTCACTCCGTCTCTTCACTTGGCGGATACTCTATACGTGCCCCAGTTCCCGTGCAACTTATTATCTGTTACCTCTCTTTGTAAGCAATTACAGTGTTCCGTCACATTTACTTCTACTTCTTGCTCTTTTCAGGATCCGGACTCCCAACGGACGATTGCTACTGGGACTGAGAGTGGCGGCCTATACTTCCTGGACAACATTTCTGCTTTTTCCACCTTCTCCTCCACCTCCACAGATATTCTCCAATGGCATCTCCGCCTTGGTCATGCTCCTCCCCGTCTTCTTCGTCAACTTCTGCCCCACCTTCCTCCACAAAGTCATCCGCTCAACTGTGAGGCCTGTCAGCTTGGCAAGCATCACCGCTCCTCCTTCCCTCCAAAGCATGTTCGTGGCTCTACCCGTCCGTTTGATCTTATCCACTCCGATATTTGGGGTCCTTCTCCTACTCTTACCATTGGTCGGGGTAGTTCATATTTTGTCACGTTCATTGATGATTTCTCTCGCTGTACGTGGGTGTATCTAATAAAAGATCGCTCCGAATTATTCTCTGTCTGGACGTCCTTCTATCTCATGATCAAAACTCAGTTTGGTGTTTCTATCAAAGCTTTTCGCTCTGATAATGCCAAAGAATATATCAGTCATGACTTTTCTACATTCTGCATGCAAAATGAGATTATTCATCAAACTAGTTGTGTCTATACTTCACAATAAAATGGTGTGGCCGAACGCAAAAACCGTCACCTCCTCGATGTCGCTCGCACCTTGATGACCCAGATGCATGTTCCTCGCTCCTATTGGGGCTATGCTATTCTCCTTTCCTGCTACCTTATCAATCACATTCCCTCCACGGTTCTCCATGGCCAAACCCCGTTCTCCATTCTGTATCCGGGCAAGGAGCCGTTTCCTCTCCCTCTCCAAATCTTTGGATGCACTGCCTTTGTGCATACCCCTTTTGCCACCCGTGATAAGCTCTCCCCTCGCTCCACCAAATGTGTCTTTCTGGGGTACTCCACCTCTCAGAAAGGCTATTGTTGCTTTGATCCCGTCCTTCATAAGCAGTTCGTCTCTGCTGACGTCACCTTCTTCGAGAATACCTCCTACTTCTCGGATGACTCCTCTCCTCTTCTCCCCGCTTCTGATTCTGTTGGGTCCGGCGTTCCTTCACTTGACCCGTGGCGCTCTTCTACTTATTTAAGAAATTAAGTAGCACCCTTTCCAACAGTTCGGGCTTTTGGAATAGTTGGTTATGCGCTTGATCCTTCAATTGGTATCAGAGCAGGTCACGGGTTCAAGACCGGGGGAGCGCTATTAAATCCTGATTTTTCCCTTCTACCTGTGTGGGTCCGGCGGATCAGGCAACTGTGGACATGTGGTAACCCCACCTCTGAGCCGTGCAACCGTGGACATGTGGTAACCCCACCTCTGAGCCATGTGGGCCATGTGGTAACCCCACCTCTGAGCCATGTGGGCCATGTGGTAACTCCACCTCTGAGCCGACGGGTTGTGCTGGACGCCGGGGGGGGGGGGGGATTGTTGGGTCCGACGTTCCTTCACTTGACCCGTGGCGCTCTTCTACTTATTTAAGAAATTAAGTAGCACCCTTTCCAACAGTCCGGGCTTTTGGAACAGTTGGTTATGCGCTTGATCATTCAGATTCTCCTGCCGTTCCCTTCGTTCCCTCGCCTCCTACTACAATCTCCACCCCTAAACCGTCTCCATCCCCTCCTCTCCCTCCACCTCTCTCTTTCCCTTCTCCACCACCCTCTCCCTCATCTCCTCTGCCGTCTCTCTCTACTCCTGGGCCAGCTTTCTCTACCACGGATGCTCCGGATGCCGCGGGCCCGGCTGACCTGGATCTTCCTATAGCTCTTCGCAAAGGGGTGCATATGTGTACCCTACACCCCCTTGCTGCTGTTGTTTCCTATGATCGTCTTACCCCTTCTCGCATGGCATTTGCACTGGCTATCTCTGCCACTGCCATACCCCGCTCCTACCAGGAGGCCCTTGCTATTCCTCATTGGAAGATGGCCATGGATGAGGAAATGACGACCCTAACTGAGCGGGGTACCTGGACTCTTGTTCCTCCTCCCTTCGGCACTGATGTTGTTGGCTGTCGCTGGGTCTTTGTGGTCAAATTTGGCCCCGACGGCACTGTGGATCGTTATAAGGCTCGCCTTGTTGCTAAGGGCTTCACTCAGACATATGGGGTTGATTACTTTGACACCTTCTCCCCCGTGGCTCGTCTCAGCACTATCCGGGTCCTTCTCTCTGTGGCGGTAAATAAGGATTGGCCGATTTCCCAGCTGGATGTCAAGAATGCCTTACTTTATGGTGATCTTCATGAGGCCGTTTACATGGAGCAACCTCCTGGGTATGTTGCTCAGGGGGAGACACGCATATGTCGGCTGAAGAAGGCAATCTATGGCCTCAAGCAGAGCCCTTGAGCTTGGTTTGACAAGTTCAACAGGATCGTGGCGGCCGTTGGTTTTGTGCGAAGCTCTGCCGATCACTCTCTCTTTATTCACAAAACTCCTTCTGTGCTGGTTGTTCTTGCTGTGTACGTCGATGATATTCTTCTCACTGGCGATGACCAGGAAGGGGTAGCCCTAACAAAGCGTCATCTTCGCCAACATCTGATCACAAAAGATATGGGCTCTCCAAAGTACTTTCTGGGGATCGAAATCTCTCGGAAGCCCGACTCTTTAGTTCTCTCTCAGCGTAAGTATGCCCTTGATCTTTTAAAAGAGGCAGGATTGACTGGAGCGAAACCTGCCCGATGCCCCATGGCAACTGGAGAAGAAAAAACCTGGACAGATGATTCGCCTCCTCTTTCAGATAGTTCGCGGTACAGGCGTCTGGTTGGTAAGCTCATATATCTCACAGTGACCAGACCTGATATTTCCTATGTTGTGGGCAAGGTGAGTCAATTCATGCAAGCACATAGGGAGTGCCATCTACAGTCTGCCTTACGGATCTTGGAGTATATCAAAGCAGCGCCTGGGAAAGGATTACTGTTTCAGAGGAATGGTCATCTGAGGATTGAAGCATACTCAGATGCAAGTTATGCTGATGACAAAGGGGATCGCAAGTCAACCTCAGGTTTTTGCACCTTTGTTGGGGGAAATCTGGTGAGCTGGAAGAGCAAGAAGCAGTCTGTTGTCTCCAGGTCCAGTGCAGAAGCTGAGTATCGCAGTATGGCATCGACCACTTGTGAGTTAAAATGGATGCGGGATCTCATGCTAGATTTAGGAGAGGTCTACAACCATCCTCTACCTATGTTCTGTGATAACAAGGCCGCCATATACATCTCTAAAAATCCGGTATTCCATGAAAGAACAAAGCACATTGAGGTCGACTGTCATTTCATTCGTGAAGAGATCTTAAAGGAACAAATTTGCACTCCCTTTGTCACTTCTGATAAAGAGCTGGCTGACATCTTCACCAAGCCAGTTTCCGCCTCGTTTCTTCATGTTTGTGACAAGCTGGGCATGATCGATATATATGCTCCAGCTTGAGGGGGAGTGTTGAAGTTGGTGACCGGGCAGTCTGGCGGTCTGTCTTGGCGGGTTGAAGACCGCGCGGTCTGGCGGTTTATCTCAGCCGGCTTGGAGACCGGGCGGTCTAGCGGTCTACTCTGGCAATCTCTCTTTCTCTCTGGTGGTAGCCGTGCGGTTAGCCCGTCTGTCTAACCGCGCGGCTTGTGCGGTTTGTTCTGTATAGTCCGCTTAGCCCTGTAAATTTTTAGTCCCACATCTCTTATTTGTATTCTCTCTTCTCTCATCCATTCTATATAAGGGAGGGCATACCTTTGTAATAGATATTCTTTTTGGATAATAAAGTTTCAATTATTCAAAACTCTATCCGTTTGCTACTGCATGTTCGCTACTTTTAACTTTTGCAAACTTTTTTCTCCTTTTAAATTTTATTTTCACTTTTTATGCATTTCCATCGCATTCTAGCGGTAGAAATGTAGTTGTTTTAATTTTTCAGTCAATTAGTTTTTCTTAATTTTTGTACGTGTGCGTGCGTGTATGAGTTAGTTTTTATAATTTTATTTCAATTCTGTAGAGTGTGTGCGTGTGTTGCATTTATTTTCGCCTACTCGTTAATGGTTAAATGACGTGCTTTAATTTCCCGCCTACTCGTTTGAGTAGGACTTGTACATGTGCGTTTTCATTTCTGTAGTGTGTGTGCGTATTTCAATTCCAGTAGAGTGTGTTTACTTTCTGTAGAGTGTGTGAGTGTTAGCATTTATTTCCGCCTACTCACTAGGAGTTAAATGACAGAATTTTATTTACCGCCTACTCATTTGAGTTAAATGGCAGGTCATTATTTTTCTGTAATTATATAAGTAGTATTTGTACTAACATTTATTTACCGCCTACTCATTTGAGTTAAATGACAGGTCTGTGTATGTGTTTACTTTTCAGTAGAGTGTGTAAGACCCCCTCCCCCTAACCAAGGAGGGCTACCGAGTCTTATGCCCAGAACCGCCGTCTTACGGTGGCACTAACGCACGGGTTAGTCGACACCGCAATACGCCGATCCTACCGGCTAGTACGATCATTTAACCTGTAGGCCAATATGAGAATAAGAAGTAAAGCAGTATATAAATCCACTAGTCCACAAGTCACATAGTACAATCATATATATGAAATGAAAGGTACACAATATAGTCCACAGAAGAGTACAAAAAGAAAGAGTAATAAGGGCTTATGCCCAGTACATCAAAACCACTCTCTCTCAAAATAAATAAAAGCAGAAGCTATACTAGTATATCAGATCTCGTCCCACCTGAGGACGCACAGTAGTGGTAGTAGCCTGCTGAAGTGGTATCTGCTCCTCAAGTCCTGCCTCCTCGACGTGTTGGTGCTCCATCTCCACGGGCTCCTAAAAATAGTATGGTCACCGACCATTAGTCAAAAAGACTAAGTCGTTTCCTACGCACCTCGCCCCGCAGCTCCTAGGCACCGAGCGGGAGGACGAAGCGGAGGACAACAAGGGGTAGCAAAAGTGGAAGGAGGTGACAGAATCTAACTAGTAGTTGTAATAAGTAATATTGATCTACTCTAGCAGTTCTAAGTATAGTACAAGTAAGTAAGAGCAGTACAGTAAAGGAAGTAAAGACAGCAGTAAGAGCATGTAAATAAACTATTTTACCACTATACTATCATCACAAAAGTACCCTAACTTAAATAAATGCCCATACAAATATATAAGTTAGGATTTCCAGGAAATTTAACTTATCATATAAAAGAGCCCATACTAATTTATATGATAAGGATCTATGAAGCGTATGACCTAATATGAATGATTGTTATGATGCAATTTAATGCACAGGCAAGTGCAACTCACACATAACGACTCTGTGATCACAGACCTTTAGTTCCCACTTTTTGAGAGCTAGCATCACTCTCGGGTACAACCGCGGTGGCTACGGCAGCAGCGGAGCGGGCGTCTCCGCTTCTAGGCCGGTATGCACACTACCAAGCCTTAGACCCCTCTCATACGCCTCTGTACACGTCCAAGGTGCACTCTAGAGTCTCGCATATGTACTTTGCTGACAACCCGTCAGTCTTGTTGGGTCGGATGTGCGTTATCGGGGGTCGTCCTCCAGACCGCAGTGTAAAACAACCCACTGGCCCCTCTAACCCTCACAACCGCCTGGTGCACCGTACTGCCATCGGTGTGACGAACGGCCAGTACCGCATGCCCCGCCACTAGATTTATGCACATGCAAGTATTTTACTCCGAACCTTCCGCTCGCAGGACCAAACCCGTCCTGAAAACCCTCAAACCCAACCCAGGTGAGAACGCACATTAGTGCCTTATACAAACTCCCTCAAACCCTAAACGGGTGAGAACGCACATTAGTGCCTTTATACCAACTCCCTCAAACCCTAAACGGGCGAGCATATATCATGAATCTTGTTGAAGTTGGTGACCGGGCGGTCTGTCTTGGCGGGTTGAAGACCGCGCGGTCTGGCTGTTTGACACGCCGGCCTATAAACCGGGCGGTCTAGCGATCTTCTCAGGCGACTTCTCTGCTTCTCTTGTGGTAGCCGTGCGGTTAGCCCTTCTGTCTAACCGCGCGGCTTGTGCGGTTTATTTTGTATAGTCCGCTTTACTTGTAATTTTTAGTCCCACATCTCTTATTTGTATTCTCTCATCTCTCCTCCATTCTATATAAGGGAGGCCATACCTTTGTAATAGATACCTTTTTCGGATAATAAAGTTTCAGTTAAAACCATTTTGGTTTGTTCTCTGTTCGGTTTCTACATGGTATCAGAGGACACGGCCGTTTCCTCCTGATTGTGTGCGCTCTCTGATTCTCGCGGCTTGTTTTCCGCTCTCTGCAACCTGTCTCGCGGCTTGCCTTCTCTTCTGTCCGCTACCCTGTTCGAGCGGCTTGTTTCTGTCCGCTGCCCTGTTCGCGCGGCTTGCTTCTTCTTGGCTCTCTTCTCCTACTGCTATTCTTCGCAGCGACCTGTCTCCTTGTCGCCGCGCTCCTTGCTCTTTCTTGCCTCTCTGACTTCCTAGTCTTTGCGGCTTGTCTCTACCCGCTGCGGACTTCTTCTCCCTGTCCGCTTCTGCTTTCCCCATATCCGCTTGTCCCTATACTCGCGGTTTGCTGCTGTGATCTGCCTGACCGTGCGGGTTGTTCCTTTCTCACCCGCATCTTGGTCGCGGTCACCTGCTCTTCTCCTCTCTTCTATTCGCTCGGCCTTTTCAGTCCGCGCGACCTCTTCCCCGCTGTTCCTTTGACCTCTTGCTAGCCGCTTCTGTTCGCGCTTTCTTGTTGTTGCCTTCTACCCGCTCCTGCTTGCTAGTCGCGCCGGCCTCAACTTTTGCCGTGCGACCTGCTCTCCTCTGTTCGCCCGACCTTTTCAGGCCATGCGACTTCTATCCCTCTGCTTTGCTCCGCTTCTTGGTAGCCGCCTTCCTAGCCGCGCGACCTGTTTTCTGTTCGCCCGGCTTGGTGCTCCTCTCTTGCTTCCATGGCTTTCCCCTCCTCCAGCCTGTCCACCTCCGTGGTCACCTCTTCTGGTAGTGCTCATGTTGTTACTCGCGGATGATGGCTAATCGATTCTGGTGCAACAAATCATATGACAGGCAATCCTCAATGTTTCTCCCTTCTTGACACCCATGCTCAGTTGCCCCCGGTCATTGTTGCTGATGGATCTCCCTCCCCGGTCCATGGGACGGGCATGGTTCAAGTCACTCCATCTCTTTTCTTGGCTGATACCCTCTATGTGCCCAAGTTTCCGTGCAATTTATTATCAGTTACTTCTTTATGCAAGCAACTACGGTGTTCTGTCATATTCACCCCTACCTCTTGTGCTTTTCAGGATCCGGACTCCCAACGGACGATTGCTACTGGGACTGAGAGTGGTGGCCTCTACTTCCTCGACAACGTTTCTGCTCTATCCGCCTTCTCCTCCTACTCTACAGATCTTCTCCAATGGCATCTTTGCCTTGGACATGCTCCTCCCCGAATTCTACGACATCTCCTGCCGCACCTCCCTCCTCATCATCCTCCTCTAAACTGTGATGCATGTCAACTTGGCAAACATCACCGCTCATTCTTCCCACCAACGCAAAGTCGGGGCTCTTCCCGTCCGTTCGACCTCGTTCACTCTGACATATGGGGTCCCGCTCCTAACCTCACCATCGGTCGGGGTAGTTCCTATTTTGTCACCTTCATTGATGATTTCTCTCGATGTACGTGGTTATATCTTCTCAAAGATCGCTCCGACCTGTTCTCTGTTTGGACCTCCTTTTATTCTATGGTTAAGACTCAGTTTGATACGTCTATTAAACTCCTTCGTTCTGACAATGCTAAGGAGTATCTTAGCCACGACTTCTCCTCCTTTTCTATTCACCATGGTGTTATTCGTCAAACCAGCTGTGTCTACACCTCACAACAAAATGGGGTGGCGGAACGCAAAAACCGTCACCTCCTTGATGTCGCTCGCACTATGATGACTCAAATGCATGTTCCTCGCTCCTATTGGGGCTATGCTGTCCTCCTCTCCTGCTATCTCATCAATCGCCTTCCCTCCACAGTTCTCCACGGTGCTACCCCCTTCTCCATTCTTTATCCGGACAAGGATCCCTTTCCTCTTCCTCTACACATCTTTGGGTGCACCGCTTTTGTGCACTCTCCCGCTGCCACCCGTGATAAACTCTCCCCACGTGCCACCAAATGTGTCTTTCTGGGCTACTCTCCCACTCAGAAAGGATATTGCTGCTTTGACCCTGTTACCCGCAAGCAATTTGTCTCTGCGGATGTCACCTTCTTTGCCAATGCATCTTACTTCTCTCCCGCTTCATCTTCTACTCCTCCTGATCCTACTTCTCATACCAACCCATCCATTCCCTCTGCTCCCACTGATGTTCCGCCCACTCCACCCACTCCACTGTCTTCCCCATCCTCATCATCTCCACCCTCTACTCCGCTTTCTCCCTCCACTCCGCTGCCATCTCTCTCTACTCCCGGGCCAGCTCTCTCCACCACGGATACTCCGGATACTGAGGCACCTGCTGACCTGGATCTCCCGATTGCTCTTCGCAAAGGGGTTCGTGCCTGTACCCAACACCCGCTTGCTGTAGTTGTTTCCTACGCTCGTCTTACCCCTGCTCGCAGAGCTTTTGCACTGGCTATCTCGGCCACTGCCACCCCCCATTCCTACCAGGAGGCCCTTACTATTCCTCACTGGAAAGTTGCCATGGATGAGGAGATTGCTACTCTCACTGAACGGGGTACCTGGACCCTTGTTCCGCCTCCTTTCGGCACAGATGTTGTTGGATGTCGATGGGTATTTGTGGTCAAATTTGGCCCCGACGGCACTGTGGATCTGTATAAGGCTCGTCTTGTTGCTAAGGGCTTTACTCAGACTTATGGGGTTGATTACTTTGACACCTTCTCCCCCGTGGCTCGTCTCAGCACTATCCGGGTTCTTCTCTCTGTGGCCGTCAATCGGGATTGGCCGATTTCTCAGCTGGACGTCAAGAATGCCTTCCTTTATGGTGATCTTCACGAGGCAGTTTATATGGAGCAACCTCCTGGGTATGTTGCTCAGGGGGAGACACGAGTATGCCGGCTGCAGAAGGCAATTTATGGCCTCAAGCAGAGTCCTCGAGCTTGGTTTGACAAGTTCAGCGGCATTGTGGCGGCTGTTGGTTTTGTGCGAAGCTCTGCTGATCACTCTCTCTTTATTCGCAAAACTCCTTCTGGGCTGGTTGTTCTTGCTGTGTACGTTGATGATATTCTTCTCACTGGCGATGACCAGGAAGGGGTAGCCCTGACAAAGCGACATCTTCGCCAACATCTGATCACTAAAGATATGGGTTCTCCAAAGTACTTTCTGGGGATCGAAATCTCTCGGAAGCCCGACTCCTTAGTTCTCTCTCAGCGTAAGTATGCCCTTGATCTTTTAAAAGAGGTAGGATTGACTGGAGCAAAACCTGCCCGATGCCCCATGGCAACTGGGGAGGACAAAACCTGGACAGATGATTCGCCTCCTCTTTCAGATAGTTCGCGGTACAGGCATCTGGTTGGTAAGCTCATATATCTCATAGTGACCAGACCCGACATTTCCTATGCTGTGGGCAAGGTGAGTCAATTCATGCAAGCGCCCAGGGAGTGTCATCTACAGTCCGCCTTGCGGATCATGGAGTATGTCAAAGCAGCGCCTGGGAAAGGATTACTTTTTCAGAAGAATGGTCATCTGAGGATTGAAGCCTGCTCAGATGCAAGTTATGCTGATGACAAAGGGGATCGCAAGTCAACCTCAGGTTTTTGCACCTTTGTTGAGGGAAATCTGGTGAGCTGGAAGAGCAAGAAGCAGTCTGTTGTCTCTAGGTCCAGTGCAGAAGTTGAGTATCGCAGTATGGCGTCAACCACTTGTGAGTTAAAATGGCTGCGGGCTCTCATGCTAGATTTAGGAGAGGTGTACAACCATCCTCTACCTATGTTCTGTGATAACAAGGCCGCCATATACATCTCCAAAAACCCGGTATTCCATGAAAGAACAAAGCACATTGAGGTCGACTGCCATTTCATTCGTGAAGAGATTTTAAAAGAACAAATTTGCACTCCTTTTGCCACGTCTGATAAAGAGCTGGCTGACATCTTCACCAAGCCAGTTTCCGCCTCATTTCTGTATATTTCCGACAAGCTGGGCATGATTGATATATATGCTCCAGCTTGAGGGGGAGTGTTGAAGTTGGTGACCGGGCGGTCTGTCTTGGCGGGTTGAAGACCGCGCGGTCTGGCTGTTTGACACGCCGGCCTATAAACCGGGCGGTCTAGCGATCTTCTCAGGCGACTTCTCTGCTTCTCTTGTGGTAGCCGTGCGGTTAGCCCTTCTGTCTAACCGCGCGGCTTGTGCGGTTTATTTTGTATAGTCCGCTTTACTTGTAATTTTTAGTCCCACATCTCTTATTTGTATTCTCTCATCTCTCCTCCATTCTATATAAGGGAGGCCATACCTTTGTAATAGATACCTTTTTCGGATAATAAAGTTTCAGTTAAAACCATTTTGGTTTGTTCTCTGTTCGATTTCTATAAATCTCTCCAACCCTACACGGGCGAGAAGGTACAACAAATGTCCTAACCTATTAGACTACTCTTGTCTATGGGTTATTATACTTAGTGATTTAATGTTAATCCCAGGACTGCCCCCGGTATTCCCTGTGAAGGGCTCTCAATGGGCACTAGGAACTGTGTTGGGATTACGCCCAGCGTTCCCTTTCACAAGGATATTTACTTTAGTTGATGGCTACCCATGTTTCACCCCAGCTCTCTTTGTTGCTCTGGAACAACCCTAGTGGCTTAAGGTGTTACCGGGAAACCGACGGTCTTCCGTCGACCCCCACTCCAGTTGCTACCTAAAGACTTGCACTTTTAACCCCATCACTAAGACCATACTACCCACCAGGGATTATTCATATTGCACTCTCTTATTTCTTCCGATAATCAATCCTCTAGTAACCCCTAAGGCAAGACCTATTTATGTTATATGCAGACCATGTCCTATTATTACCCCAAAAATGGAATCTTCCAATCCTTAAGGCATCTTGCCCCTAAATATTTATCCTAGGGTGGTATGGGCTAACAGAACTATCCTATGAATTCTCATAATTTTCCTTGGCAAAATAATCCCTTAATTAAATCTTTTGAATTAATTACTAGGTCACTTTACACATGAAGTAGTATGATTGAACATCCACTGACCTAGGTAATTTTTCCTGAGTTGTATAATGATAAAATATTACTGTCTACAGAGTTTCATAATTTTCCTTTGATAATTTTCCTTTGATAATTTGTGCCAATTCCTTATTTAATACCAAATTCCCATAATTTCCATTTTACAAATGAAGTACAGGTAATATGTAATCCAAAATTCCAGGAAAATTACAGAACATAAAAAACATTAATTTATGACTATTGACAGAGTTTCATCAACTTTTATTGTGTAATGGCCTATCAATTTCCATTCTTACATATTTACCAAAAATGCCATTATATTAATTTAAAAACTATGAATACACCCATTAATTTTGAAAAATTATGCAAGACTAATAATACAATTTTACAGCACTAGAATTATTTCGAAATTTTTCTGAGGTGCATATCCATCAATTCAAGAATAAATGAAATAAGGGTAAAATGGGCATTTTAAGATATTTTATTCCAAAAGTTCTTCAACCAGAAAGATAAAATTTTCATAAGTCACATGTAACATTATCTACATCTTGGCAAAGTTTGAGGATTTGTGCTTGAGGAAAACCTATTTTTCAAATTTATTTTCAAAAGGAGCCATATTTTTAAAAATTCTAATTAATGGGATTTTTGATTCCAAAAATCCCATAATTAATCTGAGGGGTGTAATTTACTCTAATGAACCACTGTAAACAAATCCAAGATTTTTGAATGCCTCCATTAGGCTGAATACACAATATTTAAACTATTGCTATTAGCACCCAAGGTAATATGTACACCAACACATGCAAGTGGAATTTCCCATCATGCAATGATCCAAAAGTGCTTAAATTTTTATCATGCACTAATGGTGTTCCCAAGGACCCACCCCCAAAATTTGGGGCCATGAGAAGTCATATAGCTCCATATATTTCATTTATTTATATTTTGAAATTATGACCAAAACTATAGGAAAAGTTGTTTCAAAAATTCCTAAATTTTGTCAGGGGCTAGGTATGCCCTAATCATGCATGTACCCAAAATTTGGGGCCATGGTGATTGCTGGTTTGACTTGGGCCTCCAAATGAATTTCTGCCATATTCTAGGACCAGTCCTAGGAGAAATGTCCTACAGCCAGAATACTAAACCAAAGTTAATGATTAAGATGTCAAATTAAAGGGAACAGGTAAGGCTAAATTTTTCATTGAGGGATCAGTTTCTGAAATTGCCTCTAAGAGGCCTAAAATGGCATGCAAGGTCACTGAATAAGTGTGACATGATATTTACTATTCATAATGATTAAAATTAAACTTATATTTAATATCTGCACGAATCTTAAAGCATCTATGAACAAGATCCGTTCATCGTCCCCACTGGGTTAACAGCTGAGATTCAGCCGACCTGGGCGATGATTGTTGGCGGTTTCCGGCCAGCTGAGGCGGCGCCACCTCCGGCCAACGGTGCCATCACCTTCACGGTGGTGGTGGCTATCGTTTCCCGGTGATGGGGCGGCGGGAGACGACGGCGACGGCGAACCCGAGCGGTTTCTAAAGCTTGGAAAATTCACATTTTTCTCCCATGGCATCGGGCTCAGTTGAGCCTGATATCTCACCTAATCGATCTAAGATCCTAGTACGGGTAGAGGTGAGGTGAAACGAACCTGGATTGGGGCTTGGCTGCGGGTCAGGAGGCGGTTTGCCATGGTGGTGATACGCCGGTGAGCTCCTCCCCGATTCCTTGATTCTCCATCATTTTCCATGTTCCAGCACTCGAATTCCACTCCTTTCCACCTCATGAAGCTAATGGTGAAGTCTGTTTGGGCTGAGTATGGCTGTATATGGAGATACTAACTATGTGAGCTCGGTTTGAGCTTTGGTTGCTCCGCCCATGCATGCCAGGTGGCTCTCAGCCCCTATTTTCTTCTGGAATGATGAGAGGAGGTCGGCCAGCAGGTATTGGGCAGAGAATTGCAGCTGAAGTGGTGGCCATGTGGCCACCATTCCCTTTCATCCCCATTTCTCTCTCCTCTTTCTCTCAAAATCACATTTCTACCCCTTTGCATGCATTATCTCTCCTGATTTAGAGGGGTAGGGCTGGTCTTGTTCACTTGGGCTGGCCATGGGCCAAATTTGGTGGGCTTGGTCCAAAGGAGGGTGGCTTGGTCTTCATTTTCCTCTTTTAGGTCAAATAGTTGACTTGTTGACTTGGAGAGTTGACTTAGTCAACATGGTGGGTGGGCTGACCCTACTTGGTGGTAATGGGTCTAGTGGCACCACCCAACTTGGGTTGGGTCAAGGGGGTGCCCTACTTAGGCTAATTGGGCTTATGAGTGTGGGTTTGACCAAATTAAGTCCATGGTTGACTTTTGTCAATTGGGGTCAAACAGTTGACCTAATGGCATGCCCTAGGGTGCACTTAGATTATTTTTAGGGTTAGGGCAATGTGGTGGGGTCATGGTGTGGCTAGTGTCCTCACTTAGGCTAGTTTGACCTAGTTTGACTATGGTCCTATAGTGGGCTCCACATGGCTACCACCCACTACCTAGGGTCAAACCTAGTTGATCTCCTTAAATTCACCCCATGCCTAACCCAATCTAAGTTGAGGGGTCCAAAAGTAACATGGGATGTTACAAATTCCAATAAACAAGAAAATAATTTCGTCCCCGAAATTTAGGTTCGGGTCTACGGGGTTCTACTTGCAAGAATTTTTTAAGAAACTTTAAAACATAACTTGAAAGTACCTGATGCGAATAGCTCCGGGTGTTGCTCCAGCATCAGATCCCTCGGCTCCCAGGTGTGCTCCTCCCATCCATGGTTGGACCACAGCACCTTCACAAGAAGGACCTTCTTCTTCCGCAACACTCGGATGGCTGTATCGTCAATACGGATCGGCTCCAATCTAACTGATCTGTCAGGCTCTACCGGTCCGGCTGTAGTAGTAATGTGCTGCTCCGGTCGAAGGAGAGCTCTTCGCAAGGAAGAGACATGGAAGACATCATATAATGCACCCAACTCCGGTGGCAGCTGCAGTCGGTAAGCTAAGGGCCGATCCGCTCCAGGATCAGGTATGGCCCCATGTATCGTGGACTGAGCTTCTTGTGCCTCCGCACCCGAGAGACACCGTGTACTGGACGTATCTTCAAGAATACTCTATCTCCAACCTAGAACTCCACCTTCCGGTGCCGAGCATCATAATACTTTGCCTGCCTGCTCTGGGCCTCTAGTAGCCGATCCCTGATCAATCGAATCTGAACCTCAGTATCCTCTATATAATCAGATCCAAGAGCCCTGGTATCCACATCCTGAACCCATGATAGCGGTGTACGACATCTCCTCCCATAAAGTGCCTCATATGGAGCCATCCTGATGCTAGCCTGGTGGTTGTTATTGTACGAGAACTCAATCAGTGGCAGCAACCTCTCCCAAGGCTTCCCCGTATCCAATATGCATAGTCTGAGTAGGTCCTCCATGGTCCGGATGGTCCGCTCGGTCTGTCCGTCGGTCTGCGGATGGAAGGAGGTACTAAAAGTAAGCCGAGATCCCAAGTAAGCATGCACGGCCCTCCACTCGCTCGAAGTGAACCGACCATCACGGTCCGAAACAATCATCCTGGGAATGCCATGATATCTGACGAACTGCTCCACAAATAATCTCACCAGAACTGCAACTGGGGCATCCTTCCGAACTGGAATAAATCGCGCTACCTTGGTCAGTCTATCGACTATGACCCATATAGAATCATGCCCAGAGTGGGAGCGAGGCAATCCGTGTACAAAGTCCATAGCAATGTCCTCGAACTTCCATTCTGGAACTGGCAGTGGCTGTAGTAAACCTCCCGGGCTCTTGCATTTTGCTTTCACATGCTGGCAGGTCTCGCAATGGGTCACAAAATCCGTGATCTCCCTCTTCATCCCGGGCCAATACATAGACCTCCGCAAATCTGCCCACATCTTGGTGATGTCGGGGTGCACTGAATATCTGGAGCAATAAGCCTCTCTGAGTATGTCATCCCGGATACTGCCCCCTGCTGGTATGTAGATGCTCCCACGGAATCGAAGAAGATCATCCTGTAGTATGTATTCCTCAACCTTGCCCCTCTCCAGGGCACTAAAAATCGGCTGTAACGCAGCATCCAGCCTCTGATGTGTTCGGATGCGCTCCTGTATATCATCGACACTGATCACTGAGCTCAAATACTCTCGATACACTACTGGCTCGGTCTCAGATACCATGGTAATGTGCATGTCCTCCATCATCTGTAGCAGCTCTATAGACATCCACCGGGCCTCCGGTCCAGAAGTGCCGGCCCTCCTGCTCAAAGCATCTGCTACCGTGTTCTCTTTTCCCGGATGGTAGTGGATCTTATAATCATAGTCACAGAGGAATTCCAGCCATCTCCTCTGTCTCAGGTTTAAGTCCTTCTGTGTATCGATATATTTAAGATTCTTGTGATCTGAAAAGATGTCACAATGAATCCCGTATAAGTAATGCCTCCATATCTTTAGGGCGAATACCACAGCCCCGAGCTCTAGGTCATGTACTTGATAGTTATGCTCATGCTTCTTCAATTATCTTGAAGCATAAGCAATAACATGTCCATGCTGCATCAGGACTGCACCCATCCCCTAGTAAGAGGCGTCTGTGTAGATCTGGAATCCTTTGCTCCCGGATGGAAGCGCAAGAATGGGGGATGAGATGAGTCGGTCCTTCAGCTCCTGAAAAGCCGTCTCGCACCGCTCTGACCAAACAAAATCTGCGTCCTTCTTCGTCAAGGACGTGAGGGGTAGTGCTATCCTCGAGAATCCCTCCACGAACTTGCGATAATACCCTGCTAGTCCCAAGAAACTGCGAATGTCAGATGCGGTCTTCGGCCGTAGCCAATCCCTCACTGTCTCTATCTTGGCTGGTTCTATTGCTAATCCAACCCCACTGATCGTGTGCCCCAGGAAAGCCACCTCCTGCAGCCAGAACTGACACTTTGAAAATTTTGCGTACATTTGGGACTCCCTCAGCCTCTGCAAGACCTGCGCCAGGTGCTCTTTATGCTCCTCCTGAGTCCGAGAATATATAAGAATGTCATAGATGAATACAATCACGAAGCGGTCTAAGAAGGGCTCGAATACACGGTTCATTAGACTCATGAATTTGGCAGGGGCATTCGTGAGCCCAAAAGGCATCACCGTGAACTCGTATAATCCATAGCGTGAACTGAATGCCGTCTTCGATATGTCCACTTCCCTGATACGGAGCTGGTAGTAACCGGATCGCAAATCTAGCTTAGAGAACCAGAAGGCTCCCTGCAGCTGGTCAAATAACTCATCTATCCGAGGCAGAGGATAGGTATTGCGGACCGTTAACCGGTTCAGCTCCCGGTAATCTATGCATAGTCACAATGACCCATCCTTCTTCTTCACAAAGAGAACTGGCGCTCCCCACGGCGATGAACTGGGCCGCACAAATCCTGACTCGACTAGCTCAAAGTCCGCATATGTAGACTCCCGCACTGATTTCCACCATCTCTTCGCATGAGCCTCTAGTGCAGAGGTGGTTAGAGGTACTGCCTCGCCGACCGGGCAGCTGATGCCTGCTAAGATCTCATGTATGGCCTCCAGCAATTCCTCCGTCTTTACCGTATCCTCTGTCCTACGGTACGTCGGTGGGGACAGGCTCTTGAATGCACTCAGCCAGCTCGACCCCGGATTTAGCTGTGGAGCTGGGACTTGCTGGGATCTGAAGGCATCCAGAATCGCCGTCAAAGTCTGCCCCATCTCCGTATGTAGGAATGGAGTGGCAGCTGGAGGGGGAGGAGCCACATTTTGCGGCGCGGCGACCTGTGGAGGTTGCATAAAGGCAAGGTTAAAACAGAACTGGCCTAACTCATTGTACTTTGTGGACCATTTATGTGACTTTTGCACATGGGCACACCACTGCTTCCGCTGCATAGTTTGTCCGCAAACTGATGCTGGGGCGGGGGTGGTCCCATGTTGTGGACTTGTTTCTCATATGATCGTTGTTCAAGTGATACTAGTTTGTAAGACCCCCTCCCCCTTACCAAGGAGGGATACCTGGTCTTATGCCCAGAACCGTCGTCTTACGGTGGCACTAACGCACGGGTTAGTCGACACCGCAATACGCCGATCCTGCCGGCTAGTACGATCATTTAACCTGTAGGCCAATATGAGAAGAAGAAGTAAAACAGTATATAAATCCACTAGTCCACAAGTCACATAGTACAATCATATATATGAAATGAAAGGTACACAATATAGTCCACAAAAGAGTACAAAAAGAAAGAGTAATAAGGGCTTATGCCCAGTACATCAAAACCACTCTCTCAAAATAAATAAAAGCGGAAGCTATACTAGTATATCAGATCTTGTCCCACCTGAGGACACACAGTAGTGGTAGTAGCCTGCTGAAGTGGTATCTGCTCCTCAAGTCCTGCCTCCTCGACGTGCTGGTGCTCCATCTCCACGGGCTCCTAAAAATAGTATGGTCACCGACCATTAGTCAAAAAGACTAAGTCGTTTCCTCCGCACCTCGCCCCGAAGCTCCTAGGCACCGAGCGGGAGGACGAAGCGGAGGACAATAAGGGGTAGCAAAAGTGGAAGCAGGTGACAGAATCTAACTAGCAGTTGTAATAAGTAATATTGATCTACTCTAGCAGTTCTAAGTATAGTACAAGTAAGTAAGAGCAGTACAGTAAAGGAAGTAAAGACAGCAGTAAGAGCATGTAAATAAACTATTTTACCACTATACTATCATCACAAAAGTACCCTAACTTATATAAATGCCCATACAAATATATAAGTTAAGATTTCCAGGAAATTTAACTTATCATATAAAAGAGCCCATACTAATTTATATGATAAGGATCTATGAAGCGTATGACCTAATATGAATGAATGTTATGATACAATTTCATGCACAGGCAAGTGCAACTCACACACAACGACTCTGTGATCACAGACTTTTAGTTCCCACTTTTTGAGAGCTAGCATCACTCTCGGGTACCACCGCTGTGGCTACGGCAACAGCGGAGCGGGCGTCTCCGCTTCTAGGCCGGTATGCACACTACAAAGCCTTAGACCCCTCTCATACGCCTCTGTACACGTCCAAGGTGCACTCTAGAGTCTCGTGTACGTACTTTGCTGACAACCCGTCAGTCTTGTTTGGTCGGATGTGCGTTATCGGGGGTCGTCCTCCAGACCGCAGTGTAAAACAACCCACTGGCCCCTCTAACGCTCACAACCACCTGGTGCACCGTACTGCCATCGGTGTGACGAACGGCCAGTACCGCATGCCCCGCCACTAGATTTATGCACATGCAAGTATTTTACTCCGAGCCTTCTGCTTGCAGGACTAAACCCATCCTGAAAACCCTCAAACCCAACCCGGGTGAGAAAGCACATTAGTGCCTTATACCAACTCCCTCAAACCCTAAACGGGTGAGAACGCACATTAGTGCCTTTATACCAACTCCCTCAAACCCTAAACGGGCGAGCATATATCATGAATCTCTCCAACCCTACACGGGCGAGAAGGTACAACAAATGTCCTAACCTATTAGACTACTCTTGTCTACGGGTTATTATACTTAGTGATTTAAGGTTAATCCCAGGACTGCCCCCGGTATTCCCTGTGAAGGGCTCTCAAGGGGCACTAGGAACTGTGTTGGGATTACGCCCAGTGTTCCCTTTCGCAAGTATATTTACTTTAGTTGATGGCTACCCATGTTTCACCCCAGCTCTCTTTGTTGCTCTGGAACAACCCTAGTGGCTTAAGGTGTTACCGGGAAACCGACGGTCTTCCGTCGACCCCCACTCCAATTGCTACCTAAAGACTTGCACTTTTAACCCCATCAATAAGACCATACTACCCACCAGGGATTATTCATATTGTACTCTCTTATTTCTTCCGATAATCAATCCTCTGATAACCCCTAAGGCAAGACCTATTTATGTTATATGCAGACCATGTCCTATTTGAAAGTGCGACTAGATCTGATATACTCTAGAGGGGGGTGAATAGAGTATATGGTGCTTTAAAAATTTTTACAAGCTTTTACAACAATTGTTGTAATCTGGGTCAGCAGGGAAGCAAAAATAAATCTAATCACAATACTAAGCTAACCAAAAACTAAGCACAGAAAAATCAAGGACAGAAACAAAAAGTAAACAAGCAGAACCAGAGGACACAAGGAAATATAGTAGTTCCCCAAACTTGGGTACATCCACTCTTCTACCACCCTAGGTAGGAATCCACTACAGGATGAGTTGATCAGGTGTCCTGGGCACCAATGAGCTTTTGATAAGGTGCTCAAAAACCAGAGCAGATTTTTTGATCAGGTGTCTGAAAGGGGAAACTAGATCAGATATACTCTAGAGGGGGGTGAATAGAGTATATGGTGCTTTTTAAAACACAAAGAAAAACTTTTGCAAAGCTTTACAACAATTGTTGTAATGAGTGTAAGCAGGGAAGCAGAAATAAAACTAAGCTATGCAGAAATTAAGCACAAGAAAATCTAGGCCAGAAACAAAAAGAAAACATGCAGAACCAGATGACACAAGGAAATATAGTGGTTCCCCAACTTGGGTACATCCACTCTTCTACCACCCTAGGTAGGAATCCACTGCAGGATGAGTTGATCAGGTGTCCTGGGCACCAATGAGCTTTTGATAAGGTGCTCAAAAACCAAATCAGATTTTTTGATCAGGTGTCTTGCCACCAATGAGCTTTTGACAAGGTGCTCAAAAACCAGATTCAAACTTTTGAAGGGAGTTTGAAAAACCCTTTACAGAGAGGGGGTTGAGAGAGTTATGGCAGTCTTCTCTTTTCTCAATCAACTGAGAAGACTAAGTGGATGGATTTCAAAGCTCCCCCTGAGTCCTTGATCTTCAGGAAGAAGAGCTTTGCTTGAGGGTGATAGGCCTTCAAAGATATATCTCCAGCAAAAGATGATTTCAGCAAGCTGAAATGTTGAGTGTCTGGAGTCTTGAAATGATGTTGGCCTTGAACACTTGAGAGCTGAAGAGATCTGAAGAATGTTTGAAAGCTTGATCTCTTGATGATGAGTGTTCTTCTGAATTCTTGCTGACATAATATTTTTTTGGAGTCTCTGTATATTGAGAGGTGTCCTATTATTGTCTATTCTCTTTCTTTATTCAAAAACATTCTCTATTTTATTCTCTGAGTCTGAATAGGATATTACTCTGTCAAAGATAGCCGTAGGTCTGCATTGATGACAGCCTTAATTGCATAATCTGTTCTGAAGGAAAGTCCACTGAATTGTTCCTTGAAAAATCCCTTGAAACTTGCTCCAGAAGTAAATGAAAATGGCTGGCAGATCTTCTGAATTAAATGCAGAATAACTTCTATCTGATTTGAATTTGAATTCTGAAAGATAACTGAAATCGTCGAACTGAGCTCTGCTATCGTCGAGCTGAGCTCAGCGAACTGGAAAATGCAAGCAGCAAAGAAATCGTCGATCTGAGCTCAAGAATCGTCGAACTGAGCTCAGAGATAAGGATCCAGTGCAGAGTCAAAATCGTCGACCTGAGCTCAGTGATCGTCGACCAGAGCTCGACGATATTATGAGGTTTGAGCTCAGCGATCGTCGAATGGAGCTCGACGATCTGTCAATAGTTGAGCTAGACGATCGTCGACCGGAGTTCGACGAAACGTCGTGCTGAGCTCGACGATTTGGACTTAGTCTCCAGAAAAACTTGGGTCTTCAGGGCAGCTTCCAATCCTAGCCTTCTAACCCTTAGACTCAATTCTAATTGACCTATTAAGCTATACAGAAGGTCAAAACACAGATTCCTAGAGACATAGTGATCCTGACCCAAATTAGTAATAGGGTGTTCCAACAGTGTCTTGCCACCAATGAGCTTTTGACAAGGTGCTCAAAAACCAGATTCAAACTTTTGAAGGGAGTTTGAGAAACCCTTTACAGAGTGAGAGTGAGAGAGTGATGGCAGTCTTCTCTTTCTCAAACAACTGAGAAGACTAAGTGGATTGATGTCAAAGCTCCCCCTGAATCCTTGAAATCTTCAAGAAGAAAAGCTTTGCTTGAGGGTGATAGGCCTTCAAATATTGAACTCCAGCAATGGATGATTTCAGCAATAGCTGAAATGTTGAGTGTCTGGAGTCTTGAAATGATGTTGGCCTTGAACACTTTGAGAGCTGAAGAGATCTGAAGATTTGAAAACTAGATCTCCTTGGATGAGTGTTCTTCAGAATTCTTTGTGACAGAAGATTTTGAATGAGTCTCTGTAATCTGTATTGTGTGTTCTCTTCTTGTTAATCTATTTTGATTCAAAAACATTCTGTCTTTTATTCTCTGTTCCTGAATAGAATATCATTCTCTGTCAAGGTTAGCCGTTGGTCTGCATTGATTGCAGCCTTAATTGCATAATCTCTTCTGGAGGAAAGTCCACAGAATTATTCCTTGAAAAATCCCTTGAAACTTGGTCCAGAATTAATTGAAAACGGCTAGCAAATCTCTGAATTAATTGCAGAATAACTCCTAACTGATTTGAATTTGAATTCTGGAAGTTATCTGAAATCGTCGAACTGAGCTCTGCTATCGTCGAGCTGAGCTCAGCGATCTGGAAACACACAGCAGCAAAATATCGTCGATCTGAGCTCAAAGATCGTCGAACTGAGCTCAGAGATAAAGATCCAATGCAGAGTCAAAATCGTCGACCTGAGCTCACCGATCGTCGAATAGAGTTCGACAAAATTATGAAGTTGAGCTCAGCGATCGTCGAATGGAGTTCGACGATCTGTCGAAGTTGAGCTAGACGATCGTCGACCGGAGTTCGACGAATCGTCGTGCTGAGCTCGACGATCAGACTTGGTCTCCAGACAGAAAAACTTGGTCTTCAGGGCAGCTTCCAAACCTAGACTTCTAACCCTTAGA
This sequence comes from Platanthera guangdongensis, assembly GCA_039583875.1. Lineage (NCBI taxonomy): Eukaryota > Viridiplantae > Streptophyta > Magnoliopsida > Asparagales > Orchidaceae > Platanthera > Platanthera guangdongensis. The sequence goes on along the minus strand of CM077161.1, from coordinate 46,988,273 downwards.
CTCAATTCTAATTGACCTATTAAGCTATACAAAAGGTCAAACAAAGGTTCCTAGAGACATAGTGATCCTGACCCTAATTAGTAATAGGGTGTTCCAACAATCTCCCCATATTTGGGTTAGGATTACTATTTACAGACTTTGGAAAAATTCAAATAACATTATACAATCAGAAAAGCATAAAAAAACAGCTAGACATTGCAGAAACATCACAGATATATATATATATATATATGGCATCCAGATAGCAGTCAGAAAATCCAAAGATTGTCACCTTACAAAGTCACTTCTTCTCTTTGCCTTTAACCATTTTGATTTCTCTGTTAGGGTTCAGGGCTTCTTTGTTGGATCTGGTGTCATCTGCTGCACCCAAGTAAGTTTGCTTTGAAGACCTGGGAACCACAGCAGCAGGATGCAATTCCATATATCTGTCTGCATCAAAGAATTTGCTTGAGGCATATCTTTCTAATTCTTTTTGCCTTTGTTCAGACATTGTAGAAATGTTGGAAGTATCTAGTCCTTGTTCTTTGGCCTTCTTTATCTGATCTAATGCAGCCAATTCCTTCATCCTGGCAGTCCAAGCAGCTGGATTCTTTTCAGGGTCCTCAAATGGTACAGGTGGCTCATACCTGTTGGAAGAATTGTCTTGAGGAGGCCTGGCAGATACTGTCTCTTTTAGCTTGTAGGGGAAAGGATCAGAAGTAGTATCAGATGAAACATGTCCTCCCCTGGAATATTGGTGCTGCCTGGAATACCCTTTGGAATAAACTTGAATATCTCTTTGAGTACCCCTGTATCCTCCTCTCATAGAATAAGAACCCCTAGATTGGCTTTCCCTTTGGTCGGATCTGGCATGGGGTTGATAGGAAGCCTGGCTTCTAGCTGGGGCTTGACTTGCTGAGCTTCCACTTGCACCTGCATTAGGAGGAGGTGGTGGAGGAGGATGAGGGTGCTGGAACTGGGAGGAACCCTTCTCATACTTTCTCTTCTTCTTCATGGCTTTCTGCTGGTTTTTGGAATACTGCATCCAATGTTCAGTAATAGGGCAATTATGCAGAATATAAAAAGGAATATCATTATTATCCTTGACTTTTGCAGGAGGAACCATTTTCATTGCCTTGCTCCTTGCCTTCCTTTTCCTGGCAATGGTAGCAGCTGAATCATCAGAGTCTGTTTTGAATTCATCAGATTCAGAACTCTGGTCATCATATATGGCATCTATTTTCTTCATCAATTCTTTCTTCAGCTGAACAGCAGTAGATACAGGAGGTGAAGCAGGAACAACAACAGCAGCAGTAGAGGTGACAGCAGCAGATGGAGCAGCAGATGGAGAGGGTGCAACAGAAGCAACTGTCTCACTATCAGCAGAAATTTCACTAACAGCAGAAACAACATCAAACTTTGCAGCAGGCTCAAAAATAGTGGCCTCTGTCATCAGAAGATCCTTGGATGTTTGCTCATCAGAAGCAGTTGGGATTTCAGCAGCAGTAAGAATATCTTCAGCAGCAGCATCAACAATCCTTTCTTCAGTAGAGGCAGCAGCAGCAATATCTCCAGTAGCAACAATCACTAAGTGTACAAAAGAAGAGATAATGCTGGGGTCACAGCCAGAGAAAGGCACCGTTGCCTTGGATAGGTCTTCAGAGGGCTGGACAGCATTACTCTCTGGCAAACAACTGAAGAAGGCAGTATCAAAGGCAGAAAGCAAAGACTTTAGGTCTATTGCCAGAACTGGAGTAGGAGACACAGCAGCAGGAGCAGAAGGAGCAGCAGACATAGAAACATCAGCAGCAACAGCAGTATCATCAGCAGCAGGAGCAGAAACAGCAGCAGCAACAGCATGAAGGCTTGCTTCATAGGGCATCTCCCCCTGCCTAGATGCAGATACATCTGTATCAAGGCACACTGCTGGAGGTGCTGCCTGAGGAAGGAGGGAGGAAAGCCTGGCAGAGAGGGCTGCCACTGACAAGTGTAGAGGAGCCAATGAGGTCTCCAAGAGTAGAGAGAGCCTGGGGGCAATTAGCTCATACAACTTGTCAGCTAGGGCTGAGAGGTCTACTTGCTCAACTGCTGGAGTAGAGGTAGATGGAGTAGGTGTAGCTGAAGATGCTGGAAGTGGAGGGCTGGAGAGTGGTGGTATGGATGGCTGAGGTATTGGGATGGTGGATATGGAGGACAAGGGGATGGAGATGGATGGAGTGAATGCTGGTTGGTCAATGATGTGGTGGAGGAGATCTTGGAATGAAGTGGAGGAGGAGGGTAATTCAAGAGGAGATGAGGGGGAATCATCCATGTAGGAGTCATCCAGAAGGGTGAAGGATGGTATGGATGGTGATGATGTGATATCTGGTGGAGGGTAGGAGAACAGTGGGTGGAAATGGTCTTCTGGTGGAGGTAGAATGGGTGCTGGAGATGGAGTTGATGTTGGAGATGGGCTAGATATGGTAATGGTGGATGGAGCTGAAGTGGTGGATGGAAGAGGTAGGGTTGGAATTGGAGGAGGAGAAGAGGCAGCAACAGCAGCAGCCAGGTCTTCTGCAGGAGCAGAGACCTGTGGGAGAGTGACTCTTTGAGTCCTGGTGCTTGAAGGAGCACTAGAGGAGGGCCTGCTGGGCTTGCTTATTTGCCTGTCCCACTTGCCAAAGAGGGCACAGGTAAGTCTCTTGGAGGCATTAATGTGAACTCCAGAGGAGACCAGCAAGGCAGGGCACTTTGTCTGCAGAAATACTCCAAGAATCCTGCCAAAGTTAACAAAGCTTTTGTTGATTTTCTTCTTGATTAGGTCAAAGAAGACCTCTCCCCAGTTCAAACTTTTCTTATCCACCAGAGCTCCCATGAGGCAGAGCTGATATCTGGATATAGTGTCATGAGCAGAGTGCTTGGCAAGCAGCACTTTCCCTACTACATCTGCCAGGAATCTGTATTCAACAGATAGATTCCTCTTGAATAGCTTGCTAGGGTTTCCCTCTGGATGACCCATCCTGGCAAGCAGGTCAGAAAACTCCTCCCCAGATAACTCAGCAGATTCTTCTCCATTTCTCAGTCCAAAAACCTCTGTTAAAACTGTGGGGGCCAAGGGTACCTGGTTTCCAGCAATGGACTCAACTATTGTGTTGTTGTCTAGATTATGAGCAGTGTAAACCCATTCCTTGATTTCATCTGAGGCCAGCTTTATCCTGGTGGTCATGAGGGCAGACAGATTCTGATCCTTGAATAAACCCAGAATGTCTTGGAAGATCTGGTCAGTAGTGTTGAATGATTCTATATCAATGTCAAAGCCTGCATCAAACTTCATTGCGGCTAGGACTGCAACTGATACAGCCATTGTACCTGCAAAAACTTAACAAACAAAACGACCAAGCGTAGAACTGTTTGGAGGGAAGAAAATTCTTGCAGAGAAATCGAAAGCGCAAAAGAGAACGACGATGAAAAATGAGTTTTATATTAGGGTTCGACGCAGAATTGGAAAGATCGTTGAACTCAGTTCGACGATCGAGGCTTCTAAAGGAATCTGAAGAGACTCCAACATCGTCGATCTTCGTTCGACGATCTTGGAAAGCGTCGAGCTCCGTTCGACGATCGTTCAGTGAACAAAATCGTCGAGCGCCGTTCGACGATCGTTGACCGGAAGAGATAGTTCATACTATCTGAGAGGCGCTGAACTCAGTTCGACGATTTTGGAAATCGTCGATCTCCGTTCGACGATCTTTGGGGAAATCGTTGAGCGCAGTTCAGAGATCAGAAAAACTCTAGACACTAAGAAAAATCAGAATTTTGCCTAGTCTTGGTCAATTTTTAGCTTTCAAAATCTTGGAGATTATTTAAGACTTCCTCCATCTAACATTCCTAACTGATTTAGGAAGAAGGTGTGTTTCTTTTCATCCAAAGGCTTGGTGAAAATATCTCCCCTTTGTAAATCAGTTGGGATATATTGTAATTCAATTTTATTCTTTTCAACATTATCCCTTAAGAAGTGATGCTTAATCTCTATGTGTTTTGTCCTACTATGGAGGACTGGATTTTGAGCTATGGAGATAGCACTTGTATTGTCACAAACGATTTTAGACTTCTCTAAGTTGTAACCATAGTCTAGGAGTTGGTTTTGAATCCACAATATTTGTGAGCAACAACTGCCTGCAGTCATATATTCAGCTTCAGCAGTTGAAGTTGACACAGATGTTTGTTTCTTACAAAACCAAAAGACAAGTCTGTCACCAAGGAACTGACAAGTTCCACTGGTGCTTTTCCTGTCAATTCTGCATCCAGCATAATCAGCATCAGAGAATCCAGTTAAATCAAATGCTGAATCTTTTGGATACCAGAGACCTAGATTTGGACAACTTTTAACATACCTAAGAATCCTCTTTACTAAAGTGAGGTGTGACTCTCTTGGGCTTACTTGGAACCTAGCACATATACATGTAGCAAACATTATATCTGTTCTACTAGCTGTAAGATACAGTAAAGAGTCAATCATTGCTCTATATGTGGTCTGATCAACAGGTTTCCCATGTTCATCAGCATCCAATACAGCATTGGTAGGCATGGGTGTTCTCATACAAGATGCCTCATACATACCAAATTTCTTAACCAACTCATTTGCATATTTGGTTTGAGAAATGAAGATGCCTTCAGCATGTTGCTTGACTTGCAATCCTAGGAAGAAGGATAGCTCACCCATGCTACTCATCTCAAATTTAGAATGCATTAGGTTAGAAAACCTTCTGCATAATTTGAGTCAGTAGAACCAAAAATGATATCGTCTACATAAATTTGTACTAGTAGGGTATGAGACTTATGGGTTCTAATAAAAAGAGTTTGGTCTACTCTACCACATATAAAACCATTTTCCAAGAGAAAGCATGCTAGGGTCTCATACCATGCTCTAGGAGCTTGCTTGAGACCATATAATGCTTTATTTAATCTAAAAACATAATCAGGAAAAGTTGGAGAGATAAAACCTGGAGGTTGTCTGACATAAACTTCCTCTTTGATGTCTCCATTCAAGAAAGCACTTTTGACATCCATCTGATAGACTTTGAAGCCTTTGTGAGCTGCATAAGCTAGAAATATTCTGATGGCTTCCAATCTTGCAACAGGTGCAAAGGTCTGGTCGTAGTCAATTCCTTCTTCTTGAGAATATCCCTGAGCAACTAGCTTTGCCTTGTTCCTTATTATTACTCCTTGATCATCCAGTTTGTTTCTGAATACCCATTTTGTTCCAACAATGGAATGATCCTTAGGCTTTGGCACTAGTTCCCATACTTTGTTCCTCTCAAATTGATGCAACTCCTCTTGCATTGCAATGATCCAGTGTGGATCTTGCTCTGCATCTTGAATGGACTGAGGTTCAATTTGAGATAAGAAGCAGGTGTGCAACAGGTTTTGGTTGACCTGATTTCTGGTTTGCACACCAGCTAAGATTTCTCCAATTATTTGGGAAATTGGATGGTCTCTTGATGTTACTAAATCAACAGGGGGTGTTGATTATTCACCAACCTGTGTTGTTGTTTCCTCTTGTGGTACAACAACTGGCTCTTCAAGTTGTGCTTCAATGTGTTGAGCATTCCCTTCATCTTCACTGCTTTCATTATTTTGAGCAACCTGCAACTTGTTCATATCTTCAACTAGAGAGTGTTCCTGCAAAGGTTCTATGGTAGAAGAAATCTTCTCCTTGAAAGACATGTTAGATTCATCAAAAGAAACATGAACAGTTTCCTCAACTTTCAAAGATGATTTATTATAGACCCTATAGGCCTTGCTGATCATGGAGTATCCCAGAAACACTCCTTCATCAGCTTTGGCTTGAAATTTTGCTAAATATTTCTTATCATTATTGTGAATATAGCAAATACAACCAAAAATTCTAAAATAGTCAACTTTAGGTTTCTTCCCTTTGAGTAGTTCATAGGGAGTCTTTCCCTTTAGTTTATGTATCAGACTTCTGTTCAACACATAGTTGGAGGTGTTCACTGCCTCTGCCCAAAAGGATAGAGGTAGATGAGCATCTGACAACAATGTAGTGGCAGATTCAATAAGGGTTCTATTTTTCCTTTCAGCTACCCCATTTTGTTGAGGAGTTCTAGGAGCTGAGAAAGTATGCCTGATCCCTTCACTCTGACAGAACTCTTGCATAAGAAGAGAATAAAACTCTGTCCCATGATCACTTCTGATCAGGGCAATGTGAGTATTGAACTCAATCTGTATACATTTGAGAAACTCTGTCAGACACTTAAAGTTATCAGACTTCTTCCTTAGAAAGAACACCCAAGTGAATCTAGAGAAGTCATCTACAATTACTAAAGTGTAGGATTTCCCTCCTAGGCTTTGTACTGTGATGGGTCCAAATAGATCCATGTGTAACAGATACAATATCCTAGGTGAATCACTCTTATTAAGTGACTTAAAACTGTTTTTAGTTTGCTTGCCTAATTGACAAGCCCTGCAGAGTCCTTCCTTCTTGTAGGGGCCAGAAGGTAGTCCTCTAACAAGGTTGTCCTTGGATAGCCTAACAATAGTTCTAAGGTTTAGGTGTCCTAGTCTCTTATGCCATAAAACATTTGGTCTACAGACTGAATTAAACAAGCAGATATCTATATCAGTTGAAAGAAAATATACTAAGTAGATGTTACCTTTCCTTATACCTGTCAACACTGTTGTGTTGTCCTCTGACTTGATTTTGCATAAGGTTTTGCTGAAGGTCACCTGGTAGCCTTCATCACACAGCTGACTGATGCTGATTAGGTTGTGCTTCAGTCCTTCCATATATGCTACCTTCTTGAAGGTTACTGAACTAATCTGGACTGCACCATATCCTTTAGTCTGTCCAAAGTTGGAGTCACCAAAGATAACTTTGGGTCCAAGCTTGGCTCTGAAGGATATGAGGTTGTCCTTGTTCCCTGTCATGTGCTTAGAGCACCCACTATCCAAGTACCATTGCTGGTTAGATGTTGGATAGGTCTTCACGTGCACATAAAACAATTCACTTGTTTTTGACCCAGTTTACCTTGGGCCTAGGTTGATAACCTCTAAATTTAGAAATGAAAGACATCCCTGGCTGACTCTTATATCCTTTAGGATGATATCTCCTTGGAGGTAAAATCCATTCAGTATAAGGGTTAAAGGTTTGGGATGAAGAACCCTTAGGATTCAATTTTGATTTGCCTTTAAACAAGTTTCCAGAGCTCTGACCTCTGTTCGACGATCTTGGAGCTGCGTTCGACGATCTTGGGTCAGATCGTCGAGCTCCGTTCGACGGTCGACTATGGCTGAGGTCAGGTATATGAGATCGTCGACCTGCGTTCGACGACTTTTGCTGAGATCGTCGATCTGCGTTCGACGATTTTTCCTGAGATCGTCGAGCTGCGTTCGGCGATCGTCGATCTTCATTCGGCGATCGTCGATCTACGTTCGACGATTTCTGCTGGGACTTGGTTTTCTGAGGCAGATCAGAATTTTTCCTAGCAACCTCTACAACTCCCTTTCCCTTGTCAGAAATAAACTTGATGGGAGTTGTTAGAACAATAGGTTGGCTGGATGAGGCACCCAAGCCCAGTGTACTGTTAAATCTAGAGTTCACTGTGCTTGTGATGTCCATCAGCTTGATGCTTCTCCCATTAAGGGATTCTTCAAGCTTCTTGGCCTCAGAGAGCTCACTTTTCAGTGTAGCTATTTGTTCCCTACAGTTCTCCAACTCCTGAGAGAGTTTGAGGTTTTCTTACTTTAAGACATTGTGTTCAGATAATTGATTTCTGAGAGAGATAATCTCTTTCTCAGACTTTAGCAGGTCTAGACACAGTGCTTTAAATTCAGATTTAAAATCTTCTGAACTAAAATCAAAAGAACTAATTACCTGATCTTCTTCAGGTTGAGTCTCTGAGTCTGACTCTGACTCCTCTTCCTCTGAGTTGTGCTGTGAGGCATTGATTGCCATCATGCAGAACTCCTTTTCTTCTGCATCATCCTCATCATCACTTGAGCTAGAAGAGGCCTCTGACTCCTCTTCTGTCTCACTCCAGGATTCAGCAACAAACCCTTTTCTTGTATGCTTATTTTTGCTTGAAGAAGGTTTGCCACTTCCATTCCTTTTGGAGTCTTTCTCCTTTCTTCTTTCTTTTCTGTCCCTTCTGTCCTTGGTCTTGTTCTCTGGACAGTCAGGAACTATGTGCCCTGGTTTCCTGCAACCAAAGCAGATAATGTCTTTATTGTTGCTAATGGACTTGTCAAATCTTGGCTTGTCCTGCTCCTTGTATGATCTTCTTCTAAAGTCCTTTCTGGCCATCTTGTAGAATCTTTTGGCCAACAAGCTGAGTAGTTCATCATTGCCTGTGCTCTTATCTTCAGGCAGATCCTCAGTTGCCTTAAAGGCTATGGTCTTCTCTTTCCTTGTGGCTGGTGAAGCAGTCTTCTGTTCTTCCTCTCTATTCTTGATAAGTAGCTCATAAGATTTGAGCTTACCCAACAAGGCTTCAGTGGTGATTTCATTCAGACTTCTGGCATCCTTAATTGGCCAGATTCTTGAATCCCAAGTGCTGGGGAAGCACATTAGGATCTTGTCATTAAGTTCTGTCAGAGAAATCTCTTTGTCCAATGTCCTTAGTTCACTGACAATTAGACTCAATCTGTTGTACATGTCTCCCACTGACTCAGTCTCTCCCTTCTTGAAGTTCTCATATTGGGAGATGAGATGAGATCTTCTGTCCTTTCTCTCATCAGCTGAGCCTGAGACTATTTCTGAGAGCTTGTCCCAAATTTCCTTGGCTGAATTACATTCAGCTACCTTTTGGAATATGTCATCTGACATTGTCTGGGCTAGGATGTTCATATCCTTGGCATCAGCTACTTTCCATTTTTTGATGTCAGCATCTGTTCCTGATGGAGGTGGAACAGCATTTGTACTTGTGCTCTCTGGGGGTCTTGGACACACTGTCAAAACAGAATTAAATATATCTTCGTCAATAGAATTCATGTAAAGTCTAATCCTTGCTTTCCAAAGTGCAAACTTTGACAGATTGCACACTGGAGGTCTGGTGCTAGCATAATCTTTGTTTTGGGCCATGATTTGTGCACACAAAATCTAATAATAAACTTCAAAAGAAAACAGATCTAGTTTAGGATCTTGGGGTTCAGGTGTTAGCCTGTACAACCAATCAGGTATGGTATGTTTAACCAACCTGGCTCTGATACCAATTGAAAGTGCGACTAGATCTGATATACTGTAGAGGGGGGTGAATAGAGTATATGGTGCTTTAAAAATTTTTACAAGCTTTTACAACAATTGTTGTAATCTGTGTCAGTAGGGAAGTAAAAATAAATCTAATCACAATACTAAGCTAACCAAAAACTAAGCACAGAAAAATCAAGGCCAGAAACAAAAAGTAAACAAGCAGAACCAGATGACACAAGGAAATATAGTGGTTCCCCAAACTTGGGTACATCCACTCTTCTACCACCCTAGGTAGGAATCCACTGCAGGATGAGTTGATCGGGTGTCCTGGGCACCAATGAGATTTTGATAAGGTGCTCAAAAACCAGAGCAGATTTTTTGATCAGGTGTCTTTCCACCAATGAGCTTTTGACAAGGTGCTCAAAAACCAGATTCAAACTTTTGAAGGGAGTTTGAGAAACCCTTTATAGAGTGGGAGTGAGAGAGTGATGGCAGTCTTCTCTTTCTCAAACAACTGAGAAGATTAAGTGGATTGATGTCAAAGCTCCCCCTGAATCCTTGAAATCTTCAGGAAGAAAAGCTTTGCTTGAGGGTGATAGACCTTCAAATATTGAACTCCAGCAATGGATGATTTCAGCAATAGCTGAAATGTTGAGTGTCTGGAGTCTTGAAATGATGTTGGCCTTGAACACTTTGAGAGCTGAAGAGATCTGAAGATTTGAAAACTAGATCTCCTTGGATGAGTGTTCTTCAGAATTCTTTGTGACAGAAGATTTTGAATGAGTCTCTGTAATCTGTATTGTGTGTTCTCTTCTTGTTAATCTATTTTGATTCAAAAACATTCTGTCTTTTATTCTCTGTTCCTGAATAGAATATCATTCTCTGTCAAGGATAGCCATTGGTCTGCATTGATTGCAGCCTTAATTGCATAATCTCTTCTGGAGGAAAGTCCACAGAATTATTCCTTGAAAAATCCCTTGAAACTTGGTCCAGAATTAATTGAAAACGGCTAGCAAATCTCTGAATTAATTGCAGAATAACTCCTAACTGATTTGAATTTGAATTCTGGAAGTTATCTGAAATCGTCGAACTGAGCTCTGCTATCGTCGAGCTGAGCTCAGCGATCTGGAAACACACAGCAGCAAAATATCGTCGATCTGAGCTCAAAGATCGTCGAACTGAGCTCAGAGATAAAGATCCAATGCAGAGTCAAAATCGTCGACCTGAGCTCACCGATCGTCGAATGGAGTTCGACAAAATTATGAAGTTGAGCTCAGCGATCGTCGAATGGAGTTCGACGATCTGTCGAAGTTGAGCTAGACGATCGTCGACCGGAGTTCGACGAATCGTCGTGCTGAGCTCGACGATCAGACTTGGTCTCCAGACAGAAAAACTTGGTCTTCAGGGCATCTTCCAAACCTAGACTTCTAACCCTTAGACTCAATTCTAATTGACCTATTAAGCTATACAGAAGGTCAAACAAAGGTTCTTAGAGACATAGTGATCCTGACCCAAATTAGTAATAGGGTGTTCCAACACTATTATTACCCCAAAAATGGAATCTTCCAATCCTTAAGGCATCTTGCCCCTAAATATTTATCCTAGGGTGGTATGGGCTAAAGGAACTATCCTATGAATTCTCATAATTTTCCTTGGCCAAATAGTCCCTTAATTAAATCTTTTGAATTAATTACTAGGTCACTTTACACATGAAGTAGTATGATTGGACATCCACTGACCTAGGTAATTTTTCCTGAGTTGTATAATGATAAAATATTACTGTATACAGAGTTTCATAATTTTCCTTTGATTATTTATGCCAATTCCTTATTTAATACAAAATTCACATAATTTCCATTTTCCAAATGAAGTATAGGTAATATGTAATCCAAAATTCCAGCAAAATTACAGAACATATAAAACATTAATTTATGACTATTGGCAGAGTTTCATCAACTTTTATTGTGTAATGGCCTATCAATTTCCATTCTTACATATTTACCAAAAATGCCATTATATTAATTTAAAAACTATGAATACACCCATTAATTCTGAAAAATTATGCAAGACTAATAATACAATTTTACAGCACTAGAATTATTTCCAAATTTTTCTGAGGTGCATATCCATCAATTCAAGAATAAATGAAATAAGGGTAAAATGGGCATTTTAAGATATTTTATTCCAAAAGTTCTTCAACCAGAAAGATCAAATTTTCCTAAGTCACATGTAACCTTATCTACATCTTGGCAAAGTTTGAGGATTTGTGCTTGAGGAAAACCTATTTTTCAAATTTATTTTCAAAAGGAGCCATATTTTTAAAAATTCAAATTAATGGGATTTTTGATTCCAAAAAACCCATAATTAATCTGAGGGGTGTAATTTACCCTAATGAACCACTGTAAACAAATCCAAGATTTTTGAATGCCTCCATTAGGCTGAATACACAATATTTAAACTATTGCTATTAGCACCCAAGGTAATATGTACACCAACACATGCAAGTGGAATTTCCCATTATGCAATGATCCAAAAGTGCTTAAATTTTTATCATGCACTAATGGTGTTCCCAAGGACCCACCCCCAAAATTTGGGGCCATGAGGAGTCATATAGCTCCATATATTTCATTTATTTATATTTTGAAATTATGACCAAAACTATAGGAAAAGTTGTTTCAAAAATTCCTAAATTTTGTCAGGGGCTAGGTATGCCCTAATCATGCATGTACCCAAAATTTGGGGCCATGGTGATTGCTGGTTTGACTTGGGCATCCAAATGAATTTCTGCCCTATTCTAGGACCAGTCCTAGGAGAAATGTCCTACAACCAGAATACTAGACCAAAGTTAATGATTAAGATGTCAAATTAAAGGGAATAGGTAAGGCTAAATTTTTCATTGAGGGATCAATTTCTGAAATTGCCTCTAAGAGGCCTAAAAATGGCATGCAAGGTCACTGAATAAGTGTGACATGATATTTACTATTCATAATGATTAAAATTAAACTTATATTTAATATCTGCACGAATCTTAAAGCATCTATGAACGAGATCCGTTCATCATCCCCATTGGGTTAACAGCTGAGATTCAGCCAACCTGGGCGATGATTGTTGGCGGTTTCCGGCCAGCTGAGGCGGCGCCACCTCCGGCCAACGGTGCCATCACCTTCACGGTGGTGGTGGCTATCGTTTCCCGGTGATAGGGCGGCGGGAGACGGCGGCGACTTCGAACCCGAGCGGTTTCTAAAGCTTGGAAAATTCACATTTTTCTCCCATGGCATCGGGCTCAGTTGAGCCCGATATCTCACCTAATCGATCTAAGATCCTAGTACGAGTAGAGGTGAGGTGAAACGAACCTGGATTGGGGCTTGGTTGCGGGTCAAGCAGCGGTTTGCCATGGTGGTGATACGCCGGCGAGCTCCTCCCCAATTCCTTGATTCTCCATCATTTTCCATGTTCCAGCACTCGAATTCCACTCCTTTCCACCTCCTGAAGCTAATGGTGAAGTCTGTTTGGGCTGAGTATGGCTGTATATGGAGATACTACCTATGTGAGCTCGGTTTGAGCTTTGGTTGCTCCGCCCATGCATGCCAGGTGGCTCTCAGCCCCTATTTTCTACTGGAATGATGAGAGAAGGTCGGCCAGCAGGTATTGGGCAGAGAATTGCAGCTGAAGTGGTGGCCATGTGGCCACCATTCCCTTTCATCCCCATTTCTCTCTCCTCTTTCTCTCAAAATCTCATTTCTACCCCTTTGCATGCATTCTCTCTCCTGATTTAGAGGGGTAGGGCTGGTCTTGTTCACTTGGGCTGGCCATGGGCCAAATTTGGTGGGCTTGGTCCAAAGGAGGGTGGCTTGGTCCAAAGGAGGGTGGCTTGGTCTTCATTTTCCTCTTTTAGGTCAAATAGTTGACTTGTTGACTTGGAGAGTTGACTTAGTCAACATGGTGGGTGGGCTGACCCTACTTGGTGGTAATGGGTCTAGTGGCACCACCCAACTTGGGTTGGGTCAAGGGGGTGCCCTACTTAAGCTAATTGGGCTTATGAGTGTGGGTTTGACCAAATTAAGTCCATGGCTGACTTGTGTCAATTGGGGTCAAACAGTTGACCTAATGGCATGCCCTAGGGTGCACTTAGATTGTTTTTAGGGTTAGGGCAATGTGGTGGGGTCATGGTGTGGCTAGGGTCCTCACTTAGGCTAGTTTGACCTAGTTTGACTATGGTCCTATAGTGGGCTCCACATGGCTACCACCCACTACCTAGGGTCAAACCTAGTTGATCTCCTTAAATTCACCCCATGCCTAACCCAATCTAAGTTGAGGGGTCAAAAAGTAACATGGGATGTTACAGAGTGCGTGCGTGGGTGCATTTATTTTCTCCTACTCATTTGAGTAGGACTCACGTTATTTCTTCCGCCCACTCATTTGAGCCGGGACTTGTAATATTCCTGCTTTCATTTCACTCCTACTCGTTTGAGTGGGACTTGCAATTTAGTGCTTTCCTTTTACTGCTTTCTTCTATCGCTTTCATTTACTGCTTTATTTATCGCTTTAGCCGCAAACCGTCCCCATTCCAATGAGTGGCTAACCGTTCTTAGTCCTCAGTATCGAAGAGCATTGGAACAAATAAAATAGCTTTAAATAATAAAAGTTCTTGTTTTTCTAATTAATTAAAATTAACTTAAGGTTTGCCTAGGGTTTACGAGGCGTAGGACCACATAATCGATGTGTGGGCCCTATTTTCATAGTCCATACGCTAGCTAGCTGAGAGGCCGTGTATATGGACCGATCGCCCCTTGGTAATTAGAGTTCCGCACTAACCCTCGAGAGAGGAGGCGCGCAAACTCTACCGTATTGGGCTCCCCACCCAATAGCGGGGTTCTTAGCGTAATGCAGGCGTTAAGAGGAATCCTTTGTCGGATGAGAGCCCGGTCGAATAGTCTTAGCATTCAGGTGAGCGATATTCTTATAGCTAGGTGAGCTCATTTTAGTAGAATCTCCACGGCCAAGTCTCCGCCTTAATTAATTTGAAACTTAGGATCTCTTTTTCTTAAAAGTTTATTTTAGTTCAAATTTTATTCGGTGTCATCGAGCTAAGCTCTTCATCGGCTCCATTTTTTAATTGCTTTTATTTTTATTGCCTTTGTTTTTGTTTATATATAAAAAATTAACCCGACAAGTTAATTATCGGTAAAATAATAGTCCCCTCCAGGGAAGAGTAGAAATAATCGAACCGACCCCGAGAACAATACGACCTCGATATTCCATACCGGAATATCCTGTACTACACACGATAGGTGCACTTGCCTCCTTTCGTTAAAACTCGATTTCACTATTTTATATCCAATTAATAAATCCGCGCGCCCCACTTTCTAAATAAAAACCAATCACCGCTTTTCTTAAATAAAACCGCCCGGGGCGCCACGGGCTCCTAATAATTTTTAGAGTTTTAACCCGCATCAGGAATGAAGTGCGACACTTTCATCAAACGATCTATGATCACCCAGATGAGGTCATTTCCCTTCTGCGACCTTGACAACCCATGCACAAAGTCCATTGTAATATCGTCGAACTTCCACTCCAGGATAGGCAAAGACTTCAAGAAACCTCCAGGCTTCTGGCACTCCGCCTTCACTAAGGCGCACGTTTGACACTTCGCCATGTAAAGTGCCACGTCCTTCTTAAGTCATGGCCACCAGAACAATTTCTTCATATCACGGTACATCTTCGTGCTCTCTGGGTGAATCGAGTACTTGGAATGATGAGCCTCGTACATCAATTCCACCCGCAGTTTGCCTACATTTGGGACGCACAGACTACTGTCCTTCCTTAACAATCCATCCACAACATCAAATTAGGAATTTGACCCATCCAAAGCCTCAACCATGATTTTCTTCATGTGGCCATCCAAATCCAAGGTCTACCAAATCCAATCAGACAGGTCATACTGAACTTCTGTCCAGTTCAATTACGCTTCGGCACTAGTGTTGGGTATTGTATCCACAATTACCTGGATTTGAGGAAGCCACCTGTCAAGCTAAGATGAATTCACAATGTATTTGATGAAACCTCTTAAGTTGTGCTTGCAGCTCTTCCACGCTAAGTGCACACCAATGTTAGGGTGCAGTAGGTCAATATACACGGGTCTGCACGACGTAATCCCTCGTTGAGCAGATCAGTGTGTTGGCCTACGTGCACTCTCTCTATTGGAGTGCACTTAATTTCAAGTACAGGGTCGTGCTTATGCAAGAGAAGACAATGTGCAAGGATGGGTCAAGGAGCAGCTCTAGGGTGGAAAGACGAAAATTAGTCTAAGTATAATTCGACGAGAATCACCAAGTGATTCTCGCCGAATCGGCGAGAATCACTAGTGATTCTCGCCGAATCGTCGAGAATCATTAGTGATTCTCGCCGACTCTTTCTGGCTACCTCAAAACGGTGCCAAGTAAGATTCGGCGAGAATCACTAGTGATTCTCGCCGAACCAGTCGTTAAGCAGATCTTGAATACAAGTTGTATTCGTTGAGAATCAACAAGGGAATCGTCGAGAATCACAAGTGATTCTCGACGAATCGTCGAGAATCGTTAACTGATTCTCGCCGATTCGTCGAGAATCACCAATGATTCTCGACGAATTTTACTTGGCGTTTTCTCTGGATGCTGCTGGACCGGATTCTGCCGCTGGACTAGTTTGAACCGGATTTCGGGTTTCTACTTGTGGGACCCACAACGGTCATATTGTATGGGTCTTCAATGTATAAATATATGGGTATTTTTGAACAGTGATAAGGCGAAGAAAACAAGATATACGCGAGCACGGACAAACCCTAGATCGCCGCTTCCGCTCCGTCGCCGCCGCCACCGCTCGCGACAAGTGGTCGCCGCTGTTGATCGTGATTCTTCTCGATCTCCGGCGACAGAAGCTTAGCAAAGCTTTGAGTCTCACGTGTCTATCCAGAGATCTCTTGTCTCTCGATTTGTTGATCGGGAAAAACTCCCCCGTCCGAATCGATCGAGACGACCGATCCTAGAGTGACCGTTGGTAGACCTAGTTTGCTTCGCTACGAAGATTGGATCTCCAAGTTCAGCAGCCGCTCATCATCATAGCCGCCGATCCCAAACCAAGCCGCCGCTTGTCTTGCCGCCGCCGGTTCCGGGGAGATCCTTTCCAAGAGAGACCAAGGTTGTAGACTCTTCGTTGACTTCACGAACACGTCGTCGAACGAAGAGGAACACCGTAGTCTCCAAACGAAGTTTGTATCTCGTGTACTTTCTACATTTACTTTTGTTGTAAAGGAATGTTTGTTCCGTGTTATAAGGGTTGGGTGCAACCCGATTTGTGGGAGTGTTGACTCTTACGTGTGGAAGGGTTCCTTCCGATAGTGCAGGGATTGGATTTCAATCCTGTTGGAGAAGAGACCGAGTCGTCCCTTGTTGGGAGATAGGTCGTAGGGGGAAAGTGGATGTATCCAAGTCGGGGAACCACTATAAATTGCCTGTGTATTCTGTGTGCTGTGCTTGTTATTTTTATTGTGCAGGTACATTCGTAAATTCCGCAAAAGCGTTGCAGATCACCTATTCCCCCCCCCCCCCCATAGGTGCACATAGTTGACACTAGGTGGACTTTCAAGTGGTATCAAAGCAGGTCACGGGTTCAAGACCGGGGGAGCGCTATTAAATCCTGATTTTTCCCTTCTACCTATGTGGGTCAGGCGGGTCAGGCAACCGTGGACATGTGGTAACCCCACCTCTGAGCCGTAAAACCATGGACATGTGGTAACCCCACCTCTGAGCCGTGTGGGCCATGTGGTAACCCCACCTCTGAGCCGTGTGGGCCATGTGGTAACTCCACCTCTGAGCCGACGGGTTGTGCTGGACGCCGGGGGGGGGATTGTTGGGTCCGGCGTTCCTTCACTTGACCCGTGGCGCTCTTCTACTTATTTAAGAAATTAAGTAGCACCCTCTCCAATAGTCCGGGCTTTTGGTGCAGTTGGTTATGCGCTTGATCCTTCAAGTGGTATCAAAGCGAGGTTACTCATCAAAAGGTTTACACCTTGAGTAGTATCCTGCCACCAGTGTCAGAAGCATGGAGCTGGATTATGAGATATCGCCACTCAGACTCCCCGCATGTACAAAGGAGTTTTATCCAGTCTGGAGGATGAGAGTGTCGTATCACTTGGATGCCATCGATCCTCGTGCATCTTTCATCCTGGAAGAGGGTCCCTTTATACCTATGAAGACCTCCGACTCTGGAATTCAAGTGCCCAAGTGCATTGCTGAGATGTAGGAAATGGAGCTTTCATTCTTTAATTTGGATAAGAGGATTCGTCAAATTATCATGGATATCTGGTCTGGAGCCTCTCGCTCTAGATTGGAAAAATGTAGGACGGCTAAATCTCTGTGGATGATGATCTCAGAGCTGATGGGGGTGTCAGAGAAAGCTGGAATCTGCTGTCAATCAGAGGATGAAGCATATGTTGGGGTCCTCGCTTCTGAAGATGAAGGCAAGGATCTCTCTGACTGCATCAGAGCTCCAGTGTCCATGTCAGAGACTGAAGAGGCCAGCGAGGAAAGCAGCTCTGATGAGGATGACACAATGGTCACTGGCTCTATTGACAATATCGCTGAGGAGCAGGTAACTTCTTCGTCCTGCCCCGTATCTCTTGAAATTTCTGAAGACAGGAACTGCGTTCCTCCAGAAGATTCTGATTCTCTGAGGAGAGCCCTTCAGTCGAGCAACCTACTTGCTGAGGAGCAAGCTCAAGAGATCGCTCGACTGAAGATCTTGTTGGCTCTCCAATTGGCGTCCAACAAGGTCAAGGACTCTAAGATATCAGCTCTAGAGAGTAGTCTAGAGAATGAGAAACGTATAGTATCAAACTTTTCCAAAGTTGATGTTATAAAGAGAAAGCAAGAAAACGGGTGGATCTCCCGGATTATCAATGCTTGGAGAAATGGGGAAACGGTGTTCCGACCCCCCACTCCAAGCAGGAAGGCAACTCATCATGCCTTCAGGTATGACCACAAGAATAGTCGTGGTCACTGTAAGGGTAATCTGTCCCCATGTGGAGACACCCAGAGTGCAAGGGCCGTCGTGGCCACTCATGAGAGAATACCAAAGGCTCATTCTGAGCCCTTTGTATTCACTGCCACTGCCTCAACCCGGTGTGAATCTGCATGTCCTAGCTCACAGAACATTTCTCACCACCCGAGGACACAGGATAGGGAGGTTAGAAGTCATGGTGTAAGTTTTCATGGGGCCTCTGAAAGGGGGATGCCTGAAAGGAGGGCACCACCTTCCCGGCCTCATGACGCTCACGACATGCATTCCTTCCACCCTTCCACGTGTTACGATGGAAGAGGAAATTTTGTGAGGAGATCATGCTCTATCCCGTTTAGACCTAGGACAATGACTACCTCAGTCACTAGATCGGGTCGGAAACGGCGATACAACATTCACCCATGTTGGTGCTGTGGCAAAGTGGGACACTTTGCCGTCGACTGTTGGCACAACCCCTCTGTGCCAACGACAAGGGCTTACCCACATTCACGGGACAGAGGTAGTCTTCCTGACAGGTTTTCTGAAGGAAGGCAGTTGCGTGCTTATGCTAACAGGAACCTAGGACCCAATATGATGTGGGTTCCTAAGGTAAAGTAATTCTTTCTTGCAGGGTAGTCTAGGTTCCCGTGAATATGATGGGAACTAGACAGTAGGTGGCTCAAGACTAAATTAGAACAAGCGTCTGCAATAACAGACATGATATCTATTTGAGCATACTCACATTGAGCTTTTAATATGTTCTACCTGTGGAACTAAGACGATGACTCTCAAAATCCCAGGTACTCATAATCAGTTCCAAGACTTGAGTCGTTTTCAATTGACAATTACATATATATATATCATTAAATACAGATACATCTGTGTATATACGTGTATGTATGCACATCTAAGGATAGGTTAACTCGATACATGCAAACCTTTATACATCAATAAAGAGTTAACGAAGATATGTCATTGTGAATCTCGACAACTCACAATTGACATCAAGAAGTGTTTAGAGAAGCCTCGCTCAAACCCAAATAGATTGGCTTTACAATATATATGTATTTATCGTTCTTATATTGACTTGACATCAGAAGAATTCGAAAATGTTGCAATGCTTCTTAAACGTGAAAATTCCTAGTAGAGAAACCTTTCAATTTCGAATTAGACAAATCCCGCCGACCCATTATATACTCGGAATCTCGCCGACCCTTCACCTTCCTCAAGTATCCCGCCGAAGGAGCAAGCTACACGAGTCCCGCCGACTCTCGCAGAAACCACGCTAAATCGCAAGGTTTCTTCCGTCGGATCCCGCAAGGAAGCTCGTCGAATCTCTCAAAGTTCCCGCAAGGTTTCTCCTTTAGGAATCACGCAAGATTCTCGTCGGATCCCGTACCGCCTTCGCAAAATCACGCAAGTTCTCCATCGTCTTCCCCTAAGTTCCCTCAAGGCTCTCGCAAGGTTCTCGTCAAGCTCCCGACGAATCCCGCTGAACCCCGCAGGACACTCTCCTACACACCGAAGGTCTCCATCACTGGTTCCCGCTAGGTCTCCACCGAAGGTCTTCCCAAAGGACGAGTTCTCGCAAGAAGCTCCCCAACTCACTTCCGTCTACGCCCTTAGGTAACCTCTTCCTCACCCGTACTTGGACGTCCTCACTAGTGACGCTTTCCTTTTGAATGTTCATTAAAGCTTAGAGTAGGGGTTCTCTCTCTAGATCTGCAATGGCTCCAAGGACAACTGCTGGGTTGGTCACTGGTTGCGAGCTTGTTCGGACTAGGTTTTCTCATGCCTCGGACGAATTCCGCAACATCATTCTGATGCTGGAAGAGGCTGGACTAACATTCATCCTGGAACACCCTTGCAAAATCTTGGACAAATAGGTACTGGAGTTCTTCGCTACCGCAAGACTCCGAAATGGCGACTCACTCATCAAAAGCAAGGTGGCTGGGGCAAAGGTCAAGATATCTGCCAGTAAGCTGACCCGCTTCCTGCAGCTTTCTAGCTCTGAGCATGAGGACTATCTGGAGGACGATGACAAAACCAGAACTCTCTTATTCTGCGGTCTCCCACGCGGAACTCGGTCAATTAAGAGAAAGGATATGAATGAAGAAGGGAAGCTCCTATCTGACATAATTGGAAAGGTGGTCATCTGCAAGCCGGGCTCTCATGACCATATCTCAGCGAATATGTTCAAGATCCTGATAGCTGTTGTCTGCCGTAAAAGGTTCAACTGGGGGGAGTTGCTATTCGAGAAGATAAAGGACACCTTGGGCTCTCCGTGTTTTGGTCGCATCATAAGTCTATATCTCAATCAGCTAAATGGAGACAAGTTTGACATGAGTAAAGGTGTCCCTCTCCACTACTTGAAGAAGATGGACTCAAGTGTGTTTGATCGATGGGAGAGGCGTATTGGGGAGACTGCAGTGAAAGAACAACAGGGAGCATCTCCAGCAGTCACCCCCAGTGACATTCCTGATACCTTGCCTGCAGGAATCGAGGGGGAGCCTCTACCCCCTCATACGGATGTAGTATCTGAAATCTCCCAGGTGGCCAGTGATGTTGTGGCCGAAATTCAAGAAGAAAGTGACACTGTATTGGAGACTGCTGACAAAGAATTGGAAGAGGCTGCTGATGAAGATGAGTTCATGGATGATGACGAAGAGGATGAAGGGCATGAGGGACATGAAGTATTGGAGGCTCCGGATCCTGTTGAACCTCCATCTGACAAGCCTGCACCAGTGGAGGGGGAGTCAGATAAATCTACAGAGGCCGCCAGCATTCCTCCATTAGAGACTGTGCTTGTATCCAGCTCTACAGATGCGTCTGCTGAAGGGCAAGACCCACAAGTGCCTCCGGCTATTCCGTTACGAGATGAGCTAGCCACTCACACCGTGGGTGTCATTCAAGGGATAGTGGATGAGCTTAAAGACTCTTTTGAAAAAGCTCAAACTAAAATGCTGCAAAGAATTAAGAAGTCTGAAAATCTCATGCTCAAGAATATGGTAGAGATCAATCATAAACTTGACGTGATGGACAAGAAATTTGAAGAGAAGTATACCGCGGCCGGCGAAGCTGTCACACTTCTTATGGCCGGATTGAAGAAGAACACCGACACTCTTGCTGTAGTAAATCAGAATGCACATGTTGTAGCCAACAACATTCAAAAGTTTGACGGTAATATGGTAACTCTTAACGCCAATCAGCAAGCCTTAGTCAATGAATTCTCCCGGACCTCAAAGCATATTGATGACTCGCTGCACTCATATGCCAATTCCATCGCGGTCGAAGCCAAAAAGGGGGAGAAAGAGTATCTCGCTAAGATGGCTGAGCTTCAAGAAATCATGATCACAAACTTCGAACAGTCCAACAAGTACGTCTATGACAGCAGCTGGTGGATGCTCCACCAGGCGTTAGGCGTCGCCGTGCCTGAAAATCCTGCGGATACTCATGCTCCTGAGACATCTACGGCCGCTGAGGGAGTAGGTGCTGCTGAAGGAATAAGTGCAAGTGTTGCAGATGTTCCCACAAATGAAGCTGATGCTAGGGCTCTCTCCAAAGCTAAACTGAGGAGCATGTTTGACCAAGAGGCCTTAGCAAAAGCCAGGGGAAAGAGAAAAGCTCAGGAAGGGACCTCCAAGGATACAATAGCTGAGAAGAGAATCAGAATGAGTGAGGAGGAAGTTCGAAATGAAAAGTGGAGTCCAGTTTCAAAGAACATCATCTTGGACACCTTCTGCTACAAGAAAAGGGAGAACTAAATCGGAACGAAGTTTACAGCCAGTATGAGTGGGGAAGGTACAAGACGTATGAAGCAAAACGAAACATCTTCTTCAGAAACAACACGGATGCAGATAAAGTTCCTCCTCCCAGATACTACCCGACGCCTAAAGAGTACATGGAGAGACAAAGGAAGAAGTTCTTGGCGCAAAAACTCAAGGAGGACTTAGCTAAGGAAAGATAGTCAACAACTTGTAGCTTGTCATTCTCTCCTAAAAACATTTAATGATTATTATTATGATATGAACAATTCTGAGATTATATATATATATATATACATTCGTATTTGAATTTGTGAATGACTCAAGTCCTGATCTGGTTGCATATATTCTCTTGTGCTGCATGTTTAATTTCTGAATGCTATGTTTATTATTTGATAGGTGTTATTCATCTTAGCTAGTAGGGTTTTGGCTTCGTCAAATATGGGGAGATTGTTGGGTATTGTATCCACAATTACCTGGATTTGAGGAAGCCACCTGTCAAGCTAAGATGAATTCACAATGTATTTGATGAAACCTCTTAAGTTGTGCTTGCAGCTCTTCCACGCTAAGTGCACACCAATGTCAGGGTGCAGTAGGTCAATATACACGGGTCTGCACGACGTAATCCCTCGTTGAGCAGATCAGTGTGTTGGCCTACGTGCACTCTCTCTATTGGAGTGCACTTACTTTCAAGTATAGGGTCGTGCTTATGCAAGAGAAGACAAGGAGCAAGGATGGGTCAAGGAGCAGCTCTAGTGTGGAAAGATGAAAATTAGTCTAAGTATAATTTGACGAGAATCACCAAGTGATTCTCGCCGATTCGGCGAGAATCACTAGTGATTCTCGCCGAATCATCGAGAATCATTAGTGATTCTCGCCGACTCTTTCTAGCTACCACAAAACGGTGCCAAGTAAGATTCGGCGAGAATCACTAGTGATTCTCGCCGAACCAGTCGTTAAGCAGATCTTGAATACAAGTTGTATTCGTTGAGAATCAACAAGGGAATCGTCGAGAATCACTAGTGATTCTAGACGAATCGTCGAGAATCGTTAACTGATTCTCGCCGATTCGTCGAGAATCACCAATGATTCTCGACGAATTTTACTTGGCGTTTTCTCTGGATGCTGCTGGACCGGATTCTGCCGCTGGACTAGTTTGAACCGGATTTCGGGTTTCTACTTGTGGGACCCACAACAGTCATATTGTATGGGTCTTCAATGTATAAATACATGGGTATTTTTGAACAGTGACAAGGCGAAGAAAACAAGATATACGCGAGCACGGACAAACCCTAGATCGCCGCTTCCGCTCCGTTGCCGCCGCCACCGCTCGCGACAAGTGGTCGCCGCTGTTGATCATGCTTCTTCTCGATCTCCGGCGACAGAAGCTTAGAAAAGCTTTGAGTCTCATGTGTCTATCCAGAGATCTCTTGTCTCTCGATTTGTTGACCGGGAAAAACTCCCCCGTCCGAATCGATCGAGACGACCGATCCTAGAGTGACCGTTGGTAGACCTAGTTTGCTTCGCTACGAAGATTGGATCTCCAAGTTCAGCAGCCGCTCATCATCATATCCGCCGATCCCAAACCAAGCCGCCGCTTGTCTTGCCGCCGCCGGTTCCGGGGAGATCCTTTCCAAGAGAGACCAAGGTTGTAGACTCTTCGTTGACTTCACGAACACGTCGTCGAACGAAGAGGAACACCATAGTCTCCAAACGAAGTTTGTATCTCGTGTACTTTCTACATTTACTTTTGTTGTAAAGGAACGTTTGTTCCGTGTTGTAAGGGTTGGGTGCAACCCGGTTTGTGGGAGTGTTGACTCCTACGTGTGGAAGAGTTCCTTCCGATAGTGCAGGGATTGGATTTCAATCCTGTTGGAGAAGAGACCGAGTCGTCCCTTGTTGGGAGATAGGTCGAAGGGGGAAAGTGGATGTACCCAAGTCGGGGAACCACTATAAATTGCCTGTGTATTCTGTGTGCTGTGCTTGTTATTTTTATTGTGCAGGTACATTCGTAAATTCCGCAAAAGCGTTGCAGATCACCTATTCCCCCCCCCCCCATAAGTGCACATAGTTGACACTAGGTGGACTTTCAACTAGTCTGCTTGTGAACACAAGAGATCTCTAATGCCTCCAACTCCCAAACCAAATGCTCGTCATGAATTGATAACCAGTTGGCTTGTGCTGGGGCCATGCGACTCAACACATCCACAACCGTATTACCTTTCCCAGACATATAATGAATCTTGAATGTGTAGTCCCCCAGGAACTCCATCCATCTCCACTGCCACATATTCAAACCCTTCTGATCCAACAAGTACTTCAGGCTCTCGTGGTCGGTATAAATATCGACCTTCACACCGTACAAGTAATGTGTGACATCCCATTTCCAACTAGACCCCTAAGAGTGTTTTTGTCATGACTAGGTCATGACAAAACCCTAGGAAGCTCAAGAAGACCAAGTGAGCTTGGACATGAAGTTGGAAATCATCATGGTCTGCAAATAGTAGGATTCTGAACAATAGTTTAGGATGACCATGGGGCTACACCTTGACCCCAAGACCCTACCACAACACCCCCAAACATTTTGGGAGGTCTATTAGAGCCATAAGGACCCATTGGGGTCAATCAAAGAAACTCAGTTGACCCAAGTCAACCCCAACCCTAAATGGGTCAAACTAGACTACTTAGGGTCAATTGACCTTCCCCTAGCCAAGTGGACCCCACCGATTGTAACACCCCAGATTTGGCAAGAGGTTCAGTCTGCAGTTCTGAAAATTTTTGGGTTTCTGGCAGGAGGCACACGGCCTGCGACACGGGCGTGTCGCAGGGCGTGTCGAGGCCGTGCCGACACTCGGCCCAAGTGTCGACACTTTCGCTCGACAATGTGTCGAGAGGGAGGCACACGGCCTGCGACACGGGCGTGTCGCAGGGCATGTCGGGGCGTGTCGACACTCGGCCCAAGTGTCGACACTTTCGCTCGACAAAGTGTCGAGAGTGGGGCACACGGCCTGCGACACGGGCGTGTCGCAGGGCGTGTCGAGGCCGTGTCGACACTCGGCCTAAGTGTCGACACTTTCGCTCGACAATGTGTCGAGACTGGGGCACACGGCCTGTGACACGGGCGTGTCACAGGGCGAGTCCCGCTTGGTCGACGATCTTCGCTCGACGTTTTTCCGCGGTGTCGACACAAAGCCTGTCGACGGGTGTCGAGACTTGGCACACGGCTTGGGACACGGGCGTGTCCCAGGCCGTGTCACCTCTCGGGTTGGTGTTGGGGCCGTGTCGTTGGAGACACACGGCAGGCCACACGGCCGTGTCGCTGGGGACACGGGCGTGTCGGATTGAACACGAGCGTGTCGAATGCCCGTGTCTGATTCCAGGCGCGTCGATTTGAGACGGCGAATGAGGCACACGGCCCTGGACACGGGCGTGTGTCAGGCCGTGTTCGACCCAGGTCTTCTATTTTCCAGGCGAATCGCGGCCATTCTTTTTCTGGTTTTAGGATCTAACGGTTCAGGCCATCTCCTGGGGAGTTAAGACCGAATTCAGGGTTGGAAACCCTCACTGTTTTCCAAGTTTTCTCTTTCTAAGATCTTGAGAAAAGCTAGAGCAAGGAGGAAGAAGAAGAAGGTCTTGGGCTGTAGGAAGGGTTTCGGTGCTCCAAATCGCGAGCCGAGTCCGGATCCGTGAAGCTTAGACCGCTGCGAAGATTTCCATCCGGCTATTTTGCCATGGCAAGGAAGAGGAGTCGGAAGGTAACGACATCTCTCCTCTCGGTCTTTAGGATGCACATTTTTAGCATCGTTTTCTTCTAGATTTTTGGGCACCAAACTCTCAAATGAGAGGGGCTTTGGTTTGCCAAGGTTCAAGAGGAACCTCCGGGTTGATTGAGTCCGTCCCCGACATATTTTGCATTAGAGATCCGCTTCGCTAGTGGATTAGGCATGGTGGTTGAAGCCGTAGTCGCGACCGTTAGTCCGACTCGGTGATGTTGCATACGAACTTAGGGATTCGTAGAGATTTCCGTTGCGGCAAGATGCCGTTTGCGTTGTGGTGGTGATTGTCCCGTTTGCTTGAAAAGGTACGTGTAGTCGAACCCGGACAAGGTTAGCTCCTCGTGGCGGTAGATGGTTTCCTTGAGGGACAAGGTTAGCTCCGCATGAGAATGGAGATGGTTTCCTTGGTGGACAAGGTTAGCTCCGCACGAGTTGGAGATGTTTTCCTTGGTGCGCGGGAACGCTGCGGTACAAAGAGGGATTGCAATGTGTTTAGTCTTGGTTGTGTTGTGCCAAGGCGTGGCTATGTCTCCGTGGTCGGCTGGCTATCCCGTGACATGTGCGTCATATGTGGAGAGTGTCCCGACGAGACTAGTCCCCTTCTGTGAGACTGACGAGAATGCCAAGCTTGGGGCAAGCCCGGGCAAAGAGGCCATGAGCGGGTGGGGTCCAGCAAGGCTTCTTAGAATCGGTCAGTCTGTGGTTGTTGGAATCCTGACATGAGACGTCAGAGCTTGCAGGCAAGCCTGGGGCTAGGCCCACGAGCGGGTGGGGCCTTGGCAAGAATTCCATGTGGCGGCCTGTGCGCCGTGTGAGGGAGTTGTGTCTCCCTCAATGTTTGCGGCTTTATGCCAATTGGGGAAATGTGAGTACCCAAATGATGTGATGTTGTGCTAGATGCATACGCTGTAGGGTACCTTGGGTGAAGCCCGGGTGTTGCTTCCATGTTGCATAGTAGGCCCTTTCTTTATATGCTCAACCAATAGAGAACATGTTTGATGATTGAGACATCCAAGCCTGTTTTAATGCTTTTCTACTTATAGATGTTTATTTGCATATGAAGTGCTGACTTGCAGGTTGGAGGGTTCCCCGGGGTCCGTTAGGGGTGGCCGGGAGGAGATGTGTTGTTACACAGTTTGAGGTCAGCCTTTGCTGACCCTCGTTACTAATAATTTTTACAGGGCAAGGATCGCACGCAGGAGCTAGCACGCCGGCCAAAAAGGCCTAAGCCCCATGAAGTGTTTTTCCCTCTTTTGTAGCACTACAGTTATGATGATGTTGTTTGAGTCTATTTTGTCCGGCTTGCATGCCGAGGTAGACTAGGAGTGCTGAGCACATTCATGTTTGATTGTACTATTTACTTTTGGACTTTTGTGGTAGGCCTTAAGGCCATAGTTGTAACTCTTTTGGTTAGTGGATAACTTCTAGTTGTGCTTGGTTTTCCGCTGTGTTGTGCAAGTGTTTTGAGTTTGGGTAGCTATATCAACTTATAATACTAAAGCTGTGGCGTTCGTATGTTGTGGGGCCCCGGCCGGACCCATATTATACGTCCACTACAGGGGAGGTGTTACAATTTGGTATCAGAGCCAGGTTTGATTCAAGGTCAGTGCGTAGAGAAGTTATCCACATAAGAGTAACGCGGGACCATGAGTGTCCTTATGTTTTAGTCTTGACATTGGAGACTAATCCCTTATTTCTTGTCTTCCTGAAGAGTGCAAGCAACAAGGCGGGCACTTCAAGAGCAAGGGATGATCTCTCGGCGAGCAGTGCTACTGCTGCTCCAGGTCTTTTGGGCACGGGTGTAGACCCGGCCGACTTCTGCCGCATGCTTGCAGAAGCAATGGTGGCAGCTCAAGCTGCAGCAGCGGCTCAGGTGGCAACCCCTGCCACACCAGATACGGCAACGGCCGTGCCAGGAGGAGAAGCCAGGCGAGTGGAGCCTTTGGCGGAGAGGGTAGTTGTCGGACATGGAGATCGGCACATGAAGTACTTCCTGAGTTTCCATCCCCCGTCTTTCAAGGTTGTTGGAACGCCAACGGATGCGGAGGATTGGTGGGTTCGTATTCAAGAACTACTAAGGGCGGCATAGACACCAGAGGAAAAGAAAGCGGAGTATGCGGCGTTCATGTTGGAAGGAGACGCCAAGTTGTGGTGGGTGAGCCATAGCGGCCGCCTGTTCCCGGGACGCACCCCGTCAGTGGAAGAGTTTGGGGACGCTTTTCTTAAGAGGTATATCCCAGTTTCAACACGATTGGCCCTGTAGAGGCAGTTTCTGCATCTAATGCAGCGAGACAAGACAGTGGATGAGTACGTGCAAGAGTTCACCCGATTGGGTCGTTATGCGGGAACGACAATGGCGGATGATGTAGAGAGGAATAACCTCTTCTACCAAGGGTTGAGGGAAAATCTGAGACAACCCCTCATCTCCATGTAGAGGGCGGGATTTAATGAGCTAGTTGAAGCCGCCAGGAGTTTGGAGAATGATCTGGAGCGAACCCAGCGTCGAAAGGGTTTTACTCCCAAGAGCGGGGAAGGGAAGCCCTCCTAATCTCATGTAAAGTCTGATGGGAGTAGGTGGAGGAAGAAGCCTTATACTTCCAGATCTGGTGAGAGGAGCAACTGGACGCCTGGGGGTTCCCACTCTAGGGGACCGCCGACGTGCTACAACTGCGGGAAGGTTGGGCACATAGCCCGTGCTTGTCAGCAAGGGGGAGCGGGGCAAGAGTCAAAGCAGGAGCAGTCTGTGCGCTCGGGCCCCAGTGCTGTAGAGAAAGGAAAGATGGCGGAGTCGAGCGCTTCTCGGTTCCAACCGGTGCAACCAAGGGCCTACAACCTTGGACAGCAAGAAGCGATCCGCCAAACTGATGTGGTGACAGGTATGAAGAGAATTTAAGTTTAAATTTTGTGCTTCATCCTTTTAGACTTTTGTGTAATGTCTATGTTGTAGGCTTCGTGTTAGTTTCCGGATACCCCGCTAGGGTATTGTTTGATATGGGAGCATCGCACTCCTTTCTTGCGGAGAGCTTCATCCGGAGAATAGGAGTTGAGTCTTTCTCGTCGGGAGCAGAGCTGAGAGTGCGCATGCCCAATGGGTCATCTATGACCACCGGGGCTAAAGGGCGCATTTGTTGGGAGCTAGACGGAGTTGTCTTCGCTCTGGAAGCAGCAGTGTTACCATTAGTAGAGTTCGATGTCATTTTGGGCATGGACTGTCTTGCAGAGCAGCGCGCCAGCATTGATTGTTTATCCAAGGTAGTGACTCTAAAGAGTAAAGGGCAAGCAGAAGTCAAATTTGAGGGCCTTTGTGGAGTGGCTTGTTCCCTGATTTCGGCCATGCAGTTGGTGCGGGCGGTTAACCAGGGTGGTGTAGCGCTTGTAGCGTTATTGGAGGTTCGTCTCTCCCAACTGTCTATTAAGGAAGTGCCTGTGGTGGCAGAGTTCAAGGATGTGTTTCCGGATGAACTTCCTGGAGCGCCTCCTCGGCGGGAGATCGACTTCTCGATCGAGTTAGTGCCGGAGGCTAGACCGGTGTCACGTCCTCCATTTAGGATGACACCAAAGGAGTTGGCGGAACTTAAGGTACAGTTATAGGAACTGTTGGAGCAAGGGTATATTAGACCCAGTTCTTCACCGTGGAGCGCACCGGTGTTGTTTGTAAAGAAGAAAGACGGTAGCATGCGCCTGTGCATAGACTACCGAGAGCTCAATAAGTTGACCGTTAAGAATAAGTATCCGATCCCTCAGATAGACGATTTGTTTGACCAATTGGTGGGGTCAGTGGTATATTCAAAGTTGGACTTGAAGTCGGGATACTATCAGCTACGAATTCGAGATGAGGACATACCCAAAACTGCCTTTGGTACAAGGTATGGACACTTTGAGTTTACAGTGATGCCGTTCGGGTTGACGAACGCACCATCGGTGTTCATGGATCTGATGAATCGAGTATTTCGGGATTACTTGGATTCGTTTGTGGTTGTCTTCATTGATGACATCTTGGTGTACTCCAAGTCGGAAGTGGAGCATGAGACCCACTTGAGAATGGTTTTGCAAGTGTTGAGGGAGAATGCGTTGTATGCAAAATTCTCCAAATGCGAGTTCTGGTTGGAGAAGGTGGCATTTTTGGGCCACGTGATTAGTGGTGATGGGGTGGCAGTGGATCCAGCGAAAGTGGAGGCCATCAGAGATTGGCCGGTGTTGAGGACCGTGGCGGAAGTCCGAAGTTTTCTTGGACTAGCCGGGTATTATAGGAGATTCGTGGAGAATTTCTCGAAGATAGCTCTACCCCTCACCTCTCTCACTCGCAAAGACCATAAATTTGTGTGGACCCAAGAGTGCAGTCAAGCATTTGAAGCCCTGAAGGAGAGGCTTATGATGGCTCCGATCCTGAGTTTACCGCAAGGGACCGATGGATTTCAAATTTTCAGTGACGCATCGGGATGCGGCTTGGGTTGCGTGTTAGTGCAGCATGGCAAGGTGATAGATTTTGGGTCTAGACAGCTGAAACCTCATGAGAGGAATTACCCCGTCCATGATTTGGAGCTGGCGGCGGTAATCTTCACGATGAAAATATGGCGACACTATGTGTACGGCGCAAGGGTGGAGATCTTCACGGACCATAAAAGCCTGAAGTATCTCTTGGATCAAAAGGACTTGAATATGCGGCAACGCAGATGGGTTGAGTTTCTTGGAGACTACGAAGTGGCGATTCAGTACACGCCGGGTAAAGCCAATGTGGTGGCGGATGCGTTGAGTAGAAAGTACTCGGGGCAAGGAAATTGGATCAAAGCTCATGATGAGCGGTTGGTACGGGAATGGGAGTCCATTGGATTGGAATGTGTTGCGAGAGGCGAGTCTAGCGTGGCTCGGTTGAACTGGATTGAAGTGCAAAACGACTTGTCCGATCGTATTCTGGAAGCGACTCGATTAGATGTGGAGTTTCAACCTTTTGTGTTGGAGGCTCAAACGGGCGAGAGCAGCACCTGGGAGATGATCGGGGGAATCTTGAGAAAGGATGGAAGGGTTTGTGTACCGCAGTTTGGCAATCTCCGTGAGGAGTTGATGTTTGAGGCTCACTTCTCAAAGTACTCCATTCACCCGGGCAGTACAAAGATGTACTTGGATATGAAGAAATCCTTTTGGTGGCCGGGGTTGAAGCGAGATGTAGCTTTGTATGTGAGTCGTTGCCAAACATGTGCCTTGGTGAAGGCCGAATGTCAGAAACCGGGCGGGTTCCTGAAGCCCCTTCCAATTCCTGAATGGAAATTTGAGGACATCTCCATGGACTTTGTGCATGGGTTGCCTAGATCGCAGCATGGGAATGATGCTATTTGGGTGATCGTGGATCGCCTAACCAAGGTGGCTCACTTCATCTCAAATCGGAAAGAGGACAGCGTGGAGAAGCTGGTGGAGTTGTATGTTCGCAACATTGTGCGACTGCACGGAATTCCTAAGAGCATAGTCAGTGATCGCGATGGACGGTTTACGTCCAAGGACTGGAGATTGGTTCAGAAGAGCTTGGGCACGAAGCTAAAGTTCAGTACGGCGTTCCATCCTCAAACCGATGGGCAAACGGAGAGAACGAACCGTACTATGGAGGATATGTTGAGAATGTGCGTTCTTGATTTTGGCAAGAGGTGGGAGGATCACCTCTTCATGGTAGAATTTGCGTACAATAATAGTTTTCAAGCAAGCATAAAGATGGCGCCTTACGAAGCTTTGTATGGGAGGCGGTGTCGAACGCCGATGTCTTGGGCAGAGGCGGGAGACACCAAACTTCTGGGAAAGGATGCGGTAGTTGACGCTTGTGAGTTGGTACGGACCATCCAAGAGCATATGAAGGTGGCGCAAGACAGACAAGCAAAATATTTCAATGCTCGTCTCCGGAAGTTAGAATTTGCAGTTGGTGATTGGGTTTATCTGAAGGTCAAGCCGTTCAAAGGCGTCTCGCGGATTCTCCGACTCAAGAAGTTGAGTCCAAGGTTTTTGGGGCTTTTTGAAATTGTTGAGCGGGTAGGAGAAGCAGCCTATCGGTTGGCGTTGTCCGCAGATTTGAGTGGATTACATGACGTCTTCTACGTCTCCGTGTTGAGGAAAGCCTTGGTGGAGGCTAGCGTGGTGATTGAGCCGGCATCGGTGCCGATTAAGGAAGACTTAAGGACGCGAGTCCTTCCAATCGCTATAGAAGATTCGGAGATTCGGCAGTTGCGGAATAAAGAAGTTAAACTTGTGAAAGTTCGTTGGGACAACTGCGGTCGTGAGGAGTTCTCGTGGGAGTGAGAACAGGCCATGCTAGAAGACTATCCAGAACTATTTTTGTCAGGTACAATTTAAGTTTTGTACCTCTTTTGTTTTGAAATTTCGGGACGAAATTCTGTTAAGTGGGGGAGAGTTGTAACACCCCAGATTTGGCAAGAGGTTCAGTTTGCAGTTCTGAAAATTTTTGGGTTTCTGGCAGGAGGCACACGGCCTGCGACACGGGCATGTCGCAGGGCGTGTCGAGGCCGTGCCGACACTCGGCCCAAGTGTCGACACTTTCGCTCGACAATGTGTCGAGAGGGAGGCACACGGCCTGCGACACGGGCGTGTCGCAGGGCGTGTCGGGGCGTGTCGACACTCGGCCCAAGTGTCCACACTTTCGCTCGACAAAGTGTCGAGAGTGGGGCACACGGCCTGCGACACGGGCGTGTCGCAGGGCGTGTCGAGGCCGTATCGACACTCGGCCCAAGTGTCGACACTTTCGCTCGACAATGTGTCGAGACTGGGGCACACGGCCTGTGACACGGGCGTGTCACAGGGCGTGTCCCGCTTGGTCGACGATCTTCGCTCGACGTTTTTCCGCGGTGTCGACACAAAGCCTGTCGACGGGTGTCGAGACTTGGCATACGGCTTGGGACACGGGCGTGTCCCAGGCCGTGTCACCTCTCGGGTTGGTGTTGGGGCCGTGTCGTTGGAGACACACGGCAGGCCACACGGCCGTGTCGCTGGGGACACGGGCGTGTCAGATTGAACATGGGCGTGTCGAATGCTCGTGTCTGATTCCAGGCGCGTCGATTTGAGACGGCGAATGAGGCACACAGCCCTGGACACGGGCGTGTGCCAGGCCGTGTTCGGCCCAGGTCTTCTATTTTCCAGGCGAATCGCGGCCATTCTTTTTCTGGTTTTAGGATCTAACGGTTCAGGCCATCTCCTGGGGAGTTAAGACCGAATTCAGGGTTGGAAACCCTCACTGTTTTCCAAGTTTTCTCTTTCTAAGATCTTGAGAAAAGCTAGAGCAAGGAGGAAGAAGAAGAAGGTCTTGGGCTGTAGGAAGGGTTTCGGTGCTCCAAATCGCGAGCCGAGTCCGAATCCGTGAAGCTTAGACCGCTGCGAAGATTTCCATCCGGCTATTTTGCCATGGCAAGGAAGAGGAGTCGGAAGGTAACGACATCTCTCCTCTCGGTCTTTAGGATGCACATTTTTAGCATCGTTTTCTTCTAGATTTTTGGGCACCAAACTCTCAAATGAGAGGGGCTTTGGCTTGCCAAGGTTCAAGAGGAACCTCCGGGTTGATTGAGTCCGTCCCCGTCATATTTTGCATTAGAGATCCGCTTCGCTAGTGGATTAGGCATGGTGGTTGAAGCCGTAGTCGCGACCGTTAGTCCGACTCGGTGATGTTGCATACGAACTTAGGGATTCGTAGAGATTTCCGTTGCGGCAAGATGCCGTTTGCGTTGTGGTGGTGATTGTCCCGTTTGCTTGAAAGGTACGTGTAGTCGAACCCGGACAAGGTTAGCTCCTCGTGGCGGTAGATGGTTTCCTTGAGGGACAAGGTTAGCTCCGCATGAGAATGGAGATGGTTTCCTTGGTGGACAAGGTTAGCTCCGCACGAGTTGGAGATGTTTTCCTTGGTGCGCAGGAACGCTGCGGTACAAAGAGGGATTGCAATGTGTTTAGTCTTGGTTGTGTTGTGCCAAGGCGTGGCTATGTCTCCGTGGTCGGCTGGCTATCCCGTGACATGTGCGTCATGTGTGGAGAGTGTCCCGACGAGACTAGTCCCCTTCTGTGAGACTGACGAGAATGCCAAGCTTGGGGCAAGCCCGGGCAAAGAGGCCATGAGCGGGTGGGGTCCAGCAAGGCTTCTTAGAATCGGTCAGTCTGTGGTTGTTGGAATCCTGACATGAGACGTCAGAGCTTGCAGGCAAGCCCGGGGCTAGGCCCACGAGCGGGTGGGGCCTTGGCAAGAATTCCATGTGGCGGCCTGTGCGCCGTGTGAGGGAGTTGTGTCTCCCTCAATGTTTGCGGCTTTATGCCAATTGGGGAAATGTGAGTACCCAAATGATGTGATGTTGTGCTAGATGCATACGCTGTAGGGTACCTTGGGTGAAGCCTGGGTGTTGCATCCATGTTGCATAGTAGGCCCTTTCTTTATATGCTCAACCAAGAGAGAACATGTTTGATGATTGATACATCCAAGCCTGTTTTAATGCTTTTCTACTTATAGATGTTTATTTGCATATGAAGTGCTGACTTGCAGGTTGGAGGGTTCCCCGGGGTCCGTTAGGGGCGGCCGGGAGGAGATGTGTTGTTACACAGTTTGAGGTCAGCCTTTGCTGACCCTCGTTACTAATAATTTTTACAGGGCAAGGATCGCACGCAGGAGCTAGCACGCCGGCCAAAAAGGCCTAAGCCCCATGAAGTGTTTTTCCCTCTTTTGTAGCACTACAGTTATGATGATGTTGTTTGAGACTATTTTGTCCGGCTTGCATGCCGAGGTAGATTAGGAGTGCTGAGCACATTCATGTTTGATTGTACTATTTACTTTTGGACTTTTGTGGTAGGCCTTAAGGCCATAGTTGTAACTCTTTTGGTTAGTGGATAACTTCTAGTTGTGCTTGGTTTTCCGCTGTGTTGTGCAAGTGTTTTGAGTTTGGGTAGCTATATCAACTTATAATACTAAAGCTGTGGCGTTCGTATGTTGTGGGGCCCCGACCGGACCCATATTATACGTCCACTACAGGGGAGGTGTTACACCGATGCCCTCCTGACCCTAACGTGAGGTTAATGGGTCACTAAGGACACATTGGGTTCAGCCCTAGAGATAAAGTTGACCCAAGTCAACTTAGGCCCATCATCTGGTCAAAGTACCCTTACTAATGGTAGGTGACCTCCAAATTGCAAGGTAACCCTACATAACCCTTCCTAGACCTCAGGGGAAGCCATGGGGTCACCAAGGACCCCTTGGGGTCAACTCAAATGGTCATGTTGACCCAAGTCAAATCTAACCCCTAATTTGGTCAAAGTGCCCTAACTAAGGGTCAAGTGACCACCAAGGTGCCCAACAAACCTTATTCAGGGCTTCCTAAACCTAAAGTGAGGTTAATGGGTCACTAGGGACCCATTGGAGTCAAGCCTAGTGGCTATGTTTTCCCAAGTCAACTCAAGCCCCAAAGTGATCAAAGTGCCCTTACCAAGGGTCAAGTGACCTCCAAGGTGCTAAGTTAACCCTACCAAACCCTACATAGACCTTAGGGGAGTCCAATGGGTCACCAAGGACCCATTGGGGTCAACCCAAGTGATCAAATTGACCCAAGTCAACCCTAGCCTAAGCCAAGTCAAATTAGCCCAAATGGGCTAACCCAAGCTCAACCCATTTCCCCCACTTGGGCTAAAATCATTTTTATTATTCATATGGGTTAGTGGGGTGCCAATAGGCTGGAAGAGAGATTAAAATTCGGCCAGGGTGAGTAGGAGAGAGAAAGCTCCATTTTTCCCTTTAATGGAGGAGTGAGAAAGTGAGAAAAGAGTCCATTCATGGCCAAGGGAGAACAAGGGCCTCTCCAATTGAGTCCAAAGTCTGAATACATTCCCCCTCATCAGTTTTGAGGAGTTTAATATCCATGGCCAGCGACCCAAGGTGGCTGAATTCAATTCCTCCAATAGGGAAGAGAGAGAAAGAAGAAAGAGAAGGCCATTCATGGTGGGGAAGGTGAATCACCCCTCCATTCTTCACCAATTAATTAGTATTCATCTCCCCTATCAGTTTTGTGGAGTTTCCAAACGAATTAGGACCAAGGGGAGGTGAATTTCCATGGTTTTCTCCATGGCCGAAATTATCCTTCATGGCCATAAATGGCTTTGAAGCCATGACCCACCCTATCCCCCATTTGATGCTTTTAAAAGCTTCCCTGGGCCAAGAGAAATCGTTTCCAACCTTCACCTGAAGAAACCGGGCGGTTTGATAGTGAAGTTGCAAGCATCGGAAAGCTCCACCACCGGCCATGGCACACCACCACCACACTCGACGACAAGCTCGGTTAAAGGTCCTCCTCTACTCCTTCTTCCGTGGGTAGATCTTAGGAATCGTTTAGGACAAGAATCAGACTCAATTGAGCAGATCCAAGTTTTCATTTCCATGGTTTTTACAAAAAAAATGGTGGTCGGGTTCGCCGGAAACCACCACCTCCGGCGATCAAACCACCGCCGGACGACAGCCCTCACCTCAACGGAGGTGGCGGTGGCGGTGGCCGGCCAGGGAGGTGGCCGGGTGGCCGGGAAATGAGCTTGGAATAGGCTCCTGGTTCGGCCAATCCCAGTCCTTGGCTGGAGGAAGAAGATGACCAGGAGGCGTTGGATCTGCTTCAAGATTCGTCTTGGATCTTATTTATTTAATTTGATTTTTTTTGTATTTCTGTCCTGTTTACTGGTCTGTTTTAAAATAAATATTACAATACTTAGGGCCACTTGGTGGGAAAACATTCAATATGAAAGTTGTAGCCCTATGAGTCTACTTTAATCCAAAATTAATTTAGACCAATTTGTCCCTCTGGTTGGACCAAGGCACCCAGTTTGGTGGGACCTGTACCTAGGGCTGTCCTGAGATTCAAATGGATGCCCACCCTTCATCCCTTGTCCAAATGGGCTGAACTTTTTACAGGGGATCAGCCTTATATATACCTAGGGTCTGTCCAAAATTGGGATTTTTTGGAGACACTTTGCCTAAAACTTTTTACTTTTATTTAATAATGCTAGGGTATTTTAATTAAGTGGTCTAATTACCTCCAAACCCTCCCAAATTTTGGTGAATGGTCCCTGACATCAATACCTAGCTCTGTACAAAAGTCCAACTCATTTGGATGGGTTTTGGTTAGGGAATCACCAAACCCTAGTTTGGCCTTAAGGAGGTGTTTTTGATTAAAAGTGCACCATGGGCTTAGGGTGGCCACCTCCCCTCAGCAGAGGCTGAGATTTTGGACACTGACTTAGTATGGCCAATGCCACCCTCTTAAGGAAAATGGGGTGTTATAGGCTTGATTTACCCTAGGGTTCAACCTCAAACCCTAAGGAAGGACTTTTGGGGGTTGTGAAGGACATGGGGGATAATGCCTTTGCATGACCTTGAAAACTCAGTAGAATTGAATGTAGTGTAACCTAAGTTATCTGTAAGAAATCTTAGAGGACTGGGAGGAAGGTAGGCACCTCAAAACCCTAACCCTAGTTTTAGGGTAGAAGCACCATTTTGTAAATTCAGCCACTAAAACTTAACTAAAGGTTATGAAACTTGGGTAGAGTAAGTTTTAGACCATCTTGAACCCCTGGTAATTTTATTAGAATTTTATGGATTATATTTCTGGTACTTTATTTGTTAAATACCCAAAAGGCCCAAAATGGTGTTTTAATTAATTTGATTATTTTGTTCATTTGAATCTGATGAAACTTGGTCAGAAGATAATCTAGGACTAAGTGAATATTCCTGAAGTATGTTACAATTTTTAATTGATTATATTTAGTACTTCCTTCACAAGTTTCAAAAGGGGCTTTGGCGGTATAAAATTAATTATAGATGATATATCTGTTGACAAATCTTGCGACTTAGGTATTGATGATTTCAGGCCAAGATATACTTGTAGGAATTTATTCATAATTTTTATAGGGTTATTTACAGTACTTCCTTTACAAGTCCATAATTTTGAGATTTTTGATAATTAATTTATTCAGAAAATAATTCTTGCTGAAAAATCATACAACTTGTCCAATTCTACTTTTAAGGTTGTATCTGCATAGTATAATTAATTTATAATTTTTGGATGGATATTTTCTATACATGGTTCACAAACAACGGAAGATAGTAAATAATGCTAAAATAATTTTAGTGCCCTTTTGATGATAGAAAAATTGTGATACTTTGGATTTACCATATTGAAGTATCCTAATATTTATCATAATTTTGTTAGGCATCTTGCATGTGTACGTAGGGTAGTTCATGTTCAAACTGGTAGCCTTTGGAAGCTTTAAGGAAAATAATTAAATACTAGATAAGTTAGGAAAATTATAATTCACTGGATTTAGTCTATTTGAGTCATGATAAGTCTCCAGTAATTATGGTAGGCCATTTGGACGAGTATTTGGATTATCTCCTGTCCGGACCGACATATAGCCTAGGATGGTCTGCACTTGGCAAGATAGGTAAACTGCATTAAGATACGATGGGACATGGTGTAGGAGTTATTCATTTTGGATAGCTGTGGATGAGTTCACCATAGAAGAATAGGAAGTGTGACAAGGAATTGGTTTGGCTAGAGTTTAGAGGCGCTCGCGTTCGACGAAAGATCGTCCTTCCCGAGGTGAGGTAGAGTCAAATCACCCTAGGATTAGCCTATTATAATATAAGAAGGTAATGGGTATGAGAATCAACCAATAATAATAATATGTACCTTGCGAAAGGGAATGCTGGGCGTAATCCCAACATAGTTCCTAGTGCCCCTTGAGAGCCCTTCACAGGGTATACCGGGGGCAGTCCTGGGTTAACGTAAACTGTATTAACAAGCTGAAAAGAGAAACTTAGTAATTAGGGTTGCACATTTCACGTACACAGATAGCACAGGTAGATAGTTGGAAGATTCGACTTGGATGGTTAAGAGACGGACGTTTTGGTCCGGCGAGCTTTGACTCGGTTGATATTTGTGACGGACGGGATGGTCCGGGTAGCTTTGGCTTGGTACAGATACGGTAAATTTGCATGTGCATGAAAGGAAAGAAAATTAAGGTTGTGGGTCTTCGGTATTGGAAGGTCGATGCACCGATGCTAATATGCTGACTCGACAAGTGTGGTTAGCACTTCGCCAACAGAAGTCCAGTGCGCCAGCCGGCAAGAGTACGCAGGAGTCCGCTTCTTGCACCAAGCGTTGAGGCATACTATATGTCTGACCGGTAGTGCTTTACTGGTTTAGAGGTGGGCGAGGCCCAACCCACCGCTTCCGTCTGCAGCTACGGAGGTATCCTGGGAGGTGAGGCTCCAGAAAGGGGGAACTAAAGGTCTGTGTGCACAGAGTCGGGTGTGTGTGTTGCACTTGCATGTTCCATCATACCCACTTGCATGACATAGCGTAATCGATTCATTTAACCCTGACACCTAAAGTGTAAGTGGAATGAGATTCTTATACTTTAGGCCCTGTAAAACGACCCCTTGGTCTATAAGCTTGTGTGGGCAAGTTTATAAATTAAGGTTAAATTCTTTATATATATATATATTGCTGTTTGATAACTGACACCCCAACGTATAAATTGGTATGAGACTTTTTATACAATGAGAGCCTTGCAGAAGACCCCTTGGCTTATGTGTTCTCACATAAGTGAAGGTTACTTTTCATGTTTCAGCTTATTGACCATACCTATTATAGAATTGCTAGTATAGGTCCGTTGCCATCTGTCTTTGATTATTCTCCACCTTCAAGTACTCCCCTTTCTTCCTCTCCACTCGGTGCCTAGGAGACATGGGGGAAGGGGTGGGGGATGATAGGGCTTAGTCTTTTAGACTAACGGTTTTCGAACCGTATCATTTTAGGGAATTGTGGAGCCCAGCATGGAAGAGCAGCCCCAGAGACCGGTGCGCTTGGAGATGGGGCAGTCTAGCTCTGGAGTTCATACAGCCGGGACTGTGAGTCTCGACCTTGAGTAGATTTTCTGCTTCTGCTTCCGCATGAGTGATTTGTAGTGAGGACATGATGTACCGGGCATAAGCCCGTATTTTAGTACTCTGATATATTTTTCTGTGGACACTCCCTTCGTGGAGATTATCTTTATGATATGTGATTACCTGTGGACTGCTAGTTTGCATTTAATGTATTTTGCTACTTTTCTGTGATCGAATTGGCCGGCAGAATCGGCTCTTTGTGGTGATGACCCTCCAGGTCGTGAAGGAGTCATCGCAAAACGGCGGTTCTGGGCCTAAGATCCCGGTGTTTTGAAAGAAAAAGGGGGGGGGGGGGTCTTACATAATGCCTCCACAGCTTCAGGGCAAATATCACGGCCGCTAACTCCAAGTCATGGGCCAGATAATTCCTCTCATGAACCTTCAGCTGACGCGAGTCATAAGCTATCACACTTCCATGCTGTAGTCGAACACAACCCAATCCACTGCCCGAAACATCGCTGTAGATCTCAAAGCCTTCGGTCCTGCTCGGCGAACTTAGAATAGGCGCCGTGGTCAACAGACTTTTCAACTCTTCGAAAGCTCGTGCGCACTCAGGCGTCCAAACCAACCTCTGCTCTTACCTCATCAGAGTCGCGAGGGGTAACGCTATCCGTGAGAAGTTCTCCAGGAAGTGCCTGTAATAGCCGGCAAACCCCAGAAAAATCCGAACTTCCGCTACCGTAGTTAGCATAGGCCACTCCAGTATAGCAACTATCTTCGCCGAATCCACCACAATTCCCTCTCCACTAACTATGTGACGAAGGAATGCTATTAAGGACAACCAAAACTCGTATTTGGAGAACTTGGCGTACAGTTGATTCCTCCTCAGAGTCTCCAACACCAAATGCAGATGCTTAAAGTGATCCTCCTCACTCTACAAGTACACCAATATATCGTCAATAAAGACGATCATGAAGTGGTCTAGGTACTCTCTGAAAGTTCTTTTCATCAGATCCATGAACATTGACGGCGCATTAGTCAGCCCAAACGACATGACCATAAGCTCATAATGCCAGTATCTCATGCTGAATGATGTCTTGGGGATATCACTTTCCCTTATCCTCAGATGATAATACCCGGACTTCAGATCCAATTTCGAATACACCGATGACCCGACTAACTGATCAAACAGATCATCAATCCTTGTGATTAGGTACTTGTTCTTCTCCGTTAACTTGTTCAGCTCTCGATAATCGATACAAAGTCGTAAGCTTTCGTCTTTCTTCTTCACAAAAAGGACCGGTGCGCTCCAAGGCGACAAACTTGGACGCACATAACCCTGTTCCAATAGCTCTTGAAATTGAACCTTCAGTTCTGCCATCTCCTTAGGCGCTAATCGATACGGAGAGTGTGACACAGGTTTTGCACCTAGCATTAGCTCAATAGTGAAGTCTATCTCCCACTGAGGTGGGGCTCCAGGGGGATCGCCAGGGAACACATCAGGGTACTCGGATACCACTGGAATGCTGTCCAAAGCAGGCTTAGGCTTCGAAGTCTCCACTAGTGTGAAGAACAGCTCTGCACCAGCACGAACCGCATTAAACACCTGAAGAGCAGACATCAAAGTCTTGCTCGACCCTTTCAAGCCCTCAAATGTCGTCTCACGACCAATTCCCAACTTGACCTCCTTGCGATTGCAATCAATGTATGCTTGCTGCTCCGAGAGCCAGTCCATACAAAATATCACGTCGAACTCCACTAGCGGCAGTAATGACGCTTGCAAGTCGAACTCCTGACTCCCAATACGTATTTTTACGCCACAGACTCTATCCGCGCACATTGAACTCCCATTTGGCAACAACACATCCAGTTTGTCCTTTGCCATCAAAAAAGGTACTCCGATGTGCGATATAAATCCTTCGGACAAAAAGGGGTGCGAAGCTCCCGTAACCTATACAAGCAGTAATAAGGTAACACACGCAAGGTATCAAGTATTTAAAACTAACTTGCTATAAATTTAAACCGTACCTATCACCATATCTGCTTGCTTTATGGCCTCCTGCTGGCTAAGATTATAAACTCTAGGTTGAGCCGGAGCATAGTGGGACACGGTTGACTCCACCGCCTTGCCCTTCTCCTCATAGGTTGCTCCGGGCTTTCTCTCGGACTTTGGACGTCCACTCCAACAATCTCTGGAAAAGTGTCCCGACTTCCCATAATTATAGCATGCGCCTGGGGTTCAGCTTGTAGTTGCCCCCGAAGCACCGGAAGAAGGGGCTGGAACTTACGGTACCCATATTTTGAGGTAGTCGGAACCTTGAACTCTGTCTTCTTAGCACCAGAGTCTCTCTTCGCTTGCACATTCCTCAAATCCTTCTCCAACGACCGGGCCGTATTGACCATGGTCAAGAAGCCCTGCATTATAGGCCCCGAGAGCAGTAGCCTTAGGTCATCCCTCAGACCCTCATAGAATCAGTTTGTCTTACGCTCCTCATCAGTAAATGTAGAGCTAGCGTACCAACCCAACCGTGTAAATTCATTGAGATACTTGTCCACGCTACTCTCTCCTTGCGTCAACTTCTGGAATTCATTTTCCATTGCGATCCTCTGAGCCGAGGGAAGGTACCTTGCCAAGAATAGTCTCGAAAATTCTTCCATCGAGACATCCGTGAGTTGCCTTCCCCTCAACTGATGTAGCTCTAAACCTTCCCACCACAGCCTTGCATCTCCGTCCAACAGGAAAGTTGCTATGGTTGTCATCTGCCACTCTTCCGTTTTAGTAGCTGACAATACTCTCTTTACTCGGGAGAGCCAATCCTCATCTTGGGATGGGGTTCCCGTCCCCGAGAACTCCGGACGATTGAAGCCCATAACATGCTTGAGCTGCTTTTCAGTTGCTCTCCTAGGTACCAATGGCTCCATCACCACCAGCTCCACCCTTCTCGGTTCAGTCGCTTGAAGCGGTACCTGCTCCACCGTAGGGGCATGGGTTCTTTTTATGTTATAACGATGACGCACACACATGTGCTCACCACCTCTTAAAAGAATTCGTCCACGAATTCATTTAAGTTGACTGAAACTAGTAGTCTGATACCAAATTGTAACACCCCCTATCCGTCATATAGCATATAACAGTAGGTCCGGCCGGGGCCCGACGCCATATACCACAGACAGACCGAAGGTTTATGCAATGAAACCATCCTTCCAATAACCAACGTCCTACACAGAGTACATTCTGGCAGAAGAAATTTAAATGTTGCAAATTAAGAACCCAGCAACAACATGAATTTCCACTAACATTAACAACCTAAATGGAATGAGCGTACAAATACACAAGTACTTGGCCTTATGGCCTTACAGGAGTTTACTTATACAAATAATGTCTTCCAAACCTCGGCACGCAGGCCGGTCACACATGAGAATAAAAGTAAACATTCATATATAGACATTCGAGGGCCTGCTCAGCAACAAGGGCTTTTGCCCACTATTTGCCACTAGGCTCCGCAACACCTGCAAGCAACAATCCACC
This sequence comes from Platanthera guangdongensis, assembly GCA_039583875.1. Lineage (NCBI taxonomy): Eukaryota > Viridiplantae > Streptophyta > Magnoliopsida > Asparagales > Orchidaceae > Platanthera > Platanthera guangdongensis. The sequence continues at coordinate 46,945,117 of CM077161.1, read as the reverse complement.
GAAGCGGTGGCAAACAAAAGCAACGGTCAGCTAAAGCTGACCAAATTATAACGACCCTGCCCCTAAACTCGGGGCGGCGATACTCCTTCCCTGCACTTTATTAGCATAGCTTAACAGTAGTGAAATTACACATCATCACAGGCGTAGGCTCGCACGGCCACACACCCCGTGCTCTCAGGGCACATTCTCGGTGAACCCGGTCAAAATCTGCGGTCTCACCACCGCCCCTTGGATGACAAATCTCCTGAGCATTATAGTCTTACCGGCCTATGCCTAATACCCTCCATCTATGCCAATGGCGAGTACCACATGTTGGGTACATTGGCTAACTGTACCTGATTTGAAGAAGCCTCACCCAACTCAATGATATACATCATAATGTATTTGATGTATGTTGAGTTTGTTTGTGCAGGTTAAGTATTTGCAGGACTGAAGCAAAAAATTTCTAAGTCCATGTGTCGACACCCAGAGGGAAAGTGTTGACACTCAAGAAAGCTTGTGTCGACACCCAGACAAGCAGTGTCGAGACTTGGAGTCATTGTGTCGACACCTGGGATGCAGAGTCGACACCAGACAGAAAGTGTCGTCACTTGGAGCTGTGTCGACACTCAGTGAAGAAAAGTGCAGACAGAAAGTGTCGACACAAGGAGCTGTGTCGACACCCAGTGAAGCTGAGTCTACACCAGAAAGTGTCGACACTTGGAGCAGTGTCGACACTCAGCAAAAGTCTGCAGAGACTAAGTACAAGTGTCGACACTCAACACAATGTGTCGACACTAAGCAGAAGAGTCAGCATTTGAAGAAAGTGTCGACACCCATCATAATATGTCGACACTAAGCAGAAGAGTCAGCATTTGAAGAAGGTGTCGACACCCAGCACAATGTGTCGACACTCAGCAGAAGAGTCAGCATTTGAAGTATGTGTTGACACCCAGAACAATGTGTCGACACACAGCTGAAGACTCAACACTTGAAGAAAGTGTCGACACAAGGAGCTGTGTCGACACTTAGCAAAGAACAGAATTATCTCCAAAATATTCTAAGTACAAGTGTCGACACTAAAGGAATGTGTCGACACTCAGCTGTAGTCTCGACAGAAGAATCAAGTGTCGACACAAGGAGCTGTGTCGACACTCAACAAGTATAAACATAGAAGACTATGTGTTGACACCAAGAAGCAGTGTCGACACTTAACAGATTCAACACAAGAAGATGTGTCGACACAAAGGAGATGTGTCGACACTTAGAAGAATTCAGTTAAAGATAAAAGATCAAGTACTTGTGTCGACACTCAATTTCAGTGTCGACACTTGAAGAAGAATCTGTGTCGAGACATACAAGGAGTTGTGTCGACACCTTATAGACTTGTGTCGACACTTACACAGCATGTGTCGACACTTGGACTATAAGTGTCGACACTTAAAGACAGAAAGTCTTGACACTATCAGACAGTTAGAGATTTTCAAGAAATGACTGGATGACATGACAGCTGCCGTTCCAGCCGGTCTACAGCACCTGTCAGAGATGTCAGAAGACAGTTATGAACCGGACCAGCCGGTTACCATGAAGTAGGCCTATAAATAGGCATAGACAGTTTACAGAAAGGGTGGTTCAAGTAGTTGATGATCAACTGGTTCAGATTATTGTTGAACAAGTTATTGAAGTGGTACACAAAGTATCAAGACAAGAAGATCTTGCAGTCCAAGTGCAGATCTAAGAAGTTAGAGAGAGAGGGCTCCATCCAAGAAATCAGCCTCTGGAACTAGGCTGAGAAGAAGGATTCAGATTCATTCTGGATCTTAAGTGGCAGAGGTCAAGGAACTACTGCAGGAGGATTTAGTCTTATTCAGTTCTACTCAAGAAGCTTTGAAGAAAGCTAAGTCAGATTGAATCCAGCTGAGTTCTTCCAAGAACTCATCAAGAAACTCTCAACTCCCCTCTTTTATTTCAGAGTTGTTGAGTTAATATTTGTAATACATTTTTATCTTGTAGGATCCTTTGGATCTGAGTGAATTGTAAGCCTATAATTATAAAGGCTGAGGGTAGGGCTTGAGAGCCTGAGTGTAGGAGATTGAGATCTCTGAGTGTAGGCCTTGATTGGCTGAGTGTCGGCCTTGGTTGGCTGGGTGTCGGCCTTGATTGGCTGAGTGTAGGCTTTGAGATAAAGCTGAGTTGTAAGGCTTTGGGCCTGAGGTGTAGGAACCAATTTGGGTTCTGAGACAGTAGAGGAGTTTGGCCGAATCTAGTACACTGCTAGATAGGCGAAGGGGGAAAGTGGATGTACCCATATCTTGGGGAACCACTATAAACCACTGTGTATGCTGTGCTGTGCTGTGATTGTTGTTGTGCATGATGTGTGTTTGCTGTGATAAAATAGCTAGTATTCTGTGCTATAACTGATTGCTGCCATTTAAGTTTAAAAAGGATTAGGTCACCTATTCACCCCCCCCTCTAGGTGTTTAGGTACCATATCTTTCAAGTGGTATCAGAGGGAGGTTCCTCAAAAAGGACTAACAGTCTGAGGAGATCCTATTTGGCAGATTCAGTGTTAGGCAAAACACAGATTCAAGAAATTCAAGAAAATCAAGAAACATGGGTTTCTCTGAGAATCACAAGGAATTGGGTTCCATGAAATTACCCATATGCAGGAAAGAGATCTTTGGGATCTGGAAGGAAAGGGTAAGGCTGTTTATGGAGGCCTCAGACCCTAGAATCTACATCACAGTAAAGGAAGGGCCTTATGTGTCTATGAAGATTTCAGTTCTAGATGCAAATCAGAGAACTCCAAAGGATTTCTCTGAGATGACTAAGGATGAGATTGTCCTAGCTACCATGGACAAGAGGACACAAAACATTATAGTGAGTGCCATTGATGATGCAACATTTCAGAATCTTATACACTGTAAGACAACCAAGGAGATGTGGGACACTCTTATAGTGTATATGGAAGGATCTGAAGAAGTAAGACAAGATAGACAATCCTTGCTAAATCAGGAGTATGAGAGTTTTAGACAAGGTAAAGGTGATAGCATAACTGAGTGCTACAAGAAGTTCTACAGAATAGTTAATGAACTCATGTCTTATGGAAGAGAGTTCAGTAACTATGAACTAAATGACAAGTTCCTAAGGTCCCTAACCAAAGATTGGGACACCAAGATCTGTGCCATACGAGAAATGGCTAAGTTGGGGGAAATTCCTCCTCCTACACTATTTGGCAAGTTATTGTCATATGAGATGCAGTTGACAGTGAGAAAAGAGGAGGAGAAATTAACAAGGACTGAGCACAAAGAAAGAGCTGTTGCTTTCAAGACAGAAGTTCCCAGAAAGTGCAGGAATAAGTCATCAACTCCACCTCCACAGGTAGTTGAATCAGAATCAGATGAGTCAGACAGCACAAAGACTGAGAGCAGTGAAAGTGATGAAGACTTTGCTGCCTTCACTAGACACTTTCAAAAATTCTTGAAGAAGAAACAATGGAGGTCAAGACCTTCTACTTCAAAGGGAAAGGAAGTCTTTTATCAGGAGAAAAAGCCTTCAAAGAAAGACAGGAAAAGGACAAAGTCAAGCAAGGCAACTGGATCTAAGATAGTGTGCTATTGCTGCAATAGACAGAGCCATGTTATTGCAGATTGTCCAGAGAAGAGAAAGGAATCTGGTGACAGGAAAAAGGCTCACTTCAAAGGCAATAAAGAGAAGTCGTTTGTTGCCAAGAAGGAGAAGACTCTATCAGATATCTCTTCTTCAGAAACTGAGTCTGAGGCTGAAGCCTACATAGGGCTGTTTGCTGAAGAAGAAGAGGAAGAATTCATGCAATTAATGGAGTCTATTTATGAACAAGAAGACAGTCATTGCCAAGGGCTAATGGCTTTGACAGAGAGTGCCAAAATCCTGGAGCAGACAGGACCCTGTCAGGTACAAAGTTCAAGTTTAAATTCAGTTTCTTGTTCTAGTTCAGATTCAGATTCTTCTTCATCAAGTGATGAGAATGTATCTGAGTTTGAGGATGATATTCATCAGCTTATAGATGAATATAAGGTGCTGTTGCAGGCTTATAAGAAAAGCAAGTCTCTTGCCAAAAGTCAGGCAAAGGAAATTGCTGATCTTAAAGCTGCTGCAACAGATTTTGAGAAGCAATTTGATCAAAAACTGAATGAGATAGCCAGGTTGAAGCACATAACAGTGATTCAAATGGGTACTATATCATTTAAAAATGATCAAATCAAGAGTCTGGAGATCAATCTTCAGAAAGAGAGAGAGCTTGTTGCTAGGTTTTCTAAACCTAAGTCAGTGCTACCTTTAATTGATGAATTTGTTTATCATAAAGGCAAGACTGGATTGGGCTTTATTAGACCTGCAGGGACTGAGCAGTCCAAGTCTAAGTCCAAGGGCAAAACCCCAACATTCAACAAGTCTGCTGTAAATAAGACAACAAAGACTGTACCTAAGCAAAGGTACAACAAGTTTGAATGTTGGTGCTGTGGCAAAGTTGGCCATTTTGCAGTGGACTATTGGCACAATGTCAGTGCCAAAGTGAGTACCAAACTACCTGTTGGAAAGCCAATAGGTAGCTTTGTCAAGTTGCAAACTAACAAATACCAAGGACCCAAGAATTCTTTGGGTTCTAAGGTTCATTAAATCTGTTTTGCAGGTGAGTCCAAGTGGCCATACCCCAACATGGTACTTGGATAGTGGATGTTCCAGACATATGACTGGAATAAGGGGACTACTAAGGGACTACATTCCAATAAAAGATGGTCCAAAAGTAACCTTTGGTGGTTCTGAAAAAGGAATCATCAAAGGGTTTGGTAACATTTCTACAAACTTGGTTACCATTACTCAAGTGGCTTATGTTAAAGGGTTGAAACACAACCTAATAAGTATAAGTAAATTAAGTGATGTAGGGTATGACATCTCATTTGTTAAAAATGGTTGTCATATCAAGAGGTCAAGTGATCAAGAGATCATTTTGACAGGTTTTAGGAAAAGGAATGTCTACTGCCTAGACATTATGATTGAGAACAATGGTTCTTCAGTTTGTCTTGTAGCTGATGAGACAGTCTCTCATTGTGTCAAATGGCACAAGAGGCTAGCCCATCTTAACTACAAGACTATTAGCAAACTCTTTAGCAAAGAGTTAGTGAGGAATGGTCCTCAAGTTAAGTGTGTCAAAGATGGTATTTGCTCAGCTTGTCAAAAGGGCAAGCAGACTAAATCCACCTTTAGAAGCATAGAAAACAAAGATGCTGTGAGGTGTTTGTACCTCTTGCATTTGGATCTCTTTGGTCCAATGCCAGTTCACAGCTTAGGTAGGAAGGTCTATACCCTTGTAGTTGTAGATGACTACTCAAGGTTTTCCTGGGTGTTCTTCTTAAGACAGAAATCTGAAACACCTAGTGTCTTCTACAGCTTTGTCAAGCAAATTCAGAATGAACTAAATAGTACAGTGATAAAAATTAGAAGTGACCATGGTACTGAGTTTCAGTCTGAAAGCATGACAAAACTATGTGAAGACTTTGGGATATTCCAAGAATTCTCTTCACCTAGAACACCTCAGCAAAATGGCATTGCTGAGAGGAAGAATAGGACCTTGATAGAGGCTGGTAGGACCCTATTAAGTGATACATCACTGCCAGAGTATTTCTGGGCTGAAGCAGTTAACACTGCATGCCATGTTATAAATAGGGCTACCATCACTAAAGGGCTAAACAAGACTCCCTATAAAGTTGTGAAAGGCAGGAAACCAAACCTATCCTACTTCAGGATTTTTGGTTGCAAATGCTTCATACTTAACAATGGTAAGTCTTACTTGACAAAGTTTGCTGCCAAGTCCCAAGAGGGAATTTTTGTTGGGTACATCAATAACAGTAAGGCTTATAGAGTCTACAACTTGACTACACAAGTTGTAGAAGAATCAGTGCATGTAGTTTTTGATGAGACTAAACTTATTAACAATGAGTTGTCTAGTTCTGTATGCAGCCCCACAGGTTTATCAAAGAAAATGGACAAGCTTACTATAGAAGAAGTGCCTGCTGCAAGACAGCAAGGAGAGGAGAGTAGCTATTGTCCAGGGGGAGAACTACATGTGCCAGTTGCTGAAGAAATACAAGGAGTACAGCATGATGGAGATGCTGAAGAGGTTCAACCAGAAGTAAGGATGCCTCCAGCCAATAGGCATCTAAGAGATCATCCAGTAGAGCAGATTATTGGAGATCCAAGACAAGGAGTACAAACCAGGAGCAGATACATGAATACAGCAATCTACTCCAGTTTCCTGTCTCAAGTTGAACCTAAGAAATTTGAAGAAGCAATACAAGATCCACAATGGACTGAAGCAATACAAGAAGAGCTTAATCAGTTCAAGAGATGCAAGGTTTGGGAACTGGTTCCTAAACCTAAAGACCACAATATAATAGGAACCAAGTGGATCTACAGGAATAAGATGGATGAACAAGGGGTCATCATTAAGAATAAAGCAAGACTGGTTGCTAAAGGATATAGGCAAGAAGAAGGTATTGATTTTGATCAAACCTTTGCTCCAGTAGCCAGACTGGAAGTCATAAGGATGTTCTTGGCCTATGCAACCTATCAAGGATTTAAGGTTTACCAAATGGATGTCAAGTCAGCATTCTTGAATGGTAATCTTAAGGAAGAAGTCTATGTGGAACAGCCTGCAGGTTTTGTTGATCCAACTCTACCTCATCATGTCTATAGACTTAGGAAAGCTTTATATGGGTTAAAGCAAGCCCCTAGGGCTTGATATGAAACCCTATCTAGTTTCCTCATTGAGAACAAGTTCTCAAGGGGGAAAATAGATAAGACTCTATTCCTTAGGGAATCTAGAGGCAAAGTTATACTAGTCCAAATATATATAGATGACATTATATTTGGGTCTACTGAAAGCAGCCTTTGCAAAAAGTTTGCAAAACTTATGTGTTGAAGTATTAGACCGGGCGGCTTAGCGGTCTGATCCAGCAGTTTGTTAACCGAGTGGCTTAGCGGTCTGATCCAGCAGTTTGTAAACCGGGCGGTCTATCGGTCTACCTCTGCGGCCTGTTCTATCCTGCTGGAGTTGCCGAGCGGTTAGCCCATCTGTCTAACCGCGCGGCCTGTGCGGTCTCCATTATTCTAGCCGCTCAGTACTGTAAATGTTTAGTCCCACATTGTTTGTATACTCTCTTCTTATCTCCTCCATTCTATATAAGGGAGGTCATACCTTTGTAAATGATATCTTTTTTGGATAATAAAATTCAATTATTCAAAAGTTTATTCGCTTGTTCTCTACTTTTTGCTTCTTTTCGCTACTTTCTAACATGGTATCAGAGGGAGGTTATTTCCTCCTGATTCTGTGGATGATATTCTCCTTGTTCATTCGCAAAATGGCCTCGGGACTGGTGGTTTTGGCCGTATATGTGGATGATATTCTCCTTACTGGCGATGACCGAGATGGGGTGGACTTGACGAAGAAGCACCTCCGTCAGCACTTG